>CM073122.1:970000-2170000 GCA_037039145.1 Fundulus diaphanus
ACAAACCAATCAGCGTTTGCGTTGGCGTGTGGGCGTTCCGACAGTGGGGGCGTTCTTACGCTCTGCAGTTATACCCTTCTCGAAAAAACAAAACTTTTTTTTTTTTTATGTGTTTGCGGCTCTAGTGGCATGCGTTTTATTGACAGTGAGCTGACAGGAAGAGGGCTAACCGCTCCGCCACGGGCGCGCCCCGGAAAACAAACCTTGCCAAATCTGGTCGGGAGAAGGGCGAAAACATGGTTTCCACCAACAAAAGCCTTCAGAGCCGTTCTCTGATGTTCTTTTAATGAAACAATATTAGGTAGATTGAACAACACGGTAGAAATAGCAGCATCGATGTTAACGCTTGCTTCCTCGATGAGCCGCCATTGTTGTTGGAATCTCACAGTCGGTTCTCCTCTACGTCACATCCACGAAACTCCAGCCCTGCGTCCTGATTGGCCAGACCATAAAATTGGTTGAAGAAATCACTTTCTATGGGAGAGGTCCCAGATGAATGTGAGTGAAGCTAGGCGGAGCGACATACGTCTGGCTAGAGTCAGGTTACCAGACTGCAGCATTGATGATGGCGGCTACTTTGGAAGGCACTTAGACAGTTTCTAAATCTTTTTGGTTAAACAGACAGAGCTCTTTAAATGATAAAAAGTATCTCATTTGTTGAAACTGGGCAAGTATTAGCAGCTATGACTAATAATAAGTCAAGATAATAAAAATTATGGACAATAGAAAATAAATTGGAAATAAGTGAAAAATATTTATAAATTAAAGGACACATTAAAAAGAATATTAAAAGGATGATAACTTTTTTACTGAAATGGATATCAAAATAAAACTTTGAGTGTATTTAGGTGGATAATAGACGACAAAAAAATACCTGAGGACACAGGTGTGTTTGAGCACTCAGCGAGGTGTGAACCTCCAGAGGAGCGGTGTGGTCGGACCTGTTCTCTGGAGGAGGGCCTGGTGAGGAGACAATGAGAGCTTTGAGTGAGAAGCTCCTGAGGGCCTGATAACAGACATCCAGGCTTGAGCTGCACAGGTCCGGACACGCCGGCGCTGCAGGGAGGAAGAGCTCTGGATCTTTTCCTTACGTGTCTGTCATGGTTGTTAATGCAATAGAAATAGCTTTATTGTCCCACAGGGGAGAAATTCAGGTGAGACGTAGACAGGCTTGTCCATCAGGGACGTTATTTGTCTCCCACCGCCTGCCCTGGGTCCAGGTGCCGTCTCAGGACAGATCGGGCCCTCCTAACGAGTTCTGCTCAGAAACGGGCCGCCCTGTCAGCCTTCGCTGTAAAGAGCAGAAACCGGCCCATGCAGGGAGGAGTCCTTCAGAGAGGAAGACTTCATTCCTTCAAGAACATCCCGGGTCCTTCAGGACAAACACCTCCTCTCCACACTAATCATAGCCTGCAGCAGCAGCCTTCAGTGAACGGGCTGATCTGGGTCGCTGTGAGCGCTGCAGCTACAGGCGCTGAGGAGCTGCTGTGTAGCAGCATGTTCTGAACCGTAAGGAGATCCAGTTTCTGCATTGCTGCTTGTGGAGGAGGAGCGGCTGTGGTTTCTCCCTGGAGCTGTGAAGGATGTCTGGGTCGGTGTTGAAGCCTCCATAATGTCAGCCTCCATCTGATAGGAGGGCTATGCTGCAGCCTTCCAGCAGGGGGCAGTCTCTGGCCTACCAACATCCACCCTCATCCACATTAATTCTCTATTAAATTAAATCCAGAAGCTTTTTCTGCTGATTCTGGCCGTTCTCTCTGGGAAGGTGTTGCAGATTCTGTGAAAAAGGTTGCAGGTTTGAATCCAACAGAAAACGAGGAATTAGAAGATTGTCCGTATTTATGCACCGAATCATCTGATCTTAACCTTTATATATATCTGCTAGCTGATGCCTTCATGGACTGATAACGGTGGGAGTTTTCAGTTCTGATGTGTTTAATGAGCAGGGGAAAGCTCTGTTTCAACATTTGATCAGAGCTGATCAGGAGGAATCTGTGGCTGATTGATCTAGATTTAGATCTAGATTTAGATGTAGATGCTGCCGCCTGCAGAGCAGAGTCTCCATCTCCTGCTGGGCTCTTTTCCTGTCAGCAGAGCGCTGCAGACCTGACCAGGTGTAGCGCCTGTTTAGTCACAATCTACCAACACCACAGCAAGTTCCCACGGACCACATCCATCACATTAACTAGTTCTACCGGGCCACACCTCCACAGGTCACATGACTGACCCTAAACAGACGCGCTGTCCCTTAAACCCAGGTGGAGCTGGGTCCATTTCCAGCGTCCTGGCGGTTCTGCTCGATGCAGGGTTCGCTGGCAGAGTTTAGTTTCTCACCGCCATCTTTCCAGGTTCCATGTCTGCCTCAACAGCCAATAAAGAACTTTTAGAGGTTCTGGCTACAGAACCAAGCGCATGATGCGTTGGCTCTCCGTTCCTCACAGATAAGTCAGCAGACGTCTCTGCGTCTGAGGGGTCCACCTGTCTGCAGACCGGGGACAGGACACACCTGTTGTCAGACGAGAGGATGCAGCTGTTGTCTCTGAATCAGCGGCTCGCCCTCCGCCCGGCTGCTCCGCCCCCCAGCGCTGTTTCCTCTCCTCCGTCACCTCGTGGTCACGCTGACGGCGCTCGCCTCCATCTGCAGCCCTGGTGTCCGACCCCAACGTCTGATTCCTGCGTAATAGCAGGGAACTGAGCGGCGCTGCTGGGCCCAACGCCGCCTGTCTGGGTTCTGCTGGTTCTGAGAGCAGCTGGAGCAGAAAGTCTCATCAGATGTCATGATGATTATACGCTGCATAATTGGACTACCTACTGATGGGTATGTTGGTGCTCTGACGCTGACATGTTGCCTAAAGGCTCAAATATCTTTCCTCAGTTTTTATTGCAATAAAGTGTAAACATGGTTCTTTGCTCCGTGTCTCCCATCCTCAGCGTGAAGGAGCTGAAAGTGCTCAGCTGGAGGCTTGTTACAGCGGTTCTGCTCGGTCAAACAGGCCTGACAGAGGTCCGGTTTGGGCTCTTCATGGTGTTTATGCAGCGCTGCAGCTGTTTAGACTGAGGCTGCAGTGATTGAAGGGAGCGCCGTGCTGTCATTACCTCGGCTGCAGACGTGTTCCCTGACGGAGGCGGGCCTGTGAGCCAGCGGGTCAGAACCTTGGTGCTGCTCTGCAGGTCTGGTGGGTGTAATCCAGCAGGGTGAGGAACCAGGGTGGAGATAAAGATATGATCAATTAAAATATGACAAACCTAGCTTCCGCTTCCTTAATTAGCAGGAGACAATTTAGTCCTCGTTAAAATAGACCAGGGATTACTGATAAAATCAGCATTAATGTCCTTTTTCAGTCATGTAACTTTGCTCTAATTTATATTTAATGTTCCTCTGTGTGTTTCCACTGCCTGTCAGTCTGCTGATGGTGCATTAAATGTCGCTCCTGGTTGTTGTAAACTGAGCTAATACTGTGATGCAGACGTAATGGAGGCCGTACGGTTTAACTGTTTAACCGTTTAACTGTGTGACCGTGGTTAAAGCGATCGCTCCAGCTGGTAAAAATCATTTCCCAGTAATCTGCCCGGCAGCCACGGGGAATGCGGCTGCCTGTTTGGGAGGTCCTTGTGTTTCTGTGGAGATCAGCGGGCAGGAATGAAGCCTTTCTGAGAGGCTTTAGCTGCAGGCCTGGCCCGCTGCTCATTGGCTGCCTGCAGATTGTTCTGCGAGCTGGAAAACCTGCTCACATTCTTCTGCGATGAGCCGCTTGTCAGTCCGTGCTCAGGGGCGTTATCTTCCACCAGAGCAGAGCTGCAGGCTTTTATTCTGTGGTGGTGTTGTGAGGCCTCACAGCAGCAGGAATGGTCCAAAAGCAGGCAGAACCGGGTCCGTTCAGACTCCCAGACCCCGGTCCCTCCTCAGCAGGCGTTCATGGTTCATGGCCGTAGCAGGAAGCGGCGCGGTTAAACCTGAGCAGATGAGCTGGGGGAAAGTATCACTTGTTAGACAAATGCAGCTCAGGCTGCTGGATTCTACAACGATTGACAATAAAAACAATCACGCCTTAAAGATTTTCAGCAGATTTCTCTGGTACTGAGTCCAAAGATGCTTGTTGAGTTTCCATCTGCTGTGATTCCTGAAGCAGCTCCTGCGGTGGAGCCGGAGCTGGTCTCTCATCTGTGAACTAGTCCTCGTTAATAATCCAGTCAGGCCTCCAAGACCCGATTCCTCAGTGGTGCCACTAAAACAATCTGAGGCACCGGTGCCGTCAGCCCAGGGTAGAAAGCAGATTAGTACCCCGTAAGAAACAAGCTATGATTGTTTTCACTACATGGACGTGCCTCGCGGTGGAGTTCGGACTCTTTGGGTCAGATAGCTGGAGCGCATGTAGCTGGCGTCCCACAGGGGGATCCGTCCCACAGGGGGATCCGTCCCACAGGGGGATCCGTCCCCCGGCGCTGGACAGCAGGTCCTCACACCGGGTCCGGGACAGACAGAAGTGATGCTCAGGGTTCTATGCAGCACATTTCAGCATAACGCCCGTCAGACGGGCCACATGCTAGCTGTGCTAGCGCTACAAGCTAATGCTAATGCATTAATGCTACAGAGCGACTTATAAAGGCTCCTGTTAACCTCTTCCTGCAACCGTGAAGAAGTGAACCTGGACAACATCAGCTAACGTTGTGGGTGTAAATATTAGCTTCATGGACATAAATCGCTGGTTATCTGACGGTCTGAACAACATTTAGGCTTTGCACCCGGAGCCAGACGTGGTTTAGAGCCGTTATTACATCTGTGGATACAGGCGGTCGTCCTCTGTAGTGCTTTCACTAGCTGGGCTTGGATCTGCATCAGTGGGTTTCCCTGTGAGGACGACAGACACGGTTCCCCCCATGACAACGAAACAAGCCATAGCGGCACATTGGGTTGTCACTACTGTTAAAGAATAGGCCGGTTCTCCATCTGCCCTGGTTCTTTTATCTGATAATGTGGTGTTTCTATTGTAGACTTCTGTAGGAATAAAAAGACTTCAAACCGTAACTATATTTTACCATATTTAATCTAAAAGGCAGAGGAATGTTTACAGCTTCAGTTCTGGGTTCTCACAACACAACCGGTACCTGAGAACCCCGTTTGTTCTCTCACACAGACATTAAATAGGAACCATGTGTCCACCCATCCAGGGCCGGGCACAGCATGATATCAGGGTTCTGTTCATCACGTTGGTGGAGAAGATGATGCTGTAATGCAGATGCTTCCTAGCTGACCCATGTTCCCCTCATCAGTCCTTCTGTCCAATCCAAGCAGGTCAGACTCTGTGTCTCCAGAGTCCATTTATCTGTAATTTACATGGCAACCAACTTTGCAGTCCAGTCTCTGTACTCTCATAATCTCTAACACTACACTAGAACTTCAGACCCGGTACCATTTCTGAGACCCTGCCAACCCGTTTTAAAGCCACAGAGTTCCTTCTAATAACGGTCAGAACAAAAACCTGCTTCACTCTGATCTTCGTGGTCAACTAGTAGAAGGTAGCGCAGCATCCGTTTAGGAACAGATGGAGTCATTTAAAAGTTCTCGTCCTTTCCAGCAGAACCTGAGCAGAACCTGTTAGTATCCTTTCTGGACGTTTTTGGACTTATGCTCTGCTGAGACACTGGTTGGTTCTGGACTCAAATAGGTGGTTCTGGTCCATTCAGATGTGTTCAGCGGCAGTTTCTGGTCATTCTGCATCACGTTAGGTGATTATTTGGTTCTGGTTCTGATTAGTTTGGAACTGGGTCACAGTTCTGTTCACTGTTTAATCGGAAATAAATCATGCAAAGGACCATCATTCTGTTACCGTTTAATTTATGGAATAAATAAATGACTAAAGATCCATTGTGGTTCTGTTTGTAGCTGCTGGTTCAATATTGTGATTGGATAAACAGATGCAGACATGCCCCCCCCCTCTATTTATTTCAAAGCTGCAGCGTAGAAGCAAACATTTACTGACAGTAAAACTGATTGATGAAGCAGAGAAAAAGATGATCCGTTTTAATGAGCGTCTTGGTTCTGAAGTCGTCTGCCAAACAGAACCAGGACCAGACGAGAAGAGCAGAGAGGATCATCAAAGCCACACAGCAATCTGTTCTTTACAGAACCAAAGGCCAATTAGCCCAATTATCTCTGGATCAGAACTGGTTCTAAGTGAAGGGCTGCAGCAAATCACAGAAACGTGACATAAATACATGAAGCTGCAGTCTTGCTGTCAGCCTATTGGATTTTATGGCAGTCAGACAACAGGGTGGCTTTTATAAAACATTTATTTCAGTTCTGTGGGTTCTGCTCTACCTGCTGCATCAGAACATCAGGACAGGTCCACACCGCGGCCATCGTGGTTCAGGAGACTCTGCATGCAGCTACAGGTGTTAGCATGGATGTAGCTCCAGGTCATGAAGCAAAGGGTTCAATCAGAGGCTTATGTAACAGAACCATCTGTAAGAAGGTTCTGTCCAAATTCTGCATCTGTTTTCACACAAAATGCACAAAAAGAAGTTAGAGTGAAAAAACTCAGACTATAACCACTAGGTCCCAAAACTTCTAGTTGAGCTGACAGCTCCAGCCAGCTGTCCGCATGGCTTCACCTGATGAAGACAAACCATAGGTCAGCTCTGCTGCTAACACAGCACAGCGCAAAGACCCGTTCAGAACCAGCACAGCGCCACACTTAAAGGCAGAGTCTGCAGTTTGAATAACTGCGTTAGACCGTTTTACCTGCTCTTCTGCTCCTCTGGTCTTATTTCCTTCCTCTTCTTCTCATAAACATGAACATGGTTCACTTCCAGCGACTCGTAGCCATGTTCAAAGTCTACGGTGAGAGCAGTGGAGCTACAATGAATGACTAACCGGTGTCAGAATGATGTCATGTGGGACGACCAATAGATGAGGAGATACCTCCAGAACCTAAGGGACGGGGGGGAGCAGCAGAACCAGAACTCTGACCAATCCCTGCACTTCGGACCGAACGGCAGTCTGGAGGGTTCTCTGATACGTAACATCAGGAGACTTCTTCCAATTGGGTGATCCCTCATCTCTACGAGGGCTTCCAGGCTGCTCAGGCGCTGGAGGAGGCAGGAAGCATCGCCATGACGGCCGATGGACGTCAGGCGGGCGTTGACCAATCACCGCGCGCCATCCACCGCCTCTGGAATACGCTGTCATTAAAATCTCGCCGGTTTTTAGTGTTTACAGCCTTAAAAACATTTGTGACCACATGACGACCCACCAGCTGACTCTGTTGCTTAGCAACATGAGGATGTTGATGCTGAGGGTCACTTATGTTCGATTAGCGTCTTCTATGCTGCATTACAGGACATTATTGCCAGGCAAAGGGCCGCGGCCCACTGACTGGGTCGGTACCTACAAACAGAGTAAAATGGCTGAGCCACAGAGACATTTGATGAGTTTCAGGTTCCCAGGGACTGAAAGAACCTGCAGGTTTGAATCCGATGTGCCAGACCGATACGTGGACCGGAAACGGAGAACCCAGGGCCACTTGTGAGTAGGGCTGGGCGATAATTCAATAACAATATCTATCGATCGATAGACGTGTGACGCGATAGTAAAAAATAGGGTCGATAAAAACTTCGATAGACAGTTTTACTTCCTTGCTACAGTCGGCACGCCGTCACAAAGCGCCGCCCTCTCAAACCACAACACACAGCATGTGAATATGTCGCAGCAATGAGCGGCGGAGGAAACGGTCCCAAAACGGGGTTTTACTAGTTTGCCAGCCTGATTGAAATAAACCAGTGATTTGTAAAACTTGCAAGGAACCGGTAAAAGCAGAGTCTGGTAACGCTACCCACCAGTATTCATCACGTAAGCCGCTCACACCCGCAGCAGCAGCCAGCGAGAGCTGTGTGCGGTCCTGCGAGCTGCGCGGCTCCGGGTCGTCGTCGTCAGAATTTTCTGGAAGTTCTTCCAAAACAAAGCAGGTACAGCAGCTAAACTGGGCTCCCTTCTTTGTGATAAAATGACAAAACGGCATAAGGACATCACGCATGCAGTAACATGCTTCATAGTGATGGATATGTCTGCTGTTCTCTGCAGCTGAAAAACCTGCCACTCTTGATCCGCGATATAAAGTTAAGTTATTTTTCTTAAAAAAAAATTCTGTTATGGTTAAAAAAGTTGATTAAATAAAGATTTAATTGGAATTCTGTGTTTGTGTGCTTTATTTAAATCAAATCATTTAGCAATATCATAAAATGTCCAGGCAGAGCTGCACATAAAATATGGTTTTAAATATTGATCGATCAATATGCATTTTTTTTTATCGATAAGCTTTTTTTCTATATCGCCCAGCTCTACTTGTGAGCTACTAATGACTCTCAGACGTCTGTCTTTGGGGTTCCTTATAAATAAATCATGTCAGTGAGTGGAAGCTTTGTAAATCATATTATGCTGAGAGGAACCTTTTCAGCCTTTTCTCTCCATATTCAGCAGTCACATTAAAGGTGGCTGGTTTCAGACCCCTGACCCTGCGCTCGGGTTCTGCTATTGCCTTTAAAGGGCCCTGGGGAGCCGACAGACACATGAAAGGGGTTTAGATGCAGGGCTGGCTCCACAGAGGCCGTTTAAAGGGATCGGCACTCAGGGCTGGAGGAGAAGGCCTGTTTCCCCAGACAGGGACAACAAGACGTCTGCATAAGTCGATCCGCTAGTTTTCAGCTTGATTGACTGTCTGAGCATCAGAGATTCATGACCTGCAGGATAAAAGTCAGTTTGACCCAATGTGTTGGTAGAAACCAGCTGAGTCCAGATCAATGACTGATCATCTTTCAAGCTAGATTGATACTTTTTCTGGATGAGCGCTGTCGCGGCCCGGTTCTGGTCGTCCATCCATTCTCTGGTTTTGCTCCTGAACGCCTCCTGGGGTTAAAAAGGTCTGATGGTAACGACTCTGAGCTGTGACTGCAGTTAAAACAAGGCGAGCACGATATGTCGATCCGAACAGTAAAACTGGGCCGATGGTTTAATCTTGTTGCTCTTCTAAGGAGGGGGAGCATGTGGTATCTGGTCATGTGATGCAGCGCAGGATTCTGGGTTAACTGAGAGGAGACGTCAGCGGTCACTTTCTCACTGCTGGAAGGGTCAGGAAATAGGTTTTGGTTATTAACCGTAAAGAGGTGTAAATATTTTATATGGCGATGGGCCCAAGTTTTCCTATTGGTGCATCCATAGTTGAAACACATTTTCCATGTTTTCTTGCAGGTCATCAGTGACTGAGGAGACGGTCCGTGTTGAATCTGGAGAGCAGCCTGAGCAACGAGGTGAGAGGCTGCAGCTAAACGACGCACCGTTACGTCCTCCTCTGGTTTTTGGCCGATCAGCGCTGATCCTGGCTGACGGGACCGAGAGACCAACCAGTGTGGGACCCGGACACTTTCTGTGGTGTCCAAAGTTTCCATGTTTGAGCTCAACGCCGAACAACTCCAGAAACTGTATTTCTGCTAGATAGGGCCTCAGAGTATGCCCACCTGATAAAGTCTAGCGCTGACTCGGGTCCTTCTGAGTCTGCGAGGCAGGAACAGGAAGCTGATGGGCTGCCGGTCCCAGCCACGCTCAGCTGTCCTACAGCAGCTCATCAGTAATGAGCTCCCTGTGTGCTGCTGCTGTTTAGTATTCAGGGCTCCAGATCTGTCCTCAGGTCTCCTCCCCTGAGGTCCCTCTGGGGTCAGGGGCCCCTGATGTTAAAGGGCCAGCTGCTATGAGCCATTAACTGGGACAACAGTTACCCAAACAGCACAAAGCAGTTTGTTTGGACAGTCCAACTTAATCTAATTATCATAAATCAGCCTGCAGGTGTCCTGTAGGGGGGGGGGTGTACCGTTACTCTAAGGATGTGGATGGACCCAGTAAAATAGCAGAAAGCAAGCTCCACCACAGCTGATCTGCAGATAAGCTGAGGAGCTCTGACTGGCCACAGCCCTTTGGACCCAGGTCCCTCACCAGATGAGGGATGGTCAGTGGTGACCAGAGCTGATGAAGGTGGTTCTGACGGTACTAATACCAGCAGCATAGCAAAGCTGCAGGAATGTTGGACACAGCGGACAGGATTTGTGTCCATATCCCTTCCAGCTGCTGCCTGATGAAACAAAAACACCTCGGAGCACCGGCCGCTTGCCTTTCTGTTCTCCTTGGACAGCCGAAGCAGATTTCTTTACCCCGGGCTCTTTTAAAAGCTTTGCAAACCGCACTGAGGGCTAAAATAACTTGGCACTCATTTCAAAATAACCACTTCTCCATCCAGAAAATGTTCCGTAGCTGTTAGTGCAGGTGTCTTAATTTATCAGACGTCCCAAAGCTCAGACTGAGGCCCTGGGGAACTCGCATTAGTATTTATCTTTTTAAAATGGTTGAAGCTGTCATCGCTTTACAGAATAACAGTTTTTAGACCATGTTCTCTGACATGTTAACACTGTCATGATGGGGTATTGTGGAGGCAGACTACCAGAAAAAATAAAGAGAAACCAAAAGAAAACTGAGCCTAAAAGTCCAAAATTCAACAAGTTGAAACAGAGTCCGCTAACGGGACTGAGACAAACCGAAGGACAGGCGTGAAATCAGATAACAGACTGAACCAGCTATGAGCTGGTACCAAAGCCATGTGGCACAGATGGAGACAGGAACTGGAGAACAGTACCAAACAGAACCAAAGTCAACATGAGAGACTAAGAAAACCAAATATCAGCAGATACAGAAACTCAAGACAGAGTAAAAGAAACCAGGAAGTAAGGAAAAACAAAATAAAATAGACAAGCATCCTGGAGTTCTGTTTGCACCTCTGTGTGTCACTGCTGGACTGCACCGCAGCATGTTGGACCAGCTAAACAAGACCACAGTGACAACTGAGTTACAGGAAGGCCAGGTTTGGAGATTGCTGTTTTATAGTAATCTCTCCACACAATTTCTAAATCATTGCCAACTGTCTCATCTGAAAGTGAGCTGGTTCTGAGCCACTAAACTAGAGACTGTGCCACTGTGCAGCCCACAGGTACCTCTTCATGTTTCCTCAAATTGTCGCACTTCTTACGACCGCAGCACTGCAACAACAGGCTCCCTCCGCTCCCTGCAGCCGCTCATCTCAACAATATTCTGGTGCTGGAAGTTTATACTCTTTACATGTCGAGGACAGCCAGAAAAACACGAGACCCTCTTTAGCGACAAGACCACACAAAAGGGTTGTCGAAAGAACTTTCCCTAAAAAGGGCAGGCGGTTGGGAAAAAACATTCTTAACAATGCTACATGCTAAGCTAACAGTGCTAAAGGCTAAACTATCAGTGCTACATGCTAAGCTAACAGTGCTACATGCTAAGCTAACAGTCCTACATGCTAAACTAACAGCGCTAGAGGCTAAACTAACAGTGCTATATGCTAAGCTAACAGTGCTATATGTTAAGGTAACAATGCTACATGCTAAACTAACAGTGCTACATGCTAAGCTAACAGTGCTATATGCTAAGCTAACAGTGCTATATGTTAAGGTAACAATGCTACATGCTAAGCTAACAGTGCTACATGCTAAACTAACAGTGCTATACGCTAAGGTAACAGTGCTACATGCTAAGCTAACAGTGCTACAGGCTAAGCTAACAGTGCTATATGCTAAGGTCCCAGTCCTACATGCTAAGGTAACAGTGCTACATGCTAAGGTAACAGTGCTATATGCTAAACTAACAGTGCAATATGCTAAGGTAACACTACGAAACAGATGTGTGAATAAACCTACCGAACAACAAGCTAATGCTAGCTATTTTTATTATTAGCTTGACGGACAGCCCAGTGACCAGGGTTCTGTTGGTGTTTGAGCGACTCCTTCGAGCTGTGCCACGCAATGCTCCTGCTGCGGTACAAGTTAACGCAGGAAAATATCAATCAGCTGACGCCTCAGTCAGCTAATAAATAACAAAACAAACCAGTGCAGCTCCCTCCATTACGCCTCAGTTTAGCTGCAAAGACACTGGAGGTGAATGTGGCTGATTACACAGGATACTGCGGAGCCAGACTCAAACTGATAATTTCAACCCGTTGTCACATGACTATATGAACCCACCGGTACCTCCAGGGGGTCACATGTGACTTTGTTGACATTAGTAGTCAACCTGCACCTGGATGAGAATTGACCCTTCAGTGCTTAAAGCACCACCTCTGGAGATCTTCTAGGATTCATAGAACCATAGTTACAGTCCTACCATTCGTTCTCAGATCATACCTGGATCTGAGAACGAGAGCCGTGCTGTTATTGGCTCTAAATGCCTATTAGAATATTATGATCCACTTTGTTAAAGGCACAGTATATTCATCAAGTCAAAAGTCAACTTGCTGTGGCAAGCGTTAGAGACTTTGGCTCAGTGGTAGAGACACTGGCCATAGCCCTCAACACAGCAGTCACGGGTTTGATTCCTGACCTGAGCCATTTAACACACGACTTCCCTTCTTCCCGCCAAACTACTAGTGAATGAAAGGTGGCCCTAAACTTTAAAACATTAACTTTGCATTAGCTGCACATTGCTGTTGAAGGTAGATGTCCTTGGCTCCTGCAGTGAAGACAAAACATCTGCAGAAGCTGGTGGTGTCTCTTTTATAAAGGTGGAGACTGCAGAGGCTGAAAAGAGCAACACGAGGTCCAGCGTGACCCTGAAAACGATGTTTCAGGGTCACGCTGACAAAACAGGCAATTCATGCCTGATGGACAATCAGTGTTTGCCTTCAGTGTTTCTGGCCTGGTTTCCCATTCATTTAACAGCAATACAAACGCCTGCTATGGTAACCATTAAACCCAGCGGCCTGGGCCCCCCCAGTCAACACCAAAGCCTGAGCATTTCACCTGTAGGGGGCGCTGTGTTGGCTTCAGAACAACTTAGTCACATGTTTAGATGAACATGTGAGGGACAGACATGTTGGGTTCCTGGAAATGGCCTCCTGTGAGTCTGCAGCTGCTGGAGATGTGGAGGTGTTACAGCTCTCTGCTGCTCTATTTAAAGATCGCTTCTACTGCCCAAAGAATGTCCTCTAAACTGCTGCCAGCACGGCCGGACCCAGACGGTGCTGCTGGGCGCAGTTGTTTGGTGCACGCAGAGAACCTGATGCTTCCACAGTGAATCAGGGGGTGGAGCTGTGAGCCTGCAGCCTGAGAGTTTGTGGAGCAGCCGCTCTCTCAACACATGCTGCTGTCTGCGCCGTCGCAGCTCAACAGCTCCTCTGTGCACGCATCTCAAGTGTCTGTTGTGTTGGAGGGGGGGGGGTCCAGTTTGGACCGGGTCAGTCAGAGAGGAGCCAAGTGCGAGGTGAACTCCAGACGGGGTGAGTGCTTTGTTTCTCCTGTTTCAAACTCTGCTGGGAGCTCTGCAGGAAGATTCAGCTCAGGATCAGAGAACAACTCTGAGAGTTGTTTGTTGAAACTTGTCAGGAGTTGGAAATGTTCTGCAGAACTGCAGAGGAACCGCTTAGTTCTTCTGAGTTATTGGGTCTGAGCTGAGCGGTCCTTACAGCTGCTCCCAGTCGCCACCATGCTGTTTTATCGGGGATCCTTCTGAACCGGGCTGGCTGCTGCAGGGATGGCCGAGCCTGTTAGAGCTGTGGGAGGCTGGTTTCTGCTCCTGTCACCATGCAGCAGAAAGAGCTGCAGAACCCGGAGACCCAGAACCATCAGAGTTTCACCAGGCCCAGACAGATGAGCAGAATCACCAGCAGCTGGACTTGGATCACCTCGGCTGTCGGTGTTTTTATGCTTTCAGTGTGCAGCAGCAGAACCCAGAACCTGTCATTATGGTAGCAGTGCAGTGCTCCATGGCTGCCTTTAGGGGGCGCTAACTGAGGGAGAAGCAGCTCAGTTTAAAGTTCCCAGTGAAACATGCAGAGCTGAGCAGCCATGCTGCACAAAGAAAGGAGCAGAAGATGTTAATGAGCTTCTATGCATTGCAGTTCTATAACTTTCATTTTCCTTCAGATTCAGTAAAAAGTAGCTGGGTTAATGCTGGTGTAAAACAAAGACCATTAAAACTAGATTTAATGATTGAGCTTCACAAGGAGTGGACTGAAGCTAGAGTGAGAACATCAGGAACACACAGACTGATCCTAAACACAGGCTTCTAGTGTGCTACCTGAACTAAGGATGGGGCTGGACCATATAGAAACAAAGCATATCGATAAAATACAAATCATGTTGATCAATATCGATAATTATCAACAAATTCTAACCATATATTTTAAGTGCAGCCCTGGCCATTTTATGTTGTTGCTTAGCAACATATTTTAGATACAGACACAAACACTGAATTCGAACTCAAGCCTTTATTCCAGGGGTCACCAAACTTTTTTCTCTGGGGGCCACATTATCATTCCTGACTGTGATGGGGGGGCCGGGTCAGCTATATAACATAGAATTGTATGACCAAGACCAAACTGACCATCCGGAAGGCCTCATTGTGTAGTAGAGATTACTAGCCTGGCACAGCCATATTTGTTTATCTTTACTAGTTGTTTGCAAAAGTAGTAATCGAGTCTTCACACTTTGTTTTAATTTGAAATACCACCGATATTCCATTTATTTATTTTCGAATACAAATAACATCAAAGCTGTCAAGGTAAGAAACATCTGCCTAGTTGAGGTGATTGACACTGGCAAAGGTGAGTGAAAAATTATAAATTATAGGTAGGCCTGTTGAAATTAATAATAATAATAATTGAGTGCAGTATTTAACAACAGGTCAAATAAATAGGCCTATAAAATAAATTAATTAATTAAAAAAACATTGAAACTATAATAACATGAGTAATAGAACTAGTCAGCTCTTATGCCTATCCAGGTGAGCATGCTCAGTAAACATTTTTTAGGTGAAGGAAATGAGCAGTAGGCTCGAAACTAAATACAGAATAATGGGAATCAAAATCAGCAGGTGAGCTGGATTTGTACTTGTTGATGAATTGTGCTGTCTTTGGGATAGGGTCAGCAACAGCAATCTCCTCTCCTCACTTCAGGGTGCCTTCTGGAGCCCTGGTATGGAGAGATGACAGATTGAACACAAGAAGCACCATATTCAGTAAATGACTAGATGTGCTGCTTTCTTCTTTTCTCTGTGACATAATTTTACAAAATATGTAGCAAATTAAAAGATTAAAAATTAAAATTAAAGAAAAAATTAAAATTAAAAGCCTTCATAGTTCATATTTATAGCAATTAAAATCAGTAATTGTAAAATCAGTGTGCTTACCATATCAGTGTGAACTGTGTGCTTGCTTCTGGCTGGTGAGAAGTTCAATGTCTGGTTGCAGTCTAGTGGTAGCCAGTCTCAAGGTCTGATGCAAGTGCTTATCTGTGAGTCTGTTCCTTGTTGTATTCTTGGTTTGCTTCATGCAGGAAAAGGTTTGCTCACAGATGTAGGTGCTGCCAAAAATTGTGGACATCCTCATTGCATGCTGTTTAATGTTTGGGTAGGTTTCCTCTGGGAGCGCAGCATAGAACTCAATGATACTGTCAGACTTGAACGCGTCTGTAAGGATATCACAATTCTGCAACTCGACTAGTTCAAACTGAAGATAAGGAGGGGCATCATTTATGTCGGCAGCAAAGGGGTTCTGGAACAAGCGTATTCCTTTACCGTTGACATGAAGCTCACGGAACCGCGCACTGAGCTCTCCCTGCAGCATTTCCAGTGCATCCTTGCACTTTTCGACCGGGAACAGGACAGCTGGTTTCTCAGCGCTGTAGCTTTGGGTAGCAGGGAGATGCGTGAAGTCCAGCTTTTGGACCTGTCGCACAAGCAGCACTAGTTTGACCTCGAGCGCTTTGATGTTGGAATACATGTCACTGATTAGCTTCCCTTTTCCTTGGAGCTGCACGTTAAGGTGGTTCAATATTTCAGTCACATCAGTTAAAAATGCGAGGTCCCATTTCCATTCTGGCTCGGTCAGCTCTCGTACCGTTTCACCTTTAGACTGCAGGAAGGTGTTGATTTGGGGTAGCAGGTCATAGAAACGGCGCAGCACTCTGCCTCGGCTTAACCATCGGACTTCTGTGTAGTACAGCACATCCTCGTAGGCTGACTCAAGCTCGGAGAGAAAGGCCTGGAACTGTTTCAGCCCATGTTTTCGGATGTAGTTGACACAGTGCACAACCACCTTCATGACAGATGCCCACTTAAGAACTTTGCAGCATAGTGCTTGCTGGTGAATCAGACAGTGGACTTGTAGTGGGGGGGTGAGACCTCGTTCCTCGAATTCGCTGTTCAAGCGCCCTACTAGCCCCCTCGTTGTGCCAACCATACTAGGTGCGCCATCCGTAGTGATGCTGGCCAATTTAGACCAGTGTAGATCCAACTCTTCCATTGTTTTGCACACTTGGACAAAAATATCCTCTCCTGTCGTAGTACCTTTGAGACTTTTTAGAGCTGCCAGCTCCTCAGACACTTCAAAGCTTGCGCTAACTCCATGAATAAAAATGAGCAGTTGTGCCGTGTCCTGTACGTCATTGCTCTCATCCATGGCCAAAGCAAAAAACTCGAATTCTGGCGCTTTCTTAATCAGCTGGTCATACACATTGTCCCCCAAATCTTTGATTCGCCAGGTCATAGTAGTTGCGTTGAGCGCATCCTTCTTGTCGGGACACACCTCCTCGGTCACAGCAAGCATGCATTCTTTAACAAAGTCCCCATCAGTAAACGGCTTTCTGTGGGTAGCTAGTAGGTGAGCTACCTTATAGCTAGTTCGGACAGCAGCCAGGTTGACCTGAGTTTGGCGAAGGAACAGAATCTGTTGTGCAGCCAATCCGCCTTTCATCCTCCGAATCCTGTCTTCTCTTGCTTGCCCTCGCAAGCTAGCATACTCTCTGTGGCGGGTTTCGTGGTGACGACGCAAATTATATTCCTTGAAAACCGCCACACTTTCTTAACATATAATACACACCGCACGGTCCTTACACTGAACAAAAAAATAATCATTTGTCCACTGGTCTTTAAAAACTCTACACTCCCTATCAACTTTTCTTTTATCGCTAGTCATTTTGCTGTCTGACAGTAGTGACAGTTCTGAGGTAACTGATGTTACGATGGTAACTGAGGTTACCATAGTAACCGAGTAGTTCTCTGCACGTGCGTTGTCTGTCACTGCTTTATCTCGAGCGTGTCGGGTTGCGAAAATTCTGCAAATATAGTTAATTTTATAACTAAATATCAATTTTTAACTGAAAAAAATTAACAAAATACCAGATGCAGACATATTATCATTTTCCAAAAAGCAATTTAAAAAAAATAGACCATGACGACTTTTGGGGATTGCCGGTTCAAGTAGTGGAGGGCAGAGGGGTTGGGGGGCCAGTCAAAGGGGGGTGGCGGGCCTGATTCGGCCCGTGGGCCTTAGTTTGGTGACCCATGCTTTATTCAATCAACTTTTTACCAAAAAAGAAAGAACGCCAGCTCTCTGAACTCTGTGAAGGGGGCGGAGCTTGGTTCCTGGGTCTGCCTTGTGATTGGCTGGGAGGATTCTATTGAACTTTTTATTGACCTTTTTTCTATCATCGATATACGTCTATAGATCGATCGTTATTGAATTATCATCCACCCCAAACTAAGGAGAACCAGAACCATAAATTCTGCATCTTGGTAATCAAATCCAGTGAGACCCTAAAACATCAAATACCAAAGCCAATTAATCAGTTTTTCCCTTCGTTTCGTTTCACAAACAGAAATGATTTTAAAAACTTGCGTTTATGTCAAGCATTTCTTCTGGGACTCGACCTGAATTCAAAGTGCAGCTAAATCCAAGCTGTGAAACAAGGTGGAGGCGCTGCCATAGTAAACAATGAAAATATCACAATGTTTGCTGCTAGTGGCATTAAAGGTACATAGCCACATTATATGCTTATAAAAAAACCCACCAAAAAACATTTGATCATGATAAAATAAGGTTATATACACCAAGCCTCCATCCTGATAATGTGTTGATGGTCCTTTTTGTGGATAGATAGCCCCAGCACCGGGTGCGATTAGCAGATATAAACAGAGGTGGCGCCATCTAGTGGCAGTATCAAAGAACTACCATAATGCCAGTTTACTTAAATAATGCCAGACCGAGCCTGACCCTCTGAAATGCCTCACAGTAAAGCAGCACCTCAGCGTGATGAAGACCAACAGTTATTAATTAAATAAAACGATCTACAGCAACTCTAAGAGCCTCATATCAGAACATTTACTCACGTCAGTCAACTCTGCGTCACATCTGAGCCTCGGCAGGTTTAGCGTCCGCTTCAGTGAACACCAACGTTCAGACTGGATTCCCAGAGACATTCCAGCCTTTTTCCTCTTTGAATCATATTTTCTGGTCTTTTTTTCCACTGAATCTTGGACCTTTCTTCATTGTTTCACTGGGAGATGCTAATAGCTGTTAGCCGCTTCTTTGTTTTATTCCCTGCTGCACATGTGCAGTACATACTTCCTCTGTTATTAAAAATAAACACGAAAGGTTTTATTTACTAACAAATTGAGCAAAAGTAAAGCATAAAACACCAAGATAACAACTAATATGTTTAGCAGGACGTGATAATCTTTCATAAAAACTTTTTATGCAGCAAGAGTGAGCTACTGATGTATAAATTTAAAAAAAGTCAAATAATGTGGCTATGCACCTTTAATTAATGAGCTAAGAACAGGCTTCACTTAATTTGTGTAACTTCTAAATAACTTAAAAAAATAAGTAAATGAGTAAATTAAAGTGTCTCGTCTTAAAAAGAAGGTTCCCCTTTACAATATTTTAACAACATATTTTCCTAAACATATAATCAGCTTTGCTGCTGTTCTCCTCGTGGAAGGCCCAAAAAAAGTTCTGATTTTCCAAAAATGAAATCTTAAAAAACTGTAAGATTTCAATTCAATTTTATTTATATAGCGCCAATTCATGAAACATGTCATCTCGAGGCACTTTACAAAGTCAAATCAATCAGATTATACAGATTGGTCAAAAATGTTCCTATATAAGGAAACCAGTTGATTGCATCAAAGTCCCGACAAGCAGCATTCACTCCTGAAGAAGCGTAGAGCCACAGGGAGAGTCGTCTGCATTGTACATGGCTTTGCAGCAATCCCTCATACTGAGCAAGCATGAAGCGACAGTGGAAAGAAAAACCACCCATTAACGGGAAGGAAAAACCTCCAGCAGAACCAGAACCAGGCTCAGTATGAACGGTCATCTGCCTCGACCCACTGGGGGTTACAGAAGACAGAGCAGAGACACAACAAGAGAGACAAAAAGCACAGAAGCACACATTGATCCAGTAATCTGTTCTACATTAGAGGGTAATAAATTAATAGATTTAATTGATTGGTTAAATCGGTTTATTTTCCAGCCCTCGGATCTATATAATTTATAAGGGAGAAAAAAGCTGGAAGTCTGTATTGTTGTCCACATGGGATGTTTACCTGAATAATGATGTGTTCAGTTTGTTCCTCATGTCTCCAGAATGAAAAAATACTTCATTAAATGTATTTAGAAACACTCTTTGCTCTAAATGCTGGTTTGCTTTTCCTTTAAGAGCTAAGCTTTTATGTTCTATTAAAATCACACTGCCCACCCCAGAAACACCCTGATGAACTGGTCCAGATGAACGGATCCGGATGAACTGATCAGGATGAACTGGTCCGGATGAATCGGTCCGGATGAACTGGTCCGGATGAACTGATCCGGATGAACTGGTCCGGATGAACTGATTCTGATGAACTGGTCCAGATGAACTGATCAGGATGAACTGGTCCGGATGAATCGGTCCGGATGAACTGGTCCAGATGAACTGATCCGGATGAACTGGTCCGGATGAACTGATTCTGATGAACTGGTCCAGATGAACTGATCCGGATGAAGTGGTCCGGAGGAACTGATCCGGATGAACTGATTCTGATGAACTGGTCCGGATGAACTGGTCCGGATGAACTGGTCTGGATGAACTGATCCGGATGAACTGATCCTGATGAACTGGTCCGGATGAACTGGTCCGGATGAACGGATCCGGATGAAGTGGTCCGGATGAACTAGTCCGGATGAACGGATCCGGATGAATTGGTCCGGATGAACTGATCCGGATGAACTGGTCCGGATGAACTGTTCCAGAACCTCCTCCTTCTGGTTCTGGTTCCCTGAGGACAGTTTTACCCTGTCAGCTATTCAGTCTGGTGAAACATGAGCGTAATGAGCTGCAGGCTCAGGTGCTGCAGCAGGTGACTGCATGCCCAGGTGTGTCAGGACCTTCTCCTCTCTCAGGTGAGGAAACATCTGGAAGTCTCAGTCTGTCCAGACTTGTCCTGAAATGTTCAGGAACATGTGAGGCTGCTGCAGCGTGATCCGTCATGTCCCTCCGACCCTGGATCAGAACCCGCCCACCGAGCCCACAGGCTTCAGTTTAGCTGGGTTTCATATTAAAAGGAGAACCAGTAAGGACGCCCCATAATGCCTGTATGAACATTTAACGATATTGAGAACGTTAAAGTAGTTCAGGCAGAAGGAAGCATCTTTTTAAACTTTAAAAATGTAATTTGTTGTGAGGAATAAGTTAGTGCACCCTCACATTTACTCCTACCAGGTGCATCAGCTGGACACGATGAGAAGATCATGACCAGCACTCAGGAGGAGGTTGGTCCTGCTTGGACCTCAGACCTCCAGCCTGGTGCTCCTGACTGTTGAAGTGAGAGGGAACAGCAGGGTGAGGTCCTGAGGCCCGGCTGAGGCCTTCAGGGAGAACATGGGAGCAGCTGGTCAGGGATTTAAAGACATCCCAGGAGGATCTGGTCCGTTCCACGTTTAGCTTCCACGGGAGGTGAGCTAGGAGGAACCAGAACTTCTGGAATGTTCTTTGGACGGATGAGAACCGAGTCATCTGGACTCCAGAACCATGACGTGTTTGAGAAGAACCAGTTAGAGCCTCTCAGGAAAAGAGCACTGAAGCACGGAGGTGGGAGTGTCATGGTTTGGGGATCTGGACCTGGCCCGCTCAGCACTGCAGAACCCATCACGAGTTCTTCAAGTATATCAGAGGAGAACCTGAAAGGAGGCGCTGCAGCTGCAGTGGCCTGAGGGGGTGGCGGCCATTAGAACACGGAGAACCTCCACCTTTTCTCTGGTCTGTCTCGCTGATTGGATCTGAGGCTATACTGGGCCTCACTGTCCTCACGGTTACCGACGGGATGGTTCTGGGGATCAGAACCCAGAATACACAGCATAAATGTGCTGTAGTACTGGCTAACACGGTTCTGTTGAGTTCTGTTGTTGAGTCATGTTTCCTTTTGGTATTCAGCCTGAAATGACTTTTTATAGAGATGATAATAAATATTAGGAACATTTGCTAATGACCTGCCGTATGTTTAAACCCAGAAAACCGTGGGTTACCTCCTTAGAGGTGCTGCTGTCGCTGGGAGGCCCAGTGGGTCCTGAGACCATGTGAGACGGGCCCAGGTTCTGCTCCGGTTCTGACCCAACTGCTAACGTGGAGAACAGCCAGAAGAAAACATGCGAACCTCTTTATAGACGAGATGAGCAGACGTTCAGAGACAGGAGCACAGACGGCTGAACGCTAACCGCACAGAAAAAGCTCCTGAGGGCCAGCGCTGGTTCTGCACCACAGCAGCTCGGGTTAAGGTTCTGCCGGTTCGGGTTCAGATCAAGAACCTTCTATTGAAATGTGTGCAGCGGTCGACAGGACAGTCAAGGACCTTCTGCTGGTACCGCTCACTGTCGGACCGGCATCGGTTATAGATGAACCCAGTGGGGTTCCTGTTCCTCTGAGGCTCGGTCCGTTTGGCTGGTTCTGTTGGAGACCAGCAGAAGCAAAGCGTTGCAGAGAATGAGGAACGTTCACCTGCTGCCTCACCGGATATTAACTCCCGTCTGGACCTTCCCTTCATTTCCTCCTCTGGTTCTGCTCTGAATGAAATCAGCCCGCTGGTTAACATGGACCTCTGGTTCTGCTGTGTTCATGTTCTTCTTTTTATGGCTGACAGGAGCCACTCGGGTTTCCTGCCATATGGGTCCAATGATAGAAATGTGTTCTGGTCATTTTAGAGCAGCTCTTTGACTCCAACTGGGCCCGATCCTCCTAGAACTCCTCTGTGAACCAGAACTGAGCTGAGTTCTGGTCCGCAGACATCTGCAGTTTATCTCTGGTTCTGGACCGATACAGAAAATGTAAATCTGAGGAACCGCTGTTGGATCATCGGGAATGATGATCCACAGGAATACTGTCAGGACCCAGGAAGGTTCTGGCTCTGGGCTCAGAGTCAGCATTCAGGGTCCGAGTCGGGTTCAGGCTCTCAGTGTCAAACCGTGAATCTGGAAGCAACATGGAGGCCTGCAGGGATTCCCAGATAATCCAGGAACGTCCAGAATTTGGAGATTATTGCAGATTTTAGCGGCTAAAACAAAATGATCAAAACATTTAGAAAATTATTCATTTCTGGAAATTGATGGAATTGAGATTTGGATATCATAAATATAAAAGTTTATTTTAAAGAAGTTTCATGCTGTGTTCCTGCAGAACCTCTGTGCGGTTGGAGTGGGTCGGGCTGCAGGCCCAGCTGGGTCAGAATAAAGATCCGACACCTGCAGCCAGCGCCTGCTGCATCTCAGGGAGTCCCCGCTTGTCTCGGTGTGGACCTGTGTCGGTCCGGCGTGTTTACCTGTCCCCTCAGGTGTGTCTTCACTCTGGCGCCATTCAGATCAAATCTCAGCGGAGATCCAAGCCGGATTGGATCCAGGGTCCAGAACCATCAGAGGAGTGAAGCTGCGGAACAATAGAAAGTTATGCAGGGTTTCTGCTGTGAGCTGCTGTGGGTTCTGTTCCTCACAGCAGCTCCAGGTGACCTTCAGATTCTGGCATTATTGGGTCGTTTCTGCCAGAAATGACCCAGAACAGCTTTGGCTTTGGTTCCGTAGCCTCGCACTCAGCTTCTAGCTGTGGAATCAGTGAATTAAGACATAAAAAGCAATAAACTCGTTACTGAATGAGAGGAACCGCTGAACGGCATTAAAACAGGAAACCGGGCCCAAGAACCTGAGAGTTAGCCATCAGTCTGGGTCAGGAGGTTCTGGCTCAGACGGCCCAGCTGGTGTCAGTAAGGACAAGAGCTTTAGTGGAACCAGAACCCTCAAACTGGACCATGAACCAGATTGGAAAAAAATAAATGATTTCACATTTCCGTTAACATGTCGACTCTGGTTCTGTTAGTTCTGCTTTGCTGCTGAGCTGCTGAAGGTCCGATGCTGTGAAAGAACCGCTCTGTGGGCTTTGGGCCAGCCAGAACCACCTCTGCTGGGCGGCCGGTACTGTGAGGAGCTCTGAGGTGTCAGAAGGACCGAGGGAAATCTGAGTCGGACCTGAAGAGACGAAGTTGAACTGAAGCTGCTGGGTGGTTCTGGTCCTCGTGGATGAGTTGGACACCACCACGACCCAAACAGCTGCAGGATCTCCTCTCCAGGCGGTACCTGCGTCAGAACCTGGAGCTGCTGCAGTCCATCCAGTAATCATGCGACCCAGGAACCCTGAAGACCTGACCCGGCTCGTTTGGACCCCTGCTGAGCGTGAACTTTACCAGGAAGGAACGACCCGTCTGTGGGTCTGAATGTCCTGTGGTGGAACACGGGTCCGAACGACCCGGCAGGTACCGGGGCCGTTGTTCAGTATGAAGTCTTTACTGTCCTCCGTTTGGATTCTTTGCTGTTCTACGGTCAGGTTCTGCAGTCATGACCGGATTGGTTCTGACCACTGAGGCTGTTTGGGTTTGAGCTCATTGTTTTTGCCAGCAGCAGACCTGACTGTAGGTTCTGACCCGGCCAGCAGGGAGCAGCAGAGGTGAGGAAGAGGAGGGCGGCTCCAGGGAGGAATGACTGGCAGCTGGGAGGCGGAGCCTAACGTCGGGGTCAGAGCCGACGGCAGAGAGACGCTCAGACGGCTCCGAGGCTGGAAGATGGTGCTGACGGCAGGCTGCACGCAGCATGGTAAGACCGCCACGCCGCGACCCGCTCAGCCTGGACCGGCCCGGCTGGGGGAGGGGCAGCCGGGTGTCGGGTTCTCCTGGGGCGACCCGAGGGGGGTAAGGTGCAGCAGCAGGGGGGTTAACTCTGCAGCTCAGGCAGGAAACACTCGGACCCGGCAGTCAGAGTGCACAGAACTACAGATCCAGCTGGTTCTGACTGAGCCAAACCGGACCCATCGGACCAGACCGCTCTGCGATGCTGCGTGTTCTGACGCCTTGTTTCCAGAACTGGTTCCACAGCTCTACATCAGGACCCACAACCTGTCTCTCATGCTTCTATCCCTGGACCGGTTCTAGCGGGCCCTGGTCCCTGCAGAGCCTGTGGAGAGGTTCTGACCATGGTTCTCCTTTGGACCCGTCACGATGGAATGTGGACCTCTGAAGGGAGTTACTGCTCCACATGTTGCTCAGAAGTTCTGACTGGTTGGATCCGTCTTTGCTTGATGTGGCGGTACCGCTGAGAGCGGTTCTGGACTGCGGCTCAGATTTAATGCAGTGTGTAACTCTGCTGCATCCTGCCACCGTCATGCAGGTCACTATTACTAACTACTACTATTACTATCACTAGGTTACTTTTATTTACCGTTATTTTAGGGTCTGAAGGCAAAATTATAAGATAATAAACCTGAATGTAGAAGTTTGATGAGAAAAATCAGCATTTTGCTGATCTGACCTTTACCAGCAAGACGAGCAGGTTAGGGCTAGGGGACAACTAACCAGCGGTCAACTAACCAGTGGTCAGTTAACTAGGGGTCGACTAACAGGGGTCAGTTAACCAGGGTCAACTAACCAGGGCTGATTAACGGCCATCAGGACTTCCAGCTGATTATAATTAGCACCAAATGAACACTGAGGACTTTGGTTGTTAATTGTTCTGATGTTTGGGTCGAACCGGTTCTGTTAATTGTTCTGATCCTTGGAGACCCGTTTCTGGTTCTGCTGCGGCCCGGATCCTCCTCTGCTTCCTAACAGAACCTGCAGTTCCCAGCATTAGCTGCTGGTTTTATCCTCTTCCAAACGTCTCGTGATGCTTTCAGGGCCCAGGGGAAAGTGGAGTTTCACTCTGAGGGTTCTCCTCACACACAGAATAACTATGGTTCTGTGTTCCCGGTGCGGTCCAGAATCAGAACGTGGACGCCAACGTGAGTCTTTGTTTCATAAACAGCAGCAGTGAAAACAGTGACTCAGGTGATGACACACCTGAGCAGGGCGAAGCGCCGTAACCATGGAGACGGCAGGTAAACTGGGCGTGTCGAGGACGTGCTGAGACAGGAACCAGAACTATGTGGGTTCAGCTTGCAGTCAGAATAGTTCTGACAGATGACCCGGTTCAACGTGGTGGAACAAGTTCTGCCCGAGAACGTCTGAAGGTGAAGAAACTAGCAGCTCAGGTGAGAAGGTCCAGAACACCAGAACAAGTTCTGATTGGCTGACGGCAGCTCAATCCTCAGCGGTCCAATTAAAGGGTCGACGATTCGGTTCTGAGTCAGATGTGTGTAAAGCACTTTGGGTTCTGCTGATGGTGCCGCTGGTCTGAAGTTTGTCTGCTGAGTCAGAATCGGATGGTCGGAACCAAGTTCTGGAACCGGGCTTCAGCTGGGTTTCATGTCGGACCTTCTCTGCTTGCCTTCATGGTTGATGTGAAACCGGACCTCTTCAGAACCGATCAGAAGGTTCTGGAACCCCAGCAGCAGCAGTTCTGTGTTGGTGATCACGTTGAGCAGGAGGTATCAGGTCCGATGACCCGGTCTGGATCAGGTCAGTTAGTGGTTCTGGTCTCTACAATAGAATCAGAAATCTAAGTTCTATAAGTTCTGTCTTCGCTGAAGCTCGCAGCAGGACAGGCCTCAGGACGGTTCTGATCCAGCTGCTGTTTCTGACGGCTTGGTCCGGATCCTGCTCGGAACCAGAATCCTGTGATTCTGGGGCAGGAAGATGACGTGCTGGCTGCTGCCGGGCCTCGCTGGGCCCGGTTCCTGTTGTTGAGGCTGTAAATGGTTCTGAGCGGCGCTGGTGAATGCTCGGGTTCTGATGTTCTGACCAACGGCTCTGTGGTTCCAGTAAATCCAGCGCAGACCCGGTTGGTTCTGGCGCCGGCGCCTCGCCGTGTGGATCGCGTTGGACACGCTCTGCGTCCTTCTGGAAGTCGGCTCCACGGTGCCTGCCGGGTCAAAGGTCGCTCCGGCTCGGTACCAGCAGGCTCTGAACGGTCCGGATCTCCAGAGGCAGGACTTTAGTCCGGGGTGCCGGGCCGGGTCGGGTCGGTTCTGGATCCACGGGGACAGCAGGATTCCTCCTGAAACATGAAACCAGACGGAGCCGCTGAGGGAACGCACCCCCACCCGGAACCCGACACCGGCTGACCCGCTGACCCGCTCCAGCAGAACCTCAGCCTGCTGCTCCACTGTGATCAGGAGAGATTAACCTGAAGCTCTGCACCGCCACACATTTTTACTCAGGTTGGGTCGGCGGCGCCGGACCAGTCCATTTTGCTGCGTTTGGGTCGGATCCGTTTCACAGAAGGCGGATCTCCTCCGTGGTTCTGCCTCAGGGACTCTGGACCTTCCGCAGTCGCAGGTTCTTCTCTACCGGGTCCACCTGCCGCTCATCACTGGACTGAACCGTACCTGGAATGGGTCAGAACCACTCCTGGTGGCTCATTTACATGAGCCCGACCAGCATTGGATTTATTCCCTGGTACCAGCTGGAGGTCCGATCAGTCGGTCCTGAAGCCTGACCCGTGAAAGCCCAACGGTTCTGAACGCTTTCTGGACATCATGTACTGAGGCTCTGGTCCGGTCCGACGTGGCCTCGGGTTCAGCTGGGCTGGTATCAGAACATTGTAGCTTCAGACAGAGACTCGGATCGGTACCGAGAACATCCCGATCGGGACCTGACCCGTTTATAACCTCAGATCAGCTCCGGTCTCTGAGGAGTTCTGGAAGCCCTGCTGGGTTGCTGGTGGTCCTGCAGGAACCGGGTCAGCACCTCCACCGGTTGATGCCTCCGCCGTGAGAAACTCCTAATCTGCTGCTTTACAAACCGGATCTGGGTCGAGGTTCTGTGGCGCCGGCCGTGTAAAAACACAGCAGGAGGCGACACAGAGCCCGCAGGACCCAGAGGTCCGGTTCAGAGAAAACACTGCTGGTTCTGGTTCTGAGCTTACTGACTCTTGAGCAGCGTGACCGGACCCAGTCAGGAAGCTGCTGTGTTCTACCAGAACTGTTGGGAGAATCTGAAGGTTTGGATCAGAACATCTTAACCGCTGCATCAGGTTCTGATTCTACAGACAGGAAACGGACCCGCTGGGTTCAGTTCTGTCTGCAGCAGCTGCTTCACAACGTCAGATAAAGTTCTGTTTGGTTCTGGA
This sequence comes from Fundulus diaphanus, assembly GCA_037039145.1. NCBI lineage: Eukaryota > Metazoa > Chordata > Actinopteri > Cyprinodontiformes > Fundulidae > Fundulus > Fundulus diaphanus. The sequence continues at coordinate 997,414 of CM073122.1, forward strand.
GGCAGAAGCTGTTGGTTGTGTGTGGAGGTTCTGGATCGGCGCCGTTACAGAACCGCTTGTTCCTGTGGATGTTGCCCGGGCAACATTCCTGCGCTATCTGAGGCAGCATCGCCGCCCCGCGGCGCCGTGAGGCCCGGCAGCGCCGGCCCAGGAATGTGACACCAGCGGAGGAAACCGTAATCCCCGGGAGCAGAACACGCCGTCTCCAGACGGGTCGCAGCATGCCGCAGCCAACCGGGCCCGGCAGAACCTCTGCCTACAGGGGAGTCCTGCCGCTCCAGACCTCCTGCAGGTTAGAAACCCAGTTACATGGTTCCGGTTCTTCTGACCAGTCCAAACGTCAGGGCTGGTTCTGGAGGAAGCGAGCTGGTTGTCCAGTCCTCCAGAACCTGAAGGTCCTACAAGAAGCAGAACTTTCTGGTCATTTCAGCAACTGGACCTGGTTTCCTGTTTCCAGAACCACTGGGTCCATATTCAGGCCGTGGAGTTAACAAGCTTTTATTGTGACGGGTCGGCCGGATCACAGCTCAGCTGCTTTGACCGTCCAGCTGGTAACCGGTTAAACGGGTTAACCCGACCCATGAGGAGCGCTAACCCAGCTAGCGTTAGCCTGGAGGGTGGTTACAGCGGAGCTGTAATCCAGGACTGGTTTAAGGTTAACTAGTAACTAAACTAGATGTTAACAGGGTCTTGAGTTAAACCATTTCAACTAACCAGCGTTAATCCAGAGTAACCTGGTTACTCAGTCCGTCTCCTGAGGTTTCATCATCACTCTCTGAGGCCGCTGCTGTCAGGCAGCCGTGACCTCTGACCTCTGACCCAGCATGGAGACCCCAGACGTGTGACGGATCACAGCCAATCAGGGAGCAGAGTTCCTGTCCTGTAGATTTTCCGACACGTTGAGGCTGACCCGCTCCACGCCCCGCAGGAACTGGTTCTGCGTCACAGGGAGGATGAATCATGGCCCTGCAGGGACAGACGGCTGAGTAGCCGTCCCAACCAGCAGAACCGGAACCAGTTCATCTAAAGGCATCAACCCTAACCGTAACACAGGAGGCCTCTTTGCTTTTCTGCTCGTCCATTTTTCTGTATCTGTAGAAACGAACCTGAACTTCACCAGAATCCACAGCTGGTGGTTCGCCTCCGTCTGCTGCAGCGCCGTTAGGGCAAGCTGGACCCGCCCAGTACTTCAGAACCAAATGAACGGGTCCGTCTATGAGTCCCCCGGCTCCTCATCCAGGGATCCTGAAGCTGTGCTGAAGTCAACAGAGACTCTGCTCTGCGGTTCTGGTGAACTGAGCCAGGCCTGCTGTCAAAGTTCAGTACCAGGGCTGGTCAACGCCCGCCTGACGTCCCGCCATCGGCCGCCATGGCGATGCTCCCTGCCTCTTCCAGCGCCTGGGCAGCCTGGCAGCCCTCGTAGAGATGAGGGATCACCCAACTGGACCGCTGTGGCCTGGTTCTGATGTCACTACCAGAACCCGACTCGTGTAGTGGCAATAATACGGCCAACGCCTCGTTGCTGCAGCATTTTCACCTTTTTCTGACCTGTTTAATTTAAGCGACCAGGTGTTTACATGCTGTAGGATGTGACGCTCTGATTAGCTATGGGTGAAGTGCATTCTGGGAGTTGTAGTTTCTGTCTTCAGGCACTTATGGATGGTTTGATGAAGGATCCAGGAGGTTTTGGCATGAACTGTGGAGACTGAGAGTCCCTTGGTCCTTGCTCAGGTGAGGGTTGCTGTGGACAGGTGAGCCTGGGGGGGGGGCGCTCTCTGCTTTTATGTTACTGCTGTCAGGGCTGCAGTTGTCCTGCTCTGACCTTTGACCTCCTAATGGACCGGTTGTTAGGGATCTCAGGATGTGCTCTGCACAGGAAAAGGTCGTAAATGTGAATAAAAGATCAGTTTTATTCAGCTGGGAGCCAGACTGGGTGGTCCTCCTCCTCCTCCTCCTCCTCCTCGTAGTCCCTCACTGTTGCTCCCATTATAACCAGCAGAGCTGCGGCTCCTCAAAGAAACTGGGGGAGTGAAGCTCTGGTGCTGAAGGCAGCAGGAGTCACAGGTTCGATGGAGCCGTCATCATGGTTCCAGCTGATATCTGGATCCTTGGTGAAGTTGGAGACCCAGACAGGAAGTTCTGACCCCATGATTGCAGAACCTCAGCAGGGACTCGGAGAAACTCGGGTTCAGTCGATGTTCACCTTGTTCTGTCTCCCTCCAGGACTCTGAATCGTTGGACCGCTGTATCCAGAAAGTTCTGGCAGCGCTCTACCCGCCCTTCCAGGCCACGTCGCCCTCCCTGCTGGCTCAGGTCCTCAGCGTGGTGGACAGCAGCTTCACAGGAGACGGCCTCCGCTACCTCATCCACTTCCTGCTTCCTTCCAAGCAGCTTCTGCAGCTCCTCCAGCAGGAAGCCTGTGTGAGTCCACGCTGTGTCCGTCTGTCGCTACCTGCTCTCCATCCAGTCACCCAACCCCACCGTCTGCAGCGCTAAAGTATTCACACCCCGTGAGCTTTTTCATTTCTGCTGGTTGCATGAGGCTGAGACTCAGAGAAAAAACATCCATGCTTTTCAACTTTTGACAGATATCAGCTTTTAACCCCTTGAAACTGCTTCTGGTGGAGTTCACCAGGCCCTTCAGCACAACGTTCACATCACTGGCAGATTGGTTGGACTTCCTGTGGCGCCTTGACGTAGACGGCAGGCAGAGGAAACGAACCAAAACTAGATTTAAACTAAAGTGAAAACTAGTTGTGTTTAGGAAACCCAGCAAGTAGCATCCAGCCATTAACCTGCAGCATTACTCCTCCTGGATGAATCCAGCCTCACAGGACAGTTGCTGGCTTTGCAGCAATCCCTCATACCGAGCATGCATGAAGCGACAGTGGAGAGGAAAACCTCCACCAGAACCAGGCTCAGGCTCCTCCTGGTGTTTGAGCCTCTGACTGTAAAGAGGACAGAATATTTCCTGTCAAGTTTTGGTTTTTCCAGGCAGTTATTTAAAATATTCTGTGTGGCAGAAGGTTTATTACCAATTTTAAATCAAGATAAATGAATTTGAATCTAGAGTTTTGGTGAATAAAAATTTTTCAAAGGTTTGAAACATAAAATAACGCATTATGCTTTAATGTGTGAAAACAGAAGTTCGCCTTCATAGCGCCACTCCCCCAAAGGGACGCCTTCCAACCCTGAGAACGGCCTAGTCAAAGCCCAGACCTACATCCAACCCAGGATCTGTGGAAAGTGTTAAAAACCGATGTTCTTAGGTGTTCTCCAGCGATCTGTTTTAAGAAGGAGTTCAGTCTGGAGACGTTCAGAGCTTCATGGTGGAGGCAGCAGAATCTGCAGTGTTCAGGTTTTGTTGCTACAAAGGTGACTAACCTCCTCTCTCCTGTCTCCTCTAGTCTCCCTTCTCTGGTCTGCTGTTCCGTCATGAAGGCTGGCCTCTGTGCCTCCATGAGAAGATAGTGGTCCAGCTCTGTGCTCTGGACCAGCACCTCCTCCATCCAGGAGACTTCTACCTGCTGCTTTCTCCTGCTGCTGCTGCTGCCGCTGCTGGAGGCGCCTCCTGCCGGAGCAGCGTCTCCGTCACGCCCCGCCTGCTCCTGTGCAGCGTTTCGGCGGGCAGCCGTCATGTGGAGCAGCAGGAGGTGCCGGTCCAAGCTCTGACGGCGCTCTTCAGCATGGCCTGGCTGGACTCTGTGAACCGGGACAGGGAGCGCCGAGGGGCCGCCAGGCTGGAGCGCTGTGTCCTCCAGGCCCACGGAGACGTCTTCAGGGTCCCCTGGGAGGACGTGGTCCACCCACAGTTCATCAGTCGGCCCCAGAACACCTCCACCCAGGAGAGCGAGTCTTCTGCGAGGGCCGACAACGATCCGGACCGCTCCAGGAAGGATGCGAAGCTCCTCCCGTTCCCAGCCACACCCAGCCAATCAGCAGCGAGCAGCGACGACTCGGAGGGGGAGTACGTGGAGCTGACGGAGCTGCCGGCGCCGCCTCGTTTCTCCCCCCAGAAAGGCTCCCTGACCCAGTCCATCAGCCTGCAGCACCGAGCCAGAACCTCAACGCACCCCGATGGTGAGACGCAGAGGAGGCGGAGCTCTGAGGTCAGTCCAGCAACGCCTCCTGCTGCCGTCACACAGTCGGCCGTCGGCCGGCCCCAGCCGTCCTGCACGGCGCTCAGCTCACACACGCTGCAGTGCTCCAGACTCCTGGAGGAGACCTTCAGCCAGGCTTCCCCTGCAGATCTCCACAGGCCTCCTGGTGTGCAGGAGCAAGCAGACGCTGAGAGCTGCACGCAGCACCCAGAAGGTAAGGAGGACAGAGAGGTGGCAGAGGAGGCGGGGAACAAGGAGGCAAAGAATAGAAGATGTGAAGCTTTGGAGTCAGTTGGTGGGGAAAAGCAGGAGCAGCAGTTAAAGGGGAAGAAGAGGAGGAGCAAAGAGGAGGAGGAGGAAAGGGAGGAAGATGAGAGAAATGAAGCAGAGTTAGAGGAGGAAAGAAAGGAGGAGGAAGTGATGAAAGTTGATCAGAAGGAAGTAGGAGAGGTTGCAGAGAAGGAGACGGGACATGAAGAGTACATAGATATAGACATTTACTCTGAAAGCAAGAGACAAATGCACTCCAAGGACTCTTATTCTGAAAATGGTGTGGAGAAATTCACCCTGGAGGTCTCCTGCTGTAAAAACACGACTGAAAATATACACCCAGAAGACTTTTATTGTGAAAGTATCACAGAAAAAACTGAAGGGGCGGACGCTTGCTGTGGAAATATCACAGAAAGCGTCCTCCCAGGAGGCTCTTATTCTGAAAAACTGACAAGGGAAGCAAACCTGAAGGACTTTTATTCTGAAAATGTCTCAAACGAAATGCACCCAGAGGGCTCTTATTGTGAAAATATGACCCAACCAACACACCCGGAGGACTTCCAGTGTAAAACAAATCCTGTCACCTCTGCTCCTGATTCCTCTTATCCTGACGGTTCACTACACACGCCGCCTGAAGACTCTTATTTTGAAATCGGCTCCCTTCAGAGACCCTCCAATGAGTTACAGCCGATAAATTCTGCTTTCCCTGAAATGTTTAAAATCCTACCTCAAGTCCACAAATCGGAGGATTATTTTGAAAATCTGACACAGCAAACACAGCCAGAGGACTCTTATTCTGAAAAACATATACAACCCGAGGACTCTTATTGTGAAAATGAGATTCAACCTGAGGATTCTTATTTTGAAAATCAGGAACCACCTGAAGACTCTTATTGTGAAAATCAAAAACAACCTGAGGACTCTTATTCTGAAAGTACAACACTTGTGGACTCTAAAGAACAAAAACAACCTAAGGACTCTTATTGTGAAAATCAGATTCAATCTGAGGACTCTTATTTTGAAAATCAAGAACCACCTGAAGACTCTTATTGTGAAAATCAAAAACAACCTGAGGAGTCTTATTCTGAAAGTACAACACTTGTGGACTCTAAAGAACAAAAACAACCTAAGGACTCTTATTGTGAAAATCTGATTAAATCTGAGGACTCTTATTTTGAAAATCAAGAACCACCTGAAGACTCTTATTCTGAAAAACAAAAACGAGCAGAACCTACGGACTTTTATTCAGGAAACCAGATACAACCAGAGGACTCTTATTCTGAAAATACAACACATGCCGAACTTGTGGACTCTTATTGTGAAAAACAGATACAACCTGAGGACTCTTATTTTGAAAATCAAAACCAACCTGCAGACTCTTATTGTGAAGATCCAGCTCAGTCTGAGGAAGATCAGACGGATCAGCCTCATCCTGTGTTTAATGAAGGACAAGAGGAAGAAGAGGAGCAGGACTGTGACAAGAATGTTGGACGAAGGTCATCGGATCATCAGACTGAAGGTACACACGCCTCCTCTTCCTCCTCCTCTTCTTCCTGTTTATCCCACAAACCTCCAGCCTCTCTCACCTCCTCCTCTGCTGATTGGCTGAATCAGTCCTTTTTCTCTTTCTAACCTCTCCATAACTCCTCTGCTGATTGGCTGAAGTTTTTCCACCTTCATCATTTCCCCTGTCCTTAACTCCTCCTCCTCACTCACCTGGCTGCTTCGAGGAGCTTCTGTGCTCTGAGCGACGGCGTGGCTCGGTGGTGTTTAGGTGACCTCGCCGCCATGTTGGCTGCTGCAGGTCCTGCATGTGGTGTCATGGCCTCCGTTCAGCACCTGCTGACGTCCTGCAGGGCTGCTTTCTGAAATCACTTTATTGGCTTTAACAAACGTCATTAACATCACCTGCTTCACCTGCTGGACACCAGGTGGAGCAGGAAGAAGGAAGATGATGATAGGCCGCTGTCCCGTGGCGCCCCGTGAGGGATGGAGCATTATCAGAAATGACTGGACGCCTGTCAGGCGTTACCCGCCTCATACCGTATATAACGCCATAAATGACACTACAGCGCGGTCTGGGTGAATGCTGCGTTCTGATTGGTCTGAATGATTGCGCTGACTCAGCTGGGTCATTAGTTACAGCTTCTCATTATTAACTCAGACCAGTTTTCTAGATGAATTCTAGACTGAAATATAACTAGTAGAACTTTTTAATTAACCAAGTGCCTTAATTTGTGGATATTTGACTGAATAATAATTTATTAGTATGTTCGGGCTTAGTTTGGGTTTTATCCATGTTGCCATAACAACAAAGGTTCTGGAGAGTTGATGTTTATTTAAAAGTCCAACAGTTTTAGTTTTATAGTTAATGACCAGAATCCAGCAGCACATCCCTCCACATCACCTGGGCTGGTTCTGGAGCAGACCGGTCCTGGACGGAGACCCAGACCCATTCTGGAGATCCAAAGGTGTTTCCAGCCCAGACAGTTGGTTCTGGTTCTCCGGGTCGGGAGGCGTCCGGATCAGCTGTAGGTGTGAAGGTGGAGAACGTTCCTCCCCTCCCCAGAACCCGGCCAGCATCTTGGACCAGGGTCTGGTTCTGTTCCACAGGTTGGACTCCTCCACCTGGAGGAACCGCTAGCAGAGACCCGACCCGGACCCACTGGGCAGTCCAGAACTTCCAGGACTGGTTTTATCCTCTCTGATCACTAATCCAACAGGGTTTCCGCGGGGCATTAAAAGTCATTAAAAGTCATTAAATGAAATTTTCTAAAATTAAGGCCTTAATTGGCATTAAAATTCATTAAATGTGGTTATCTGTGGCATTAAAAATGGCTTTTTTTCTAAAAAAAAATACGGTCATAAAAACAGTTTCGTCAGATATATTATTTCAGATATAACTGATTACGCGTTGTGCGCGGAACTGCTTCCGGTTCATCGTAAAGCCGTATGTTTTTACAATGTTCGGAAAAGGGACTCGAGGCGGAGAAAGAGCTAGAGAATGGGGGGAAAATGCTAATTTCAACAAAAGCGGATGGAAAACGAGGAATTCGGTACATGGCTGCAGCCTGTCGACGGTAAAGATGACGAAGGATTTTGCCGTGTTTGTAAAAAAAAATTAAGCTTTGCACAATGGGTGTCAATGCTTTACGGTCTCACATGAAGTCAGACAGTGTAGTCCAGGGTGTACGCGGGTATACGGCGCATAGCCACTTATTTTTCAGTCAGCATTGCCTATATCAACTTCTGGAGCGATATTTGTGTCTTTTGTTTGAGCGCGCAGTGAGACAGGTATTCAGCGTTTAAACGTCACGCGCTCAAAACTGATAAACTCTTCTCAATCCACTTTGCTCGCCTTCGGTTCCGTGTCTGCCCGTGACCTGCTGCTTCCACGCTCAACACCAGCTGTGCGCAGCTCGCTGGTTTCTGTCTGTGTGCTCTTGACTTCAAAAACTGTCTTCAAAAAAAAAAAAAAACTGTCCTCCTCACCAGCCAATCACAGACAGGTTTCTTTCCATCCAATCAGAGTAGGGCTTGCAAATACTGCATTCAGATGGATTAAATGAAAATGCTGCAGCTTTTGGCAGAAATTACTAAACATAACGGTGAGATTGAAGAAAAAACAACAACCAATAAACAGTTTAATATTTTAGCCTAAAATATTTAGTTTAAAGTTATTCCTTGAGTTACTAAGTGAGGTGTGAAAAATCTTTTTGTCTCTTTTCTTTCCAGCTTCTGGGTGATGATGCAAAAGTTTCTTGTGATCATAATCATCATCATTGTCATCATTATTTAAAGAGCACTTTAACACGAGTTACAACAAAATAACATCTAATAAAATGACTTGAGTAAAGAATCAACAGTTTAAAACAACAATAATAATAAGCTGTTTAAATCCTTAAAAACAAACAGAAATTCTTTAAACTGAACTCTAAGATAAACAGGCAACCAGTGAAGGGAGGCCAGGATGGGCTAATGTGCTTTATTTATGTTTTTCCATTAAAAGGTGTGCAGCAGCATTTGAACCAGCTGCAGACGTTTGATTGAGGACTGACTGATTCAGAGATAAAGAGAATTACACTAATCCAGCCATGATGAAATGAAGGCTTAGAGTGTTTCCATGTTTCTGCCTTGAAAGAATAGGTTTTATCTTTGCTTTGTTCCTTACATGATAAAAATGACTTAACTGAGGTCTTTTCTGACTGTCAAGTTTAAAATCACCGTCCATTTTAAAATCGAGGGGCTAAACATTCATTGTCAGGGTGTCTAAATCAACAGGATCAACAGTTGTTTGGATGTTTCAACTGGTATATTTGACAATTCATGATTTGCAAAGACAAAGATATTTGAGTTTTGATGTTCTCCTCGTTATTAACTTTATCTCTTTCTATAGATTCTGGTTCTCATTCAATTTAGGACTTTCCATATGCCTTTTCATCTAGGTCTATATTGAAAAACCTACAGTAAAGTAATGAAATGTTGATTCTGGATGTAGTGTAGGGATTCCTTCAATATAAACCAAAGAAAATGTTACATTACCTGCCAGAAGCTGGATAAAATCTTTAAAAAAGAGACAACGGTATTTTCACAACAGAAATAATGTAATCTAAATGTTTTAGGCCAAATATTTTAGGCTAAAATGAGTAAACCCTAGTGATGGATTTTTGGGTAAACTAAATAGAGCAGTGTTGCATGTCATTGTTTCTAAAACAGCATTTTTCTGAGCTGCGTCTAAAAGGGCAAACATTGAGAGTATACCCACTTCTCCAGGGACCACTACACCACTGCAGACAGCCACAGATCAGCTGCAAGGGGCGGACAACAGCTAACAATGTCAAGTTACTTTTCTGTAACCAACGCAGTGACGTCCGCATTAGCTACCGCAAACAGCACAGCAGCAGCTGGAGCAAACTCTACCGCCACTAACGTAGGGAAATCAGACAGTCTTCGAACAACATTTGGATCCAATGCAACACTACATGCGGAGGTACTTGTTGATGGCTATGTTCAGGTACTGAACATAGCCATCAACAAGTTCTATATATATATATATATATATATATATATATATATGGGTACTTGTTGATGGCATTAAATTTATTTCTAAGAGCATTAAAAGAGCATTAAAAAGCATTAAATTGGGGTTACTCATTCCTGTATAAACCCTGTCCAAGGGTTTGGACCACTAGGTGGTTCTGGTGGTGATCGGATCATTGAGTCTCTGTTTCTCTGCAGGTTCCAGCTGTGAGCGTTCCCCGGTCCAGTTACACCCCGGTGCTGGTTCAGAAGAACCAGTAGCTGCCCCGACCCAGTTGCCCCAGTCCAGGTTCTACAGCGTTCTGCTGGGTTCTGGAGCTGTGTGCCTGCCTGGTAAGCAGCCGTGTTCCTGGCATTTAGCTTTGATCCAACAGGATCAGTAGAACTTTACACAGAACCGGGTCTCCAGAACCAGACTGCTGGGTTCACACGGCAAGATTTAAAAGCTGTCTGCTGATTTTCAAAACCCGACCCGATAAAACCCGGGTCTGCACGCACCGCGTGTGGGGTCCAGTCCGATAGGAACCAGAACCGCCGCAGATCTCCCTCAGGAACGTTCTGGTGCCGGACGGGAAAGAAGAGTGCTGGTCACAGAACCGGGCCTTGGCCTGCTCCGCTACGATTCGGGTTCCCTCAGCAGGCGGCGAGCTCATCCTCAGGGAGCGCCAACCCAGAACGTGGAACAGGCCCGGTTTGAGTCCTTCCGGGTCGACTAGAACCCTCTTAACACGGCAGGACCGTCTCATAGGAGAATCTTAAGAACCGGGCCCTAAGATCGTCCTGAGGATGGGGCAGAAATCAGCAGAACTATCTCGCCGTGTGAACCCGGCGCGGTTCTGGTTTCCGTGTTTCACGTGTTCTGATTCGGGTCTCCATCAGGAACCAGAGACAGAGCGGGACGAGCTCTGCTCACCGTCTCCACCTCCAGCCCCGTGTGGTCGGACCCAGACTGCCACGGCGCCGAGCTGCTCCGCCTCCTGCGCTACTACACCTCCACCCTCAGGTGCGGCGCTGGTCCGGCTTCACCGCTCTGACCCGGATCGCTGCTTCCTCTCTGACATCACTTCCTGTCTGAAACAGGGCGGAGTCTCGCGCCAAGGGGCTGACGGTGGTGGTGGACGCTCGGGGAGCCGCCCCTGGTTCTGCTCCTGGTTCTGCTCCTGGTTCCGCCCTCCTCTCGGCCCTCCGGGCCCTTCAGGTGAGTTTGGACCACAGGGTCACATGATCAGTACCTGCAATCAGTCTGACCCAGTTTGCTCTGACAGAACCACTTTCTGACCCAGTCTGGTCCTATGAACCACTTTCTGTTCAGTTTGTCGTCTGAAGGTTCTTTACAAACTGGACCGAGTCCGATCCTGCAGGTCCGTTCACGGTTCTCCCAGCAGGTCGGGTCCAGGCGTGGACCTGAGCAAGAGTTGCTGAATTTTACAACCACTTAAAGAACCAAGGTTCTGAGCCCGGTCCGCTCTTTTAAGAGCTAAAGGAGAATGTGGGCATCAGCTGAATAAATCAGCAGAACCCGGCCCAGTGGGTCGGTACCAGTGATTCTGAACATCCAGTAGAAGATTGCCAGTTTTAGTAATAAACCGGACTTTAGTTGTTCTCAGATGTTACAATAAAATGTTATTTATTTAAACTGAAATTTAGCAGCTGGTTCTGGTTCTGGTTCTGATGCTGTTCTGCCTCTCACTGGCTGTGCAGGAGGACTCGCCGGGCTCCATCCACACAGTTCTGGTCCTGGCCACCAAGGACTCATCGCTGCGTCTGGACCGGGCCGGTCCTGCTCAGGTACGCCCACCCCCACCCCCCCACCCCCGCACTGAGCGTGCTCAGTGAGCAGGTGTGCTCCTCCTTGCAGGTGGAGGTGCTGGGCTCCCTGAAGTCCCTGCAGAGACACGTGGAGCTGCAGCAGCTTCCTGCAGAGTTCGGAGGATCCTTCAGCTTCAGCCAGAGCAGCTGGATCAGCTTCAGACGGGTCAGTACCGAGCGTGGAAGGTCCGATATAATCACCAACACCAGGCAGGTGCATCCAGGCGTCTTCTCCCAGGGTTAGAATCAGTTTGATCCTGCGGTTCTGCTCACCTGGCCTCGTGTTTTAGTTCAGAGCAGCGTCACATCAGAGGGAACCTGCTGGACCGACTGATGGCTGCAGCTGCCAGAACCAGCAGTGGTCCAGTTCATCATGGCTACATGCTAAAGGGGCTAACCCTGTTCCTGGGACTCTCAGCTCCTCTCTGCAATCTAAACTTGCTTCTCTGAAGTTCCTCTGGGATCAGAACCTTTACACGACTTGTAAATTTCCCTGTTTTATAATTTATGTAACGCTGCGCCTCGTCTTTTCAATGATCGGGTCAGTAATGTTTACAGGAACTTATTCTTTATCTTCAGCATCAGGTTCATGTTTGTCTGTAGAAGAAGCAGTTCTGACCTGAACAGCAGCTCAGTGTGGAACAGTGACGCCATCAGGTCGCGCTGAGAACTGCAGCTCTGCTGGTCTTTATAGTGCTGAGCAGAAAGCTGCATGTGTGTGTGTATATACAGGTAAAAGCCAGTAAATTAGAATATTTTGAAAAACTTGATTTATTTCAGTAATTGCATTCAAAAGGTGTAACTTGTACATTATATTTATTCATTGCACACAGACTGATGCATTCAAATGTTTATTTCATTTAATTTTGATGATTTGAAGTGGCAACAAATGAAAATCCAAAATTCCGTGTGTCACAAAATTAGAATATTGTGTAAGGGTTAAATTTTGAAGACACCTGGTGCCACAAACTAATCAGCTGATTAACTCAAAACACCTGCAAAGGGCTTTAAATGGTCTCTCAGTCCAGTTCTGAAGCCTACACAAACATGGGGAAGACTTCAGATTTGACAGCTGTCCTAAAGGCGACCATCGACACATTGCACAAGGAGGGAAAGACACAAAAGGTTATTGCTGAAGAGGCTGGCTGTTCTCAGAGCTCTGTGTCCAAACACATTAATAGAGAGGCAAAGGGAAGGAAAAACTGTGGTCAGAAAAAGTGTACAAGCGATAGGGATCACCGCGCCCTAGTCAAGATTGTGAAAAAAACCCATTCAAAAATGTGGGGGAGATTCACAAGGAGTGGACAGCTGCTGGAGTCAGTGCTTCAAGATCCACCACCAAGAGACGCTTGAAAGACATGGGTTTCAACTGCCGCATACCTCGTGTCAAGCCACTGTTGACCAAGAAACGGCGCGAAAAGCGTCTCACCTGGGCTAAGGAAAAAAAGAGCTGGACTGCTGCTGAGTGGTCCAAAGTCATGTTTTCTGACCAAAGCAAATTTTGCATTTCCTTTGGAAATCGAGGTCCCAGAGTCTGGAGGAAGACAGGAGAGGCACAGGATCCACGTTGCCTGAAGTCTAGTGTAAAGTTTCCACCATCAGTGATGGTTTGGGGTGCCATGTCATCTGCTGGTGTCGGTCCACTCTGTTTCCTGAGATCCAGGGTCAACGCAGCCGTCTACCAGCAAGTTTTAGAGCACTTCATGCTTCCTGCTGCTGACCTGCTCTATGGAGATGGAGATTTCAGGTTCCAACAGGACTTGGCGCCTGCACACAGCGCAAAATCTACCCGTGCCTGGTTTATGGACCATGGTATTTCTGTTCTAAATTGGCCAGCCAACTCCCCTGACCTTAGCCCCATAGAAAATCTGTGGGCTATTGTGAAAAGGAAGATGCAGAATGCCAGACCCAACAACGCAGAAGAGTTGAAGGCCACTATCAGAGCAACCTGGGCTCTCATAACACCTGAGCAGTGCCAGAAACTCATCGACTCCATGCCACGCCGCATTAATGCAGTAATTGAGGCAAAAGGAGCTCCAACCAAGTATTGAGTATTGTACATGCTCATATTTTTCATTTTCATACTTTTCAGTTGGCCAACATTTCTAAAAAAATCCCTTTTTTGTATTAGCCTTAAGTAATATTCTAATTTTGTGACACACGGAATTTTGGATTTTTATTTGTTGCCGCTTCAAATCATCAAAATTAAATGAAATAAACATTTGAATGCATCATTCTGTGTGCAATGAATAAATATAATGTACAAGTTACACCTTTTGAATGCAATTACTGAAATAAATCAAGTTTTTCAAAATATTCTAATTTACTGGCTTTTACCTGTATATATGTGTGTGTGTGTGTGTGTGTGTGTGTGTGTATATATATCAGGGGTTAAAGTTCTCCGTCGCTGCGACGGATTTCCATCATTTGGAAAATGAGCGCAAAAAGTTCCGTCTAGACTTTTTATGCAAGGTATTAAACAGAAGCTGCTTTCATCCAATGAAACCTGGCAGAGCCGGGACATTAGCCAATCAGAGAGTAGGGCGGGTCTTTGTGAAGCGGACATCTGCCAATCTGAGTTTTATCGGTGTTTCGTCATTTTAACTTTTGAACATCTTAAACTGCCCTCAGATGGCATGAATGAAAGTAGCGGTGATCAAAGTTTTCTTTGGATTTATGAACCAGCAGGTCAAAGTTCACCGGAATGAACAGCTGACAACAGCTTCATCGGTAAGTGTGTCTGTCGCTGCTCCTGCAGGTAATTAATGAATTATTTCCACCTGTAGCCACGTCACCTGTCAGCGTTTATTCCCTCGCTGTCAGTAACTCAGCTGATAAACCAACCAGGGATCTCCTCATGATTCACTATTACGTTTTATTTAAAACACAGAGTTACGCGCTAGCTTCTTTTCTTTTTCTTTTTTTTTTAAGAACAGTCAGAAAGTGAAACAGTGTCCCGCATTTCAATGGGTCTGATTCAGAAAAAGTAAAAAAATTCCAGCTGCGCTTTTCTGTAACAAAGAAGGCAGAGCTGCATCGGCTGTCAGCCAATAAGCAGCAGCTCCACCTCAGGAGCAGCTGCTCACCTGGACACTCCTTAAATAAAATCACAAGGATTTAGATGCATGCAGATTATTAAGGAAACTACGTCAATAAATAAAACAATAAACTGCAGCTACAACATGGACTGGAGAACGGGTTCTAACTGGGTGAGGCCAGAGAAAGGCGATTCTCAGAGAGTTTTTATGAAGTTATTTTTTATTTTTAAACAGAGTGGAGCGCCATGTGAAGCGACACTGTAGAACCAAGTCGCACTAGAACCAGCTGAGAAAGCCTCCTGTGGTTCTATGGACTCATTTTATTCAACCCAAAATCAGCTGCAGAGAGACAAGCTGCAGCAGCCAAGATTACCTACAGCAATATTTAACTTTATGAAAAGTTTAATGACATTTTTCAAAATAAAGTGTTCACCTTAAAAAGCAAGTTATGTTTTTTCTGATAAACTTTGAGCAATTTTATTAAACTTTTTAAAAATTTTTACATCCCATCCATCCATGGATTTTCTATACCTGCTTTTCCGTACAGGTGTGACGTCAAGCCCTACCTGATGGGGGGGGGGGGGGGGGGGGGGGAACACAGATTACATCCTGGACAGGTCGCCAGTCACAGGGCTAAAATATAACCGTTTTATTAGACTTCAAAAAAGTTAAATAATGCCTTTTTTATAAACTCATGAGTTGTGATAATTAATTGCTGTTCAACAATAGGAAAAACAGAGTGATTATTGTAATGTGCGATCTGTGTTAAATTAAAATATACGACGTCATCATAGTGTTGGTGATGTGTCCTGCATTGTCCAGGCTGTGGTCGGCCTTGTATGATCAGAGGATTGGTTTATATTGAATGTGACAGGGAGCCAGAGGAGTTAATGTACAGGAGTGAAGTAGATGATGTAATCATGAAGCTGCTGTCTTTGTACCAGCTGCAGTTTATGGAGGTTTTCTGAGGACAGGGAGGGAAGGGAGCTGAAACTGTAAAGTGGACTGTGAACCAGTTTGGTAAAAGTGTGAAGGAAGAACTTGATGCTGCAGAGATGAAAGTTAACCAGGTGATGATGTGGAAAGTGAAGCAGAGGATGGGAGGCTGTCCAGGATGACTCCAAGGCTCTGAAGCTGAAAGGTGGAGAGATACAGGAATGGTCACTGGATATTGTAGACCTACCAGATTTGGTTAATGTTGACTTTGCACAATAAGCAGGTGAGGTAACTGATGTGGCCTGATGTCCACGGCCCGGGAATATATGGGCTGACTAGAACATTTTCAGTCAAACTGATTGTTTTTGCTTTAACCCATGGTATATATGTATATATATAAATATGTATATGTATATGTGTGTGTATGTATGTATATATATATATATATATATATATATATATATATATATATATATATATATATATATATATATATATATATATATATACATACACCAGAGCATGTCACAGCCCTTAGTGTGAGCTCAGCTGTGGGTTCGGGACTCTGGACCTTCTTGGACTCTGCAGTGAACGGATGTTTCTGCTGCTGCGTGGATTAAAAACATCAAGAGTTGCTGCTTTGCTGAAATGTGCAGCTTTGACAGATTTTAGAGAATCCAATTTTGTTTTCTGGTCATCAGAGGGTTGAGCAGCTGACCACACAGTGCAGCAGCGTCATCGATCTGCTGCGGGACGCCATCAGCAACCTGCAGAGCACACCTTTACCTGCTGTTGCCGAGGTAACAGATGAGTATCCGCTGCCTCATTATTTCACTGATCTGTTGGGTTTGGGAAATATTTCTGCTTAAGTTCTGATTCATCAGTTCTGATTCAGGCTTTAATGGATCTGTGAGACACTCTAGTGCCTAGTTGTATAATTTGTTGTAAGTTAGCTTCAGATTCAGCTTCATCCAAACGAACCGGACCGGCGCCTGGAAATATGACGCTGGTGTCGTCTGTCTGCCAGGATGCAGAGCTGCTGCTGTCTAGGTGCAGGCTGCTGATGTGCTGCACCCTGGAAGACGTCCGACTGGTCCGGCTGCAGCAGGAGGGCGGGGCCTCTCTGGCGTGGCTGCGCAGGGAGGGGGTCGGCGGCGCGGCGGAGGAGCAGCGGGCGGCGGTGGAGACGGTGTCGGCTCTCTACGATCAGGTGGACGAGCTGCTGCACCGCCTGGTTACTCTGTCCAACTCCAGGACGCAGGAGCTCCGCTTCATCCAGGAGTTCAGGAGCCTGGAGCAGGGCTTCAGCCAGGTGAGGCTTCAGCCAGGTGAGGCTTCAGCCAGGTGAGGTGTTCACACATGACACCTGGGCTCCTGCAGCCTTTCTCTGGTTTAGTCTCCCTTCAAAGTCCAGCCGGAACTGTCAGCTAGAACCAGAACCAGGTTCTGCTGAGCCTCAGTGCATGACCTGAACTCTGCTGCCCCCTGCTGGTGCTGCAGCTCACGACACGTCTTAGAGTCGTCAGACGGTCCGACTCCAGGGTTCTGGTTCTGGTCGGCTGTCGGTGGTTGATGATATTTTCTCTGAGCTGCAGAATATTATGGAATCACGAAATGAAGTTATTGATGAACTAGTTTGGTTCATCTTTCCTCTGTCCTGTAGTTGTCTCCACCTCTGTCCCTGAGACGGTCCAGAACCGCCCAGCCGACTGGACCCGTCAATGTGTTCATTAGATCAGGATCGTAAACCAAGTATAGCATTAAATTAGCCGCTGCTGATCCGTTTCCTATCCGGTTCTGTTCACCTCGCTGAGCTGTACGTCGGGCTCAGCGGAGTATGCAGCAGCAGGATGGTTCTGATCGGGTTCTGTGTGTCCCCTGTTCCTGACAGGTGAGGCTGTGGCTGGACCAGGTCGGGGAGGTCCAGTTGAAGACTCTGAATGAACCTGCAGATTCTCTGGACCTTCTGAACCGGAAGCTGCAGGACTTCAAGGACTTCCACACCACAGCCTACGTATGACACACACAGCGTTGATGGGTCTGGTTCTGGTTCTGGTTCTGACTGATGGAGCTGCAGTAAAGCTCTGCTCACGGTTCTGTCTCTGACCCGTCAGGAACACTGTAAACGGGGCGAGGTTCTGCTGGCCCGCCTAGAGCGCTGGGATGACGTCTCTTCACCACAACTCCACAACTACGAGGTCAAAGTTCACGCTTTCTGGGCTCAGCTGCAGGACTTCTCCCAGCGGGTCAAAGGCACCGGGCAGAACATCGAGCGGGCCGTGCAGCTGTACCGCTTCCTGGATCAGGTACTGGCACCGGTTCTGAAATCCGCTCTTTGCTGCAGTAGAAACCGACACACAGGTGAGGTTCTGCTGCCCCAGGAGGAGGTTCTGTTACACAGGTCCGATTCAACAGAACATCTTTTATTTTATATGTTGGGGAAAAGTAAAAAGAGCAGAATTCCTGTTTCTGGTTAATTTGGTCCGTCTTTAAAAATGGTTTAATTTCCCTCCGTCCGTCCGTTGTCTTCCGCTTATCCGGGGTCGGGTCGCGGGGGCAGCAGCTTCAGTAGGGAGGCCCAGACGTCCCTCTCCCCAGCCACTTGGGCCAGCTCCTCAGGAGGAACCCCAAGGCGTTCCCAGGCCAGCCGGGAGACATAGTCCCTCCAGCGTGTCCTGGGTCTTCCCCTGGGCCTCCTCCCGGTGGGACGTGCCCGGAACACCTCACCAGGGAGGCGTCCAGGAGGCATCCTGACCAGATGCCCGAGCCACCTCAACTGGCTCCTCTGGACGTGGAGGAGCAGCGGCTCTACTCTGAGTCCTCCCCAGATGACTGAGCTCCTCACCCTATCTCTAAGGGAGAGCCCAGACACACTACGGAGAAAACTCATTTCAGCCGCTTGTATCCGGGATCTCGTTCTTTCGGTCACGACCCAAAGCTCGTGACCATAGATGAGGGTAGGAACGTAGATCGACCGGTAAATCGAGAGCTTCGCCTTTTGGCTCAGCTCTCTCTTCACCACAACGGATCGGTACAGGTTTAATTTCCCTGATGCTAAAAAATAAAATAAATTACATTTTATTTCTTTAATGAGCATTAGTGTAAATAGAATAAAAATAAACTGAACTAAGTGGAGCTTTCAGTCCCAGTGCTCCTCCTCTTCCTCCTCCTGAAGCAGGAGGAGGAAGAGGAGGAGGTAGCTGTGTGTGTACTTGTCTATCGTTGTGAGGACCAAACCTGGACAGTAGACCAACGCTGTGAGGACCACACAATCTGGGCTGATGTTTCAGAGTTAAATAAAAAGTAGCAGCAGATCAATGGAAGGTCCTCACAGTGATGCACAGACCCACGTGTGTGTGTGTTACAGGGTGTTACAGTGTGATGGTAACACACTGTAACACACTGTAACACACACACAGCATCAATACTCCAGCAGGGGCGACTCTTCCTCAGCGCCGCTGTGACCCGTTTGCTCAGCACGTCGTGGTTCTGTCTCCTCTTCGCCTCCTGAGCAGCTGATGTGGAGCAGAGAGTCTAACTGGACCTCTGCAGTCCGCTCAGAGTTCTGCTGATGATGAGCTTAATCACGTTGTTTTAGTATAATATCTGCGGAGCTGTGCACCGCTGACTGCTCAGGACGGAACCGGGTCATGACCGTCACAGAACGGCTAATTGAATTTATTATTTAACAGCTTTTTACTCTCCAGTCTGAAACAGCTGGGATCTGGTTGGAGTCGGTCAAGCAGAAGATGCTGAGCAGCGACGTGCCTTAGAAACAGTTATTTTTTTAATATAATAATTGATTTAATAAAAAAGCTGGAAGAACGTTGGATCCCCATCACAGATCCTGCAGAACAGAACCAGAGAACCAAGCAGAACCAACATGTTGTCTCTCTGAATGTCTCCTCCTCCACTACAAAGTCTCCTCCCCTCCCGTGGGACCGCCCGTCTGCCATCCATGGGGGGGGGGGGGGGGGGGGCTCGGCTCAGTCTGCCTGCAGAGCTTCATCTGGAGACACGGAGGTACGACACGCAGGGCTGGGCGGCGCCGGATGACAGTCGGGTCGGGTCGGGTGAGCTCACGATGCTGTTCTGGGTTCAGAACTGCTGCAGAACCTCCTGCTGACTGGAGCTTTTCTCAGCCTGCTTCTCTCTGTTCAACATCCTAGAGCAGAACTTCTCCGGGTTCTGTAGAAGTTCTGGAGAAACGGGATTATTCTGAGTGGACAACTTCAGTCCTTTTGTCTGTTCTCATCATGTTGGTTCGTCCCTTCGTTCTGTGACGTTCTCCAGCACCAGGCTGGGTTGGACCGGCTAACACGGACGTGTCTTGCTCTCTGAACCAAGTTCTGGCTGCTGAAACCCAGCTTGGTAGAACTTGAGATGTGAACCTCTTGGTCCAGATGTTCCTCCTCCTGGCTAAAGCTTCATTAACCTGCAGCTCAGAGCCAGGTTCTCCAGCTTCCCACAGCTTAAACGCTGCGCAGGTTCTGAAGGGTTCTGCTGGGGTGGGTGGGAGCTGCCTTTTAGAGTTCTGTCTGATGGTTCTGGTTTGTTGTTTCCAGCCCACCCAGCGGGTCAGGTGGCGCTGTACTGGTGGTTCTGGAGAGCAACCTCTGAATCTGCTGGGATTCCTCTTGTGGTTCTCCTGGGTTCTGGCAGAAGCAGAACCCGGTCGTTGTTCTGAGTCGTCAGAAAGTCTTGACTCGGTCCAACTCGGTCCAAAAGCAACGTTTGGGCAGATAAACGGTTCTAAGGCGCTACTTTAATGCTGCTCTGCAGTTTGTGACATTTTCATGTGAACTTTAGTTCTGCCACATTTGCCTTAACATCGTCTCAGTGCTGCCCTCTGTTGGTTCACACGGGTCACGCTTCTTCATTATAGCGCCGGTAACTATTGTCAAAAAATAACCACATTTTTATACAAAATAAAGAGCTCCATGTTAACCAACATTAAAAACCTGCTTTTATTAACAAACTGAAGTTTTATAGAGCTGCAGAAAAGGGAAGCTGCTGGTCAGTTGATCAACACGTGGTTCTGTCACCTTGGACCCACTAACTTCAGGTTCTGGTCCAAAGACGTTAGTTTTAATGTCTGGAGATTAATTTGTCTTTGATCGCGTTTTAATCTCTGCAGAAGGTTTGATTTTTCTCTGTTGTTGATCTGGGGATTAGAGCACCACAGCGCCATTAAATCTGTCATATGTTAATAATTATGATTAAAGTGAAAAAGAACGTCTGAGAGGAACCAAGATGGCTGCAGTTCACCACTTCACCATCTGCGGCGCCCGTCTCCAACATGGCCGTACGCCTGGGTCAGAGCTGCTTTTCTTTATAGATCACAACCTCTGCGTGGAAAGTCACGTACGCAGGATTTAGTCCTGGTTTGTGAGCAACTTCATAAATGACAACCCTGGTCTTTGGTGCTTGGATCAAGTCGACTGAAGTCATTCAGAGGATCTCAGACAGCTGGTTCACACTCATTAGCCCCTTTTCCATTTAAGGCCCAGTATTTGGTTTCCTGGGCTAAATGAAAATGTAAGTAGCTCCATTGGAGCAGAGAACTGCACTGCACCTTCAGTCCAGCAGGGGGCGGTAACAGGAGCCCAAAGCCGTATTCTTTCAGTATCTGCCCCGTGTTCAGTGTGAGCCCGGCATTGGAGAAACGTTCGATCATTAGTCCTCGATGTTTTCCACAGAACTGTGGCGAAACTGTTTATAATTAATGAGACATTAAAAATATTACATTTTATTTTCCGGTACTTGCTGTTAGTCACCACAAACTCTTTACATCCACTTTCAGCCGCAGCTAGCAGCTAGCGGGAAATCCCAGGAGGAGGAGACCGGTCTGCTAACGGAGCTCTGCTGCTCCAAAAACTCTGAAAGATTCAAAATGGGCTCAGAGTTTGGAGGTTTACTTTCTCGCATGAAATCAACTTAAAACTACTTTTTGTGACAAGGGAAGGAAATCTTTACTCTCGCCTCCTCACTGTGCTGCTCACGACTCGTTCCTTCAGCAAACCCGGCGAAAGACCAGGACCTTTTATCTGAGGAGCTAAAGCCTTATTATTATTATTATTATTATTATTATTATTATTATATCTGTAGAGAATCTCGCGCCGGGCGTTCTGAAGCCTCTCCTGTTAGGAACATCTCCCTCCAGGGGCCAGTCGGCTGCGGAGCATCCAGCTCCAGCTGATCATCGGTTTATTTGCCGGGTGTCTGGTGAGCAGAACCCGGCCAGGAGCTTTGGACCTTTGGACTGAACCAAGAGGAAACACCGACTCCTGTATTTTTAACCTCCTCCTCCTCCTCCTCCTCCTGCCACCCCCTCCCACCTCCTCCTTGGTTGACTGGCTTCAGTCTGGACTCCCGCTGGGTGCCCTCCTCCTCTTTCTCCTCCTCCTCCTCCTCCTCAGACGCTGTAGTTTAGAAACTTCCAGAGAGGTTCTGATCAGTGACTCAGTTGTATTGATCCGCTCAGCGATCCTCTGATCCTGGTTTATTAGACGTTTTAATGTCTAAAGGATTCACAGCATTATTGCTCTGAGTCTGTGGGAAGCGAGCGGCTGCAGCGATCAGGACACATCAGCGGCTCATCAGTCTGCAGAGCGCTGACCCGGTGGCCTCCATCTGGACCGGGCCTGTCGCTGCACGCACCGCTCACATCACACGCTGGTAAACGCTCCCAGGCTGGCGTCCGCATGGCGCCGGGAAACCCCGACACGCTGGTCTCAGGTCAGAGCTTCTCAGCATTAATTAAGGAATAATTCATGTTGCGTCTTCATCATTGAGCTCTGCGGGGGGGCGGTAGGAGCAGAGATGGCCTGCAGCCACAGTTCTGAGGCTCATCAGTGGCTTCTTGGTCAGACGCAGTGAGGCGGAGCCTCCTGCGTGTCTCTGTTAACACCAGAGCAGTTCTAAGGTCAAGACTGAAGACTTTAGTTGTGCTTTTGTTCATCTGCACCACAACAGGCTGCGTTTTCTCTGAAAATGGTTCTGAACATCTGTGTTGCCTCAAGGGAAGTCCATCAGCGGACTCTGTGATCAGTCAGTGAGGAAGGAGGTAGGAAAGGAGCCTGGATGCTTCCTCCCGCAGCTAATTTAGCCTGGGAGCCTCGCCACGTTCGGCGCTAACGAGCTGTGAGGAGTCCCAGCATCCCTAATCCTACGGGTTGGAGCGCTACTGGAGTTAAAAGGTTTATCAATGGTTCAAATCTCCAAAACCGGACTTTAACAGAGCCTCCGTTACCCCGCCGCCAGCGGTGGGCACCGCCGCGATGATACAGAGATAACTGTGGGGCTGACCTGTAACTTCATCACATTATCATTCAGGTTTTTCTGCTTCTCCTCATCATCTAGCTGCAGTGAATTTATGGAGAGTTCTGGTCAAGTACTGCTGCTCAACCACAAGAAAGGGATTATTTCCATTAATATTATCTTCATTGGCTTATAGTAGTTGTAGACATGGAGCTAAAGCGGTGACAGCAGGCAGACGATGAGGAGTACCGGGAAAACGGACGGCCCATGAAGGGGCCTTCAGTTTAGCCCCGCCCCCGACGGCAAAACAGCGGCAGCTTGTAGTGACGTCACAGCCGAAGGAGCAAAGCGGCAGCATGAAATGAGAATATCATCCTAAATTTTTACTTTCTAACAATGTTTGGCTTTTCAGTGTTTAACTTTAAAATGTTTGGCTTTACAAAGTTTAATTTTATAATGTTTGGCTTTACAAAGTCTAACTTCAGTATCGCTGCACGCTGATGAATGATGAATCTGTGTAGTTGAGGATTACTTGGACCAACTGGAGCGTTGATCTGTTTCTAACTCTGTCCTGAAGCTGCTGAGCGGACAGCACCTGCTGCTCAGGTAGCTGGGGGGCGGAGCTACAGCAGGATGACATCACGTGACCCCCCTCTCTCTCTGCAGGCCTACGGCTGGGCGATGGAGGGAGCACGGCAGCTCGATCGGATCTCCACGGACGACTGCTTGTTGCCAGATAAATGCCGTGCCGTGATTGGCTGCCTGGAAGACTACAAGTTGAAGCATCCACCAATCCCAGAGAGCCGCTTCCAGGAGATGAAGGCGGAGGCCGGAGAGCTGCGTGGCGAGCGCGGCCTCTGCCAGTGGAGCTTCGCCTGGTCCAAGTGTCAGGAGGCCGAGAAGATGTTCCACAGGAAGATGGAGGCGGCACTCAGGACGCGGGACTCCGCCCACAGGCACCGCTCCAACTCTGTCATCAGCACAAGCTCCGCCTCCTCCAGGAAGTCGGGGCTGTGGGGAATCTCTGAGACCTCCACCTCCCCCCCCACCCCCCAACGAACACCTTTCTTCCGCCGTCTGCTCCGAAGCTCGTCCTCCTACGAGGAGTCGGAGCGGCCCGACGCCTCCTCCCCCAGCCTCCCACCCTCCTCCTCCTCCTCCTCCAGGAGGCAGCAGCTGAGGAAGACTCAGAGCTTCGACTGCCCGCCCACGCCGGACACGTCGCGGTGCGCCGCCTTTCCTCGGACCCTCAGCGAGCCGCCGCGCCGCGGCAACACGGGCGTGTTCATCCGCGGCCTGGAGGTCAGCAGCACCGAGGCGGCGGATCGGACGCTGTGCCCCAGGACGCCGGCGCAGGGCTGGGCGGCGCCGCGGAGCGCCGGGACCCCCGCCGGGACCCCCGCCGGGACCCCCGGGGCGTCCCCAGGGGACGGCCGCCCCAGAGGAAGGTGGGTCATGGACCTCTGGGCCTGGAACCCGGGAGAAGCCGT
This sequence comes from Fundulus diaphanus, assembly GCA_037039145.1. Classification (NCBI taxonomy): domain Eukaryota; kingdom Metazoa; phylum Chordata; class Actinopteri; order Cyprinodontiformes; family Fundulidae; genus Fundulus; species Fundulus diaphanus. The sequence continues at coordinate 1,021,357 of CM073122.1, forward strand.
GCGGCGGCGTTGACGACGTGTTCTCTGTTGCAGCAAACTGCGGCACATCGTGGAGGAGATGGTGACCACGGAGCGCGAGTACGTGCGCTCGCTGCAGTACATCATCCGTCACTACTTCCCAGAGATGGAGCAGGCCGACCTTCCTCAGGACCTGAGAGGGAAGCGCTCCATCATCTTCGGCAACCTGGAGAAGCTGCTGGACTTCCACAGCCAGTTCTTCCTGAGCGAGCTGGAGGCCTGCTGGAGGCACCCGCTGAGAGTGCCGCACTGCTTCCTGAGACACGTACGCATCCCTGCAGAACTCACACACCTGCTTCTCTCTTCAGCCCTGATCGGTCTGGCTGCCCCACTCAGAACTACAAGGTTCTGGTCCAGCAGGTTCTACTGCGTCTCCCACCGCTCTGATCAGAGAGGCAGGAGGACCGCGGAGGAGCTGCAGAGATCCAGTTATTAGTTAGACCAGGAGTCGTTTCATTCAACAGTGAGAAATGCCTGAAATACAGAAATCTGCTGAAATAACATAGAAAAATAAATATATTCACATTTATTTAACCAGAGGAGAATCAAACCCGACAGTTTGTCATGAGCTTCTATGGTTTAAACTTTTACAGAAGCTCAATGTTTGTGGCATGTAGAGCATCAGAGGGACGCGTTGGTCTCTCAGGAACAGAACCGGGTCGGATCAGCTGCTAAAGTTCCTCTAGTTGTGGATCGATGGCAGATTAGCTGGTTCTGATCGCCCAGTTACTGTTGAACTGGACCCAGCCCGGTTCAGACTAATTATACATGTAATCATATATAAACCGTTACTTCTAGATAATTGAAAGTCGCCTCGTTGTGATCATTTTCCAGCCCAGACTCTCACCTGGCAGGTGAAGCTGGTTCTGGATGGGAACCGGGCCTGGATGGGTCCGTCTAAAGATCTAACGCACTTCATGTGTGTCCTGCAGCAGTAAGGGAGGCGTGATGATGTCATAATAACAGAAGCTGCTCGGCGTGGCAGCACCATGCTGGGGGGCTGTTAGAGCCGGACCGGCTGTGGTTCTGCAGGTTCTGGTTCTGGTTCTGGGCTGAACAGCAGCAGCTTCCTGGTCTCTAACTGTGTGTTTGCTTGGAGCAGCAGGAGCAGTTCAGACTCTACGCTCTGTACAGCAAGAACAAACCCAAATCCGACGCCCTGCTGGCTCACCACGGCCACGCCTTCTTCAGGGTGAGTACCGCCGTAGACATCAGAGTAGACCCCCATCGACCGCTGTCGCCTAGGGGCGCTGACAAGATTTGGGGGCGCCATCTTGGGGCGGTCGACAGCTCTGCTCAGTGTAATGTTGACCAGGCGCAGAATCAATTTCTATCAACTATAACTCGTTGAATATTGAACTAAGTTCCACTTAGTGTGTGTGTGTCTTAAATTATTTTTTTATTATATTATTATTATTTAAATTAGCCTATTTTGTCGGGAATAACTCGTTTGGCACGACACCAGCACCAAACCAAAAAACTCAAGACTTAAAGGTGAACAAACTAAAAGTGAATGTAACTCAAATAGTCACTTGATGAAGCGTGGGCTTCTGGTTTATGCACTACAGAAATTCCAAAAACACGTCAAAATGCCGTTCTGAGATGGTTTATTCCAGGTCTCTGCAAGAAAACAACGTGGTACAAACTAGAAACCATTGCTGCCTCTCCTGCTCTGGTTCCTGCATTGATTGCTTCACCTGCTCACTCACTGATTGACTGTTGGTTCCTGAGGACTGAAGGACTGGTAAAAAACCAAATGACCACCTACGTTCATCCCTAAAGTCTATGTATATATGTGACACACCCAAGACCCAAACAATAACTCAAGTTATCCCTTGAGCCCTGATGTCAATAGTTCATCGATTCAAACGAAAATACGCAGCACAGTGCTGAGTCTGTTCACCTTAAACCAGCAGGTTAGGGGAGCAGGTCGACCGCCCCAAGATGGCGGCCGTAATTTCTGCACCGCGACAGTCAATGCGGGGTCTGCTCTTTGTATTATGTCTATGAGTACCACCGCCTTCTCTTCCTGACCTCTGACCCGCCTGCAGAGGAAGCAGCTGGAGCTGGGAGATAAGATGGACCTGTCGTCCTACCTGCTGAAGCCCATCCAGAGGATGAGCAAATACGCCTTGCTGCTCTCTGACCTCATCAAGGAGGTGGGCGTGGCCCAGGAGGCGGAGCTTGCTGCGCTGCAGGACGCCACCAACATGGTCAAGTTCCAGCTTCGCCACGGCAACGACCTGCTGGCCATGGACGCCATCAGGAACTGTGAGGTCAGTGTTTGTCTGGCCTGCTAGCAGAACCTGGTTTTCCGGGTCAGAGGACGTTCTGGTTCTGGTTTCACAGCTCAGCGCTCCGCTAGGTGGCAGCAGGGAGTCTGACCGGGCTCTGGTCTCCCTGCAGGTGGACCTGAAGGAGCAGGGTCAGCTGATCCGTCAGGACGAGTTCACGGTGTGGAGCGGCAGGAGGAAATGTCAGCGCCGCATCTTCCTCTTCCAGGAGATGGTTCTGTTCAGCAAGCCCAAGAAGATGGAGGGAGGCCTGGACGTCTTCATCTACAAACACTCCTTCAAGGTGAGCCCTGCGGCCCGGTTCTGCTGGGCCCGGTTCTGCTGGGCCCAGCCCGGCGCCTCCGCCAACGGCTGCCTGCATGGTTTCCGCTGGGTCATTAAAAAGCATTAAAAGTCATTAAATAATTTTTTTTTTAAATTAAGGCCTTAATTGGCATTAAAAGTCATTAAACCTGATTAGCGGTGGCATTTAAAATGCCTTATTTTTTTTTCTAAAAAAATACGGTCACAAAAACAGTTTCGTCAGATATATTATATCAGATATAACTGATGCAGCGTGTTTGCGTGGAACCAAACACGCTGAACTGCTTCCGGTTGATCGTAAAGCCGTTTGTTTTGACAATGTTTGGAAAAGAAGCTCGAGGCGGAGAAAGAGCTAGAGAATGGGGAAAATGCACATTACAACAAAAGTGGGTGGAAAAGGAGGAATTGGGGACATGACTGCAGCCTGTCGACGGTAAAGATGACGAAGGATTTTGCCGTGTTTGTAAAAAAAATTAGCTTTGTACAATGTGTGTCAATGCTTTACGGTCTCACATGAAGTCGGACAGGCTGTGGTGTAGTTCAATTCAATTCAATTTAATTTTATTTCTATAGCTCCAGTTCACATCACATCATCTCAAGGCTCTTTCCAAAGTCAGACTCCATCAGATCCTCCAGGTTGGTCAGAAAGTTTCCTCTCTAAGGAAACCCAGCAGGTTGCATCAAGTCTCTCCAAGCAGCATTCACTCCTCCTGAAAGAGCGTAGAGCCACAGTGGACAGTCGTCTGCATTGTTGATGGCTTTGCAGCAATCCCTCATACTGAGCATGCATGAAGCGACAGTGGAGAGGAAAACTCCCCTTTAACAGGGAGGAGAACCTCCAGCAGAACCAGAACCGGGCTCAGTATGAACGCTCATCTGCCTCGACCCACTGGGGCTTAGAGAAGACAGAGCAGAGACACAGAAAGCTCAGAAGCTCACATTGATCCAGGAGTACTTTCTATGTTAGATGGTAATAGAGGATGATCTGCCTCCCCTGATGATGTCACAGCTAACAGAACGCCAGACCAGGTGTACCTTCTATGGAGAGAAAATGACAGAGAACAAAAAGTTAAAAGCTGAAATAAAAACAAGCAATGCAGATTGGAGAGCAGTAGGAGAACTCAGCAGAGAGAGAGAAATAGATCCTGATGTCCTCCAGCAGCCTAAGCCTATAGCAGCATAACTATAGAGGTAGCTCAGGGTAACATGAGCCACTCTGACTAGAAGCTTTGTCAAAAAGGAAAGTTTTAAGATTAGTCTTAAAAGTAGACGGGGTGTCTGCCTCACGGACCAAAACTGGGAGTTGGTTCCACAGGAGAGGAGCCTGATAGCTAAAGGATCTGCCTCCCATTCTACTTTTAGAGACTCTAGGAACCACCAGCAGACCTGCAGTCTGAGAGCGAAGTGCTCTGTTAGGAACATACGGGGTAATCAGAGCTCTGATATATGATGGAGCTTGATTATTAAGGGCTTTATACGTTAGAAGAAGAACTTTAAATTCTAGGGTCCAGGTTATACCCAATTATTTCTCAGTCAGCACTGCGTATACCCTTTATGGAGCGATATTTGTGCCTTTTGTTTGAGCGCGCAGTGAGACAGGTATTCAGCGTTTAAACATCACGCGCTCAACTCTTCTCAACCCACTATCCTATCCTCGCCTTCGGTTCCCTGTCTGCCCGTAACCTGCTGCTTCCACGCTCAACACCAGCTGTGCGCTCATGACTTCAAAAACTGTCCACCTCACCAGCCAATCACAGACAGGTTTCTTTCCATCCAATCAGAGTAGGGCAAATACTGCATTCAGATGGATTAAATGAAACTGCTGCAGCTTTTGGCAGAAATTACTAAACATAACGGTGCGATTGAAGAAAAAACAACAACCAATAAACAGTTTAATATTTTATCCTAAAATATTTAGTTAAAAATAATTGCTAAGTGAGGTGTGAAAAATGTTTTGGTCATAATCATCATCATTGTCATCATTATTTAAATAGCACTTTAACACAAGGTAAAACAAAATAACATCTAATGAAATGACTTGAGTAAAAACTCAACAATTTAAAACAACAACAATAATAATAACAATAATAATAATAAAAACTTGATATCAAACATAATACAACCAGCCGGCACAGCAGAAATAAAAGTACCAAGAAAAGTTGAGAAAGATAAAATCTCAGTAAGGTTGAAGGCCAATGAGTAAAAATAGGTTTTAAAACAGGTTTTAAAACTGGAAGGCGGAGGGGCCTGTCAAATGTACAAAGCTAAGTCGTTCTATAACTTAGGGCCCCAATAGAGAAGACCCTGTTCCCTCTAAGCTTCTGCTCAGAACTGGGAATGACTGAGCAGTTGGTCAGCAGACGTGAATGAGCAGCAGGGGTGTAAAGGTGAAGGAGAAGCTCATTTATGTAAGGTGGGCAAAGCTGTTTAAAACCTTAAAAACTGAACTCTAAGATAAACAGGCAACCAGTGAAGGGAGGCCAGGATGGGCTAATGTGCTTTATTTATGTTTTCCATTAAAAGGTGTGCAGCAGTGTTTGAACCAGCTGCAGACATTTTAGTGAGGACTGACTGATTCAGAGATAAAGAGAATTACTAATCCAGCCATGATGAAATGAAGGCTTAGAGTGTTTCCATGTGTTTGCCTTGACTTAACTGAGGTCCTTTTTGACTGTCAAGTTTATAATCTCTCTCTCTCGGAGTCATGGGTACTTGTTGATGGCATTAAAATTATTTCTAAGTGCATTAAATTAGTCCCTCACTCCTGTATAAACCCCGTGCCTGTCCCTTTCCAGACGGCGGAGGTGGGTCTGACCGAGTCCAGCGGGGACAACGGGCTCCGGTTCGAGGTCTGGTTCCGGAGGAGGACCATCAAGAACCAGACCTTCGTCCTCCAGGCGGCCTCGGCGGACATCAAGCGGGCCTGGACCAGCGACCTGGCCCGCATCCTGTGGACCCAGGCGGCCCGCAACAAAGGTGAGAGGCGGAGCTGCAGGGTCCGCTTGGTTCTGTTGGACCGGAACCGACCGTGTGTGTGTGCAGAGACGCGCCTGAAGGAGATGGTGTCGATGGGCGTGGGGAACAAACCCTTCCTGGACATCCAGCCGAGCGACGCCGCCATCAGCGACCGGGCCGTCCACTACATCATGAAGGCCAGAGGTACGTTTCCATGGCCAATAACGGCCAATCGGATCAGCGCCGCCCATTCTGAACCGCCAGGTGTGGCTTTGTGTCCAGGGGCCAGAACCAGGGCGTCCATCGCCGTGTCTGCCTTTGACCACGCCCACCCCTTCCAGCGAGGAGGCGGCGCCGAGGCGGCAGCATCAGGACCGTCCTCCTGCAGCCTGCTGGGCTCGCTCAACCTGCACATGTTCAGGTAGGAGTCACACCTGGAAGACCTGCGCCTCCTTCCACTCCAGGTTCTCACCTCCTCCTCCTCCTCCTGCAGCCAGGCGCTCCCCTCTGCTCCTCCTGCCGACGCCTCCTTCTGCTCCTCATGCATCGAGGAAGACGAGCAGGAGCACGAGACCAGCAGCCAGCCCTCCATGAGTATGAACGCGTCCTGGTCATGTAGCTGTTCACCTGTAACTCACCTGTAACTCACCTGTAACTCACCTGTAACTCACCTGTACACGCTTCTCTGCAGCCACAGAAAGTTCTGGTTCCTCCTCCCACTGCCTCTCCGGCTCCACCGGGTCCGACAGCGGCTGTGTCTCCTCCCACCTCCAGGAGGCGCTGCAGGAGGAACCCAACCCGGCCTCCTGCCGGCCCCCCTCCTCCTCCTCCAACAAACAGCACCAGGACTTCCTCTCACCTGTGAGTGCACCTGACTGGCTCCTGGTCTGTTCACTTCTGATTGGTCAGAGCTTGATGATGTCATCAGAGAGGCTGTGGTCACATGATCTGTGTTCCTCCTCAGAAAGCCGCTGCAGTCGTCAGTCCCGCCACGACCGTGTGACGCCGCTGAGTCCTCAGCACGCCGTGACATCATCAGCGCGCCGTGACATCATCAGCGCGCCGTGACATCATCAGCGCGCCGTGACATCATCAGCTCGCCGTGACATCATCAGCTCGCCGTGACATCATCAGCGCGCCGTGACATCATCAGCGCCGTGACATCATCAGCGCGCCGTGACATCATCAGCGCGCCGTGACATCATCAGCGCGCCGTGACATCATCAGCGCGCCGTGACATCATCAGCTCGCTCACCAGCCGCTCCCTGGACCGGACCAGAACTGCTGCTAAATCGGGTCAGAGAGATGAAATCTTTCTGCTCTCTCCAGAAAGGCTGTTGACTAAAAGCTGCTTCTTCCTGGACGATTGGACCGGACCGAGCCACTGAGCAGAACTAAGAACCCCATCAGAACCTCAGCAGTCCAGTTCAGTCATTCATTCAGGAAATAAAACTAATCGGACCATTTCAGGGAAACGGAGGAGAACCGAGAAGAAGAAAGTTCAGAACGTTAATCAGAACAAAGTGGACCCGTCATGTCTGCGGGTCCGAATCGGTTCTGGGTCATCAGACTGTGGCGTCACCTCTGTGTTTGGACCTTAGCAGGTTCACCCCTGTGTTCACAGGAACATCTGGACCTTCAGAGGTTCTGCTGGGAAGATCTGGACCCGGACCTTGGAAAGGTTTCCTCACCTGGACCTCTGAACAGAACTGGACCAAAAGGTTCTGCTCATGGAAGAGCTGAGTTGTCCCACCCAGGAGCCTCCAGGACAGGTGTGCTGGTGGCGGGACGGATCACCTGAAACCGGCGGAGTACTGATGGCGGCGCCGGCGGGTCGGACCTTCGTCAAAGGTTCTGAGGTTCTGGAAGCTTCCAGGCTGCTTTTATTTTGAAGCCGCTAACAGGAAGTTGTTGGTGCTGCTGGTTCCAGGACCGTCGGGTCGCAGCAGAACCTTTGTTTCTTCTTCCTGTAAATATTTCTGTTTGTTCCGGTTGGTTCTGCCGATTCAGAACCAGGCTGCAGGTTGTGTTGGTACCAGAAGGAACTTTGGACTTCCAGTCGGCCGGCTGCCGAGTCAGAACCAGGCTGTACGTGTGTAAATATTCTGAGTCGCTGGCACTTTTCTAACCTGAGAAATAAACATGTTTGACGAAAGCGGATCCGTCTGTTTGACCAGAACTTGGTTCTACTGGACCCAAGTGGTCTGCGGGGGATAGATCTGGTTTTCTTAGTGTTCGTCCCACTTTTTGGACCCAGAGCCTTGGGATGGTTCTGGTTCACGAATGTCTGGATCAGGACTCAGAGAGCTGTACCAGAATTTAAGACAGAACCATCTGACCCAGTTTCACCGCCAGTCTCCTGATGCCTGAAACTTTAAATCGTCTCTTTACAGTGAGACAAAAGTGGTTCTGAAAGAACCGGGTCAGGTTCGGTTCTGTTTCACTCTGTCTGAAAGCTGCAGTGGGCCGACAGGAAGCACGAGGAGTTCAGAACCACCTGAACCAGACAGAACCTCTCATATGGACCAGAACTTCTGATCTGGAGGAACGCAGGGAGGATGTTAATGTTCTCCTTGGCCCGGTTCTGCTCGTCTCCTCCCGGCCCGTCTCTCGGTTCCTGACGTCAGATAAACACGAAACAAACTCACATATAAAACGGCTTTATTTAAAAATCCTTCAGGTTACAACAGTCAGAGGCTTTTATTCTGAAAGTCACGTAGAAAAATACGTTCTGTAAAAACCCGAAGCGCCAACAGTCCAGATGACCCGGATTCTGTGGACCCGGTTCCCTCACGGTGGATTCTGCTGGGCTCGGCTGACCTCAGACCAGCTGACGGGTCAGAAACTTCACACTTGGTTACAGAGCTTCCACAAAGTATTCACCCCCCCCCCCCCTCACATTTCTTCCATTTGGCTCTTTTGTCCCGCTGCAAAGTTTCAGAACATCTAATCTTGGATGAAGATAATCGGGTGTTTCAGAACCAGAACATCACAGGTCCGCTCACCTGGTGGTGTGACGTTCTGGGTCCGACAACCAGTTTGTGACCTGGTGCTGGAGCTCATTTGGGTTCTGCAGCAGAACCTCTGGATGGTTCAGAAAATCAAAATGGCCTAGTCAAAGTCTGGACTTAAATCTGAGTCATTGTGGGACGACCTTCAACATGTTCTTGCTGGAGAACCTTCCTACGAGTCCAAACTAAATCAATTCTGCAAAGCAGAGCGGGTCCAAGTTCCTCCAGAACCAGTTAGCAGCAGCTGCTACTGCAGGGGGAGGAACACGCAGTTAATCCAAGATTAAATTAGTTTGACCTGAAACATTTAAGAGACAAAACGAGGATCTAAAAGGTTAAAGTCGGACCTGAGCAGAACCTAAACTCTGAGCAGAACCTAAACTCTGAGCAGAACCTGGACTCTGAGCAGAACCTAAACTCTGAGCAGAACCTAGACTCTGAGCAGAACCTAAACTCTGAGCAGAACCTAAACTCTGAGCAGAACCTAAACTCTGAGCAGAACCTGGACTCTGAGGCACAGCAGTGAAGTTCTGCAGCTCATGTGGAAGCAGAACAAAGGCGTCTGGGCTTCATTTCAACTATTTCCACAGGAAGCTGGAAACGTTCAGCTCTCTAACCCTGAGAAGCTTTCAAAATAAAAGCATGAAAACAAAAGCTGCAGATTATAACTTGAGAATCTTTTTACAAAAAACGTGGTGGATCAGAAATGTGTCCGCAGACTGAGCAGCCAGGAGCAAACGTGTCTGATCCGGGCAGAAAGCATCGGAGCGGCCATGTTTAAATCCAACATGGCCGACGGCGGTTTAAAGGGACGGTTCAGGTTTAGTCCGTCAGCGACCTGCAGCGGTCGGAGCGCGCTCAGTTCGACCTGCTGCTGATTTACAGTCAGGCAACGCTAGGACAGCCACTAACAGGCTAGTTTTAAGTGTCGTTAATATTGTGTTAAATGTCAATTTTAACTGTACTGAAAACCTCAAGTTATATAAACAAAAACATTTAAAAACAAAAACATTTAAAAGAATGACCTTTTCAAGTTTTCAGTTAAATGTAATAAAAATGTAATTTGTTGTGAGGAATAAGTTAGTGCACCCTCACATTTACTCCGTTCCACGTTTAGCTTCCATGGGAGGTGAGCGAGGAGGAACCAGAACTTCTGGAATGTTCTTTGGACGGATGAGAACCGAGTCATCTGGACTCCAGAACCATGACGTGTTTGAGAAGAACCAGTTAGAGCCTCTCAGGAAAAGAGCACTGAAGCACGGAGGTGGGAGTGTCATGGTTTGGGGATCTGGACCTGGCCCGCTCAGCACTGCAGAACCCATCATGATCACAATGATGAAAGCAGAACCGGGCCCTGAAACAACAATGACCCGAAACACACCTGGACATCCACTAAGGAGTCCTGGGCCTAGTCAAAGCCCAGATCCTGAGATGCTGTGGTGACTTGAAACAGGCTGAAGATGCAACGTTCCTCAGAGTGATGTCAGAGGAGGGGGTAGGGTGTCCTAACTTTATCAGTTTAGTTTTGGTTTTTATTTAGATTAAATTAATTTTCATATCCAGAGACGAATAAAAAAAGATTAAAGATCAATTTAGGAGCATTTCTTAACTGAATATTTAATGGGGTGTCCTAACTTTTCACCATGACAGAGATCTCAGCATTTAAAGGAGAACCTTAAGACCTCCACGTCAAACTGAGCGCGCTCAGACGACCATCAGAATCTGATTTCAGGTCCGGCTGCACCTAGGAGACCGGTGCTGCTCCTGCTGGCTCACCTGCAAGCCCCGCCTCCATCCTGCAGAGGCCCCTCCCACTTCCACCCAACCCAATTAAAATGTGGACATCTGTTTTCACTGCTACTGCTCACAAGGCAGCCGCCATCATCACCCGGGGAGTCCCAGCTGATCAGACCAGGAGGAGGGGGAGGAGCCACAGCAAGCTTCTGCGTGCGTCCACAGGTGATTGGTCGGCTGGAGGAGGTTCCACCTACAGCAGGGTGCACCTGAACAGGCTCTTCTTGGAGCGAGGCTCTGAGATCTTGACCTGCCCCCCTCCACCTGCAGGACCGCTGTCGTTCTGCAGGGAAAAACACGGAGCGTCATGGAGACTGGAGGACCGCAGCTGGGAAACACCTGGAATGGCGGCGATGGCTCCTCCAGGTGTTTCATTAGAACATAAGACCTGAGGTCAAACTCACCATCTTCCTGTTCAGTCGGCTCATGATGTCTCTGGCGAGTGTGAGGAAGCCCTGAGGAGGGAATCACAAAGTTATCCTGATGCTCTGCAGCGGTCCGAGCGCGTCTGACCAGGACTCACCTCCTCAACGTTGAGGCTGGACTTGGCGCTGGTTTCCAGGAACTTGATCCCATAGTCGATGGCGAGCTGCAGGAGAACAGAGCAGCAGAACAGGTGTTTGTTCCAGCGCTTTACAGCAGAACATCATCAGGAACCTGGTCACGTGATCAGGAGGCCCCTCCCACCTTCTCCCCCCTCTCTTTGGAAACTTGTCTCTTGTCGTTCATGTCACACTTGTTTCCCAGGATCATCCGCTCCACGTCTGCCGACGCGTGCTGGAACACAAACGTCTGCACTGATCGATCGGTTTGCTGATGACATCATCCAGACCGGGTCACGTGATGGGGGCGTGGCCTACCTCCTCAATGTTGCGTATCCAGTTCCGGATGTTGTCGAAGGACTTCTCGTTGGTGATGTCGTAGACCAGCATGATGCCCTGCCACACAGCAAACAGGAAGTGAGGCTGCTGGACAGACCAATGGCAGAGCTGAGTGGGCGGGGCTTACCATGGCGCCTCGGTAATAGGCTGTTGTGATGGTTCTGAAGCGCTCCTGACCCGCCGTGTCCCTGCAGACAGAAACCGACCCAGTTCAGATCTGAATATCACATATTAAACAATAATCCGTTAATGGATCTGGCTTTAATCAGTTTAGGGTCAGCTAAACGACGTAGAACCAATTAAGAATAAACTACCGTTAAATAGGTATTTATCCAGGATGCAAGTGACACAAACAGGGAAATGTTTTAAAACTCACCAGATCTGGAGTTTGATCTTCTTCCCGTCCAGCTCCACGGTCCGGATTTTAAAGTCGATTCCTGAGGCAGAAAGACAGCGTGAGCAGTTCCTCCTGTGCGCCTGCAGGGGGCAGAGTGGAGCTGCTGCACCTATAGACATTATATATATATATATATATATATATATATATATATATATATATATATATATATATATATATATATATATATAGTCTAAGTCTGAATGAGTGCTGGTCCTGCTCCACCCGGCTGGCAGCTGGTGGCGTTTTATTTCTGAACCTCTAGTGAACAGACATCACTTCCTGCTTCCTGTTCCTGTGGCAGGGACCCCTCCCCCTCTGCCCCGCAGGTCACATGACTGAAACCCACAATCAGAACCCACTCTGCTCGTCATCTGGGCCGAAACTCTGTCGGTCTCCCAGGACCCGAGCAGAACCACAGAGGCCCAGTCTGGTGGTTTCAGCTGCGCCTGACCCAGTCCAGAACTGGACCTGACAGCCCAGCTGGGAGCTTCTCTCAGAACCTGGTTCTGGATCAGACTCGAAGTGCCATGACGGTATGCTGCAGAGGAACCAGCAGAACCTAACGGACCCGATCAGCTCATCATCAGTCCTTGATTTGAGTGCTGACCCAGTTTAGACGGGTTTGTTCTCCTCCTCTTAGGCTCCAGCAGGAAGTGAAACCGAGCTGTTTCCTGTCGCCGTCAGAACGTCTCAGCGGAGATGAATGTGTTTCTGATCCGTTACTCATCTGCAGGAAGCTTAAAGTTCTCCGGTTCTGATCCATTTGAAGGCTACAGTTTTCCTTCTGAGATGTTGTGCTTCCCTCAGAACCGCTCTTTGTTTCCAGGATTCCAGAACCTTCGCCTGACCCACAGCTCATCTCTGTCAGAACTGGGTTCCCTTCAGAACCAGCTGGTGCCAAACCAGGTCCTAGATGTTGCTCTATTCAGCCCATTGCTGCTGTTTGATTGGCTGAAAGCGGTTCTAACAGAACAGGAAGTGGACCCAGACGATGGCGGAGCAGTCGGGTTCCTTCAACACTCGGTTCTGGCTGACCCAGAACTTTACAATCAGGACCTTAAACTCCTGCTAGTATCAGAGCAGAGCTGAGGACAAAACCAGGAACCAACCTGACCCCAGAATAAAAAGTATTCACACCCTAACCCTGATGACTGCGTGTTCCTCCCCCTGCTGCTGGTGACTGGTTCTGGAGGAACCTGGACCCGCTTTGCAGAATTGATTTAATTTGGACTCAAGAAAGTTCTCCAGAAAAAGGCCTTCCCACAACATCCCAGATATAAGTCCAGACTTTGACTAGGCCACTCCCAAACCTGCACTTTGTTTTTCTGAACCATCCAGAGGTTCTGCTGCAGAACCCAAGTGAGCTCCAGCATCAGGTCACAAACTGGTTCTGGTTCTGAAGTGCAGTGTCAGTTTAACGGCAGATGTAACGGGACCCACAGCTCCATGAAGGGTCCACTCTCCTCAGTCCACATCATCTGCATGTTTTAAATGTCAAACGGGTCTTTGTGTTCTTTTGGGTCACCAGTGGTTCTGGTGGATTTCAGAGACTTTGTTTCCCATCTGAAGTTCTTTAGGTGATGTGTTGCTGTCTGAGATCTTTTAGCCTACTTCATGCTGCCAGGCAGGTTCTGTTGAACTGCCTTCTTGATTCTGCAGATCTGGCAGTGAACCAGAACCGGGTCGGTTTGGACCGTTTTTTCTCCTGATACATGAATTACGTAAAAACTGCTGTTTGTAGATTTTCCCCGGTTCTTTTGGTCTCATGTTAACATTTGTTTGATCTGAAACATTTAACTGGAGCAAACCGGGCCGACACCGGTCCGGTTGTGATGTACCTGCGTTGGGTCCACCTGCTCTTCCCTCACTGACACCAGAACCTCCCCAGACCAGGATGAAAGGTGTGTAATGAGCCTTCAGGTGATGCTTCCTGTTGATCCAGAGGTGCCGCATCAAACTGAACCGATTCAGTTCTGGAGGATTCTCTGAACTGGTTCGAACTGAACCGGTTCAGAGAATCCTCCAGAACCTGCTTCTGTTCATCAATCAGCAGCCTGTCGAACACGTCTTCTCTGGACCAATGAGAAGTGATGCAGCTGACCAGAGGAGCATCATGGTCAGGACAGGTGGGACCCAGGTAAGCTGACGTCACAGAGCTGTCCCGGCCACAGAGGCGGACGGGTGTGGAGCATTTGGACCGAACCCGCAGGCTGTCACTCACCGATGGTGGAGATGAAGGTGGTGTTGAAGGCGTCCTCGCTGAAGCGGAACAGCAGGCAGGTCTTGCCCACCCCGCTGTCTCCGATCAGCAGCAGCTTGAACAGGTAGTCGTAGGTCTTCGCCATGTTCGGGTCCGGGTGGGTCCAGCTCTGGTCCGGGAACCTCTGCTGGGCTTCCTCTGCCGGAGCCGCCCTGCTGCTGCTCGGATGGACCGACAGACAGGCAGGAAACGGTTCGGCATCAAGCGCCCAACGCAGGGCGGATCCACATCCGGTTCTCCCCTTTCACAATAAGAGTTCCTTCGAGCTCCAGCAGGGGGCGCCCTTCCTCAGTTTGGGACGAAGATTTCTTAATGTGTGCGTTCAGTTCTATTCCTATAGCGCGTCACGTCATCTCCAGTAATTTCACAAAGTCCGCCCAATCAAACCAGACAATTAGTTCAAAGTTTTCTATCTTAACCTTATTTTCTAAAGTCAATAGTGAACAAAGTGTCACCTGGGAGGACAGGATGAGGCCAGCCGGTCCTCTGCTCCTGGACAAACATGCAGATCTGGGAGTCTTTGGCCATACTAGTAGATGTTATTGAATTTAAACTTGTGCTTTGGTTCTGGTCTAAAACAAGAGACTCCTGTTTATAAATGAAGTTAAAGTTTTTAAAGTTAAAGTCCAGCCCCAGCTTTTACTCCAGGACTGACGTCACGCTCTTGACTGTTTTAACTGAATATCAGATAAATTCCTTTCTTCAGCTTTTTTCACCCCAAAACTTTAACCATCATACATCACACAAGGTAGCAGTACAGAACGGCATGAAATCATTCACAGAACGTGTATAAAGCGTATCTTAATATAGAAGAATAACAAAAGATAGAAAAAAGAAGGAACAATAATAAAGGGGCATCATTATATTAGGCATAGTCCAAGAACAGGACATTAAACAGGAAGATTGAATTTACTCACAAAAGAAAGAAATTTAGCAGCACTTTGTCCTCACAAATTCTAAAGACTTTGCATAAGATTTCATCTCATTTTTCCATTAGGATATAAATGGTTTACATTTGAAGAAACTGCATTTGTGTAATTAAAATTTAGCTAGTAAAATTAAAATATTAACACCAACTTCATAACCTCCAATTTCCGTAACTATACCAAATAATAACAACAATAATAATAATAATAATAATAATAATAATATGAATCCCTTTAGACTGGATCCACATCAGAAAATCAAGCCAAAAGCTTTGGACTACAGTGCAATTAAAGAAAAGATGTTCCAGACTTTCACTTTCAACCTCACAAAAAATACAGTTTCCAGTGTCAACATAAAATTTTCACCCAACTAATGCATTTTCTACAAATGCATTAGTAGGGTAAAATCTGTTAATAATTATAAATTAAATTTCTTTCACTTTAGGAGAGACCGGGTATGAGACCAGTTATGACAAATAACTCCTCAAAAAATATATTGTTACATCGAGCGCTGAAAAAATTTACATCGTCTATAAAGAATTGAGTTTCGGGGGAAATATCAGAAACTATTCTATCTTGTCTAACCATAGCCTGAAGAAGTAAAGGGAATGATTTTAAGATCAGATTATATTTACTCTTAGAACAATGGATTTGATACTTTTCACAAAACTCCTGAAAAGTAACAGGTTACCTCTGTTGTCCATGAAATGACAAACAGCCCAGATTCCTTTTTTATACCATTCGTCTATAAATATAGATTTTCTATTACTCAAAATGTATCTATTGTTCCACACAGGGGTATTATGGGTGTAAAATTAAAAATTAGTTTCCAGTAAAGAAGAACCTGTTTATGAAAATCAGACAGTTTAAGGGGTAATTTATTTATCTCAAAATCACACTGTTAAAGAAGTTGGATTCCCCCTATTGTTTGACCACTAAATTGGGTTTATATGACCAAACTGAAAGAATTATTATTTACTATAGATTCCAACCATTTAAGTTTTAATACAGCATTCATAATCTCAAACTCTATGGCATTTCCCCCACCATCTTCATATGTTTTAATCATGTAATCTTTCCTTGTGTAATGATTTTTATTCTTCCAATTGAAGTTAAAATTTATTTTATTAATGGCCTTTATCATCTTGGTTGATATCGGAAGTGTGTAAGCAGGGTAAATAAATCGAGAAAGACTCTCCATTTTATAAAATTAAATAAAATCCTGCCAAAAAGAGAGATGTCTCTCTGTAACGATTGATTAGGAATCAATTTACATTTTTCAATATTGTTCAAAATGTTAATGTTATCAGAAGATGTCCTGTCTCTTGTAATAACAATTCCCAAGTATTTCACCTCTTTTTTATATTAATTTTATATAATGATGGTCTTTCAATGAAAAAAGTACACATTTGTTTAGATTTAATTGAAGACCAGAAGCCTTAGAAAATAAGTTTATACTTTGGAGGGCTAAAGGAATTTGTTCTTCACTTTTCAAAAAAAAGGGTTTTATCGTCGGCCAATTGGCTAATTATTATGTTCTTGTCCAATAACTCAATCCCAGATATACAACTGTTTTTTATTAATATTGGCAGCATCTCTGCAGCCATTATGAATAATAATGCTGAACTTCTACAGCCCTGATGAATACCTCTACTAATGTTGAACCTGTTACATGTACCATGACTTAATACTACTGAGCTGTTTATGCCGTGATTAAGCATTTTAATTAGGTTCCTGAATTTTTTTCCAAATCCAAAATGAGTTAGAGATTTAAAAATAAATGGATGTTCAACAGAATCGAATGCCTTGTAGAAATCTAAAAACAAAATAAACCCATTATAATTAATTAAATCACTATAATCAACTAAATCTAAAACCAGTCTAATGTTATTATGAATGGATCTTGATTGAGTTTCACCAGTTATACCTTTTTTAAGTCTGGCTGCAATACAACTAGAGAATAGTTCATAATCAGAATTCAATAGAGTGATGGGTCTTAAGTTGTCTAAAATCTTTTTATCTTTTCCTGGTTTAGGGATGAGAACAATCACTCCTTGCTTCATAGTTGGCATCAATTCTTCTTTTTAATGCATTCTAATAAGGCATTAAATAATAACTTTCTTACATTGGTCCACAAGAATTGGTACAAATTAACAGTAAGGCCATCCGAAGCGGGGGATTTATTTAACATAATTTTCTTTACAGCAGTATCCAGCTCTTCAATTTTAAGGTCAGGATCGCAGATAGTTTTAAAGGATGAGTCAATCTGAGGAATCAAAGAGGACCATCTCTATTGTTGAAGAGATGGTCACAATGTATTTCAGAGTAATTAGCCGAATAAAGTTTAGAATAAAAGGTAAAAAAATTCATTCTCCAACAATTTAGGATCTTTACATTCTTCTCCATTTATAATAAGACATGAAATACAATTATTAGTCTGTCTGTTACGTTTGAATTTAAAGAAATATGACGAGTTCTTTTCTCCTGCCTCAATCCATTTTGCACGAGAACTTTTAAAGGCAGTTTGTGCTTTATTCTAATAAAGCTGATCTAATTTAGTTTGTAATTCCATAAATTTACTTTTTTCTTCAGGACTGAAGTTAGGTTTAATGCAACATTGATGAATTTCACTCAAAATATCAATTTCAAATTTTTTTTGTTCAGAATTTAGGTTTTTGCTGAACTGAATGCTAAATCCTCTTATTTTAAACTTCAGAAATTCCCATTTGTTGATGTCACCTACAATTGAGTCAGTTTCGATTTAATTTATTAATTTTCGAATTTGAACATAATAGTCTTCATAATCTGATAGTTTTGCATTAAACTTTCTATAGCCCTTTTTTTGTAATTTCCTATCAGCAGGTTCCAGACTTGCTGCTGTTGGCTCCTCTGAGAACAGCGACATGCTCATCATGGGATCTTTTATTTTGAAACAGCATTTCTGCTGTTTCCGGTTTCTGTGCGCCTGTCTACCACAGGAAACGGGGGCGGGGCATGTTGGGTCACGTGGTATATAGAGGGCGTGGTTTCGATAGACGGGATGTTCGTACTCTGAGCTGCATTTGAAGCTTCTCTGGAATTAGTTCATTTGTTATAATTCCTATGAAACAAACGCGAAGAATTTCTCAGGAAAAAACACAAAGACAGAGAAACGGGCTAGAAACCAGGAGAAAAACAAAAAGTTATATAAATATCTCAGATTTTAGGGTTGAATAAATGTATTTATTATGATTACCAATATTTTTTATTTTACTCATGCACCTATGTTTACTTATTTCAAGCTTTTAATAAGCATTCATTCATTTTTGTGGTCTGTTGTTGGTGTAGTTAAATAATAAAGCATTTTATTTCATTTGTGCATTCAGATTGTGTCTCTGTAATTAGTAATCCAATGCTGATAAATTAAGATCTTTTGTTTGAAATTTGGATCTAAATCAAATCCATTATCTTAGAAAATAAAATTCATTAATTCCAATACAAGGAAATATTTTCTTGGATTTTATTTTTATGTTTTAATATTTTTAACATTTTTGGTTAGATATTTATTGTATTTAGATATTTATAAATTTGGTCATTTATCTTATTTGTAACAAGGTTGTTGATTTTAAACAGATTAAACCGTCTTTCCTTGTCATTGGTAATGTGGAAGAAATCTACTTCATTTGGTTTAGTTTTATTATTTACTTTTTCAGATTATTATTATTATTATTAATGAACTGGGGTCCGTTCTTCGTACGTTGCTTAAAACATCCAAGATCAAATGACACATCCAAGATGATTTCATCCGGCTAACCATGATCCGGCTAATTGGGTTCTTCGAACACACCTGTTGTTTACGATTAGTATGACTGGATTGAGTTATCTGAGACAACGGCGCGTTCATGCGTTTGTTTAAAAGGGGAAATGTATCGATAGTAGAGGCATTGATCGGCAACGCTGCTATTGGCTGTTCAGCATGGCCAAAGAACGCCCACAGTTTTTCTCCCAATCAGAACAAGAGCTTGGAAGGTTATGCTGAATTTGAGTCATTAATTAAAACACCTCAAAATCTGTTAAAGCCAGGAGAGAGGGCTGGCAAAAAGCAGCAGACAAATTAATGCGTAAATACTGTCCATGGTAGATGTTTCTATCACTTTCTACAGTATGAATTTTTGCATTTTAATAATCTCATATTTACTTTGTTCTTTTATGTCAGAGCCTCCACGGGACCCACTAGAACATGGGGACAAGTAAAAGTGAAATACAAGAATATTCTACAAAATGGTAGCCTTTAATTATTATACTGTATTTTAAAAAGACACTTGTTATGTCAAGAGATCCAAATTTCAGTGTCATTCCTTAGACACGGGAAGTAAAGGACATGTGCAAACTGGGAATTTTTTTTCTGATACAATATACAGCTCGACAGGAAGCAAGCCTTTCAAAGTAAACTAAACTTCACAATAAAATGGCCCGAACAAATCTTCTTACTGAATAGGATAAAAATAAAAAGCAAACCATCATACAAATAACTTAAATATTTTAGATTTATGGCTCCAACACCACCTTTTCCTCTTTAAAAGCCACTGTTAAATGATGTGTTTGTCTGTTTATAACAGCCACCAAGAAAATCTCTCTACAATTATAATTATTCTTGCACCTTCCGCAACAGGTTGCAGTCCTAAAAATGGACATGGCTACGGCAGACTTCCCTATCTCCTCTGCTTATACAGCCGTGATCTAATCTTGTTTACATGAAATAAGCCTGCTCTCGAGCAGGCTTAAGCTGGCGCACATGTTGCTATGACAACAAGTGCAGGATGTCTTTCGAAGAACCAAACGATCCAAGATCATGCCAAATCGTCAACAATGAAATCCTGCTAACTGAGTTAGCGACGTACGAAGAACGGACCCCTGATCAGGCGGATTACTTGTGTTTATTTTTAGGATATATTTTATTAATTCTTGTAATAATTGTTTTCTGAAAAGTTTCAATTAGTTACTTATAAAACATATATTTTAATGTTTGATTGTGGTTAATTAAGCGGATATTTTTATGATGGTGTGTTTGCGATCTGACTTCGTTGTTAATAAAGCTAAACTAAAAAAGGCCACTTTGCTGATAGCGGAAGTGACGTATGTGGCTCAGTTGCTAAGCTGCAGCAGAGATCAAACAGCCCGTCGACAGGTAGAACGCTGGACTCGGACCCAACTGGAGCCATTTTAACCGAACAACGGCGGTACGGTTCCGCTAAGAGCCGAACTCGGAGGAGGCGTCACCAGCAACCGGTCCAGTTTCTTCCGGTTCGACCAGCTAACTAGTTGCTAACCCGCTGGTTACCCTCAGGTAGGTGAGTTAGAACGTGCTGGGTTAGAGTCCAGGTGTTGTATTTACCTGACTGAGTATTACTGTCAGACATGGACTAACCGACCAATTCAGGTCCAACAGAACCGGCCTCTGAATGAGGCTGAGTCCGAACTTCCTGTCAGAACCGGAGCCGTTCAGGTGAAGCTGCTCCAGCAGCAGATGTTCTCAGACCTTTGGGTTCTTGTTGGCAAAGGTTCTGTTCTAATAAAAGCTTCAGTATCATCACTTTGGATCAAGACAGCTGCAGGAAACTGAAAGAACCACCTTCTGGGTCATCAAGAACTCCAAGCTGAGAGGTTCAGCTGCAGAGAAGAACCTCCAGGCAGGGGGCCCGGTAGGAACCAGAACCTGGACCTGGACCTGAACAAGAAGAGCTGCAAACAAGCCGGTTCTGTCCAAGAAAACCACGAAGGAGGGACTGAACATCTGCAGGAGGAACCCAGATGGACACCAGGAGACTGGAGCAAAGTCAGGGTCTCTGGTGAATCCTCCTGATGGTTCTGTGGAGAAGATACCATGGGTCCAGCAGTGAAACATCCTGATCCAATCCATGTGTGGGTTGGTTCTCCTCCAGGCCAGGAACTCTGCAGTGGGTCCAATCATCCTCATCTCCACTTCTTGTTATTTCTCTGGAGAACCTTCTGGGTTGTTCTGGAGGAGAAACGGTTTCAACGTGAAGCATCATCTAAACCTTCCTTCTGGTTCTGTCTCTAACCCAGTTCCCTGGTTCTGTTCTAACTTCCTGCAGGGAGAAGAAGCTCCATTGAGAGGTCCCCATGATCTAACCTCAGCACGGGTCCAGGTTCTCAGTGGGACCGGTATGGCTGCCGCCAGCACCACCAAGATCTCATGGCGCCTGCGTGAGTAGGAACATTGTTCACAAAGAGGAAAGTTCTGGTTTGGGTTGGATAAAAGCTGTGAGCAGCCGCTGAATGTAGACTTCACCCAGGACCGGTTCTGGTACTTTAGGTCAATCTTCAGCCGTCTGAACTCAGTTTAACACATCTGGACTTGGTCCCGGTGCTGGCGTCTGGACCCGGCTGCTGTAGTATCTGTGAGGCTGCTGCAGATGAGCAGAGACTGAAGTTTGTCCCTCCTGTGTTGCTGTTGCCCAGAGGAGTTCGAGGCTCACTCGCGGACCGTGTCCTGCTTGTCTCTGGGGAAGAGCTCGGGTCGCCTGCTGGTCACAGGAGGAGAGGACTGCAGGGTGAACATCTGGGCCGTCAACAAAGCCAACTGTGTCATGGTGAGTCTGTCGCACAGGGACCTCCATGTTGATGCAGGCCCAGACCTCCAGGAGGTCCGCCCTGAAGGACACTCCAGATCATGGAGATGCTGGCTGGAATCACCCTGGTCCAGGTGCAGATGTTCAGTTAAATTTTATTTATAAAGCTCCAGTTCACATCACATCATCTCAAGGTTCTTTCCAAAGTCAGACTCCATCAGATCCTCCAGGTTGGTCAGAAAGTTTCCTCTCTAAGAAAACCCAGCAGGTTGCATCAAGTCTCTCCAAGCAGCATTCACTCCTCCTGAAAGAGCGTAGAGCCACAGTGGACAGTCGTCTGCATTGTTGATGGCTTTGCAGCAATCCCTCATACTGAGCATACATGAAGCGACAGTGGAGAGGAAAACTCCCCTTTAACAGGGAGGAGAACCTCCAGCAGAACCAGAACCAGGCTCAGTATGAACGCTCATCTGCCTCGACCCACTGGGGCTTAGAGAAGACAGAGCAGAGACACAGAAAGCTCAGAAGCTCACGTTGATCCAGGAGTACTTTCTATGTTAGATGGTAATAGAGGATGATCTGCCTCCCCTTGATGATGTCACAGCTAACAGAACGCCAGACCAGGTGTACCTTCTATGAAGAGAAAAGAGAGAGAACAAAAAGTTATAAGCAGAAATTATGACAAGCAATGCATAATTGAAGAACAGTAGAACTCTATAGAGTGAGAAAAATA
Organism: Fundulus diaphanus; assembly: GCA_037039145.1. Taxonomy (NCBI): domain Eukaryota; kingdom Metazoa; phylum Chordata; class Actinopteri; order Cyprinodontiformes; family Fundulidae; genus Fundulus; species Fundulus diaphanus. The sequence continues at coordinate 1,043,504 of CM073122.1, forward strand.
GATCCTGATGTCCTCCAGTAGTCTAAGCCTATAGCAGCATAACTATAGAGGTAGCTCAGGGTAACATGAGCCACTATAGTTATAAGCTTTGTCAAAAAGGAAGGTTTTAAGATTCGTCTTAAAAGTAGACGGGGTGTCTGCGTCACGGACCAAAACTGGGAGTTGGTTCCACAGGAGAGGAGCCTGATAGCTAAAGGATCTGCCTCCCATTCTACTTTTAGAGACTCTAGGAACCACCAGCAGACCTGCAGTCTGAGAGCGAAGTGCTCTGTTAGGAACATACGGAGTAATCAGAGCTCTGATATATGATGGAGCTTGATTATTAAGGGCTTTATACGTTAGAAGAAGAATTTTAAATTCTATTCTTGATTTAACAGGAAGCCAATGAAGGGAAGCTAAAATTGGAGAAATATGATCCCACTTGTTGATTTTCATCAGAACTCTTGCTGCAGCATTTTGGATCAGCTGAAGACTTTGAACTGCATTTTGTGGACTTCCTGATAGTAAAGAATTACAATAGTCCAGCCTTGAAGTAACAAATGCATGGACTAGTTTTTCAGCATCACTCCTGGACAGAATGTTTCTAATTTTGGCGATATTCCTGAGGTGAAAAAAGGAAACTCTGGAAACCTGTTTAATATGGGATTTAAATGACATGTCTTGGTCAAAAATAACACCAAGATTTTTTACTTTATTACCAGAGGCCAAGTTAATGCCATCCAGATTAAGTGATTGGTTAAAAACTTTATTTTTTGAGGACTCTGGCCCAAAGATTACAACTTCTGTCTTCAGTTCCTGGTAGCATCTGATGTTCTGGTGTCTCTAATGCCACGGTTCTGACTATGGAGCTGCTAATTACTGCTGAGTGGGGGAGACCTGGCATCCAGAACTGTACCAGTCCTAGACTATGGTTACCTGTTCAGGTTCTAGGATCTGCGACGGGAACCCACAGAACACGAGGAACCAGTAAAGGTTTCTGTGGTCTACAAGCATCAAGTTTGGGTCTATAACTTAGAACATGTTCCTCCAAGGTTAAAGTAATCAGCCAGAACCATCAGAACCTGTTTGGATCCAGATTCCATCGTATCTCAGGCAGTTTCTGTCAGAACCTCACCATAACCCTGAGTCCTCCAGCATCTCTATGTTCTTGGAGTTCCTGCTGTTGCTGAGTTGCTGTTTTGTTCCGACTGACCCGTTTCTCTGTTCTGTCTCAGAGCTTGACAGGCCACAAGAACCCAGTGGAGTGTGTCCAGTTCAATGTGTCAGAGGAGCAGGTTGTAGCTGGTTCCCAGTCCGGGTCCATACGGGTCTGGGACCTGGAGGCCGCTAAGAGTAAGGTTCTGGTTCTGGTTCTGCCCTCTGCATAAATCAGACTGGATGCGGATCCCACTGTCTATCGTTGTTGTGTCTAGCGTGCTTCACAGGTAAACAGCAGGAAATGTTAAAATAAAGCATCAGCAGCAGAAACAAAGATGAAACAGAACCGAAGCTCCAGCTGTCCACAATCAAAACAGAGAAACTGTTTTCAAAGAGCTTAAGTTCCTCCAAGCTTCTGTGGAGCTTCTAGATGTTGGGAGAACGTTCAGGAGCTACAGCTGAATAATCTCTCTCCTTTAGTCACCAGTTTAGTCCTCAGCATCAAGTTTTCAGACCTCAGCGTCCTACCAGGACTGAGGTCAAAGTTTGGTGAGGCAGACGCTGCAGGTAGCTGCCTGGTTCCTTCCTGCCGTCTCCCGACCAGCACAGCCGGTTGAGCTGGATCAGGAGACCTTTACTTCCACGGGGAGCCTGAGGGTGGTCATCCAGAGAGCTGTGACTTTAGAATGGATCATGAATACTTTCCTGCTACTGACACCAGAATCCACCAGAACCAGGGCCCCAGTCCACTGGCACAATGATGACCAACCAACACGACCTCACTGCAGATGGGTTGGACCTGTGGCACTAGTCAGGAGGGGACTCCCCCAAAGAACTCGACCCCAGAGACTGTCCTGGTTCTGGCTGAACATCTAGCTCATGGTGGGGTCTTCATCCAGTGAAATGGGTCTGGATCAGTACCTGGTAATGGTTCTCCTACCCCGCTCTGGAGGGAGTTCTACCATATTCTGATTAGGACCTGCAGAGTGCCTGAACATTTGGAGCTGAATGTTTGCAGGCTCCTCCTCTTCATCTCCCCTGTGCAGTTGTCTGATTCTGCTGCTCCTCATCCTCAGTTCTGCGGACCCTGATGGGACACAAAGCCAACGTCAGCAGCCTGAGCTTCCACCCGTTCGGAAACTTCCTGGCCTCCAGCTCCACGGACACCAGCATAAAGGTGGTTGGGGGGGGGGGTAGTACTAGTAATGGTTAGGTATGTACCAGTAATGGTTAGGTATGTACCAGTAATGGTTAGGTATGTACTAGTAATGGTTAGGTATGTACTAGTAATGGTTGGGTATGTACCAGTAATGGTTAGGTATGTACTAGTAATGGTTAGGTATGTACTAGTAATGGTTGGGTATGTACTAGTAATGGTTGGGTATGTACTAGTAATGGTTATGGTCAGGTATGTACCAGTAATGGTTGGGTATGTACCAGTAATGGTTGGGTATGTATTAGAAATGGTTGGGTATGTACCAGTAATGATTGGGTATGTACTAGTAATGGTTGGGTATGTACTAGTAATGGTTGGGTATGTACTAGTAATGGTTGGGTATGTACTAGTAATGGTTATGGTCAGGTATGTACCAGTAATGGTTGGGTATGTACTAGTAATGGTTGGGTATGTACCAGTAATGGTTGGGTATGTACTAGTAATGGTTGGGTATGTACTAGTAATGGTTGGGTATGTACTAGTAATGGTTATGGTCAGGTATGTACCAGTAATGGTCAGGTATGTACCAGTAATGGTTGGGTATGTACCAGTAATGGTTGGGTATGTACCAGTAATGGTTGGGTATGTACCAGTAACGGTTGGGTATGTACTAGTAATGGTTATGGTCAGGTATGTACCAGTAATGGTCAGGTATGTACCAGTAATGGTCAGGTATGTACCAGTAATGGTTGGGTATGTACTAGTAATGGTTGGGTATGTACCAGTAACGGTTGGGTATGTACTAGTAATGGTTGGGTATGTACCAGTAACGGTTGGGTATGTACTAGTAATGGTTAGTAAAAAAGTCCTGACAAGGATAGTAAGACCAACACGCCTGTGTTACGGTTTTCAGTCCAACATGTTTTCTTTTTCAGCTCTGGGACGTCCGGAGGAAAGGATACGTGTTCCGCTACAAGGTCAGAAGGTTCTTCTTCACTTAGTAATCTGATCCAGAATGGTCTAATCTAGAACCAGTTGATCCAGAACCATCTTGATCAGGGGTGTCAAACTCATTTTGGTTTAGGGGCCGCATACAGCTTAATCTGATCTCAAGAGGGCCACACGAGTAAACTCATTGCAAGATTAAATAGAAGTAATAAAAGTGGACTTGTTGTTGATTTTTATATTAAATTAATTTCACTTTTACACAATATATTATGAATGACCTCAGCGTTTTTAAGAAAAGTATGTGCAATTTTAGCAATACTTTTACTGTTAAACATTTACTTAAGTGCGTTATGCATAAGAACTGATCACAGTGATTGTACCATGTTGAAAAACATTTATTCACATTTTGTGGAACTTAAAAACACTGTCCTGCATGACAAAATACATCAAACAGATAAAAATGAAGAAATGATTTAAAATAAATTTTCCACATCTGAAGCTCAGTGCTACTATCTGCTCATTAAAACACAGCGCCCCTCGTGGACAATATAGGAACTGCAGATTTTCAATTAAACGAAGTACATGTTTTTTTCAATAATTGTTTTATCATTCTCTTCCTTTTATCTCCTCTTTTTCACTTTTTCTTTTTTTCTTCTTGTTCTTCCTTTCCTCTCCTACTTTCCCATTGTAGTGTCCATATCATTTGAGATATTCCCCGCATGAATCATAATAAAACTATTCACATTCATAAATCAAGCGGAGCACTATGGCAAAAGCAGTACTGCTCCACTTGTGAAAGTCAAATCTGATGAGCTCTTTTTGGCATTAAGGCAACAATTCTTATTGCCACATTGCCAGACAGGACACTGGAAAAAAAAAAAAAAAAATTCTGGAAGTTTGTTCCAGATAAGGCGCCTGCGGGTTGTGCAAAATGCCCCAGCGGTATGTTTCAGGATCCGCATAAAGTCCTTTTATTGCTGTTAACCTCTTACTCGTCTAATATGTTGTGAACTTTAGTTTATTTTAAATCTAAACCCGTCTGATTCTGAACCACCTGTTCCAGAACCATCCAGTCCAGAACATTCTGCAGTACAAGCCTGGATCTGGCTCTAAATTGTTGTCCACACAGTTTATGACACATTGAGGAGCCAATCAGAAGCTGGTAATTCTGGATTGATTCTGGATAGAATCAGTGGATCAGGAAAAACTGGCAGATCCGAAATGGTTCTGTTGGAATTATTGAACAAAAGGAGTTTTGTTCAATTTAAAGGTTTTCCTGGAATGGGTTGTTGGGTTTTGTTTGGGATCATTTGGGTCAGGGAGTCATCCAGGTTGTTTAAGGTTGTAATTTTAGTTCTGGTGGGTGTTGGTTCTGATGGGACCTGCTATGGACTCTGGGTCAGAAGAATCAAGGTTCTGAAGGGTGGTTCCTGAAGTTATTTTATGGACCGGTGCTGTGTTTCAGAACCAGAGTTCCAGAGTTCCTGTCTGAGGAAGATGTTCTGTTGTTGCAGGGTCACACGGAAGCCGTCCGGAGTTTGGCTTTCAGTCCCGATGGGAAGTGGTTGGCCTCAGCGAGCGACGACTTCACAGTGAAGGTAAAACGGACCCGACCCAGAACCTCAGAACCATGCTCCTCATATTCCAGCAGAACTCTGACAGGGTTCAGCTCCTAAAGGTGTTCAAAGCTGTTTCAGTAGCACCTTACAGAATCTGGGTCGGTACCGCTCAGCTCCTGTCTGGGTTCTGGTTTCTGCAGCTCTGGGACCTGTTCCAGGGGAAAACCATCACAGAGTTCAAGTCTCACTCTGCAGCCGTCAACGTGGTCCAGTTCCATCCCACCGAGTACCTGCTGGCATCCGGCAGCGCCGACAGGTCCGATCACACTCTGTTTCCAGAACCCTTTCTTCCAGCTGCTCAGTGAGGAGACGCGTCAGAACCATGAGCAGGTCCAACAGAAACTAGTCAGGCTTGGAGGTTGAGGCGGGTTCAGTTCCCGTGTGGGTCCAAGACGATGATGGTGAAGTAATCAGATTTCTGACCAGAACCATGTAGATCTCCTCTGCTGCAGCTCAGTCGGGTCCAAACTGTTCCAACTTATCCACAGTAGTTTGGTTCCAGCCAAACTTCAGTCTTAGATCCATTTTAAGGCCAACGGAACCAGAGTGGAGCAGAACTCTGAGGAAGGAAGACGTTTCTTGGTTTTCAACATTTTTATCTTCAGCCCCTCTTAGTCAGAACCTTATAGGGCTGCGGGTTTCTGAAACCTGAACTAGAGTTTATTTTGGGAATCAGAATAAATAGTTCCAGAATAAAGAGCACGCCACACTTCAGATTTAGAATCATCTAACCTGCCGACCCAGACCGATAACATGCAGCTCTCTAGTTCTGCACATTATCAACTTGGTTCTGCTCCATCGAATCCGGTCAGGGAAAGGAGGGACCAGCAGCAGAACTCTGTGAGGTGATTGGACGAAGCGACACCTAGTGCCCGCCTACCAAAGGCAAAGCAGATTTATTTCTACAGCACATTTCAGTACAGAGACAATGCAAAGCGCTTTACATGATTAAAATATAGGAAAATAAAACAGAATAAAAACAAGTAGGAATAAAATGTAGAAACAAAATAAAACATGGGAGAATAGAAACTAAAAGCAAAGATTAAAAACAGTTTGACTACAAAGTTAAACTAATGATGTTACAGTAAAAGTTTAACTAGAACAGTCAAAGATGATCCTAAACAAATGTGTTTTAATCTTGATTTAAAGGAACTCAGGCTTTCAGCACTTTTCCAGTTTTCTGGGAGTTTGTTCCAGATCAGTGGAGCATAGGAACTAAATGCTGCTTCTCCATGTCTGGTTCTGGTTCTGGTTCTGCAGAGCAGGCTGGAGCCAGAAGACCTGAGTGGTCTGGAGGGTTGATGCACTGATAACAAGTCTGTGATGTATTTAGGTGCTAATTCAGGGATTTATAGACTAACAGGAGGATTTTAAAGTCTATTCTCTGAGATCCAGGGAGCCAGTGGAAGGACTTCAGAACCGGGTCCATGTTCTCTACGTTCTTAGTCTTAGTGAGGACTTCAGAACCGGGTCCATGTTCTCTACGTTCTTAGTCTTAGTGGAAGGACTTCAGAACCGGGTCCATGTTCTCTACGTTCTCAGTCTTAGTGAGGACTTCAGAACCGGGTCCATGTTCTCTACGTTCTTAGTCTTAGTGAGGACGCGGGCAGCAGCGTTCTGGATCAGCTGCAGCTGTCTGATCCACTTTTTAGGCAGACCTGTGAAAACACCGTTGCAGTGATCAGTTCTACTAAAGATAAACATGGATTAGTTTCTCCAGATCCTGCTGAGACATCAGTCCAGAAGCTGGGAATTCTGGATCGGTTTCATCCAAAGGTTGGTTTTAGCCAATCATGGTCTCAAATGAGAACGTAGGCAGCAGGCACCATGAGAAACCAGAACAAGCTAAGATGGTCAAGGTTCTACTTCCTGTTCTACCGTCAGAGAAGTAGTCCTGGATTCTGACCAATCAGAGGTGAGAGCAGCAGCTGCGTCCTCCTGCGCCGCCATCTTTGTTGGTTCTGCTGTGGACTCAGCAGCTAGTGCCTTCCTCACAGTTTTATGTCCCGCCTTAAACCACAATACTGCAACCTGATTGGCCCGAACCATTTCTGGTTCGGGCCAATCAGGTTGCAATGGGAGCGGGACAAGATGGATTCTCCTGTGCTTGAACGCACAAATATGTCAGAATTCAGCGTGCAGGCCAGGTTACGGGTCATCTTCCTGTTCCCAGCTGAGAACCCGTCTGTCCCACAGCCGCCTTTATTTATCCAGATGTTCTGTGACGACCAGCTGTGCAGCACTTCCTCCTGAGGAACATCTCTAATGCTCTGAACGTCTCCTGCAGGAGCATCAAGTTGTGGGATCTGGAGAAGTTCACGATGGTCGGTTCTCTGGAAGGAGACACATCTGCAGTCCGGTGAGTTTCATCAGTGTGACCTTTGACCTCTTCCTGTGTGCCCGTGATGACCCCTCTGACCCCGCCCCCCCCAGGTGCCTCCTGTTCAGTCCGGACGGCTCATGTCTCTACAGCGGAGGCTCGGACTCCCTGCGGGTCTTTGGCTGGGAGCCCGAGCGCTGCTTCGACGTGGTTCCTGTTGGCTGGGGGAAGGTGTCCGACCTCGCCGTCTGTAACCAGCAGCTGGTGCGTAGCTCCGCCCCTTTTCCAGCTCGCTCATCGCCGTAAACCGACAGCGTTCCCCACTAAAGTCTTTGTTGCGGCCCGCTCAGATCGGCGTGTCCCACCAGCTCTCCAGCGTCTCTTCGTACCTGGTCGACCTGAAGAGGGTGAAGAAGAGCGGTGGCGCTGTCATCCAGGGCATCATCCAGGACAACAAGCCGCTCACAGATCCAGCAGAACCCAGAGGGACGCCGCTGCGGCGGAACTACGACAGACCCACCACCACCTGCAGCGGCAACAGGTTCACACAGGGGGCGATGTAGCTGTCTGTGATGTCATCAACGTGACGCTGTTGTTCACGGTTACTGTGATGTCATCAGGATGAAGCGCTCGGATACTGATAGGCGGAGCCCCGACGGAGAGAGGCGGAGCCAGAGTGAAGACGAGGCTGAGGACAAACAGCCGTCAGCAGAGATTCACAACGTGGACGACTACAGAGAGATCTTCCAGCCCAAGCACGCCATCTGTAGGTGGAGCAGGGAACGGCGCCTACAGCACAGCCACACCTGTCCTCAGGCTCCGCCCCCACACCGCGGCGAGTTTGGTTAAAACAGGTTCTGCTGCTTCTGTTGGTCGACACCAGAACGGCCCGTTTCTAAACGGGTTCTAAAACATCCGCCCGTCTGGGGCAGCCCGGTTACGACCGGCTCCAAACCCACAGCGCTGGTTTCATGGTTCAGTCGGACCCGGTCTGAACCCCTGCGGTTCTGAAGGTTTTTCTGCAGGCACCTCCTGGTGGCGGGGCAGGGAAACGTGTTTTTAGCCCTTCTGAGTGTCCTGTTCCCAGAGGTGGTTAAAACGGTACCATGTGGTAACAGAACCAGAACAGCGGTCCTGTTTTAACCGGTTGCTGTCGTGTAAACAGAACCTCAGAGAGCAGCCGCTGGGTCCAACACAGCAGGGAGTCCAGACACACAGAACCTGGATCACTGATGCTGGATCCTGCTGCCCTGATTAAACCATGAATTATTCTGCTAACGAGCTCGTTAACTAAACCTGTTCTCATCTCGCTCAGCTCGGACTCCTCCCCGGATCTCAGAACCGTTTCCTGCTCCTCCTGAAGACGGTGAGTCCTTCTGAAACCCAGCAGGGGGCGCCAGCAGCGGCTCCGTTATCAGACAGACCCGTTTTAGACATTGACCCAAACAGGACCTCACCTGTTCAGGTGAGCAGCTAGGGAAGGCTGCACGTGAAGAAAAGTTTTACCGCATTTTCATCCTACAGAGTTTGTTCTGCCTGAAGCTTTGATGCAGAATCGGCCCGTTTAGTCTTTTCCAGAATCAGAACCTGAAATCTTGATAATCTCAGTCAGTTTTAACCAGATTAGAGAAACGAACGTGAGACATTCTCGGCTCATCACTGCAGCCCAACATCCCAACTTTTAATCTGCTGCCGTTCTTACAGCCCTTCAAAATAAAAGCAGGTTTCTGGCACTGGGCTCACTGGGTTGGTTCTGGAATGCTTCCTGTTAGATTCTGACGGTTCTGTTTTCTCTTCCTGCCAGAGAGCGCGCTGGCCATCGACCGGCAGCTGAAGGACCTGATGCTCCCGTCTCCTGACAAGCAGGTCAGTGAGGAGGAACCGCCGGTTCTTCTGCAGGTTAGCAGGTTCTGAGGAGCTCAAAGCTCTTCACTGGTCCGCTGACGGTTCTGAGCTACACCGTAGCCACAGCTGCCCCGCCCAGGCCGGCCCGACAGTCGGCTTCTTCTGAAGGTCCAGTTGCAGCTCAGGGTAACGAGGCGGTCCGCAGGTCTGGTGCCGCTCGTCCTGTTGCGGCGTTTGAACATCCAGAACTTTATCACAGCTGCTCTGTTATTGGCCCACAGGCCCATCATGTAACCAAACACTGATGCCTCTGTTCTGTCACAGGCTCCGCCCCTCGCCACCTCCACTCCCGTTCAGAGGGTTGAACCCACCGTGGTCTCCTGTGCGAAGCGCCCCAACCCTAAAGCCGGTAACCCCGCCCCTCCCTGCCAGCCGGCCCCGCCCGCTCAGGTGGCGCCGCCCAAAGCGCAGCAGCAGGTCAGAGTGATCCCGAGCAGCCGCAACGAGCCGCTGGGCCTGAACGTGGCCGACTTCCTGCCGGTGAGCTTCCTGCTTCCTGTGCCTCCCTGCAGCCGCTGCAGCTCCTTACACCCATAGACATATAAGAGTAGACCCCGCATCGACTGTCGCTGCGCAGGAATTACAGCCGCCATCTTGGGGCGGTCGACCTGCTACCCTAACCTGCTGATTCAAGCTGAACCACTAATGATGCCTCAGCACTGTGCGGCTCATTTTTGTTTAAATCGAGGGACTATCTACGTCAGGGCTCGAGGAATAACTTTTCACAAGTAAGATGAACAGATATTGTTTATGTTTTTTGATTAGAATGTGATTTTTCTAATATTAGGGAGATACAGGTCTACACGTCCAAGTCTTTGTGACTTAGTCTCTCCAAAATTGCATCTGCTCCGTGAAGGCATCAGAGCTTCGTTAGACATTAGTGAATAAACAGCATATATATATATATTATGTATATATATATATATATATATATATATATATATATATATATATATATATATATATATATATATATATATATATATATATATATATATATATATAGATAGATATGTGTGTTTATATATATATATATATATAGATAGATATGTGTGTTTATATATATATATATATATAGATAGATATGTGTGTTTATATATATATATATATATATATACAAACACATATATATATATATATATATATATATATATATATATACAAACATATATATATATATATATATATATATATATATATATATATATATATATATATATATATATATATATATATATATAAAAAAACTTAAAAACACAGGCACTCATAAAAATGTATGAGTGCCTGTGTTTTGAAACATACATCCTGTCAGAATATTCTATTACTTTTAACCCCACTAAGATTATTTAAACGCACTGGACCATTTGTTATAATAGCTATAGTTTTAAAGTTTTAGGGAAAAAAACGTGAAAATTAGTTCAATATTCAACGAGTTATAGTTGATTAAAATTGATTCTGTGCCTGGCCAACGCCAACACATGACACTGAGCTGAGCTGTCAACCGCCCCAAGATGGCGCCCCCAAATCCCGTCAGCGCCCCTAGGCGAAAGCGGTCGATGCGGGTCTACTCTTATATGATGTCTATGCTTACACCTCTCTGGCTGCAGTCCACAGCCAACCACCAGGGCGGCGCTCTGAGCGACGACGACGCTCTGTCCCAGATGAGCAAGGGCCACGACACCATGTGTGTGATGCTGAGCAGCCGCCACAAGAACCTGCAGACGGTGCGGTCCGTTTGGGCCCGGGAGGACGTCAAGGTGAGCTGCGGAGAGTCGCTGTAGAGCCCCGGGGCCCCGGGGCCCCGCCTCCTCCTTCAGCCAGAATAAATCAGGATGTCTCTGCAGAGCGCCCTGGATGCTGCCGGCTCCATGAACGACCTGTCCATCATGGTGGACGTCCTGAACATCCTCAACCTGCATCCGTGAGACGCACACAGAGACACACCTGGCAGATTGGGTTCAGTTTCCATTTCACCAACACTTTACTTTATTGATCCCAGAGGGAAACTAAATGTTGATGTAACTCATTTTGTCAAGTAGTTATATTAATAGCTATTATTAATATATTAATAATAGACGGTGACGGCTGTGGGCAGGACCGATCTCCTGCAGCCAATCAGAAGAAGCCTTTGACTAAAGACACTCATGACACACAATGTCATGAAGAGGAGGTTCAGGATTGTCCATAACTTTCTGGATTTTTATGCTAAATCTTCTCTGCATCATCGTCTCCAGAGGTTCCAGTCGTCCCCAGAACAGAACCTTCTCTATCAGCTTGTTGAGCTGTTTTAGGTCCCTGGTTCTGATGCTGCTGCCCCAGCAGATGATGGCAGAGGAGATGAAGCTCTCAGCAACAGACTTAGAGAAGATCTGCAGCATCTTGCTGCATTTCTTGAAGGACCTTAGCTTCCTGAGGAAGGACAGTCTGCTCTGTCTCCAGTCCAGTCTGCTGTCCAGATGAACACGGAGGAATTTATATTCTTCAACCACCTCCACTTCTTCTCCCATGATGGAAACTGGGTTTGATCTAATGATCTACAATCATCTCCTTTGTTTTGTTCACATTCAGGATGAGATGATTGTTTCCACACCGTGACACAAAGCGCTCCACCAGGCCTCTGTACTCAGCTTCTAGTCCATCTCTGATGCATCAGACGTCTGCAGAGTCATCTGAGTGTTTCTGTAGATGACAGAAGTCAGACTGGGCTGGAGGTCTGAGTAGAGTGTCCTGTGGTGCTCCTGTGCTGCTGGTCAGACACAACCTGTGGTCTGTTTGTCAGGTAGTCTCTGGAGTTTCTGACAAAGCAAATCAGGCTGAATTGTGTTAAACGCTCTGGAGAAACCAAAGAACATGATCCTCACAGAGCTGCCTGCTTCGTTCAGGTGACGTTTACACCGAATCACTCCCTGACGTCGTTTCATCGTCTTTCAGACTCGATTCCCTCAGATTCAAACTTCTTGGTTGAACATTTTGATTCTAAATCTGACGCGCCAACACACCTGCAGCTACATGGTGATGAAATCCTTTGTGCTTTCAGCTCCTTGTGGAAACTGGACCTGTGCACGCTGGTCCTCCCTCAGATCGATAAGCTGCTGCAGAGTAAATATGAGAGGTGAGAGGCGGTCAGAACCCGTCCCAACCTGCTGGTTCTGGGCCGGCGCCTGACCCACGGTTCTGTTTGTGTCCTCAGCTACATGCACACAGGCTCCACGTCCCTGAAGCTCATCATCAAACACTTCTGGGCTCTGATCTCGGAGACGCTGAAGGCCTCTCCGGCCGTGGGAGTCGACATCACGCGTGAGGAGCGGTGAGCGGCCAGCACCTGATCCGGCTGCGGGTCGGGCTCCATGCTCACGCGTCACCTGCTCTCTCTCTGCAGACACCAGAAGTGCCGCGAGTGCTGCCGGTACCTGCAGAACCTGAACAACGTGGTGAAGAACCGGGCTGGGCAGGTTGGCCGTCACGGCAGCACCTTCAAGGAGCTGCAGCTCCTGATGGCGCCGCTGGACGACGCCCTCTGACCTCAGCTGGTCTGCAGACCAGAACGAATCAGGATGAAGGAACTTCAGGATGTTTTCACTTTTCTACTGTTTGAATAGTTCAAATAAAGGTTCATGAGCACTTAACAGTCTACAGAACCCTGTTGTGCAACTAAACACTGTTTAAAGTTATTTAATGTTTAATAAATGTCTGTTAGGTATTGTCTGGTGAATATCAGCCCAAACAGCTGATGTCAGGACAATAGCTGAAAGGAATGATTTGAGCTCTGGCGATCTTTTAACAGCAAACTCTGCACACATATAGAATAAATGAGTGACAACTTCCCTTCAAGTTCAAGAATTTATTAACAGAAAGAAATGAACATCACTATATAATACTGTTTATCTGGATTAACACTATATTTCAATCAACAAATCCTCTATCAGGCTAGTGAAACTTAACTAAACTACTAAACAAAATGAAGATAAAAGAAGCTAAGGAACTATTTACAAACTAAAAAACAAATAGGTGGTATGGAGCTAGAACAGTCTCAATATTTACAAATACACATGTGATTCACACATGCACAGGACCAGATTCACCAAAGTATTTCTGGTCCATAAACAATTATAAATGAGATTACAAAGTACCAGTGGTCTTTAAACTTCAATGCATTTGTGTGTGGATGACTTGACTCATACACAAATGCATTTTTTTAAACGGGGAATGTTTTGCAACCAATCAGAAATCTCCCTGGTATGAGCCAATCACAAGAGAGTACTCCACGTGGGATGACTTACTCATAAGCCAATCACATTCAACCTGTTCAGAAAGCCCTATGAGCGCAAAGCGCATTCGGCTGGTTCAGCTTTTTCCGACCCCAGCATGGATTCTGCCAACGTCACTGGAGCGCCAAGTAAAACATAACTTGATATTTTTAGCTTGTCTGCTTGGTACGATAATTTGTTTAATTATTAAGTTTAATCGGTTTATTTGTGATTATGTGTAATGAATGTTTACCTTAATATTTTAAACAGTTCCAAATCTCCTGCCCTTAGGCTACGTTCACACTGCAGGCCTTAATTTTCAATTCCGATATTTTTGTGAAATCAGATTTTTTGGCGTGGTCGTTCACATTTCCAAATATATGCGATTTGTATTTGATCTCCTGTGTGAACTGCATTCATACGCCTTAATTGTCCTGCATGTGAAGTTGAGGACGTCATGACGTCACTCATAGCAAGCGTGCTCTGTGTTTGCGGAAGTAAACATGGATCATAATGCTGGCGCGTATTTTGCGATCTTTAATTTCTTTTCTAACCGAAGCTTTCTCTCCATTGACTGATCTCATTGTAATCCGCCATGGGTGTCGTTTTTCTTCGCGCTTCTGCACAGCAGGACGCAGAATAGTGACGTTTGTCGAGTATCAGTGACTTACAGGTCAGATGAATGTGACCTGGCCGTACAGACACAGGTCGCATTTGAAAAGATCAGATACGTATCGGATTCAGGACCACATATCCAAGTGGCCCGGGTCACATATGAAAAAATCTGATCTGAGTTGTTCAGACTGTCATGAAAAGATCAGATCCAGGTCGCATATGGGTTAAAAAGTCTCAATTGGGTCACTTCAGGCTGCAGTGTGACCGTAGCCTTACTTATTGATAATGCATTTAAATTGCTCTGTTGTCATGGGAAGAACATGATTATGTCAGCCAGCTCCATGTGTTTAAAAAATGCATTACGTAAACCTTCCAAACAACCATTTAACTTTCCGTTTGTTCCTCTCCCAAACCTGTCGGTGCCCCATGTGAGTTCGGGTCACTGGCCGTCCAAGGAAGAGCAGCGGTCCAGGAAGACGGTTATTTCAGCAGCGGGCTAGCGTGCAGCCATGAGCTAGCCCTGCAGCGGTCAGGGTTCGCCGGTCCGAGGCCCTGCAGCGGTGACTCCAGATCGGCTTTTGCTCTCAGCTCGGGATACTGAGTCCTGTGTCGGCTTTTGGTCGCTCCACGTTGTCTGGAATCAGCCTCCTGCCACAGCTGAGAAGAATGAAGCGAGGGCAGGTGGGTTTCACAGAAGGTACATTTACTCAGCTTGTGGGCCCCATGCGGCCCATGCATGGCTGCTGGTCCAGGGCGGACTCTCTCTCCTTGAGTCCCAGGAAGAAGTGTGGATGGTGCGAGGAGTGGTCTAGGCTCATAGCGGGCATCGCTGCTGTGAGCGGCTGTCTCCGTGTGGATGTGTGAACCCCCCCCCCCCCCCACCAACCAATTTTGACCTCTCCTCTGGTTCCATGTTGTCATTTCAATCTGAATTCTAGTCCATGGCTCTGATGGCACAACAACCCGGTCCAATTCATGTGACGGTTTTTAATCAGTTGAATTTGTACAATCAGAACCTTTCCCGTCTGACTGGATTTGGACCCGATAGAAAATTAAGCAACCTTTTATGGATCAGACTTGATTTGAACTTATTTTTGCTCCATTTCCTGGTTAATTATATTTAGACAATGAATTTTCCTCTCCACTGCAGCTCCTCTAACTCCCAGTGGGTCAGAACCAGTGAAGTCCAAAGATAGAAAGCTGGAATCCCTCACAGTTTGGGCTCAAAGTCACGTCCAGAACCAGAACCTCTGAACTGCACCCTTCCAGTTTTGTGAAGGGAGCTATGATGCCGACCAGTTGGTTCCTAGAAAATGTTCTGAAGAGAAATCTGAGCTGGATTCATTATTTTAGTGTGAAAACCGTCAGAAATGATTTCAGCCGCTCAGACCAAGTATCGCATGTTCTGGTTCTGTCTGGGTACCAGCTTCCTCCCTAGTCCAGAACGTCCTGTAATGGACTTTTGGTTGGTTCTGTAAATTACAGTGAATTTTAATTCTTAAACTTAGTGATCGTTTTACTGTAAAAGTTTATTTCTTGGTGTTAAAAACTTTAGACTTTTTTTCCTGCATCTTTAATCTGATTCACATCTGTGGAAAAAGGAAAAACAAAGACTAAAAGTGAAGAAGTAAAAAAAAAAAAAATCAAGACTAGTTATTTTTATAAAGAAGAATAAAAGGCAAAATATGTGGTGAATAATTTCTGAGACGACACTGAGCCACTCGATTGAGGAGAGTTTAATAAAAACATTTAGAAAAAAAGACAAACGGGAGGTTCTGTTCGCTGCAGCCGAGCAGAACCTGCGCTCTGCAGGACATACAAGCATTAAATTACCTCCTGGCATCGTCCCATTGGACCAATATCAGAACCCTGACTGGACACAGCTGCAGACAGGGAGCGTCTTCAGAGGTTTCCTTAGGCAGGTCCAACAGAACACGACCAGAATCTAAACCCAGCATAAGATTCAACCTTTGATCTGAACGTTTCCAGATGATCCGGTATCGGATTCTCCAAAACTCAACTAAAATCCCCAAATAAAACCATTTCCAACCGCGCGCCGCTTCCGCCAGCAGCCTCTGGGGGCGCCGTTGCTCAGAAAGCGGCCTCAGATTAAAGTGCAACATCACAGAAAGAGGAGGAATACTGGGAGTGGGTTCTCCAGAACCGCAGCGTCTCCGCCGCACCGCTTCAGTAGTTCATCAGGATTTCTGTTCACAGGTCGACTCTGACCCGGTTCTGTACAGTCCAACAGAAAAAATGTTTATTCCATGCGAGGCATCCTGGCAGAGAGGAGCTCAGGGTGCTGGCCAACACCCGGCCGTCTCCCCAGACGTCTCTCAGGCCGTCAGCTTCAGTCGTCCTGCAGAAACAAACATCAGTCAGAGATAAAAGCCGGTTCTGTGCGTGTCGGTCCGATGATCTGCAGAAGCCACTCCTGTCCGTCCCTCTCAGCTCTGACCCCGACATGCAGGAAGGAAACCTCCTGACTCCAGCACAGCTCTGCTGAACCTGCGTTCTGCCCAGCAGCCAGCAGGGGGCGCCTCGTTGCTGCTGATCAGCTCTGCAAAGGTTGCTTTGACCTTTGACCTTCAGATGTATCTAATCTGCAAGATTTCTTTAGAAGCTTTTTAGCTAATCTGGAGTGTGCGATGACAAAGGTTCTGGCTCCCTGTGAGGAGGTCATGTGACTGAAAGCATCATAAGCCCCGCCCCCATCATAAAAACCAGCAAACATTAAAGCATAAACTGAATTTGTGGCAGATATTTCTACAGCAGTCAGGTTTTAAATTGGAGCAGAAAGACTAGGACATGAAGTTGGTGCCTTGAGCCAAACTCTGTGGGAACCCTGACCTTCAGGTGTGAGCAGAGCTGTGAACGTCCAGCTGACCAGAACATTTCACCTGAACTGTAAGCAGTTCTGTCATGATTGGTGCAGCTGGACCTCCGGAACATTCCCAGCATTCATGGCCGCCACCCACACAACAAGCAGCTGATGTGAGGCAGACATGGGTCCACTGGGCCCTGCACAGAGCCCTGCAGGCACATCAACACAAGCTGGGGGGAGGGGGGGTGTTAGAGACAACACAGGGTCACCATGCCATGCTGAGAGCGCCATGCCAACACATCCACCCCCACCTACCTGCCCACGGTCCCCCACCAACGGGCCGGCTCTGTCTACCTGTCTGTCTGGAAACCAACCAATCAGAGCACAGAATGAGGACACAGAGGAAGAGGGACAGACCGACAGCGGCGGCGCTCCGTCTCTGGGACAGCTCCGACCTGCAGCGTTCAGGAGGCAGAGCGCAGTCACTGAAAGACTGCACTTCCCACAATGCACTGCAGAGAGCTAGCAGTGGCATCAGCAGGATTCACTTAAAGTTTGAGGAAGAAGAGGAAGAGGATGACACTTTGACTTCCTGTTTGCTTTTCAGAGCTAAAGCCTCTACAGCTTTATTTTCCTGCTGAGTTCCTGCAGGAGCGTTTAGGAAGAAGCTGGAAACGAGCGGCGCCAGAACCGCCAGAACCACGCTGGCCTCATGAAGACTTTTCAAACATTCAGGCTGTCCCCGTGTTACTCTGAATAAAACGGATTAGCTGGAAACAGGAAAGAACCAGAGCCATCATGTGTTCTGGTCTCTGATTGGACGAATCTAACCAGGTGACGCGGCGTGCATGTGTGTGTGTGTGTGTGTGCATGGGCACCTGCAGCCAGCTGGGACTGGGACCTCCTGCGGGAGCTGCTGGGGGTCCTGGAGGCCGAGGACAGCGTGGAGCCGGCGCTGCTGGCCCTGGAGATGGGGAGGGGACCCGGCGTCACCGGGGGGGAGTCCAGCTGAGGGAGACGTGTTGGAGCCGTTTCACTATTTGGGTTTTATTTCATTTATTCCTTCAAAGTTTGTTTTCTAGAGATTTATTGACATCTGTTCAGGTTTCTGACAGCAGCAGAGCTGCTGGGCTCCACCCACCGATCTCTATTTATTCCCTGGATGCTGATTGGCCGTATATAATACACGTCGCTGTGAAGCCACCAGCCGCCATATTGGTTCTCCCTATTTCCCTCCAGTAACTAGGGAATGTGCACTACAGCATCGAACAACGAGGATTTTCTCATGTTCAGGGGAGCTTAAGACTTTTAAAATGTCAAATGCCATATAGTTTAATGCTGTGTCTGTGCATTAGCCTTTAAATCTGACAGATTTACAATAAAGCTAAATTAATGAACCAGTTTAAGATCCACA
Organism: Fundulus diaphanus; assembly: GCA_037039145.1. NCBI lineage: Eukaryota > Metazoa > Chordata > Actinopteri > Cyprinodontiformes > Fundulidae > Fundulus > Fundulus diaphanus. The sequence goes on from CM073122.1 coordinate 1,061,689, forward strand.
GAGCTTCAGTTTCTACACTAGAAAAATCACAGAAATTTGCAAAATCCGTGTACATGTATATTAAACATTACATACACAGCGTGTGTATGCACACACACATTTCTGCATATTATTATTATTATTATTATTACTACTACTTTCAATAATAATAATAATAATAATAACAGTAAACAAATTATCTTCAATGATATAATGATACACAGAGTTGCGGTTCTAGTTGAGAATTTGCATATACTATACATACAAGTATATATGTACATATTTGCACATTCTCACATTCTGCACCCAGTGACTTCAGTTTTTGGGCCAATCAGCAATCCAGTGAATAAAAAGAGATCAGTGGCTCCACCAGGCAGTTCTGCCTGGTTCTGGCCGGGCTCGGACTGCGGTTACCTCCACGCTGTCGTGCGTGGGTGAGGACGAGGTGGACGAGTTCTCGTGTCTCTTGGACGAAGAGGACGCGCTGAGCTCCACGCTGCGGACGCGCTGGGCGAACTTCAGCGAGCACACGGACTCGCTCATGTTGCCAGGCAACGGAGACACCTGCAGGGAGAGCGCGTGAGAAACGGACCGGGACTCGGAGCCGGTGCCGGGCTCCGGCGGGACTCACCTGGACCATCATCAGGGTCTTGCTGTCTCCGCTCAGAGAGTCCTGCAGCAGGTAGGTGAGCCGCGAGTTCCTGAAGGGGATGTGGGCGTGTCGGCCGCGCAGCGCGCTGATCACGTCGCCCAGCGCCGACAGCGACTTGTTGATGCACTGAGCCTCTCGGAGCCGACTGCCCTCCGCTCCGGACTTCCCGATCCGCTCCGATCCCGCCAGGTCCACCAGGTTCAGCCTCCCTGAACAAGGATGCAGGACAGACTGAGAAGAACTCTGAGTCAAAGAGTCGGATCTAAAAACGACTTATTCTGATCAAAACAATGATTTCTATTAAATAATAAATTCCTCTCATGTCATTGGCCGCTGGCACAGAGGGAGGAGCTAAACGCGCTGCAGCCCAGAGCACCGTTTACACATCTGAGCCACCAGCAGAACCAGAACTGCCCTGGAGGAACGCGCTCTGATCCAGACCTTGTGTCCTGGTTCCGGTCGTACTGTTGAATCCCGACACGGTGATGATGAGAAGCGCGTGGGAGCGCGAGCTGTGCTCGTTGAGGTTGGTGCAGGCCGTCGCTCTGTTCACGTGGCCCAGCTCAAACACCTGAGGACAGGTACAGAGTCATCAGAGGATCTCTGCTGTAGAACCCTTGACTCAGACCCAGTTCCCCCAGCAGAACCCAAAGCCTTGCAGCTGGCCAGATGTTTTACCCTGTTGATGTCCTCGGGGCTCCGGACCACGATCTCGGTCAGTCCGGGGACGTACAGCTGGCCGCTGCCATCGGGGTTCATCTTGATGTCCAGCTTGTCTGTGGGATTCTCTCTGAGCAGATCGCTGCAGGAACACAACACGTTCAGATCCTGTTCAGGTTCTCAAAGGATCCATTTGTCAGTGAAAAATTAAATATTCAGAGAATCTTTTACAAATGGACCATTAACGTTGGCTCTGACTGCCGCAGCGCTAAAACTCTCAGCCTCCCTGCAGCTCCGCCCAACAACCATCTGCTGCTGGAGGCTGATGAGCCCGACTGTAACTGGTTCTGGTTGGGTCCACAGAAGCACGTTGTGTTCAGCAGAGAAACAGAATAGATCCTGGTCTGATTATTATGAGGTCAGGATCTGGTACTAACGAGACGAGGTGTCCTAATTACCAGATCTGGTAATGATGAGGACAGTGGTGGCTGACAATAACTGTACGATCAGATTTGTTTCTCTCATTTCCTCTTAGACACTTTCTTCTAAAAGTGACGGAAATAACGTGATTCTGTAGGAGCCAAGAAACCAGGGAGGCAGGTTTCCAGATTCAGCTCCAGCCTGGAGCCACTGAGGCGTCAGCAGCAGCAGACAGAACCTAATCCCAGAACTCAGGCCTTTCAGCCATAAAACCCAGATAGTCCTCTACCAGATGTTCTGTTACACAACAGCTGATGGCCTTTAAAATGCGTTGGGTTCACATAACAGCTGGACGAGGCTGCAGCTCCATCAGGCCCAGGAACCCTGAGGAGGAACCTGTAGGAACGGGTCAGAGAACCTGAGGGGAATCAACCTGTCCTGTTCTGCACGGTTACCATGACATGTTGGTGTAATGCAGGCTGATGGTGCATTCACTGCCCGGGAGCAGAGACTGGAACTCAGGACGTTTCATAGAACGTCTCCATGAAGATTAAAGGGAGCCTGAAGCAGCTGCAGCTGTGCAGCTTCATGTCACATCGTTACTCTGCAATAAATCCCATTACTGCCTCCAGCTGTTTCTGACCGTCACCTTCAGCATCTCGGGCCAGTTGTGCTTTATTATTACCGCACATTATTCTGCATTCCCATGCAGACCGGCTCCAGAAGCAGCGTCCTTCCTCACCGTAGCGTCTCGTTGTAGATCTCCACCATGCTGACGATGATCCTGTAGTCCCAGTCCGGAGCTTTCTCCGTCACCTCGGAGAACAGCAGGCGCAGCGCCCGCTGGTTGATGCCGGGATCCTCGGCCACGCCCTGAGAACACAGGTGAGACATCCTGCGTGAGTCCTGGCATCAGCAGAGAGGCGGAGGCTCAAAGGTTCTGATCCGCCTCATACCTCCATAGTGTAGGTTTTCCCAGAGCCCGTCTGTCCGTAGGCGAAGATGCAGACGTTAAAGCCGTCGATGCAGGAAGTGACCAGAGCCTGGACTTCCTGGAACACCTGAGGGACCAATCAGAGAGCATGGATGATCTACGGTCCTTAGGCAGGAGGACATGACCGGGTCCAGGTTCTGGACCAGCAGGGGACCCACTAACCTCCTCCTGTGAGGCCGGAGGCGGGAAGACTTTGTCCAGCTCAAACGTCATGATCTTCCCCCTGTTGGACAGGTACAGGATGGCGTCGTCGTCAGAGTCAAAGCTCAGCATGGTTCTGGCGTCGGTGGAGTCCTGCTCCTCCTGACTGACGGGTCGGACCCGGCAGAAGACCCGGATGTTACCTGGGACACAGACATAGCTTTACTGTCCCACAGCGGGGGAAGTCAGGCGTGACGGAGGCGAACACACGTAGATTCATCCGTTTTCCCTCAGCCTGAATTCACCAGCAGCAGAACAACAAAGTGGAGCCAAAGAGACCCGACTGCTGTACCGGGGAAGTTCTGGTGCTGACCTTTGAGTCGGACCAGCTCGTTGTGGCACTTCTTCCTCAGGTTCATCTCTCGCTTGTATTTGCGCAGCAGCTCCTGGTTGGTGCTGCTCACGTCGCTGATCACCTGGCAGATCTGAAAGCATGCGGGTTTGGGCCCAATCAGAACCGGCGGGGGGGGGGGGGGGGGAGGTGAGCAGGATGAGACTCTGGCGCCTCTGGGAGACTCACCTCTTGCTTGGCCTCGCAGATGGCCTTCTCCAGCATGGAGGGGAAGTCCTGAACCTGCTTCTTCAGGCAGTTGTAATCTGAGGTCAGTGTCCTGAGAGCTGGCTGAAGGCTCAGCAGGTTCATCCTCACACCTGGACACATCATCATCATCATCATCATCATCATCATCATCAGCAGCAGCAGCAGCAGCAGCAGCAGCAGCAGCAGCAGCAGCAGCAGCAGCAGCAGCAGCCACAGGCTCCACAACCAGAACAGGTGAGGAACGGGAGCCCACCTGCCAGGTTCTCATGCACAGCTTTCATCTCGCTCTCGGCTCTGATGAAGGCCTCCTCGATCACGCGGTTCTTCTCCTCCTCTAGGTTCTGCATTTCAGCCTCCAGCTGACCCTGAGCTCGCTGCATCTCCCCCTCATAGACGTGGATCTGAAGGAGCACACAGCAAGGCCTGTTTCTGCTTCGGACAAAAACTGCTACGTCAGCGCTACCCTCATCTCTGGTGTAACCGTAGTTAGACCACTCTAAGTACGAGGCAGGAACAGAACAGAACCACTTTTGTGATAATAAAACATGGCAGAGCTGATGTGTCCTCATGAAGAGCTCACTGCGAGTCTATGGACACAAATCTTTGAGGAAATGTTACTTAAAGGGGACATCATGCTTTTAAATCCCTCCTTTTCACACTGAAATCCTCCAGCTGTGGTCTAAATAAAGTGGAACAGCATCGCTTTGGTCTGAGTTCCTCGTTAATTTACCCCTATGGTCCCCTGTCTGCCCCTGTTCTGAGCTGCGTCTAAATGCGCCGTTTTTGTAGTCTGCTGGAGGCCGGTGTGATGAATTGTGGGTTAATACAGCCAACATCCGAACATTTTCACTGATCCACTTGTAGCTTCACATTCCTTCAGCTTAGACTACAAAAATCAGCAAAAATATAAAACTGGTGCATTCACAAAGTTAGTTAGCTGAAAGTTAATGACCTTGTTTAGCAGCTCTGCAGCAAATACTGGGATGTAAATTGTCTAAAAGAAACTTGATACAGAACAGAGAAAACTGAACCGATTGAAAACTATGACCCAACCAGAACCTAAAGATGCTCCTGCAGCTCCTGGAGAGACTAAATTAAACTTTTCTGCCCTCCTGGAGACTCCAAGGACAGAGCAACATATTTAAGGGCTATAAAGTGGATTTTGCATATGTCCCCTTTAAGGTTTAAAACTAAGTAAAGTGGAGTTAAAATACTCTATACACAGCTGGTGAGATTACTAGTAAATAATCCCAGCAGCAGTTAAAATGTCTACATAACTGATCTATACATATACTGCTATCACAGAAAACACAGTGAAGCTAATTTTAAAAGAACACACACAACAACCATCTGAGCTAAACAGTTTCCCTCTGGTCAAAGTGACTGAACTATGCTAGGCTAACATGTTTCCTCGTGTTATAGTGACCAGACAGACAGACAAGTATGGTAAGCTAACAGTCGCTGCGTGAAGTAAGGCTAATAGATTCCCTCTAATTACAGTCACTGAGCTAAGCTAACATGTTGCTAACATGTTCCCTCTGGTTAAAGTAAACTGAGCTAAGCTAACATGTTGCTAACATGTTCCCTCTTGTTAAAGTCACCGAGCTAAGCTAACATGTTGCTAACATGTTCCCTCTGGTTAAAGTAAACTGAGCTAAGCTAACATGTTGCTAACATGTTTCCTCTGGTTAAAGTCACTGAGCTATGCTAGGCTAACATGTTTCCTCGTGTTATAGTGACCAGACAGACAGACAAGTATGGTAAGCTAACAGTCGCTGCGTGAAGTAAGGCTAATAGATTCCCTCTAATTACAGTCACTGAGCTAAGCTAACATGTTGCTAACATGTTCCCTCTGGTTAAAGTAAACTGAGCTAAGCTAACATGTTGCTAACATGTTCCCTCTTGTTAAAGTCACCGAGCTAAGCTAACATGTTGCTAACATGTTCCCTCTGGTTAAAGTAAACTGAGCTAAGCTAACATGTTGCTAACATGTTTCCTCTGGTTAAAGTCACTGAGCTAAGCTAACATGTTGCTAACATGTTCTCTCTGGAACCAGAGCAAAACCGTTAGGCTAGCTTAGCTCAGTGACCAGTCACTGAAGGAACCCAGGCTAACATTTAAAATGTGCAATAAAAAGGTTTTAAATATTGGTGTGGTAAAACACACTTAACCTGACAGGCTTTGTGAACTAGAAACACAAGGTGAACTACTGGGATGGTTGCTAACCAAACAGTGCCTGAGAGGGTCCAGAGCTTCCCATTAAAACCAGTCCAAACCATTGATTTCACAAACTGAGGTGAGCGATCTGATCACGAGAACAAGTTTCAGATCTAATATTAGTTTTTAGAAAATATATTTAAAAAAAAATTACATTCTATTTCTACAACCCAGATCCTGTAGTAAAGACTTTGGGCCTAAACTCAACTTTTTTTTAGATTAAAAAGAACATAATTAAATCTATAGCTGGTAATCCTGTTTAGAAACACTTTTCGTCATACTGGGTGGAATGGTCCTTCCATCCTGACGGTAATCAAAACATTATGTATTCAGAAAAAGGTAATGAAATTAGACTTCTGTGGGAGCTGCAGGCCTGTAAAAATTCTGACCAATCCCTGCCGTTCGGTCCGAAGAGCAGGGATTGGTCAGAGGTCTGGTTCTGCTCTCACCTCCCCTGTCCCTCAGGTTCCAGGGAATCACCTTATCTACTGATTGTCATTCTGACGCGCTCATATAACGCCAGTGTGCGTGCTCGTTCCTTGGTAGTTTCCACTTGCTGGCTGCGCACTTCTAGTTTTTACGTTTCCGGTTAGCTTAGCGGCTAGGTTATCTTAGCGGTTAGCTTCGGTGTTAGTCGTTCATTGTAGCTCTGCTGCTCTCTCTGTAGACTTTGAACATGGCTGACAGTCGCTAGAAGTGAACCGTGTTCATGTTTATGAGAAGAAGAGGAAGGCCTCAGTAGAAAGAAATAAGACCAGAGTGGATTTGGGAGATTTTTGTTTTTCCATGCGATCCCCCTGAGGAGCAGGTAAGACAGTTTAACGCAGTTATTGAAAAAGGGACTTGGGGAGAATCACCGACTCTACCTTAAAACCTGAAACAAATTAAAAAAGTGAATTTAATAATGACTTATGAGTTAAATTAATAATGTATTTAGTTTCTTATCATAACATAACAAGCAAAAAGAAAATCTTTAACTGAATAAATTAACTTGAATCCAATTTGGATTTATGTTGAGGGTTTATTGGGATGCTTTTATTCCTTTGTTCTTGACTATTAATAGACGGCGTTTTGCATAAACTCTTTAATCTGTGCTTGCAGAACAACATCATCAGTGGATTAGGTTCATCTGGGAGCTTTGGAGCCCACGATCAGGGGAGGAGGGGGTCAGGGGTCATCTGAAATCATAGGGGGAGGGGCCAACCTTAGACAACCTGGGATCCAACCGGCTCTTTCCGTTGTCAACAGCCTTGGATAAGAGGCCACAGAGATGCAGCTGCAGCCAAACGTGTGCAGAAAAATAAAAAGATGATCGGCTTGGCCTTCAGGCTCCTCATCATATTAACAGAGTGGAGTCGGACCAGCAACCCTCCTGTTAATCACACACTTCTCTGTGATTTCAGTTGGCAGAGAGCTCAGGATTACACCAGGGTCTTCCACATTCAACTGAATCCCAGAAACGTCAGACGACTCTCAGTGGATGGAGCATTTCTCTGCAGCCCAAGGTTTCCGGCAGGTGAACTCACCTGTGTCCGGAGCTGAGTGCAGGTCCGCTGCGAATCGTGCAGCTGCGTCTCCAGCTCCCGCAGCAGCTGCCTCTGCACAGACAGCTGCTCCTGCAGGGCGCCGTTCTTCACCTGCATCTCCACCAGAGCTTTCTGCGAGTCCGCCGACTCCACCTCCACCGTCTGGGTCACAAACTGAGGAAGAACGTGCAGGATAGTTCATCTGCGGCTCAACGGTCAGCTCTCACCTCTCCAGCTGCCTTTTAATCCTGAATCAAACTCATCAGAACTCCCCGCACCAACAGTAAACATGGCTTCTGCTCTCAAACCCAGTCGACTGGGTTGACTCACACCGGGCCCGGTTCTGCTGGAACCATTCAGATGTCTGCAGCTTTCTGATTCATCAGGCCTCGCCCTCCCCTCCTCCCTGAGCAGCATTTCCTTACCTTGACTCTAGGGGGCGTTGCTGCCCGCCTGGCCAGCTCTTCCTCACACTCCTGCAGACGGAGGTGGAGATGGTGCCCGCCGTCGGTCCGTCTTCTGCTGGACTCTTCCAGCTGTCTCCTGCTGCCGTCCAGCTGCTGCTGCAGAGCCTCCACCCTGCAGTTCTTCTCCTGCAGCTCCTGCTCCAGCTCAGCCAGCCGCTGCACCCTCTGCCGGGCTTGGCTCTCCCAGCGGGTCGCCTCCCTCCGCAGGGCCTCCACCTCCTGCAGCGCAGACACGGGGGGAGGAGTCTCAGACTCACCTAGGGCAGAGTCCTAGGTCTGCTAACCTGAGCAGGACTAAAGGTGTGAGGCTCACCTGGCTGTCAGAACCCACCTGTCTGACACCTGTAAACTCACCTGGGTATGGGGGCAGCGGCTGCAGCTCTCGGCCGCAGCGTCGGGCTTCTGAAACTCTGAGCTCCTGCATGACTTCAGCTCCTGTTTCAGACGCTCGTTCTCCACCAGCAGCCGCTGCAGCTGCTTCTCCAGGTCTGTCGCCCCCTACAGGACAGGTGGACACACTCAGGTGTTGGATCGGCTGATGGATTAAAGCTGTGTTACCACCTTCAGCACTGAACCGTGGCCGAGTAAGACCCGTCAGCTTGGTTCCGTCTCGCTACTGGGTCATTTTCTTAGGTCAGAATTACACTGAATTGGCACCAGAACTGGATCTTGACATCGGACGTCTCACTTCAGGACAGAACTCTGAGTTCTGATCCAAAATTGGGATTTTAGTCCGGGTGGTTTAGAAATCTGCAGAGGTTCTGGTTTTGGATTCAGTGGTTCTGGGATAAAGCTGAAGCCTGAAACATGCGGTGGAGTTTTGCTGTCAGTTTCTGAGGAATGCGGTCCAACGAGCCCTCACCAGTTCAGAGCGGAGTCTCTCCACCTCCTGGGTCTGATCCAATAGCTTCTCCTCCAGCTCCTCCACCTGCAAGCAGCACAGTCCCAGTTACACACCTGTACCTGATACAGAGGCGCTGCGGGTTCTGGTGCTGCAGCATCAGCGTTAACCACATCTGGACCAGGCTCCATCTGGTCAGATTTAGTCTGTACTGAAGTTGAACTGCGTCTCTGTGCTACAGCTCCTCTCTCAGATAGCTCATGCTAATAAAAAAGGTCTGACTGGGTTCCCGCCGTCGTCACTCTGCACAGGTGAGCTACCTGCAGACGTACCTGTGTGCGCAGCCGTAAAACCAGCTGCTCTTCTTTTGGACGGCGGAAACAATCCGAGTGTTGAGCGGGCTGCAGCAGCTTCCCACCTAAAACCAGAGACACAGGAACACGTTGCAATGAATCTGCATCTTCTCTGAGGAGGCATCAGCTCTCAGATCTGGACCGGGTCGGGCATCAGGCTGCGGTCTGATCGGTATTCTAACTCTACGTTTGCAGACCAGAAAACATCCAAACATCTGAATTCATCCCGAGGAAGAGTCACTGAACTCTAGACCAGATGGTCCTGGAACCAGATCCAAGTTTACGGATCATTTGTAGATCCAAGAAAGGTTAAAATAAAACAACTGGACTTTTGTTGTGAAGCTGAAGACGTTTCTCTTCCCATCCAGGAAGCTTTCTCAGTTCAGAATGTCTGGAGTCGTGTCACCTGCAGGTCTATAAAGCTGTGAACTCCTCACTACTCTGGATGGGAAGTGAATCGTCTTCAGCTTCAGAATAAAAGTCCCATTGTTTTATCTTTAAGTTTGCGTTGGTTACAGAAAAGTAACTTGACATTGTTAGCTGTTGTCTGCCCCTTGCAGCTGATCTGTGGCTGTCTGCAGTGGTGTAGTGGTCCCTGGAGAAGTGGGTATACTCTCAATGTTTGCCCTTTTAGACGCAGCTCAGAAAAATGCTGTTTTAGAAACAATGACATGTAACACTGCTCTATTTAGTTTACCCAAAAATCCATCACTAGGGTTTACTCATTTTAGCCTAAAATATTTAGCCTAAAACATTTAGATTACAATATTTCCTTGAGCTACTACATGAGGTGTGAAAATACTGTTGTCTCTTTTTTAAAGATTTTATCCAGCTTCTGGCAGGTAATGTAACATTTTCTTTGGTTTATATTGAAGGAATCCCTACACTACATCCAGAATCAACATTTCATTACTTTACTGTAGGTTTTTCAATATAGACCTAGATGATAAGGCATATGGAAAGTCCTAAATTGAATGAGAACCAGAATCTATAGAAAGAGATAAAGTTAATGACGAGGAGAACATCAAAACTCAAAACTCTTTGTCTTTGCAAATCATGAATTGTCAAATATACCAGTTGAAACATCCAAACAACTGTTGATCCTGTTGATTTAGACACCCTGACAATGAATGTTTAGCCCCTCGATTTTAAAATGGACGGTGATTTTAAACTTGACAGTCAGAAAGGACCTCAGTTAAGTCATTTTTATCATGTAAGGAACAAAGCAAAGATAAAACCTATTCTTTCAAGGCAGAAACATGGAAACACTCTAAGCCTTCATTTCATCATGGCTGGATTTGTGTAATTCTCTTTATCTCTGAATCGGTCAGTCCTCACTCAAATGTCTGCAGCTGGTTCAAATGCTGCTGCACACCTTTTAATGCAAAAACATAAATAAAGCACATTAGCCCATCCTGGCCTCCCTTCACTGGTTGCCTGTTTATCTTAGAGTTCAGTTTAAAGAATTTCTGTTTGTTTTTAAGGATTTAAACAGCTTATTATTATTGTTGTTTTAAACTGTTGATTCTTTACCCAAGTCATTTTATTAGATGTTATTTTGTTGTACCTCGTGTTAAAGTGCTCTTTAAATAATGATGACAATGATGATGATTATGATCACAAGAAACTTTTGCATCATCACCCAGAAGCTGGAAAGAAAAGAGACAAAAAGATTTTTCACACCTCACTTAGTAACTCAAGGAATTATTTTAAACTAAATATTTTAGGCTAAAATATTAAACTGTTTATTGGTTGTTGTTTTATCTTCAATCTCACCGTTATGTTTAGTAATTTCTGCCAAAAGCTCCAGCATTTTCATTTAATCCATCTGAATGCAGTATTTGCAAGCCCTACTCTGATTGGATGGAAAGAAACCTGTCTGTGATTGGCTGGTGAGGAGGACAGTTTTTGAAGTCATGAGCGCACAGACAGAATCCAGCGAGCGTGGAAGCAGCAGGTTACGGGCAGGCGAGGATAGGATAGTGGATTGAGAAGAGTTTATCAGAGTTAAGCGCGTGATGTTTAAACGCTGAATACCTGTCTCACTGCGCGCTCAAACAAAAGACACAAATATCGCTCCAGAAATTGATATAGGCAATGCTGACTGAACAATAAGCGGGTATACGCCGTATACCCGCGTACACCCTGGACTACACTGTCTGACTTCATGTGAGACCGTAAAGCATCGACATCCATTGTGCAAAGCTTAATTTTTTTTACAAACACGGCAAAATCCTTCGTCATCTTTACCGTCGACAAGCTGCAGCCATGTCCCCAATTCATTGTTTTCCATCCACTTTTCTTGAAATTAGCATTTTCCCCATTCTGTAGCTCTTTCTCGAGTCCCTTTTCCAAACATTGTAAAAACATACGGCTTAACGATCAACCGGAAGCAGTTCCGCGCACAACGCTGAATCAGTTATATCTGATATAATATATCTGACAAAACTGTTTTTATGAACGTATTTTTTTAGAAAAAAATAAGGCATTTTTAATGCCACAGATAATCACATTTAATGACTTTTAATGCCAATTAAGATAAGATAGTCTTTATTGATCTCACAATGGAGAAATTCACTCGTCACATCGGCTCATACAAGAAGGTGCAGAGTAGGGAAGGTGCATTCAGTTATATACAATGAATCTTCATAAATAAATTAAGGCCTTAATTTAAAAAAAAAAAAATCATTTAATGACTTTTAATGCCCCGCGGAGACCCTGGGTCAGGTTTAGGCCAGAAGGGTTGAAAATGAATAGATGTAGATGTACGGTCCTCAGTGAGTATGTAAAACACGGATGTGTGTGTGCGTGGGAACGGCGGGCTCACCGCTGGGCGTGGCCGACACCTGCTCCTCCTGCAGCGCACAAGCTCCTCCCCCCGCCTGCTGCTGGACACCTTGATGCTGCGACAGCTGATGACGGGAAATCTCCTCAGAGCAGAACCGGGCCTGAAACTCACACACTTTGTCCTGCAGAGTCTGAACACACAGACACACACGCGCTGAATTAAACTACGACAGCAGGAGGAACGACTGCTTCTAAAGGCTGCTGAGCTCTAAATGGACTGAATCAGTCTACAGAGACTAGGAGCTGGAGCAGAACCAGGGGGACGGGTCAGAAAAAGGTTTTTACATTGACTGGAGTCCACCAGCAGGACCAGGTGACTCTCTGCAGGAGGAGACGGCATGGAAGAATGAAACATGAGAGTTAGGAAGACAATGGAAAGACATGGGAGAGACAGAAAGAGGAAATCTGCTCATTATTTAATCTAAAAGATAAAAGTGTCTGCTTTTCAGTTTGAACCCAAACCACAAGTCACTTTAGTCATCCTCTAAACCTCGCTAGCGCAGCCTCACACTGCATGTTAACGCTATGCCTGTTAAAAGCAGAGAAAACGTAACGCTATGAAAAAGAGGAGGAACCATAGAAACAGTTGATGTCCAAGAAGAAAACTGACCACCAACAGTAAACACTGAGTAAATAAAACTAAGATTAAACCATCTAACTCAGCAGCAGGCAAAGAAAATCCTAATGAACCTGAACAGTGAAGCAGGTAAAGAAAGCTGCAGGTTTGATGATGACATAATATTTTATAAAGAGACTGTGACTAAAAGCCGTTGTTCCTGCTTCCATCGTCTGAAGATAAAACCAGGACTGAGAGGATGTCTCCAGCCCTGGTCCCCCCTAACAATATGGCGGCACTGTGGACGTGTAAAACTGCTCTTCTGATGTCTCTGCTCTGTCTTCCCTCACATAGAAAGTACTCCTGGATCAATGTGAGCTTCTGAGCTTTCTGTGTCTCTGCTCTGTCTTCTCTAAGCCCCAGTGGGTCGAGGCAGATGAGCGTTCACACTGAGCCTGGTTCTGGTTCTGCTGGAGGTTCTCCTCCCTGTTAAAGGGGAGTTTTCCTCTCCACTGTCGCTTAATGCATGCTCAGTATGAGGGATTGCTGCAAAGCCGAGGCGATATGTGAATGTTGGGAAAACTGTTCCCTACAGGAGGAATCGAGAAACTGCAGGAAGGACAGACAGCATCTTCTCTGATCCGTTTCAGAGTTTGTTTTCTTCACCATCAGAAACGGTAAAATGACTGAAGCAGACAATCAGAGGGACATGCAGAACGGCTACGGTGGTGAGGAGCAGCTGACGTGGCGGTCCTCTGAGGTTCTAACCCGACTGACCTTCATTCAGTGCTGAGATCAGCAGCTGGTCACCTCAGACGGACAGGACAGCCCTGCAGCAGCAGACTGAGCGTGCTCAGCTTTGCCGGCTGCTGCTTGTGAGTCTGTGGAGCCAGACAGCGCCCCCTGCAGGAGCATTTACCTGGATGAGCAGCTGGTGGTGGGACGAGTTAGTGTTGTTCAGCTCAGCAGCCAGAGAGGGGCGCTGTGAGAAGGAGGCGGCGGGCAGAGACAGGAAGGAGCCTTCGTCTTCACCATCACTCATCAGGAAGTCCACTGAGCTCGCTGTGAACACACATTTAAAAAAAGAGAGCCATTTAAATGTTGGCCTGATGAACAGAACCAGCAGCTTCTCCTCCAGAACCTGCTGGTTCCACCTTCCACTAGAGCGAGATCGTATCAGAGCCTCCTCCCTGAAGGAGGAACGATCGGATCCGTTTCCTGGACCACGTCTCCAGGAATTCTGCACCAAGCTCTGGGAAACCCGTCTGACCCGTTAGCAGCAGATAACCACCACCAACATTAACCTGCTCACACCGGGCCGGCTGCTCCATCACAAGGTTCCCTGAGTGCACGAGACCTCCTAAATCCCGCCGAGCGAGAACAATCCTCGCTGTGTGGGGAAAGCATTAAGCAGATTTCTCCGTTCCCACAGCTTTACCGTTGCAGACGTTCAGAGGCCTCGCTGTGCAAACAGCTGACCATCATCGCGCTGCGTCAGAGGACTGAGCTTCGCCCGGCTGCTCTGTGGCCGCTGGTCCTGACGCGCAGCAGCCACTGAGAATCAGTCATTTAGGACCATTTTCAGCTTTACTCCCAGAGGAGAGCAGGTTCTACCTGCTGCAGCGACTGGAGATCCATCAAACAGAGGAACAGAACCAGCTCACCTGGTTCTGATCACCGTTCTGTGATTAATGCAGCTCCATCTCCAACATTTAACCCTTCGGTTCCCCACCTTCATAAACATGCTGCTTTTCTAAAAACGGCCTTTTTCTCCACAAACTCACCAAAGCTGGAAACCAACCTTCAGCAGAACAAGGCCAGAACCAGGTGGACTGCAGAGAAACCCGCTTTCAGACAGGAAAGGAGGCTGCATGGTGGTAGATCATGTGATCATGGAGGTGAACCGGAGGTAAATCCACGTTTTCTGAGGTTCTGCAGCACCGCTGTCCGTCCGTCAGGCTGAACATGATTACCCAACCAAGCTTTGACAGGCTGCGGACCAATTAATAAAACACACGGATCGCACAGATTTCTGATAAATGCAGCCCGCCTTCACACCGTGTCAAGCTCATTATTAAACAATGTTAGGTTTTAATAAGTCTCAGTATTAAAGATTGGTTCTGGTTCTGGTTGCTCCGATGAGGCTTTTAACTGGAAAACACATTTCCAGCTTTGTTTCAGCTCTAATAGGATTACGGACAGTTCAGTTAACCCAGATTGACCATTAAGGGGAAATGAGCAGCAGCTTGGCCTACAGAGCAGAGAAATGAGTCTCAGTTCAGCAGCATCTCTAACGTGTTTCTGTGTTCACCTGAACTCTATGAACTCAACCTAAATGATAGCAGCAGGAACGGGTCGGTTGGAGGCATCATGGTTTCCCAACGTTTGAAAATCTAAAAGTTTCGATCTATTCTGTTTGGAACTGCATAATTTATCATCATCACCGTATCACAGTGTGTAATATTTATATCAAGGAGGGCTGGAGTGAGATGATGTTACATAATCTGTTCCAAGGGTTGTAAACTTCCATTTTCATGTTAATATTTTAGCCAGCGGACGCTCGGGACAAGCAAAAGGTCAAAGGTCACAGAGGGATGGTAGGAGGAGGGGAAGATCATACCTGATTTCATCATTACAATATTTACCAGCATTATCAGTATCCCAAGCTTCTCTAATATCATGCAATCCTAGCAGAGTAACAGAGCTGCCCCTCCCCAGCCTGTTGCTGTGCACTGCCATAGAGCTGGCTGAAAGAAGGCTGCTGCCCACGCTGACGAGAAAGACAGATTCATTGTGTTTTCCATAAAGGATTCCCAGACAGCCTGGTCAGTAGCTGACAGCAGGCTCCACCTGAGCAGACAGCCTGACTAATAAACCTGCTAGTTTCAGCTGGTTAACCTCCCAGTGTTGGTCTAAACCACAGAAAGTTCTCGTCTTTTCTGACATTCCTCCTCATACAGAACCAAGCCTCCTTAGATTAAATATGACTCAGATTCTGCCGGAGTTACTTCAGAGCTGAGCAGCAGGAAGTGTTTCCCCTCCGACAAAGTTTTACAGGAATCAGGGAGAAGATTTAAAAACGCAGCCAGAGACACGTTTAGTTCTGGTTGTTTGACAGAAGCGCTAACCTTCCTGCAGCAGGAGGCAGAAATTCTTTAGTTCAGGAAGCTTTAAACACACACCTGGAGCCAGAGCGCTGGGAACAGCACAAACCAGGACAATAGCTCCAGTGTTTGTTCAGCTGATGTCTCTCCAGAGACCGTAAACCGATCAGCTGACGCTCACAGCAAACAGAAACTCCACATTTCCAGCTCACCTGTTCCTCCCTCCGACAGTCCCAGGCTTTCTCCATTCGGCTGCTCAGGTGTGACTCACCTGTCCTGTCTACTGTCAGAAAGAAATGCAGCCACGCTGGTGTCTCCAGGCCCCTCCCTCTGACTCACCATCCAATGAGAGATCCTTCTTCCAGAGCTCCTGCAGGCATGGGGCTTGACCGATGTCCCAGGTCTTTCTCGTTCCAAACATGACCGCCGGGTTGAGCGGAGCACTGGACCGCTGGACCGGCTGGAGACGTGGAAAAAGGACAGGAAACGGGAGGAGTTAAAGTAAAACTCAACTAAATCAGCATCTAGTTCAAAATGTCCTCATGTCCAGAACCAAGCTGGACTCCACAGACAACGCGGCGGCTCCCCCTGGTGGCAGGATGAAGCCCAACCCCCTCACATGTGATCTTTGGTCGGTTCCAAGAGTCCGGGAATTTTAAAAGGACTATTCATTGGATTTGATGTGAATTTATGGGATTAAGCCTGAAATTTAAAATGTTAAAGGTGTCCTTTAAATACAAAGGGTAAGATTAGTATTAAACACGTCAATTTTCCTCAGTTAAAGTTTTTCTAAAGCAAAACATTTACACCGGGTGTCAGTAACCTAGATAATTGATGCCAATTAGACTGACACACTGCAAAAAGGAACTAAAATTAAAGTACTTCTTGACTCTGAGATCATACAAGTTGCTATATATTAGAAAGTTCATATATTATTATGACCCGAGTAAAATTTTTTTAAAAATTCGACGACAAAGTGGATTTTTAAGGCTTTTTTTTAAGGCTCATAAAAAATGTTGCGCCGGGTGTCATGTGACCGATGACGTCTTTCGTTGACAAGCGTTGATCTGTTGACATGGCAACAAGTTACTTCCTGGTTGCAGACTCGCTTTCTCAAACACAAATAGACGGATTAAACATGGCTAAAAAGTGTGTGGCTTATGGTTGGTCAAATACCAACAAGGATAATGTCTCCTTACACACATTTCCCAACCCGAAAAGTCCCGGAGGTGAGAAAATCCTCGCTGAATGGAATCGCCAAGTAGCCGGTAGCCTCTAAACTTTTGTTTCAGACACAGCGTTGCCTCACGAGTCCTGAGCGGAGTGTTTCTCCCACTCCAGCCGCAACAATCCCAGAGCAGCCTGAGCCCAGAGAAGCTCCCTGACGCTGCAGCTCCTCTTCCTCACCCCTCACACCGTGGGAGCAGAGGAAACTCGGCGCAGCGGCAGCCAGCTGGTAAAAGACGTTTTACCCACGCTGGAGCTCTCTGTGCTCAATCAGAGCCCACCGAGCTCTCGGCTGATGTCTCCTCTCCTCATCGCGCAGTGGCAGCGGAGTGGCAGCAGGCTGCTGTGAAGCGACGTGTTCTCCACACTACCTCTCAGCACGGCGCTGCTACCCCGCAGAACCCTGAGCCGTTTAAAGCCATGGTGGGGATAGACCCACAGCCCTTTCGGTTCGGAACCCCCACGGAGAATATGAGCGCCACGGCGCAACAGATAAATGCGCGTCCGCTCTCAGAGCGCTCACATCCAGATTATTTAGTAAAATTCCAGGAACACATAATGCTGAGACACTGTGGTTTGTGCTGAATGTACATCTTTTTCTTTTATTTGCTGTTTTGCCGGATTTCAGCTGCCAAAAACGATGCCAGACAATCGGGCTTCGACGAGTCGTTTCTGTGTTTACATCTGAACTGTCAGCCAGAACCGCGATTATAAGCCCCGATTCCAATTATACACCAGCAACCCATTTCCTTTATTCTCCTAAAATGCTTTTCTCAGACTTACTCGAGTCGTAAAAGACGCTTGCGCTGTCTTTCGTGTTAAAATGATCACTTTGTGAATCGCCATCTGAACTTGTCGTTGTGTTCTCCATTGAACTCTCTGCAGCCTGAGCTCCGCCTACGAACTACGTCATCGTACCACGTGACCCAAGGTGTGGATTTTCAGCCTAGCGGTCGCCGAGGGACAATTTTTAGTTCTTAAAAAAACCTTTAACGGCGAGTTAATTTCCGAGTTGGTCGATCTCAGAATCAATAAGTACTTTAAGTCACATTTTCTTGAAATTAGTCCATTTGTCCTTGATTTGAGCAGGTAAATAAGATTATCTGCCAATGAATGGAATAAGATGTTTGCACTTAAAATAGGAGCTTATTTCAAGTTTATATCAAGCACAGTATATCTATCTTATTTTAGGGGTCAAGATACTTTCATTGGCAGATAATCTTATTTACCTCCTCAAATCATGACAAATACACTCATTTCAAGAAAATTGGACTTTTAGTTCCCTTTTTGCACTGCACAGGTAAATAAACATTAAACATAGGAAGAAAAGTCATAGAAAGCCAAGAAAGCAAATGAAATTCTGAACCGGTTAATCAGGAGAATGAAAGTCCTTCAGATGATCTACATGCATTAATGCTCCTCAGACTGAGGTTCATTTCCATCTAGATGTGCAGAAACAGGAAGATTTACAGTTTCCATCTGATTCAGGTTGTTTCCATCATATTAGAGGTGTGTTAGATAAATATCACATTTAGCCTCACAGATTAATCTATTTCATTATTCTGATGTTTTATTAATTGGTCATAGTTTTATTAGTTGTTCAATCGGTGTACAGCACTTTGGTCAATGGTGATGTTTTTAAAGTGCTTTATAAATAAAGTTGAATTGTATTGTTTTATTGTATAGCTCACAAGCTTTTGTTAGATAATCTTTTCATTTTATTCTCATTCATTTATCAGCCAGCTGTTGCAAGTGATTTTATGTTGATATAGAAATATATAGCTACATAAAATTCATTGATGACAAATACTATGTATTTTATTAATATAAATGATTAATTTATACAAATACTTATCTAAATTTAATTTAAAAAGCGCCTTTTAGAACACTCAATGATGATAAAAACACAAAAGTTACAATGAAAAACTAATAAAATTATTAGCAAAACTTAACTCAAAACACCAACCCTATAACTTTCTGAGCAAAGTTTAATCTGTTTATCTGTAGAGAATAATCATTATGACTTAACCAAACATTGACATTAGATATCTGAATTATTTCTGCTTTTAACTCGTTGCTTAAAGCCAGCGGGAGTTTGAAGCAATGTGCAGGAGGACGGGCGCTCTGTCCGCTGGAAGCCGGCGATGCGAGCCGGCTGGTGGTGCAGCGGCAGCAGACATGTCTGAACACGTCTGAGCACTTTTAAAATGAAGCGATATGTCAACACACCCAGCAGATATTTCAGGTTAGCCAACTTCCTGCCTAAAAGTAACCTTTCAAAGGTGTTTAAGTCACAGAAAGCGTGACTTATCCAACTTTATTCACAGCTTTTCACTCTTCACCACCATTGCTGTCTCCGTTTGAACATCATGAGATAGGACTAGCCACCAAGGATACGCCGGACCCATCCTTCAAATCAGGGAAAAGGACACACACATCGCCGCATTTCAGGAATCTTTAATGTCACCTTAATAAAATTATTGATTACACGGCTCAGAAAGATTACACAACACGCAGACACAACAAAGTCTTTCCAAACCCTTTCTTCAAATCTGACCAACAACACTCCCTGAGAGGCTTAAAGTGTGCAAACAGTCCTCAGCAGCTAATAGACTCATTTTCGAGTGAAAAGTCGGATCATAGTCTACAAAACTACGCAGTAATTTTGTAGACTATGATATAAGATCTTCGTTACCGAACTGTGCAGGGACGTCCAACCAGAGATTCCCTGAGAAACTGAAGTGAGTATAAACATTAGTATGTGAGAGACAGAACGTGTGGAACCAGCAGCATCTTCATAAACAAGTAACAGACTGAACTGGGCTGCTGGTTTGATTCCCTGCAGGGGACGATGGCCCTTACAGCTTTGGGGAAGAAGCTGTTTTTACGTGCAAACAGTGCATCGCCAGGGTGGGTGGGATCTGTGGCATCCCACAATACCCTGTTCTGACCTCACCGTCACGCTGAGACAAGATGCTTTCAATTGTTCCTCTGTAAAAGTTTATTAACACCAATTTCCTGAAAAGAAGAGCCGTTGTTGGGCCTTCTTCGCCTTTTGTCGCAGCGCTGTGACATAATCATCCTACAATTGAGGCCTTTGAAGGGTGCAGCCCCTGGTTGAGACACACCCTCTGTCTCCTTCCAGCCAGGGTGTCTCACTGCTAGAGGAATTCCTGTTTTCTGTCCAATCAGAGCCCAGATTGCAGAGAGAGAGACACGCCCACTCTCATTTCCTCTCTTAATGGTTCTGTAGAAACTGGACCTCAAGGTTCTGTTTAACCCGTCAGATCTTCAGAAAACACTGCAGACACAAAGGTGTCCACATGTGACACCAGGAGGTTCGGATGATCCCAGTTTATTATTTTATGAGGATTTATAGTTTTCACACCGAAGCAACGCCGTGTTTTTGACGCGGTTCAGAAAAGGAGGGAATCTCCGTAGCAACCATTGATGTCAACAAAAAGCAGACATCTCGCCAAACTAAATATACAAGCTGGATTTCTGTTCGTTAAAAATTGACCAGGAGCATCAGTTTAATTTCTAATTAAACTTCCCTTTGTTCTCAGGCTTTCATTTCCAGGGAACTGAAGCCCAGACCTCTGATTGGGTTAGAGTTAGGGCTCTGAAGGCGTTTTAATCTCATTTACCAGCTGAAGGTTTTTATACAGAACCCATCTGTCACACACACCTCCCCTTTCAAGTGTCAGAGAGCACTTTTCTAAAAACGATGGTGGTAACATCAGGTCCTGATGCTCTGTAGTTAGGTCTGCTTTGTTCTGTCAGAGCCGTAGTATCAGCCCAGTTTCCCTTGATGGGGGCAGGAGGAAGCTGTTCAAAAACCCAGTAGGGTTGCTGCTAAACCCTCCAGTAAGAAGTTCTGAAAACCTGCAACTCTGAACACACCTCCACATACAGAAGAACCAGCCTTCTGATGGTCTCATCAGTTTGTGTCCAGAAGATGTCTAGAACTCCAGCTGACTCCAAAAGTCTCGAAGCTTACCGCTCCACAGCGCGTCTTCCTCTCGGCACCATGTCCGGACCGCCGTTGCTCCAGCCAGCTCTTATTGATCAGCGTTCCCACCCAGCCCAACATGCTGCCGTCCAGCCATTCACTCAGAACCAGCGACCCACTTCAGGTCCAACTGTGGCGTTCTCGTCTCAGTGCGTCCTGTAGCCTCTACACCTGTGGTGAGGAAGCCCACCTGCAGCAGGATGACCAAACGCAGAGCAGCTGCTCAGGATGAAGGTAATCTGATAATCCCAGGAGCAGATGGTCCGTTAACCGCCGCAGGACGGGATGAGGAACGCAGCTAAGAGGAAGAGTATAAGGGGAAACTCTCACTTTGACTTCACTGTAAATCTAAAGTAAAATCCCCTGAAGGTCAGGAGACCTGAACTAAACCCATCCATCGAGCAGATGTAGTTGGTTTAGATCTTCTCCTGGCTCTGTGAGAGTCCATTCAGTAAAAAATGAAAATCAAGTTTTTCTGTGAACTAGGCTGGAGATAAGCACCCTGAGTTCAGCTCCACATTCTTCTAGAGAGCAGGAACAGCGTTTAGATCTAGAAACCGGACCTACGCAGGTTTGTAGAGCAGGTACCAGGTGAAGCTGAGGTTACCAAGGCAACAGAGACAGGCAGTGTGCAGAGTCAAGGTTACCAGGGAGAAACGGACGGGAATCAGAGGGAAGGAGTTAGCGGGTTTTTGTTCTGGTCATTTGGGTTAAACTTAACTCCTTCTGAGTCTTTGTGCTGGTTTGGGTTTGTTCGTTAAATTAGTGGCTGTGGTTCCGTTTTGGGTCTTTAGACTGATTAACTCGGCCTTCACACTGATCCAATATGAGTCAGCGTTTTTGTTTTTTTACACAAGTTATTGTCAGCTCCAAACATTCAGAAATAAACTGAAAGATGAGAAGATCTCAGACCGGAGAGAAACCACCTTAGTCACACAGTGGAACCACAGCGGCCCAGTTCAAATCGGGTCAGAAAGAAATGGAGATACCGACAGAGAAATGGATCAAAACCAAATTAATCAGTCAGGAACAAAGATTTAACAGAACATCACTTTTACTGAAAAACATACAAACACATCCTTGTTTTAAATGCTTACTGAGGACCTGGCCTTGACTTCCATTCATTGACAACCCTTTATATGGCCAAACCCAAACCAGTACCAGTACAAACCTCACCCTGACACCTTAATCATAAACCTAGCCCAGAAAAAAAAGTGATGAGCAAATAAAAAAAATAGGTCCTCCCTCTGGTGGTAAAATACAAAAAAATATGTTCTCACTCAGCTGCAAGTACACACACACACACAGTGTATGAAAGCTTTATTCGTGTTGACAGCTGCTGACACAGGCCTCCCTGCAGAGCTTCTCACACACACTGTACACCCTCCTCATCCTCATATCACCCTGAAAATCTCCAACAACAAAATGTTTCACAGCAGGAGGAATCGAGTCCTCACAAGGTGGGCAACAGTCAGGATGTCTCACGGCAGCAGTAAAACAGTCTCACTCACACACACACACACACACACACACACACACACACACACACGATCAGAACAACCGGAACTGAATAAATACTGCAGTCATATGGTGAAAAATTTATAAATGGGTAAATAAATCTGTTAAATAACAAAATATAATGTAAATGTTAAGGTTCACTGAGGGTCCGGCCACCATTTAAATGTCCTGGGAGAGGCCATGGGAACAGTGGGGGGGGGGGGGGGGGGGGGGGGGGTCATAATGGTGACAATGTGTAATGTTAATAAATCTATATTTAATCAGGTTAAATTGTAAAATGTAGATATTAATGTTAAAGTGTATGTCTGTATTGATTGTTGGTGGACTTTTGTAAGCTCACCTGTAAGGAAATAATAGTTTAGTCCTTAAACCCCTGAGAAGTGCTGAACTTGGACAAATAAAGACGTTCAGTTTCCACCATTCTGTCTTCATCTCTGCTGTAAATCCAGCCACCTAAGGCCACCTTATTACATTCTAATATTAACATGTTTCTAACCTGTAACTGTCTTCAAAAATGTTTTTTAAGCAGATTAAGGAAATTACGGTTTTGTTATTAACATGATAGAATCAAAAGTTTTAAATTTCTCTGATCATGTTCTCTTCTCCATGATGTGCAATAACAGCTCAAATTCCCCACTTTTGTACCAACATTAAAATCTGCATCACATTCTGACTTATTAAATTAACAATAACAACCATAAACAATTTAAAGACTCTGCAAAGGACTCTGCCAATCAAAGGGAACACCGTCAGGTCAAAACAAAAATGTTTACTAAATCAGCAACCTGTGTGCGGCAACGCGGAGGACAAGAAGAAAACCATTACCACATATTTTGGACATGCTCTTTGATTGCACCCTTTGGAGTGAAGTCCACGTGTATGGACATAAAATCTTTATGTCCATACACGTTCTGTATGGACATATAATTTCATCTGAAATCAACATATCTAGGTCTTCCACTTGGTGATAACGGGACATATAAAATTAAATATTTGTTTCAAATTCTGAGTGCAGCAGCCAGGAAAGCCATTAGTAAGAAATGGCTCAGCCCCCAGAAACCAACACTAAATGAGTGGTTTGATATCATATGATATAATATGATATATCTAAAATAGAGAGAATACCATTTAATATCAGATTACAAGACAAACCTGAGAGTTTATAGTTTATCACAACTATAAGGGAAGATTTAATTTAAATCTGATGCAAATGGTGATTGTATTGTATTTTCATTTATGTACATTAAGGGCAGACCCTTGGGTTATATGTTACGTTTAAATGTCAGTTTTGCAACAAAAACTTTGAAAGTAAAGAATAAAAAATAAAAAATGTAATTTAAAAATAAATTGACCTATTTACATCGTTATCATCCAGTCTATGTGGTTCAGCTCATTCACAAAACTAAAATTTAAATTTATCAAGGATTTAAAAGACTAAATCGTACAGTTTAAATTAGATTGTAATGGGGGTGTTTGTAACCAATGCAAATTACACAAAGAGAAAAATAGCAGTTGGTAAAACGATTGAGTGGCAGGTATTAATTTTTCCACCAGTCACTGTGGCAGGTGGAAAAAAAAATTAATTTCCACCCAAGCTGGTTAAAGCATCCGATGATGATGATGATGATGATGATCAATATGGTCCCATCACCCCCCCAGCAGCCGCTCAGTCTGACCTACTTCTACCAACCTGCAGGCCGTACTACGAGCAGACTGGAGCCGTTAAGGCTAAAAATACCTGCCAGAGGCTCTGCCCACACCTGCTGCTAGAACAGCTGAAAGGCTGCTCTGTCCGCTCTGCAGCAGCGGCGACACGGAGCTGCAGAGACCGACTCAGACAAAAACAGAGATCATGCCGCCGCCTGCGAGGATTCAGCTCGGCTGCAGAAACACGAGCTGCTGCATCAGGTTCCAGAGCAGCACGTCTGCAGCCTCTCCTCCACCCTCCATCCTCCACCCGCTCAGCTCTTACCTCCCTGCAGCCTCCACATCATCTCTGCATCTTCCTCAGAGCCGCAGCTTCATGGCGACAAACAGCAGCCGGATCAACACCACGGACCCCCCCCCACTGCTTCTGCCCCCTGTTTCCCTAGCAACAGCAGATCAGCATCACACCTCCTGAAGCCCCGCCCCCTCCTGATGGATTCATATTTCAGCGGAGCTGCCCCTCCCCCACTGGCCCATTGAGCTTCCTGCTCCATCTCTGATTGGTTGGTTTGACTCAGTGATGTCATGGTGCAACACGTCTCATTTCTATAAAGCTGCTTCTGGCTTTCAGATCACATGATGGAAAAATGGGGTCCCACTCATTTAATTACCCTGCAGGACATACTGTAGTAATTTTAGTTAATATTACAATTTAGATCACAGAGGTACATGTTTTTGTTTTCTAAGTGCTATTATAAAGTACTCCTATGAAGTACTAATGTGTGTGAGGCATTTCTGCACCGTACTGAGCTGCGTCATCTTTGCCAGAGCACCAATACATTTCAGTGGGCCTTAAGGATAAAAAAAGCATAAATAAATAAAACTATTCCCTTTCTAGCATGTTATTATCTGAATCCAACAACCAGCTCATCCTCTGCAGTATAATTATATATTCTTGATTAATTTATTTACAGTTTGACCCTGAAGGCATCCTCTGTAAGCGGTTTTATCCTCCAGGATTTAGAGGCGGTGCTGCTGTGACAGGAAACGTCCTCATCCAGCCACCAGCAGCCGGTAAACCGCAGGAGTCCAGATTTCCACTGCGGGGAAATATTTGTGTTATTCCTCCTTTAATGTAAAAAGCTGGGACGCATTTACGTCTCCGTTCCTCCATCATCAGCACCAACCAGAGAGCTGCAGCTCAGCTACAGATTATCTTCATCATATGATGAAGTGCGTGTCATTACATAACGATCCTGACAAGCAGAGGTCAGCTGACAGCAAGGGACAAAACTCTCATCCCTTAGGGTGAAGCTTTCGTCTGATGGGAGACCAGAATCTGAAGAACATTACCTGGTAACCAGGTAACAGCTCCACACGGATCAGAAACGTTCCAACCAAAAAAAAAACAAAAAAAAAAAAAAAAAAAAAAAAAAAAAAAAACACTTGTCCAACCAGAGGCCGTGTAGAAACCAAAGTTTCTCCTTCCCTCTCTGAACTCCTTCATCCCTCTGGGCCCTGGTACCGGTCCTGAGGGGCCCAGGTAGGAGGTCAGCGGGGCAGAGCCTCTCTGCTGCTGCTCCTCACTAAAACTCCTTAAAAATGAAAAATTCACTTTTAGCACGTTTGTTTTGGCAATGACTGAAAGGTTTTGTTGGCGTCTAAAAATTAGCCGTTTCCAAAACCTCCCGATTATTGCATCATAATCTGCGGCCTCTGCCCCTCCCCTAGCAACCCAAACGGAGCTCCGCCCACTTTATAGAGGAGCAGCATGTTTCCCGGTGTACGCCGTGCTCAACGGCAGCAGGAAAGGACAAATGTTAAGTTGCAATAGACCACATGTGTCCGTCATGTGTGGCTGCATTTTATTTTTGATGCTAATCTATCAGCCAGTGACTTTACCAGGGAGGGACATCTTGGAAAAGTAGCCGCAGGATTTCTACTGAAGGAAAGGTCTGTCTCTGCTGTTCGCTGGAACTCTGCAGATGACGGACATGTAAGAACTTCATCATTTCTCGTGAGTTTTTGCATTGCTATCAGTTAGCACAAGCTAACGCTGCTGATAGCCTAGCGTCATCCCGGCAGACGTCCATCATTTCCAGGGAAAGTTACAGTTTTAGACGACCGGTTCACAGAAAAAGCTGTTCCTGAACACGAACCTGATTGTACCGTTTGATGAATTATTAAAAATGTTGTGTGGCGTGTTGTTATGGTAGCCGGAACGAGTTAGCATGTTGCACATGACAGCTGTTATGGTAGCTGGTCGTGTTGTTGAAGGAGGGCTGGGCATCGGCCGCCTTTGAAAAATAAGGAATAAAAGAGCTGAGCGTGAGCTGCTCACCACCGACGGAGAACTGGGATATTATGGGATGTGTGAATCAAATCATTTAGTTTTGACCAGGGCTTTGAAGCGATTTTTTTTCCCCCAATCGGTTCGTTCCGAACAGAAACGGAATTATAACGTTTCCGGTTATGAGTTCCACCAATAAATTGATGTTCCCGAACCGGTTAGAACAAAAAAATACTGTTCCCGGAACGGTTAATTTCGTTCCTGTCAGCTGTTTGGAATGAGCGTTTTACTTAACGATGGATCGTAATCAGTGACGGACTGGGATTAAAAAACGGCCCTGGCATTTTCACCAACCAGCGGCCCACATGGGGACGCGCACGCACGCGGGTGCACGTGCCCGCAACACACAGATATAACTTCTCATGCACGGAAATAACACGCAAGTTTGTAGCCCCATTGGTGTTGAACTCTAACTTTAATATGCATGAAAACTGAACCAAGAGGCATTTCAGCGTTTCCCGCAGGAATTTGCTTAGGCGAGGAGGTGCGTTGTGGGGGGGGGGGGGCGACAAGTTTTGCGCGGACCGAGGGGGGGCGCGTATCCATGTGTTTTTTCCCTGCCATTCAGTATATGCACGCGTGTTAACGTCAAATAAACATGCAAGCATTTCGAGTTGTTTGTTTTTTTTGTTTTTGTTTTTTTTGGAATGTTGGCGAGGCGGTAGCGTGAGTTTCGCGAGGCAGCCGCCTCGCCAAGACAGCGCTG
The DNA here is from genome assembly GCA_037039145.1 of Fundulus diaphanus. Classification (NCBI taxonomy): domain Eukaryota; kingdom Metazoa; phylum Chordata; class Actinopteri; order Cyprinodontiformes; family Fundulidae; genus Fundulus; species Fundulus diaphanus. Next base: position 1,088,507 of record CM073122.1, read on the forward strand.
CGGGAAACCCTGCATTTGGCTTATTAGTGGGCCGAGAGATAATGTAGGCCTACAATGAACAGGGTGAAAGGGGCGGCGCACACCCGACGATCATGCCGAATGCCAGACCGTCCAGACCGTCACTGATCGTAATTTACCTCTTATTTAAGATGTGTAGCTCTAGTGGAAACACCGCTCTCTCTCCATTCAGTCAGCGAATGTGTGATGTGATGTCACACAGGAAGTGAACCTCAGCCGTCATGGTAACGTGCGCAGGAATATTATTACTTTTTTTTAGCTAATTAGGCAACGAAAACTTTGAGGAACGAAATAAAACCGGTATTAACCGGTTACCATTATTTTTAAATAAGTGTTGCAGTTCCAGAACATAAAAAATAATAACGTTTCCGGTTTCGTTTCTGTTCCCTGTAAAATACAAAAAGTTCACGGTTTTCGTTTTCGTTCCTTGAACCGGTTCAAAGCCCTGGTTTTGACTGGACTGATCCTTCTGGTTGTGCAGGAGGCTCTGCTGCTAGGTCTCAGGATTAAAGATGTACGGCTGTATCATCGTGCATCTGCCGGCAGCCATTTTCATGCGAGTAAAGACTCATTTACATAAACGCTCATTTTAAATGAGCTTAAATATGTGAAACTCGGAAGGTGAAATATCCTCATTTGAGAATTTTGCAGAAAACATAATAAAGATGTTTGGTGTAGCCCAGGGAACCGTTCTGAATGTCTACAGGATCAGCACTTTGTTCCTGCTGTGGTCGTTTTAACGCTGGGATGGTGCTGTGACTAAAACCAGAACCCAAACCGATCCTCTTGATCAGGAACTATGAACCCAAACTGCTCAGTGACACAGTGTCAACAAACTGGACAGAACCACTAATAAACCACACTCGTCATGAGCTCAGAACAGAACCAGCAGTTCTGTTCAGCACAGTTGCTCTCAGGTTCTTAACAGATTACAAATACGACCGGATCGACCCGCGTTCCTGTGGAGGATGCTGCAGGTTCAGCGTAAACATTAAGAACCAGATAGGATCAGATCTCCTGGTTGTTCTGTGATCTGAGTCGGATCTTTGCCCTGCCAAGTCCCGTCAGAGCAGACGGTTCTAACGGGTTTACCTGTCAGAACCTATTGTCTGCCCCGGGGTTTATCCTAGCTGACCCGTTTGGACCAATCCTGTTCTGCCTCGGCTCAGTTTACATCAGCAACATTCTCCCGTTTTCCCCGTCCTCACCTGGACCCGTCCCCTGCCGGTACCACCTCGCCTCCCTTCAGCCTTCACACCACCACCTCTCCTTCCTCGGCCCTCCGAGTCGCCACCATCCTCCAGATGTTCCCCCAGATGTTCCCCCAGATGTTCCTCCCGTCCTGCAGCCTCAGAGGTTCTGTCCGGCTCGCCGTTGATCCGCTTCCTGAGCAGGCTGTGGAGCGTCAGCACGGCCAGGGTGCACAGGACGTACATGTCCTCGTCCCGCAGGTGCAGCTCAGAGTGGGAGCGGCTCCGGGTGGAGGCGAGGCTCCATTGGGGCTCTCTGGGGAGAGCTGAGGAGGTTCTGTTTGGACCCTGACCCGGCTCTGTTTGGATCCTGCGTCCACTGGATCTAATCCTCTTCTGACGCTGCAACGTTCCACACCTCACCCGAGTCTCCTCTGCCCCAGACCCGCCTCCTCACACCTGACGTCCCAGTTCCACAGAACTGATAAGGTTTGGACCTTGTCCCTGTGGAAGTCACGTCCACAGAACTGCTCAGGTGTCCACAGGTAACCGGAACCTGCAGCTTCGGTTTTCAGTAACCCAACCCTCCTCCGTCACATCGGATCCCTGCGACTGATGCACACCGAGCCGGTTTCAGAACCTCGTCAGACCCAGAAGCCTCCAGCTCCGTGACAAAGTCCGGACTCAGTTCTGCTGTGCAGGGAGACGGGAACAGGTCCGATCCGACTTCAAGCTCCAGTTAGATTTGGTTCAGAGATGAACCAGATGATGGATCTGGACCTTCGATGTTCTGAAGGGTCCTGCAGCTGCAGCCTCTGGAGTAAAAACAGCCACTGATCCGACTGGTGGTCCAAAACGTCAAGATTATCCGTCGGTGTGTGCGGTTCTGCTCCGAGCTGCAGCAGAACCGTTTCCTCTGAATGAGACGGATTAAAGCATCACCTCTCCCCCTCCCGACCCACGACCATCTGCTGCAGCGGGATAAACCGGGCCGCTGCTGCTCACCACACATCACTAGGAATGGGTCAGAACTGACCCGTCCAAGCTTTACGGAGCCGCTTCTCTAGACCATCAGAACTTTTCTCTGCAGTCAGATTCCAGCAGGTTCTCACCCACTCCCTCTCTCTCTGCTGGCCAGAACAGACCCGATGAGAGCCGTCAGCTTCAATCAAAGCCTGTGGTCCTGATGCTTGGTTCTGATTGGCTGACAGAAGCTCAGAACTCTAGTGCCGAGCGGCTCTGAACTGGACCGTAAACAAAGCGGGTTGCAGATAATAGCCCACAGAACAACAGGGCAACTTTTCTGGTCCACTGAGCCCCATTCAGAGTCCTAATGAGGGGCGGGTCTCAGGACCGGCCCGCGGCACCATGAGGTCCAAAACTGAGGCCACATATAAGCCGGACGCTTTCTGGAAGGTTCTGCAGCCTCCAGGAGGATGTAAAGATTCTGCAGAAGCATAAAGATCCAGGATTTCTCCTTTCAATCAGCAGAAGAAAACCTCAGATTTCATTCTGGACTCAGACGGTTCTGGAGAAACGGTGCAGGCCCAGGTGTCAGCAGGTGAGCCCTGGGCCGACCAATCAGACGCTGAGCAGAGCATCTGTGATTTTAATCCAAATTCATCCTGATCAATTGTTGAACGATCAGCTGCAGCGGCTTCACCTTAACAACCAGAACCTTCTGTTGTTGATCCGATCCATAAAACGCAGCCGGATGCGTCAGAGATTCTGTGGAGCAGAATCTCTGACCCGGTTCGGACGGAGGCTAAACATTAACCTGCTCAGGAATTTAATCTCAGGTGATAAAACCATAACTGCTCCTCTTGTGCAGCGCCGCAGCACAACTGATCCGGACCTACAGAACCCAAACCCAGAGCAGTCCGCTTAATAAGCCCATTTGATCACTGAACCTCCCTAGAGTCTCTAGAACGGCTTCCAGACCGGAACCAGAACCACTGCAGCATGACCTTATTTTCAGCAACAGGCCTTCAGCTGCAGGTCGTCCAAAACGCTGCTGCCAAAGTTCTGACAAACACCAGGAATATGGATCAGAACCAGTTGTTAAATCACTGAACTTGATCGCCGTTTGGTTTTAATAATCTTGACCTGAAGGTCTCAGAGTTGCTGTCAGGAATGAGCCGTGCGGACCTAAGAGCTCATTCAACAGTGGTTCCAGAACCAGAACTCCTTCATTCTGGAAACTCGAGACGTTCCAGAACCAGTTGGAGACTTTAGGAAAAGTTGGCGGTTCTGCTCCGATCATCGCTCCAACATATTTATGCAGGAGGCACCAGAGGCTCTTCAGCTCCCCCTGCTGGAGGCCTGCAGGACAATCACAGCCGGACCGGAGAAAAGGTTCTTGGATCAGAACATCAGCTGAACTCCTCTATGAACGCTTCTTCAGACTCACCGTGACCTAACCAAACCTACCACGCAGGTTCTGATCCGTGCCAACTCACTGCCACTGTTTCCCAAACCCAATCAGCTGACTCCTGGTTGATTGTTCAGAGGAACCGGTTCCGTCCAGAGGAACGTGGTCGATCAGACCGACACGTGCACACTGAGCTGGGCTGAGGTCACAGGAAGGTCCGATGAGACCTCGGTTCTGCTGGTACTGATTAGTCAGTCTGACGTTTGCTCACCTGTAACCCAGCAGCAGCCATCACCATGGTGACGGTCCAACATGTCGTTCTTGATCCCTGCAGGTATCTGAATCTGAGATGGACCCCAGCTCCAGAACCCTGCAGGTCCAGTCCAGCAGAACTTCAACACATGCACAGGATTCCTGAAAGCTGGACCTTTTAGTCAGCGCTCTGAGGTTCTGCTCCAACAGTCCAAACTGGGAGGACGTGACTCTGATTAGGAAGCTGCTGCCCTGATTTACCCTCATGCAGCTGCAGCAAATGTCTGGAGTCTGGACCTGCCTGGGCCCGGTCCGCAGCGATCATCTGGTACCTGAGCAGAACCTTCTCCTTACTTCTACCAATCAGGACGGTTCTGATCTGCTTAAAATTAGACGATGCAAAAGTATTCACACCCCACCAGTCGTTGCACATCGAGTCCCGGTCCAAAAGCAAAAAGAGAAAAAGGAGCAGAACGGTGAAGTAGAAGGACGATGAGTCAAGATTTGACCCTAAAATAAAATAAATAAATAAAATAAATTAAAAAATATAAAATAATAACATAAAAAAGAAGTAGAAGGACGATGAGTCAAGATTTGACCCTAAAATAAAATAAATAAAATAAATTAAAAAATATAAAATAATAACATAAAAAAGAAGTAGAAGGACGATGAGTCAAGATTTGACCCTAAAATAAAATAAATAAATTAAATAAATTAAAAAATATAAAATAATAACATAAAAAAAGAAGTAGAAGGACGATGAGTCAAGATTTGACCCTAAAATAAAATAAATTAAAAAATATAAAATAATAACATAAAAAAAGAAGTAGAAGGACGATGATTCAAGATTTGACCCTAAAATAAAATAAATAAATGAAAAAATTAAAAAAAAATAAAAGAATAAAAAAAAAAGAAGTAGAAGGATGATGATTTAAGGTTTAACCCTAAAATAAAAAAATAAATAAAAGAATAAAAAAAAAGAAGTAGAAGGACGATGATTTAAGGTTTTCAACATTTCCTGCAGACAGAAACTTTCTAAGAGTTTGTTAGTTTTTAGCTGCTTTGATTTCCAGAATAAAATCCAGTTCAGTTCTCAGAGATAAATGAGTCCAAGTCCCACTGCAGCTGTTCTGGTTCTGGCCTCAGAGGTTCCTCAGAGTACCAGCATCATGGAGACCCAGGAACCCAGCAGACGGGTCAGGGAGGAAGTTCTGGTCCAGTTTACAGCAGGGTCAGGTTCTACAGAACCTCCTAGAGTTCTGATCATCATGTGGACCTGGAGAGAGGATGGACCACCTGCAGACCTACCAGGACATGGACGTCCACCTGGACTGACAGGCGGGACCAGGAGAGCATTGATCAGAGAAGCAGGAGGACCATGGTGGCTCTGGAGGAGCTGCAGAGACCCACAGCTCAGGTGGAAGGATCTGTCCACAGGAGAACTAAAAATGGCGGCAAAGCCAGAAGTCCTGTTAGCAACAAGTCGTCTAGGAGACGCAGCGGACCTGGAGAAGAAGGTCCTCTGATCCCAAGAGACCAGCTGAGCTTGAGGTCAGATCTTCAGTCTGCAGACGTCCAGCACTGGTAGAGAAGTCCTAGAAGACCTGCAGCCAGAGCTGCTGCTACAGAGTCCTGGCTCAGCATGATTTCCTGGAATAAATAGTCTCTGTTCCTTTCCATCACTATGAAATTCTACTTCAATAACAACAACAACAACAACGACGAATAACGAGTTAATGTTTCTCTTTTAAAAACATCAGAACCATGTCTGAACCCAGAGAAATGACCTGCAGAGTTTCCCTCACTTGAAATATTTCTACATTTTTTAACTTCTCACCAGGGGTCCGTTCTTCGTACGTTGCTTAAAACATCCGAGATCAAATGAGACATCCAAGATGATTTCATCCGACTAATCATGATCCGGCTAATTGGGTTCTTCCAACACACCTGTTGTTTATGATTAGTATGGCTGGATTGAGTTATCTGAGATAACTGCGCATTCATGCGTGGCTTTAAAAGGGGAAATGTGTCGATAGTAGAAACATTGATCAGCAACGCTGATTAATGGAAGGTTATGCCGAATTTGAGTCTTTAATTAAAACGACAGGGGATTTACACAGTAGTCACAAAAAAAGTTACTGGAACATTACAAGCGATAGTGAATTAAAGAGTTTTAAACAACTTCAAGATAACTATAACCTGGAAAAAATCTGATTTCTTTAGATACCTTTAGCTAAGATACCATTACAATAAAAATATAATTTTTGGAGGAGGATGAGACAGTTATACTTAAAATCTTATTAGATTCCAGCAACGGAAGACCTCACAAAAAAAACAACAATATGCAAACTATACTCATGTCTACAAACAGAGAGAAAATGTAATACAACATATCTTAAGTTTAAATGGGAAAAAGAAGCTAAAATAACAATAACTGATGATGTTTGGTTAAATATTTGTAATTCTGTGATCCACAGTTCTGACCTATGGAGGGAATTTTCCTGAACATGCATGGTGCATTTTTTGTTACACCTAACATTAAAATTAAACATTGTAACGACACTGAGAAGGCAACATGTTGGAGGAACTGTGGGAATATGTCTGCAGGACATTTTCATGTCTTCTGGGAATGTACTAAGATCGCCTCCTACTGGTCAGGAGTGATAAAAGATTCATCAGAACTTGACACCAGCTGTATATGTAATTACTTTCCCTTTTTTTATTATTATTATTATTATTATTATTATTATTATTATTATTATTATTATTATTATTATTATTCAACTGCTCCTGTCAAACTAGTTGCTCTGTAATTTTTGTTGGAGGGGGGTCCACTTATTCAATGTATGTATATTTCTAAAACTACTAAAATGACAAAAATAAAAGTATAAAAAAAAAAACACAGGGAACACCTCAAAGTCTGCTAAAGCCAGGAGAGAGGGCTGCAAAAATCAGCAGACAAATTAAATACGCAAGTAGCTACTGTTCATGGTAGATGTTTCTATCACTTTCTACAGTATGTATTTCTGCATTTTAATAATTTCATATTTACTTTGTTCTTTTATGTCAGAGCCTCCACAGGACCCACTAGAACATGGGGAAAAAGGTGAAGTACAAGAATATTCTACAAAATGGTAGCCTTTAATTACTGTATTTTAAAAAGCCACTTTTTCCTCTTTAAAAGCCACTATTAAATGATGTTTGACTGTTTATAACAGCCACCAAGAAAAATCTCTCTACAATTACACTGTCGCGCTGCACTAAAGGATCCTGTCTATTGCGCAATACGCGATTAATTCGAAAAACTCTGCAAATTATTCTTGCACCTTCTGCAACAGGTTGCTGTTGTAAAAACTGACATGGCTACGACAGACTTCCCTATCTCCTCCGCTTATACAGCTGCGATCTAATCCTGTTTACATGAAATAAACCTGCGAGCGAGCAGCTTGCGCACATGTTGCTATGACAACAAGTCCAGGATGAGTTTCGAAGAACCAAACGATCCAAGATCATGGCAAATCGTCAACAATCAAATCCAGCTAACTGAGTTAGCGACGTACGAAGAACGGACCCCAGGAGTCGGTACCGACCCAAATAATCTACTGATACAGAGAAATCAGAACGAGTCCAGATGAGGTTACGGGTCTAATCAGAACCAGGCGGAGACAAAAGCCCCATTTCCACTACCCTTGTTAAACCGATCCAGGCCCCCCCCCCCCCGGCACGCAGCGCACCAACGGGGGTAAAAGCAGCTCACCTCACTGCCTAGAGCGCACTGACGAGATCAATAGAGATTTGTCTGGTCAGCGCGGCGACTGACTGAGAAACCTGTCGCTGTGAAAGGTGATGAGAATGTTATAAACTGTAACAGTCTAGAAGTGCATTGAGCTGAAAAGAGGGAAACATCAGCAGCTGGATCGTGCGTAATGATGAAACTCAGCCTGATCCACCAATCAGGTTATAGATCTACAATGATAAACAAACCCATAGATGAATGTGTAACAGTGTAATAATTCGTTCAATAACTTAAAACTACTTATTTTTATTCAGTATTATTTGAACATATGTGTGTTTTGTGTTTTAATCCATTAACTGAAGAATAAAGTATTAACATGTCTCTTTATCTCTTTAACAAAAGTAATACATGTCTACTTCAATGTCTGGTGGGGTAAAAATGAGATGGAGTTGAGACTCCACCGGCTCTTCCAGGGTCCGGTTAGCCCCGCCCCCAAACAAGCCCCGCCCCCAAAATTAGCATAATCTCACTCTTAACTTTTGATCAAAGTTGAGAGGTCTGTTGCTGACCCTGCAGCAATCATGAAGGTTGCCTGGGCACATGTGGAAGAGACCTACCCCCACATAACGAGCAGTGGCTGTGCAGCTCGTACTTTCAATCATAAATAATAATAATAATACATTTTATTTCAAGCGCCTTTCAAAACACTCAAGGTCACTGTACATGTAAAAACAATAAATGGTAAAAGCAGTCGTCATAATTAAAAGAAACAACACAAATTACACAGAGGAAAGTCATCATCTCCTCAGACATAATCACATTAAAGACACGAGAAGTATGTGAAGAGCAAACAAGTGGCTTCAGCAACTTTCCTCTCAAAGCAAAAGGAGAAAACCAAAAGTAACGCTTTAAAGCTAGCCAGCATAACAAGATGGGGTGGGGCTGGAATCATGGACAGTCTACTGCAGGGGTGTCCGAGGATTTTAAGCAGGAAATTATTACAGACAAGTTAAAATCTTCCTTCAATGGAAAATATTAAGTATAACACCAAGTATTTGTCTTTTAATCACTACACTTTTACATTCTCTTTAATTTCATAGCAAACAGGACCACATCTATCCAATGACGTAAATGTAGACTTCTGTGCACAAACTCTGCTTTTATTTGTTTATTAAAATTATTTAAATACAGCAAGCGTTTTGAAAGAAAGACCGACCCAAATGCTGTTCTTATTGCTTAGAATAGACAAAAAAAAAAGTATAAAAATAATCGATTCTAAGAGATTTTGAAAACTGGATGACCAAATTTTAATCTGGCAAACGTGCAAAACTATTTTGAAGTTTTGGACCTATTTGCATATTCTCTTTCCAACTGAAAAGCCGACTAATTTAATTAAAATATTTCATGTACTGTACATATTTTGTGGAATTTTGGCTTTTTGTTTATGTTGTGGCCCTCGTGTATTTTTGACTCGGGGCTATTTTGGACCAAGTGAAGGAAAGTTTGGACACGCCTGGTCTTCTGCAGGAGTCTACCAGAGACGGCCAAATGCCAGGCTGCAGGAACAAAATCCTGCAGGAACAAAATCCTGCAGGAACAAAATCCTGCAGGAATAAAATCCTGCAGGAACAAAATCCTGCAGGAACAAAATCCTGCAGGAACAAAATTCTGCAGGAACAAAATCCTGCAGGAACAAAATCCTGCAGGAACAAAATCCTGCAGGAATAAAATCCTGCAGGAATAAAATCCTGCAGGAACAAAATCCTGCAGGAACAAAATCCTGCAGGAACAAAATTCTGCAGGAACAAAATCCTGCAGGAACAAAATCCTGCAGGAATAAAATCGTGTTCTGGGAAAGACGGAGCAGCAGCCTGAGAATCCTCACACCAACAGCAGCAGCAACTGCTAAAATAGAAAGTGAAGAAGGCCTCTTCTCAGAGGAGTCTTCCTTTGCAGCTCAAACAGGAGATGGAAACCGTTCCTCACGTCTGATCAAAGCAAACTGCTGTTTTCAGCACTTGGAAGTTCTGTATGAAGCCGCAGCATAGAGCATAATACATGCTGGATATATGACCCAAGCCTGCTCTCTGGGGTAGAAATGATCAGTGCCTATGCTGTGATTACAGGCAACGCTGACCCCTACATCTGGATAAGGGGAAAACCCTCGGCAGCCTGGCCCAGTAACGAAACAGGGACTTTGGAAAGGTGATGATGAGTCCGTCGTTTTGGCACATCTCTGCATCCACCTGGTGGAAGGTGAGTGTGGATCTGAGGCTCTGCACCAGTAGCTGCCATTATCCTCCACCTTCAGCTGCATCTCAGCACAACTGCTCTCCATTTGAAAACACGCGCTCCAAAGTCCGCCACAGGCTCACACAGAGTGGAGAAACTGGTGGCAATCCGGGCTAACCTCCCAATCCGGGCTAACCTCTCAATCCGGGCTAACCTCTCAATCCGGGCTAACCTCTCAATCCGGGCTAACCTCCCAATCCGGGCGAACCTCTCAATCCGGGCTAACCTCTCAATCCGGGCTAACCTCCTACTCTGGGCTAACCTGAGGCTGACCCTCTCAATCCGGGCTAACCTCTCAATCCGGGCTAACCTCTCAATCCGGGCTAACCTCCTACTCTGGGCTAACCTGAGGCTGACGCTCTGCCAGGCTGGAGAGCGATACTGAAGAGGAGGACAGTCAGATTGTGAGGAGGTGATGAAGCTGAGGATGAAGCTGTTGATACATTAGCATAGAAGCTAGAATTTATTTTTATTATTTTACACTTCTGTAAATGTTCAATAAAGCTGTTTAGGATTATAATGTTTTTATGCATTTATGCATATGAAAATTCCCAAAATCTTCCCATGGAAAGTTTCCAGTAATTTACGGGAAATGTTGCGGCGCTCTGCAGCCGGGTCAGAACCCTGATGAGGAGCGTCGGCGCCGTGGTTCTGGCTCCAGCACTGAGGTCCAGAAAAGCAGCTGGAACCACTGCTGTTGGTGCGTTTGGTGACGGTCGGGTCTGAGCAGAACTTTGGTTGTGAAGCCTTTAATAGGTCAGGAGTTAATGATAAACCAGCTGGTAGTGATTAGCAGAGAGCAGCAGGAGGGGGGGGGGTTCTAAACGGACTTCAGATGCTTTCTGCAACTTCCAGTGTTTAAAGCTTCTTCCTCACCATCACTTCACTCTGGGCCCGTTTGCTCACATTTCCTTACATGTGGGATTATTTGGGTCGTTCGGGGGTGAATCTTGTCCCCATGAGGACGTGGAGGAGCTGAGGGACGTTCCTGAGATCTCTTGAACCGGATCACTGTTGTTAAACTGTGGTACGTTGAGGCTAACGTGGGTCAGAGAGGAGTTCTCCTCCCAGAGTCCAAACTAAATTTAAACACAATCAGAGCATCAGGTCAGAAACAGCTTCATAAATCCTGCTGAGGGACGTTCCTTCATCATTTGGTTGGATATTCGTCCAACAATTTCCAAACTGCATCAGACACCAACCAGTTCATTTGTGCATCAGTGTTTCCACTGAGCTGCCTGGTAGGGGGGGGGGGGGCAGCGAAGGGTTAAACCAGCAGCTCGCTCCACGTCTGAACGGTGACGATGCTTCCTGTGATGTGGCTGCAGCCCTCAGGCTATTTATAGAGGCTGAGCTGCAGCGGTCGGCCTGCAGACACGCCCGCCTCCTCCTTCCAGCGCCGACAGGAAGTCAGGGTCCTCACAGGGCTGGAGCAACGCTGCTCCCAGTCAGCTGAGAGCTGCAGCTGTTCAACATCTGCTTTACTGACAGAAGCGGAGACGTGTTTACTGCCGAGCCGCTGAGCAGAACCCTGCAGCAGTCTGAGCAGCAGACTGACCTCAGATCAGCACAGAAGCTCCGTCCTAAAAGCCTCTGAAGGCCTCGCTGGGAGCGCTGCTGAGGAACCTCTGAGCAGGACAGGCTGAACTTCAGCAGGCCTCAAAGCGCTCAGACAGAACCGAGCAGGATGGATCTGGAAAGTTCTGCAGCAGAACGCGCAGGACACGTGTCACCGCTGCTCCTCGGGCTGCTGAGGAACATCCAGCTGGAACATCTGGAAGTGGCAACAGGTCCTCAGAACCATCAGCAGCCACCGGGTTCTGGGAGCGAACCCAGACAGACGGAACGAAAAGCTGCAGTCAGAATAAACCCAAACGGGTGAAGAAGGGTGGAGCAGAACCACAAAGCTCTGAGCTTCAGAACCACATGTTCTATTCACAGCACCAGAACATTACCGCTTACTGTTACACCCAAACATCTGGACCTCTGGGCTCAGGTTCAGAATAGGATGTCCTGTGAGATCGTCAACAGAACCAATGGAAATAACCACCAGCTGTTAATATCGGTCCAGTTCCACCAATCAGATACCGTTCCGTCAGAAACTGACTTCCTTCAGCCGGTACCGGTGTTAACGCAGATATACGATTTAAAGGAGGCACATCAAGCTTTTAATTAGCTCCTTTCCACATTAAATAAATAAATAAATCCTCCAGCTGTGGTCTAAATAAAGTGGAACAGCAACGCTTTGGTCTGAGTTCCTCGTTAATTTACCCCACAGCTCCTCTTGTGCCCCCGATGTGAGGAGCGTCTGAGAACGACTCGTTTTGGTGCCGTCTCTTTAAATCTAAAGGAGGCCCTTCAAGCCCCGCCCCCTCCAGGTCACAGAGTGTTCCACTCCACAGACATGAATACGTAGACGTAGGGCTGGGCGATAATTCAATAACAATATCTATCGATCGATAGACGTGTGACGCGATAGTAAAAAATAGGGTCGATAAAAACTTCGATAGACAGTTTTACTTCCTTGCTACAGTCGGCACGCCGTCACAAAGCCCCGCCCTCTCAAACCACAACACACAGCATGTGAATATGTCGCAGCAAGTAGCGGCGGAGGAAACGGTCCCAAAACGGGGTTTTACTAGTTCGCCAGCCTGATAGAAATAAACCAGTGATTTGTAAAACTTGCAAGGAACCGGTAAAAGCAGAGTCTGGTAGAATACAAGTCAGTTCAGGTAAGTGGTGCTTTATGTTTTCAGACACTCTGAATCCGGTGAATTCTCAACCGATTTCCAGATAAATTAGCTGACTGAAAACGTCACCCCTTTAGGGGCTACATGAGTCCAATTGATTGAATTAAAAGATTGATAGTCTAACTTAATACATAATTTGGATTTTGTATTGACAGTCAGCAAACTTCCAGAGCTACGTCCCAGGATGCCCGACTTTTGCTCGGTTTATGGGTGTGGAAATAAAAGGGCATTACAAACCAGATCCCGGGGAATTACCTTCCACAAGTAAGATTTTATGATAGTTAATCCTCATACTTTACAGTTACAGTTTTTTCCGGCATAAACACATTATGTGCTAATGGGTAGCAGGGATGGAAGTAGAGAAAAGTACATTAAACACCCTGATTTCTAAAAGATCTGACTGAGGAGATGATAGATAGATAGATAGATAGATAGATAGATAGATAGATAGATAGATAGATAGATAGATAGATAGATAGATAGATAGATAGATAGATAGATAGATAGAGAGAATTTCTGTTTATTATATGAATATTTAACTGAAAATATATAACTGTGAGTATATATATCATCCCGTTAGACTTCAGTTTAAATTGTTTTTGTTCTGAATAAATATGTGTAATCTGTCTGAAAGTTCACCAGCACTGTGAACATATGATTTAAATTAAATCTGAGCTGCCTCCTATTCATTTTGACAGAAGATGTCTGATCTGTGGTCTGACCCAAGATGGCCGCCCTGTAGGCACGTCAGTCTAGCGGCCGGCAGCGTCCAATGGGGCGTCTACGTATATGATGTCTATGTTCCACTCCACCCCGTTCGGCCATTTTTGTAGTCTGCTGGTGGACTACAAAATCCCTCAGAGCTAAAAATGGCGGATTCAGTGAGACGGAAGTCCATGAGGCGTCAGGGACTGAAGAGTTTTAGGGGGACATAGTAGTGGAACATTTACCGGATAAACAGAACGTCTAAAGATCCTTTTTAAAAGATTATAGCAAACCCCTGATACGCGCAGACGAGTGGATTTTTCATTGTGTGAGGATACAGAGAACATTGTTTCCGTCTCGAGGAAGATTTCATTGACAGTAAAGAGACCAGAATGTGTGGACCGACCTGTCCAACATGTCCTCAGAGCACCGGTCCAGGACAGATTAGGACAGATTAGGACAGATTAGTCTTCCTGACCACGACAAGCACAACCTGCAGCTACAGCAGAGCGGCTGCTGGACGGATCGGTCTTTTCTGATCCGATACCTGGGCTAAGCGTATCGGCCGATCCGATCCGATCCGATTCTGCTGTTGGCCGAACCGTGAGCCTCGCCGTGTGAGGGAAGTCGTCAGGTCAGGAATGAACGTTGTTAAAACGTTCTGCATGTTCTGTAGCGCGCAAGAGACTAGATCACCGTAACGGTATCGCTGTGTTTTATGTTAATAAGACAGAAATGACTGGATCAGCGTCAATGAGCCGATATCTGATCCGGGTTTTGGCTCGGTGCGTCTCTGCTGGATGGGTTCATCAGAACAACCGTCCGCACAGAACCAGAGCAGAACTTCAGTATGTTCTAGATTCAATAAAATAACCCGACAGAGATGGAGATGTTCCACCAAAGATCTTCTAGAGCTGCTCCGTTCATCTCCAGCATTAAAGACATGATCCAACAATCTGAAACTATTTACTGAAGAACATTTAAATGGAGGTAAAAGAACGTTCTTCTCTATTTCATTCAAAGCTTTATTGTTCTGCTGAGAACGTGACAATCGGTCCGATTATGCCGTCCGCTACATTTAAGATAACAGATAAGAGAGAAGGTGCAAAACTTCACCTTAAGAGTCGGATCCTTTCCAGTCATTTGGGACTGGGATACAAGATTCCCAGAACCTCCAGAACCCCTAGAACCTCCAGAACCTCCAGAACCCCCAGCGATGTAAACTATAACTGATAACGGGCCGGTACCACATAAAGAATTCTGGGTTTTTCTAAATGATTCAGGGATCTTCCAGCCTCTCCTCGGTCTGGAGCGGTCCAACAAACTCAAAGCTGTTCTAGAACCCGTTCTGGTTCTGGTGGAAACAGTTCTGTCAGAAGACACAGATCGCTTGCTGACTCGGAACAAGAACAGAACCAGCTGCTCCGTTGTTTAGCTCAGACAGGTCCAAAGCTCTGAGTCACAGTGTGGCTGGTTTCCCACATCAGAACCAAACCCAGAACAGTTTGGGCCGTCGGTACAGGTTCGTACTCTCCACCGGTCTGTGAGATTGTTCTCTACAGGACAGTAGAACCGAACTATACAGAACCTTCGGTCTGTTCTGGACCCTTGCAGTTGCTTTAACGGGACCGTTATTCCGTCCTTCATGTTCGGGTTTTTCAGAACTTTCTGGTTCGGATAAAACCCCGGTGATCATTTCTCAGCAGATCTTTGTTGGACCCAGTCGGAACATTACGAACCGAACCGCCCATCAGCACCGACGGCGGGCCGTCCCCATGGAAACCAGCACGTGGAGGGTCACCAGGTGAGGCCGCGCGCTTTGTCCCGAATAAAAGAGCCGCGAGGCGGTGGAAGCTGCTGGAGCCGCGTGAAAAGAACCGGACAGAGCCGAGGCTGACCCGGGAGGAGCCGAACCCACCCTGCCGAACCCAGACGGCCAGAACCGGTCCTTACCTGCCCTCCACCTGCCGGTCAGACTGCGACCCTCCGCGTCGCTGGCAGGAGGACGTTCACGCAGAAAACGCTCAGCTTGCGGAGTTTGCGGGGCTGGCGGCTCAGCTGTGACTGACGGTGCTGCCTTCACGGACTGTCGGACGTGTGGGAGAGGGCGGGAAGAAAGCGGCACTTTAAAGGAAATGGGGGCGGGGCGCCGCTGTGTGTCACGTGACAAACACAAGCTTCATAACAAAATGATTCAAACTTTAAAAGCAATTAAGAAACAACACAGCCCGTTTAAAATCACCTGGAATGAGTTTCTGTTTCATCACAGATGCAGCTGGACCACTTTTAAATATTTTAGCTATATAAACTCCCACCAGCAGCTTTATTTGAGCCCATTATCTAATTTTAGACCTGCTGTTGGTGGGAATATTATTATATTGTTTGTAATCAGTGGCTCATTCCGAATGAGTTTCAGTCTGCTGGTGTGCAGAGGACATCCAGTCAGCTGCAGCTCCTTCATATCAGTCAGAACAGAAACAGCCTGTCTAATCTTTGTCCCTGTCTGTCATGCTGCTGCAGCACAAAGATCTGAAGGAACTGCCGCAAACACTAAAAGAGCAGAACTTGCTCTGCAAGGACAGTGAGCAGCGGTTCCATTCAGTCACTGGTTATAATCCAGAATAATCTGAGTATTAATCAGTGTTTCTGAGAAGTAATCTGAGTATTAATGTCAATATTATGCAGCAAAATCTCACTACAGTTGAGCAATCTGAAAAGTATTCAGAGGGTTTCTGCAAAGTAACATCAGTAGTAATCTGAGTAGTTTGCAGAGTAATCTCAGTACTAATCAGAGTAATTTGCAGAGTAATCTCAGTACTAATCAGAGTAATTTGCAGAGTAATCTCAGTACTAATCAGAGTAATTTGCAGAGTAATCTCAGTACTAATCTCTCTGATCTAACTGGTATTGCAACATGTTGTCTGAAGGGCTTCAGCTCAATCACAGCTGCAGTCCTGCTCCATTCGCAGCGTCTGCAGCTAATCAATAATAATCCATCATCAGGTGTCCACCTGCATTACAGATGAATCATGATGGAATATCTGCACAGCTGCTAAACTGTTTTAATCCTGCTGCTTCTGACATGAGCTGCAGAGCTGAACTCTGGGAAACCGAGTTCCTTCCAAAAAACGTTTCTACATCAAAGGTGGAGCCAAACCTCTAAAGTCTTTTCCTCTTTTCCCAGTCTGGCATCCTGAGACCTGCGGTGAAGGAACCGTTTATTATTAACGACACACAGCTCTGTAACAAACAGCTTGGTTTTTATTCCAGAAAACGTTCCAAACATGTGGAGGTAAAGTCAGGATTAAAGCGGCTCCTCAGACTTCTTCTACTCTCTGACTAATCAGCAGCTTCCTGCGCCTCCTTGTTTATCTTTTCCTCCTTTCCTAGTCAGTCCATGTTTCCTCTGCGGCTCCAGCCGGAACAGCGAGGCCTTCCTGTTTCCTGAACCGCTCAGATCAGCAGGATCTCTGCAGGGATTCAGCCTGAGCAGAAGCTCATGAAGCCATGTGAGCTCTGACTGGGGAGGAGATGTCTGCAAACAGAAAGCTTTAACAGCGTGATCCATCTACACCGTTAGCATGAGGGTTCTGTTAAAGCTCCACTCAGATGTGCACATTTTATACCAGGAGATGTTGTGCAGATTCAGAGTTTCACTTTGGGTAAACGTGTTGGGCAGGGAGGGAAAGAGGAGGAGACAGGAGACCCATGGATGCAGTGAAGAAGGGTCTGCAGAGGGCTGGATGACCTGCTGTGACGCCCCCTAAAGGCTGCTAGGATAAAAACACTTTAACAGCCATGCTAGAAGTTAAACTCTTCTATTTAACGACTTCCTGTCTACTCTCATCACTGCTCACCGCTCAGCTCCAGCTCTGCACAAACTTCAAACTGCATAAAGAATCTGGAGGGACAAGAAGTTAGCACGCCCCTCTTAGAGCAGGACGAGACGTTTTGAGCATCTTTTCCCTAAGAAAATAAAACATGGATGGTTTCTGTTGGAGCTTCAGAGCAGAGCTTCCAGTCCTCCATCCTGGTCCCGTCAGCAGGAACGCTGCTCAGCATCCTCCACCCTCCATCCTCCCTGATGAACACGAGGCCGCGTCTAATAGCTTCAGTCCAGTGGGGAAAACAGCCTGTGGCGGATCGTATTAAAGCTGCAGGACACAAGCTAGACTGTAGGAAAATGAGTTTCTTTCATGCCTTCTCCTGTTTTGGTGGTTTTCTCTCCCTGGGAAAGCAGCGCCCCGTTAGCTCCTCTCACGGCCAAAGGTGGTAGTGCAGGTTTCCAGTGATGCGCAGAAGCAGAAAACGGAAGAAGTCAACTCATTTCTCCTCCTCTTTTTTCTTCTCCTCTTTCCCCTCCCTGGTTTTTCCCTCTGCTGCCACCTCCACCGTCAGAAGCTCCTCCCCTTCCCGCCGCGGCGTCATCCTGATGATGACGGAGCTGTCCGCCGTCTCGGCCACAGACTCCTCTCTGTCGTCTGGGGCCAGGCTCCGGGGGACCGGGGAGCGGCGGTGCATCGGGGAAGGGGGTGGGACTGGAGAGATGGAGTGAGGAACCTGATGGAGGAGAAGAAGATAGACACTGTTACTACCTGAAAGGAAAGACCAGGAGGCCCTCTAGGCCCGGCTAGAAGATCTGCTCCTTCTAGGTGTTGATGCGCTCATGGTTTGGCCACCTTCACAGTTTCCTTCCTTCCTTATTGCCTTTCTCCCTTCTTTTCCCACCATATTTAATCCTCCTTTCTTTCTCACCCCCTTCCTTCCAGCTCATATACCTCTGTTTGGCCCTCAGATGGTTTGTAGACCTTCTTCAGCTTGGCGAAGGTCCCCTCGATGCCCGCCTGCTCCGTCACCTTCAGAGCAGCCTTGAACAGTTTGGGGGTTTCTGGTCGGGGTGGGATGACCTCCACTGCCTCCTTGTGTGTCTCCTTCTCCTCTGGCTTCTTGTCCTTGGTCAGCATTTTCCTGCACAGACACAGCCAGACAGGAAACCTGAGCGCACCGAGAAACCACTGGACATGTGTCAGGTCTGCATCGCATCGTCGCCTGACTGAGCAGAAAACCTGAGGAGGATCACGTGACCATGTGACCCGTTTCTCCTGGACAAAGTGGAGCGGGCAGCCTGAGCTGATTAGAGGCGAGCGTAATCCTGCTGAGGACGGATCGGACACAGGAAGGAGAACCGAAGAAACTACTGGGATTGTTAACGGCTCAGACCGGAGATCCAGAACTTTTAGAGTTCGTTAAAGAATCTGCTTCCTTTGGACTCTGATGGCTCTGACCCAGAAATCAGCTGCAGGTGAGGCTGATCAGCAGAGAGCATCACTAACGAACCCATAAACTGCAGCCCAATTACTGTTAATGGGTTCTGTCTCTGTGGCGTTCTGAGACAGAAACAGGAAATGGACTGATCTGCTGTAAGTCACCTGATCTGATGATCCAATCAGAACTAACCTCTCATAAACCCAAATAAACACCACGCTGCTTAGATCAGTTTCCTTTGACACTCATCGATAGCAACCAATCACATGGCAGGACCCGGTGCGGTTGGGTCTCCCCTGGTCTTACTTGGCCTTCTTGCGCAGGAGTTTCTGGGACTCGGGGTAATGGACCAGGATCTCTGCCAGGTCCTTTTTATCCAGGATGAAGAGGTTGGCGAATCCGTGCGCCTTCACATTGGCTGTCCGCCGGTTTCCTCCGCCCCCCGCCAGCAGGCTGACCAATCAGAGAGAAAGACAGATGTCAGGAAGTTTATCAGAAAACTAAAGCTTTTATAATTCTAACTTTATTTCTTATTTAAAATGTGGAATGGAAAATGTAGGAGTTTGTCCTGAAGGGGGCGCCAGTGCTTATTTTACTCCATTCAGAACTGTTCTGCTTTTTAAAGGGGACATATCATCTCTTTAGGTTCTTCCTTTTCACATTGAAATCTCTCACTTGTGGCTGATATGAAGTTTAACTACAACTCTTTGGTCTGAATTCCTGGTTAATTCAACCCACCTTCCTCCTTCTTGCCCCCATTCTGAGGTTCATCTGAGAGCAGTTGGTTTTGGTGCCGCTGTCTCTTTAAATCTAAAGGTGCTCTGACTTAACCCCAACATTAGCTGCATAATGTATTGCCACCCTGGGTGTGAGGAGGTGGCAGATCAGTCTGCAGGTCTGTCACTGTCTCACACTCATCAGCAGGAGCTCTGACCTGATCTCTCCGAACACAGAACCGGCTCTGATGGTGACGAACACCGTCTGGAGGTCTGGACCTCCCACGACCTGCACCTCCCCCTGCTTGATGATGTACATCTCTCTTCCAATCTCCCCCTGAAACACACACAGCATGTTAGCACCAACCGCAGCTCCGCAGAAGCTCCTGAACACTCCCACAGGTGTTCGCTCACCTTTTTACACACAAAGTCTCCAGGCAGGTACACCACAGACTTGAGCCTGGTCAGCAGGTCGAAGACCATCTGCCTGTCGCAGCCCTGCAACACAAACACACACGCAGGAGGATTTATGCTCCTCTCAGCGGTTCTCGCGGCAGATGTTGGACGTTGGTCCTGTTGTTTTGGGGTTCTGACCTGAAACAGGGCCACTTTGCTGACGATGGAGTAGTTGACGTCCACGGCGATGTCCAGTCTCATCTTAGTAGGAAGCTGAATCAGAAGCTCCTGTTCATCTGCACAGGAAAGGCACAGTCACCTGGAACTCAGCACGATGCGTTCAGGAACACAGTTTTACACCCAAAGGTCACCGTCCTTCCAGAGCCATCTCAGCTTTTCTGCAGGCCATTATTACATCATCCAGGTACAAATCAGCCAAGATTCGCAGCTTCACCCCTTCAACCCTGAAGCAACAACCTTTCACCCCAACAGAACTGAGGGAGAATGGAAGCTATAAAATCAGAACCGGTGCCAATGGTGCCAGATTACAACCCCGAACCCCGGGCAGTAGTTGCAACAATGTCCCAAGACAACCAGCAGATGGTGCTGTTGGCTGCTGGAGGCAGTGCAGGAGATGCTTTGCCAGGATGGACATTAGAAGTTGGTTTAATAAAAAGGCAGAATGGAGGGACAGACTAGAACCTGCAGCAGCTGCATCAGACCCAAACAGCTCAGAACAGCCAGGAGGAGCCTGAAAAGATGCTGCAAGTCAACCTGTTCAACGCATTTTTTCCACAGAGGCACAAAATCATATATTTCAGTTCAGTGATGTTTTTAAAATGATTTTCCACAGAATTTGCATTTACGGTCTGTGCAAAAATCATCATTATTTTCCAGAACTTCTGATGCTCAGCATGTGAAACTGTTCAGAACCAGAACTAGAACAACTTTCTGTTCAGCTCCTTACCCATCATGCCCTGGATCTTCCAGGTGTAGTCGTACCAAGTCTTAATGCGGTTCTGGACCTCTCCCGGGATGTTGTAGGAGTTCATGTACTTGACGGTGCTGTCCATACAGGCCCGGTAGTAGTTCTCGCCTGCCGTTGCCGCTCCGACGACATCTCTCATCTGAGACAGAGAAAAGCAGCTGAGCCAAGAGGTACCAAACACTCAGACACAAGTCCCTCTGAACAGAACCAGAACCCCGGAACGGTCCAGTGGTGGACTAACCTGACCGATCATGATGGAGAACGCAAACACGCCCACAAAGTAGTTGATGAGCTGGAAGCAGATCTCAAAGACGGTGGTGGGGTCCGGCAGTCCTCCGATGGTGATCAGCGTCTTCACAGCGAAGTAGTAACAGCGGATGTAACTGGAAGCAGAAATGCCCGTCACTGAGAGGAAGTCCGAGAACACGGCAGAACCTCATGAAGTGACCGTCCTGCAGAAGAACTCCTGGTGCCTCACGCTGGCTGATGGAGTAACTGAGGTTAAACTGAACGTTTCAGAGCAGGTGTCGTTATGAACGGGGACCTTAATGTGACGTTCTACATAGTAGAGGGTCAACTCACTGATGTCTGTCAGTGTCTATCTGGAACGGTTTTACCTTTTCCTTCCTGCAGCTCTAAGTTTATTTTGTGTTCCTACAGCTGTTAGGTAGAAATCAGCTTGTGTCCACCTCGCTATCAAACTTAATTTCCACCATGTTCAGCTCAGACACGCCTGCAGGAACTGAGCGAGTCGTCCATCAGGCTGTTGTTCCCTCTGAGCTGTTTATGATGGAGGTCAGTCCAGACTGACCCTCAGGGCAACATCATTAATGCCTGACTGAGAATCAGGTGTCTGCACCTGAGCAGGTTGGTTCTGAATGAATGAAGTGTTGCCTGATAATATAAACATCTCTTTATTACCAAAGCGGGAGGACGAACAGGTCTGATCATGAATTCTGGCTGAAATGTTAATCTGACTGATCGCGGCTCTAATCAGAGACAATCAGGAATATCTGGGGTCCCCATCTGCACTGGGTTACAGCAGAGGTCCATCTCTGGACAACTTCTTACGCGTTGCCTTTTCCGTTGTAGACCCATTTGGTGGAGCCCAGGCCTTCATAGTCGGAGCCCCAGTAGAAGAGACAGGCATTGATGTGCAGAGAGTACAGCAGGTAGGTGGAGGTCCGAATCACCCTGACACACAACAACAAAGATGTGAGGAGTTTAAAGAGCATGTACAGAAAAACAACAGTAGTTGGTGTTCCTCCTGTTTCTGTTATGGTTTTAAAATCTGGCAACAGGTGAAGCTCTCTTTGGTTCTGGTTGTCCTCCCAGAAAAATGTCTTCAGTGAAAACAGGCTGAAGCTTCTCGTCATCACAAGGTTTTAACCTCCAGTTGCTGGAAAAGGAACAATTTGTCTGTGGACTAAAGATTAAATGGACAGATGGATGGATGGATGGATGGATGGATGGACAGATGGATGTATGGATGGATGGATGGATGGATGATGGATGGATGGATGGATGGATGGATGGATGGATGATGGATGGATGGATGATGGATGGATGGATGATGGATAGATGATGGATGGATGAATAGATGGATGGATGGATGATGGATGGATGGATGATGGATAGATGATGGATGGATGAATAGATGGATGGATGGATGGATGATGGATGGATGGATGGATGGATGGATGATGGATGGATGGATGATGGACGGATGGACAGATGGATGAACAGATGGATGGATGGATGGATGGATGGATGGACAGATGGATGTATGGATGGATGGATGGATGGATGATGGATGGATGGATGGATGGATGATGGATGGATGAACAGATGGATGGATGGATGATGGATGGATGGATGATGGATAGATGATGGATGGATGAATAGATGGATGGATGGATGGATGATGGATGGATGGATGGATGGATGGATGGATGATGGATGGATGGATGGATGATGGACGGATGGACAGATGGATGAACAGATGGATGGATGGATGATGGATGGATGGATGGATGATGGATGGATGGATGAATGGATGGATGGATGATGGATAGAGGATGGATGGATGAACAGATGGATGGATGGATGATGGATGGATGGATGGATGATGGATAGATGATGGATGGATGAACAGATGGATGGATGGATGATGGATGGATAGATGGATGATGGATGGATAGATGGATGATGGATGGATGGATGATGGATAGATGATGGATGGATGAACAGATGGATGGATGGATGATGGATGGATGGATGGATGGATGATGGATAGATGATGGATGGATGAACAGATGGATGGATGGATGATGGATGGATGAACGGATGGATGGATGGATGATGGATGGATGATGGATGGATGGATGATGGATAGATGATGGATGGATGAACAGATGGATGGATTGATGATGGATGGATGGATGGATGGATGATGGATAGATGATGGATGGATGAACAGATGGATGGATGGATGATGGATGGATGGATGGATGGATGGATGATGGATGATGGATGGATGAACAGATGGATGGATGGATGATGGATGGATGGATGGATGATGGATAGATGATGGATGGATGAACAGATGGATGGATGGATGATGGATGGATGGATGGATGGGTGATGGATAGATGATGGACGATGAACAGATGGATGGATGGATGATGGATGGATGGATGATGGATGGATGGATGATGGATAGATGATGGATGGATGAACAGATGGATGATGGATGATGGATGGATGGATGGATGGATGGATGGATGATGGATGGATGATGGATGGATGGATGGATGAACAGATGGATGGATGGATGATGGATGGATGATGGGTGGATGGATGGATGAACAGATGGATGGTGGTGGGTGGATGATGGATGGATGATGGATGATGGATAGATGAACAGATGGATGGATGATGGATGGATGAACAGGTGGATGGATGGATGATGGATGGATGATGGATGGATGATGGGTGGATGATGGATGGATGATGGATGGATGGATGAACAGATGGATGGATGGATGATGGATGGATGATGGGTGGATGGATGGATGAACAGATGGATGGTGGATGGATGATGGATGGATGGATGAACAGATGGATGGATGGATGATGGATGGATGATGGGTGGGTGGATGGATGAACAGATGGATGGTGGTGGGTGGATGATGGATGGATGATGGATGATGGATGGATGAACAGATGGATGGATGATGGATGGATGATGGATGGATGGATGAACAGGTGGATGGATGGATGATGGATGGATGATGGATGGATGATGGGTGGATGATGGATGGATGATGGATGGATGAACAGATGGATGGATGGATGATGGATGGATGATGGATGGATGATGGGTGGATGGATGGATGAACAGATGGATGGTGGATGGATGATGGATGAACAGATGGATGGATGGATGATGGATGGATGATGGATGGATGGATGGATGGATGATGGATGGATGAACAGATGGATGGATGGATGATGGATGGATGGATGATGGATAGATGATGGATGGATGAACAGATGGATGGATAGATGATGGATGGATGGATGGATGATGGATGGATGGATGGATGATGGATGGATGGATGGATGGATGATGGATAGATGATTGATGGATGAACAGATGGATGGATGGATGATGGATGGATGATGGATGGATGAACAGATGGATGGATGGATGATGGATGGATGGATGGATGATGGATAGATGATGGATGGATGAACAGATGGATGGATGGATGATGGATGGATGGATGGATGATGGATGGATGGATGGATGGATGATGGATGGATGAACAGATGGATGGATGATGGATGATGGATGGATGATGGGTGGATGGATGGATGAACAGATGGATGGTGGTGGGTGGATGATGGATGGATGATGGATGGATGAACAGATGGATGGATGATGATGGATGATGGATGGATGGATGAACAGGTGGATGGATGGATGATGGATGGATGATGGATGGATGATGGGTGGATGATGGATGGATGATGGATGGATGGATGAACAGATGGATGGATGGATGATGGATGGATGATGGATGGATGATGGGTGGATGGATGGATGAACAGATGGATGGTGGATGGATGATGGATGGATGGATGAACAGATGGATGGATGGATGATGGATGGATGATGGATGGATGATGGGTGGATGGTTGGATGAACAGATGGATGGTGGTGGGTGGATGATGGATGGATGATGGATGGATGAACAGATGGATGGATGATGGATGGATGATGGATGGATGGATGAACAGGTGGATGGATGGATGATGGATGGATGATGGATGGATGATGGGTGGATGATGGATGGATGATGGATGGATGGATGAACAGATGGATGATGGATGGATGATGGGTGGATGGATGGATGAACAGATGGATGGTGGATGGATGATGGATGGATGGATGAACAGATGGATGGATGGATGATGGATGGATGATGGATGGATGATGGATGGATGGATGAACAGATGGATGGATGGATGATGGATGGATGATGGATGGATGATGGGTGGATGGATGGATGAACAGATGGATGGTGGTGGGTGGATGATGGATGGATGATGGATGATGGATGGATGAACAGATGGATGGATGATGGATGGATGGATGAACAGGTGGATGGTGGTGGGTGGATGATGGATGGATGATGGATGATGGATGGATGAACAGATGGATGGATGATGGATGGATGGATGAACAGGTGAATGGTGGTGGGTGGATGGGTTCCTCACCTGTAGATGTAGGCCTTCTTCATCACGGCCTCCATTCTGTCGTTGAACTCAAAGAAGACCATGTACTGAGGAGGTGCAACAATGAACAAAGATGGATGAACAGATGGATGGATGGATGATGGATGGATGAACAGATGGATGTACTGAGGTGGAGCAACAAGACATGTTTATGCTGGAAACCTGGAGCTGAGGGAGGCTGAGGAACATCATCTCACCTTCAGCAGACGGGGGAACCTGAGCAGAGAGTTCACGCCTGTGAAGTAGTAGAAGATCTCCATGGGAAACAGGCTGATGATGTCCATCTGAAACCAGACATAAAACACTGTTCAGGGCCAACAGAACCAGAGAGAACCCCAAAGTTCCTCTGCAGCAGAACGTGTTTGATAAATGAGGAAGTAACAGAGAGAGACGCGTTCTCACCTTGAACCTCTCGGTGGTCATGTAATGTTCTCTCATGTCCTTCTTATCACACTGTCAAAGAGAAGCATCAAAGCCGTTAAAGTGGTTCCTGCAGGGACGTAAAGGCGGTTCTCCGTCTGCGTACGCACCACGATGTCTCCTCCACGGACGAACTGCAGTCTGGGCTGGAAGACCAGGATGTCGGTGATGTAGATGAGGTCGCAGGTGTAGTCTGCCAGCAGCCACAGGTGGATGTTCTCAGGTGTCTGGTAAGGGAACGCCCAGCGGACCGGGATCAGCCACACGTTCCAGTTCCACGCTGCCACCACGAAGAACAGCCAGATCACGTAGATCAGATCTGAGTGGCAGAACGTTGGCAAAAAGGTGGAAATTAAGTGGATGTTACTTGAAAATGGAAACCAGGAGAACCTGGGCTCGTCTTCCTGTCTGTTAATGAAAGACTCGTAAGAATTCAGATTCGTCATTCTTCTCGGCTAACGAGACGTTAACGAGAAAATGGATCAGTCATTCTGCTCGGTAACTACATTTACTTCTGGATTTCTCGTTCTGCGGGCCACTCAACACTGTGTCTGCTGTGGATCACGTCCGGTTCCTAGGAACTTTCTCTGGACCTGAGCACACAGGCCCCGCCCACACGGAGAAGAGCTCAGGTGTATCTGCACAGGTATTCTGTCCACATGAATGCGGCGCTTTGGGAGACCGTTGTTTTTCAAACTGGGTCTACCGTGTTCTACCGTGTTCATGTGGACGGGGACTGCCATGTTCTGGCCTGGCTGCCCCTGTATCTGCCTCTGAACCCAGTAATCAGGATCAATGGCAGCACCTGCGCTCCTCTGCCATGATGCAGTCACCTTTACTCCTTTCACCTGTGCGCCTGCCTTTATATACGGGGCTTCTATTTGAAAGCTGACCAATTTAAAATAATCTGGATTTGCCATCAACGCCATGATTACACAGAAAAGAAAAGTCTGGATTTATCTTTCAGCAAAAAGCAGATGCATCTTTCCATCAACAGGAAGTCTGACTAATCATTGACAGGAAGTTCAGCAGCAGCTCTCACCGGTGAACGGGTCGATGCTGGCGGGAAAGCGGTATTCCAGAATGGCTCGGAGCCAGTCAGGCATCGGGGGAAGTTTGGGAAATTTCACTGGATGTCCCAGAAGTTCGAACTGGAACAGCTCCTCCTCCTCTTCTTCTGGTGCTGCTGCGTCGTCCTTCTTCTCCTCTCCAGGTGGGGGTGGAGGAGGAGGAGGAGGAGGAGCTTTGCTGGGGGCTGCAGGGATCAGGACAGAAACGTTAGACATCCGGACATTCAGTATTTAGATCTAAACCTTCAGCTCTAACGAGGTTCACATTTTCTGAGACTCTGAGGGACTTCTTCTACACTTGCTTCCCTGCAGCAGAATTTCTGGATCCTTCAGGAAAATAATTTGGATCATTCTTTCTTCTCTGTTCTGGATCCAGGAGCAACATCTGGATCCTGCTTTCTTTAGGTAACCAAACAAACCCAGCTTCCTCTGCAGCAGTGAACTGGATCCATCGTCACTAAATCATCAACGTACACCCGGTGGGACTCTCCTCCTCGGACTCATCCGGGTCCACCAGGCGGTCTTTCTGCCGCTCCGTCCGACCCTTGAAGAGCTTGACCAGCTCATTCAGACGCTCCTGGATCACGACGCTGCCGATGCTGGCGGCCGACAGAGGACGCATCCTGCAGGAGAAGACTGAGATGATGAAGGTGAAGGGCTGGAGGAGGAAGACGAGCTGTTTCAGCCGGCTCTTACCCGTCGTCTGCAGCCAGCAGGTCTGTCTGACTAGACCAGGTCTTCAGACCGCCCTTCAGCAGCTCCTCATCTTCTTCGCCTGCAGACAGGTCAGCTCTGTTGGAGACACATCATCACTCTGGAGGTCTCACCTGGAAGCTTGATGCGTTTCTTATCATTTGGGTTTTAATTACCGTTTTATTAATGTTATGGTAGCGTTGAAGTTTGAACAAATAAACCGTCACAACCTCTCTGTTGGGACTTTTCTGGACAGGTGGAAATGTAGTTTGATAAAATAAATGTTAAAATAGTTACGTTGGGTTACTCTTTTAGAAGTTTATGCTTCAACGGTGCTAAAATATTGCGATTTTGAGTGTATCAGTTTGAATAAAATGTACTAATATAAATTTTTATTAATATTATGGCTTAATCATTCTAAATGAGACATTCCTCCGATGCGTTCTCTGGTTTTAGTTATCAGTTTAGTTGCTGATGGTTCTGACTACGACCCGTTTATCGTGTTTATCATTGGGTCCACGTCTGCAGCGGTAGGTACCACTACTGGCCAGAACAGAACTCCCTCCTGGGATCATGAACCCGGATTTCATGGTCAGGATATCGTGGTTCAGTCAGTGAACTGAACCGGAAACCGTAGCGTTGCTGGTTCTGTTCGTTGCTTCAAACAGAACAATTCTGACCCAGTGGCCCGTCTTTTCTTCTCCCACTGAACAAAACTAAAATAATTCAGCTTATTGATGATTTTCTGGAAAGAACTGATTTTTTTGTCAGTTGATTAATGATTGAATGATTTGTTTTGAATTCACTTTTTCTCTCGTTCTTCCTGTTTTCATTGTTGATCACTTTTTTTTTTTTTTGAAACTTTATTTTTATTTAGTTTTAACAAGTAGATATACAAATACAGAACACTGCAAAACAAGAGGGCTGGGGCAGGTGACATTCACCAATACCGATATAAAATATTACATTTCCATAACTATTACAAAGTATTAAGTCCAGAATCAGGAACCAAAGAACCAAAAATATGTGATCAGGTAAGAAACCCCATTTTCTCGCTCAGGTGGTGCAGAGTCCCACAAATCACTGTTCATCGCCTCTGACAATAAAGCATTCCCAACGTTTCCAGAGTTTTTCTCCTTTCTCCTTTTTAAGTCGTATTGCAAATGTCAACATCTCCATGTCGTGAATCATATTTACAATATTCACCAGGAGTTTCAAAGAGGGGGGGCCTGGTTGAAGCCAACACTTAGTGACCGCTTTCTTGCTGGCGACCATAATTATATTCAGCAGGTATGTATCCCCTTTGCTAAGTCCCTCAGGGAGCATTCCAAGATACAGAACAGTGAATGACAAGTCCAGATTTATACCCAAAACTTTATATATTAGGCGATGTACATCCTTCCAAAAAGTCTGTAACTCCGTACAGTCCCAAAAAACATGGTAGTGGCCTACCGCAGTCACACCGCACCCCCTCCAGCACGGAAGCTGTAACCCGCCCATCTGAGATCTCTGCTTCGGCGTGATGAAAAATCGGGTTAGATTCTTCCACGTGAAATCGCGCCATATCAGAGAATTTGTGGTCGACAGCGAGCCCCTCCAAATTTGCATCCATGCCTCTGACGTAATTATCATGTCTGCTTCCTTTTCCCATCGCTCTTTTATATAATCTGTTGAGTTTTTATTCATGGATCTTAAATTTCTATAACATTTGCCCGTAATTCCTCTTATACTTTTACCAGCATATGAATCAATAAAAAGTTGTATTATGCCTGGAATTGTCTCCAAGTCAGAAATTTTCATTTCCTTTCTTAGGAAACTACGGACCTGTAAGTAGCGATAAAAGTCCTCTCTACTCACCTCATAGGTCTGGCATAGCTCCTCAAATTTCATTAATACCCCGTCTTTAACTATAGTGCAGAATGCGGTGACTCCCTGTCTTGCCCACCTTCTATATTTATGATCTATCGATGCTGGGGGGAAATGCGGGTGATACGCAGGCCAACTCAACAGCCCTATCTGTCTGTGAAGATTAAACTTTCTGACCAACCCTGCCCATACCTTCAAGGAGAAGCTTAGGCACAGATTTTGCAACTGATATACCTGGGACAATCCGTCCAGACAGCCCAGTACTGACTGTGCAGGGAAGTTCAGCAAGGAGAGTTCAATGTCTTTCCATTTAGCCTCATAGGCCGGGCTACACCAGCGTACCAGGGGTCCACACTGGGCCGACATGTAATAATCCGCCAGGTGGGGTAGACCCATACCCCCCCCTTCCCTAGGCAGCTGCAGGGTCGAGTATCTCACTCTTGGCCTTTTATTGTTCCAAATAAACCTTGAGAGGTGTTTATCCCATTCCCTAAATTGTTTTACTGGGACCTCCACAGGGAGTGCGTGAAATATATACAGTATTCTCGGGAGGACATTTATCTTTATTGCACGGATTCTGTTACCAATGTCTAGGGGAAGCAGGCTCCATCTGGCCAGGTCCTCATATATTTTCTTATTTATGCATTTGTAATTAACGTCATATAATTGAGTTAAATCTTTTGTTAATATGATCCCCAAGTATTCCACTTGTGATTGATTCCAATTAAATTGGTAGCTATTTATTAACCGTTTCGATGGGCTAAAATTGAAAGTCAAAATTTTAGTTTTTTGCATATTAAGTTTATATCCGGAAAGTTTGCCGTATGATTCCAGAATATCCATGAGCACTGGAGTACCAGATTCAGGGCTTTTAATTATTACTAAAAGATCATCCGCATATAGACATATCTTGCTCTCCACACTCCCTATCGTCACCCCCTCCAAACCAGACTCCTCCCTAACAACCTGAGCTAGTGGTTCAATAAAAAGATTAAAAAGTAATGGACTTAAGGGGCAACCCTGTCTACATCCTCGTTGTAGTGTTATTTGATTTGAGAGACTTCCGTTAATTTTGATTCTTGCTTTTGGTGAAGAATATATAGTTTTTATGCAACGAATGAATCCCTCACCAAATCCAAATCTCTTCATTACCTCAAACAAAAATTCCCACCCTACAGTGTCATACGCCTTCTCGGCATCTAAGCTGAAAAGGACTGCACTTGATTTTTCTTTGATTATGTGGTCAATAACATGAATGGCCCTCCTTATACAATCATGCGTTTGTCTATTACCAATAAAACCTGTCTGATCCTCATCTATCAAAAAAGGCATCAGGGTACTTAATCTCTTAGCTAGTATTGCAGCATATAGTTTATAGTCTATATTTAACACACTAATTGGTCTATATCCTTTTGGGTCCGTTCTGTCCTTCCCCACCTTTGGTATGACTGAAATAAAAGCCTCTTGCCATGACGGTGGGAGAGAGCCCCCTCCCAGAGTGTAATTAAAGGAGGCCTTCAATAGTGGGGCAACAGAATCCTTCATAGCCTTATACCACTCAGGAGGAAACCCATCACAGCCTGGTGATTTGCCGGTCTTAAGATGTGATATCCCCCAGTCAACTTCCCCAGCTGATATTTCTGCCATCAACTTGTCATTTTGGTCTTTTCCTAAAGATGGGAGATCCAATGAGTTAAGGAATTTTTGAGTTATTTGATTATCCATTTTGTCCGGCTGTGTATATAGGGATGCATAATACCCTTCAAATACGTTCTGAATTTCATCAAGTTTATTCGATATATTGTTAGTCCTTGGGTTTCGAATCTTATAAATCGTGTTTTCCGCTTGTTGCTTCCTAAGCCTCCACGACAGCACCTTAGCAGCTCTAGGTCCTGCATCATAATATCTTTGTCTCATATATTTAAGTTTTTTTTCTATTTCTTCACTTAAAATTTTGTGGATCTCCTGTTTAATAGGCCTCATGTCCTCCAGTAAGGATGGGCTCTTATTAATCGAATGCTGCTGCTCCAATCTTTTCAGGTTTTCCTGCAAGTCTGTTAACTTCTTCATTCTACTCTTCTTCAAATTCGAACATTTTGCAATTATTTTACCCCTCATATATGCCTTAGCCGCATCCCACAGAATTGCAGGGCTAACTGTACCGTTGTCATTGAATTCTAAATACCTTTTAAATTCTTCTGTCATTTCAGTTTTGAATGCAGCGTTATTTAGTAAGCTTGTGTTAAGCCTCCATAGAGTATTTTTAGCATGCCTAATCAAATTAATTTTCATACTTAGACCAGAATGATCAGAGATGTCTCTTTGGCCTATTATACAATCTTTTACTCTGTGAAGGTCTCTATTAAACATAAAAAAATAGTCAATTCTTGTATGCACATTATGCCTAGCAGAGTAAAAAGTAAATTCCCGGTCATGTTTTTGCAAATATCTCCATACATCTATAAGTCCCAATTCTTGAATAAGTTTTTTAAATTGCTTTTCTAAGTGAGTCCTTCTTCGTTCTCTGCTAGTTGTATCCATCTTTGGATTTAGGAGTAAGTTAAAATCTCCTGCACATATACATGTGCCACTTGCTTCCGTGGCCACAAGACTAAGTACTTCCTTAAAAAAATCCACCTCACTACCAGGAGGTGCATATATATTACATAAAGTGACCTCTTCCTGCTCCAACCTCCCCTTCACCAACACAAATCTTCCCTCTTTATCTATGTGTTCTGAAATAAGATCAAATCTGATATTGTTGGATATTAGAATAGCCACCCCTCTTTTTTTCCCCGATCTGTGGGAAGCAAAATATGTCTTTCTATAACCCAATTTCTTAAGTTTCTCATGTTCATCATTAGATAAATGTGTCTCCTGTAAAAAGCCAATACCCACCTGCTCTCGCTTAAGCTTTGAAATAATCTTACTTCTTTTTATGGGATTCTTTATACCATTCACATTCAAAGTCAATACATTATGGGACATATCCTCCAGACATCAACATGTTTTTACCCACCTGTAAACCAACACTCCCAGCCCTCAGAACACACAACAACCAAAAATACTTGGAAAGAAAACTTAACATAACAATGAACAGGTCTTCCCAAATAAGAGGAACCCTTATCCCTCCTGTTGTAGGGGAAACTGCCACTACGTGGGGCCCCTACTTAGTTGCCTACTTAAAGAAAGGAAACTGAAAAAGCTAATCTAAGAGTCCCCTGCATCGATCCTTCATCATCCTGGGAGGGAGTCATAGTCCCCACCATATTCCTGTGCAGAACCGATCACCCAGAGCTTTTAAGTAGTACTGATCAGCCAGCCCGAGGGGCTAGCTGTTGGGCGGCCGAAGTTTCCTCGGTAGGGAGAAGAAAAAAGATTACTCATCAACAACGACGTCCTCTCCGCCCGGTCGCTGGAAAGCCCTCAGCTTTTCCCGTGCATTCTCTCGCAGGCCCGGCGCGCTCCCTCCGCGTCGCGGTCCAACCACATCCACCGGTAGAAGGTTGTTGATCATCTCCGCCGTGATAACTTTAGGTCTGTTTGCGCACACCGGTCCCACTGTAATTCCGCGTCTCCGCAGGTCCAGGGCTGCCTCCTCCGCGCTGTTGTAGACGGTCATGCCGGAGTCGAAGTGCACACGCATTTTAGTCAGCGGGGTTTGGAACCGAATAGCATTTTCCTTGAGCGCCTTCTTAACTGGAGCATATTCTCTCCTCTTCAGCTGTATACTTTCGGCATAATCATGGTCAAAGAATATGCGTTTTTCCTGTATATGTATAGGCTTTCTCCACGCCGCGCGGAGGACTTGTTCTTTAACATTAAATTTCAGGAAGCGAACCACCGTGGATCTAGGTGGGGCACCAACCGGGGGCTGCGCGCTCAACGCTCTGTGGGCTCTCTCTATCCCCAGGCTCTTCTCGCTGCCTAAATCCAAGCCGTCCCCGAGTTCAGTTTTAAGCATGTTTTCCACGTACCTCAGCATCGAGGTACCCTCCGCATTTTCAGGAATGCCGTATATCCGCAGATTATTCCGGCGTGAGCGCCCTTCCAAATCCGTAACTTTCTCCCGGAGCAATTTCTGTTCACTCAGCAACTGGACAATAGCATCTCTCACTCCACAGTCCCATCTCTCTTCCTTCGCCATGCCTTTCTCAATCTCTCCAAGGCGCTTAGCTAGCTCCTCTGTCTTGTTGATAGCGGTGCTAACCTGTTGATTTATTTCAGACGTCATTTCGTTCAAGAGGTCTTTCATTTCTTCTTTCACGCTCATTTTCACTTGCGCTAACTCCTTTCTCAGTTCTAATTTGAGGTCTCGCATGCCGTCCGCCACTACTTCACCCACCACCTGCCTCAGTGAGCTAATTGTAACAGGCAAGGTCTCATCCGCCATCTTCTCTCCTTCTTCGACCGGATGGGTTCCGCAAACTTTGCTTTCATGTCGTGCTTCTGGATTCCGAGACTGGACTCGTCCCTTCTTGCTTTTATCCCCGCTCATTCTTCTTGAGAAAAAGTAACTTTTGACGAGTCAGTACCTTGAATTAGGGGGTCTTT
Source organism: Fundulus diaphanus (assembly GCA_037039145.1). Classification (NCBI taxonomy): domain Eukaryota; kingdom Metazoa; phylum Chordata; class Actinopteri; order Cyprinodontiformes; family Fundulidae; genus Fundulus; species Fundulus diaphanus. Next base: position 1,122,592 of record CM073122.1, read on the forward strand.
TGTAGCTATCGATGCAGAGCCTCTGTTTTATGCTGCCTACCTGGTCGCCATTACCCGGAAGTCCATTGTTGATCACTTTGAGCTGCCTCTGGTATAAAGTTCTACCAAACCTACCTAAGCATCAAAAGTGAGCCTCTGTGATTTTAAAGTGAAATGTTGTGGGTGTTGCACAGCGCCCCCGTCAGGCCTGCCTGCTGTTACCTGAGCTCTCGGACCGTCAGAGTGTTGGACTCCGGTTCTGGGGTGGTGATTATTTGCGGGATGTTCAGGTTGTGTCTGTGCAGCCCGTCTCGATCTGCATCCTCCACCTTCAGCACGGGAGCCTCGGTTTTCCTGCAGCTCTCTGAGGAGCAGACCACAAAACAGTGTTGGAGCTTCAGGGAAGGTCGCCGAAGCGCCGAAACAGCACGAAAACAGAGAAATACTGGATCCGAGCAGCTGCAGGTATTAGAGCAGAGGTCGGCATTTAGGCCTGCAGAGAGATTTTACATCCCCAAACTTTAAAAATCATCAAACCCAGTTTTTATATTTCAAAACCGAGTGTTGGTTTGATTTAGCTACAGAACGAGAATCTAATACCTCAGATGAATTTTAGAAACAAAGTGAACCAAGAAAAAGTAAAAGCTCCTGTTGTGACACAAATGGACTCAATGCAGACGGTGTTGATTCAGACGTGGTCAGATTACAGCTAATTCTCTTACATCATAAAATCAGTAAAATTTAAAAACAGACGTAAAGGATGACAATCACTCTGGATTCACTCAAATCTCAAGATTTATTCCAACATGAAGTTTGGAGAAAATATCACACAGTTAATGGTTTTACTGCTCAGGAAACAACAATAGATCGAACAGAGACTGAAGAAATACAAAAATCAAGTTAATAAAGAGAAAATTTATCAAACCGCACACAGTTTTGGACTAACTGAGCGGTCTCCAGAAAACGGCTCCATAAGTCATTCAGGATTTCTCCTCTGTGGCTCTTAACCAATGAATCCAAGTAAATTTATAAATTAATCAAAAAGGAACAAAACGTGGCAGAAATATCTGATATCAATAGTTCTATTTTTTATGGTTACCATAGTTTAGAAATCCATAATTTGTTTGCTTTCAGTATAGAAAGTTGACTTTTAAAACTATTTTTGATGCAACGCTTTCATCTGGTTCATCTTTACCTTCTGCCTGTTTTTATTTCCACACGTTTTTCTTTACAGCAGATTTCCCTTCAATAAATTCTGTCAGATGATCTGATTCAGTAACCTGACAACAGCCAGCTGCATGTCGCTCCGCCTAGCTCCACTCACATACATCTGGGACTCCTCCATAGGAATTGCATTTACAGAAGGCTGGGCCTTATCAAAAATTCTTGCATATGATTGGATAAGCCACTTGTCTGTCATCTTTATTGACGTGCTATTTCAACCACTCACACCGAAGCTAACCCGTGACGCTAATGATAGCGACGCAGGAAAAAAAAAATAAATAATAATAATGTGTTTGCGGCTCTAGTGGCACGAGTTTTATTGACAGTGAGCTGACAGGAAGAGGGGGGAAGACAGGCGGCAAAGCGCCGCGGGTCGGAGTCGATCCCGGGCCGACCGCGTTGAGGACTAAAGGCCTCCTAACATAGTTAGCGCTAACCGCTAACCGCTCCGGGGCGCGTCCGCGTCTGCACGTCTGCTGGCCCCGGAAAACAAAACTTGCCAAATCCGGTCGGGAGAAGGGCGAAAACATGGTTTCCACCAACAAAAGCCTTCAGAGGCGTTCTCTGATGTTCTTTTAATGAAACAATATTAGGTAGATTGGACAACACGGAAGAAATAGCAGCATCAATGCTAACGCTTGCTTCCTCGACGAGCCGCCATTGCTATCAAAACAGTCTCACGTCATGGTCGCGTCTCCACTACGTCACATCTATGAAACTCCAGCCCTGCGTCCTGATTGGCCAGACCATAAATTTGGTTGGAGAAATCATTCTCTATCGGCGGTGTCCCAGATGTATGTGAGTGGAGCTAGGCGGAGCGACATACAGCTGGCTGTTGTCAGGTAACTGATTCAGACCCTGTTTTTTAAATAATGTTGGGCTAAGCATAACTTTTAATATATTTTATCCATTGATTAGGTAGATTACCTTTAAACTATTCTCTTCAGTGCATAATTTATGGTCACAAGTTATTTTTATTTCATTAAGAAAACATTTATCGGTAAGTAAGTTATCATCCATCAGGAATTATGCCAATCTGGGGGTCATAAAAGCAGACTAGGGATTTGTTTAAACACAAAACACAAAGTAATTTGTCAGTGCTGCAAGTTTTCTGTCGGGCTGGATTTGGTTTTGTAGAAAAGATTTCATGAGAAAAACCCTTTTTGGGATTATTCTGAATTAAATACTGCAAAACATGTTTTTTTTACACTTTATCTGAATCACAAGATTCAAGATTTAACACATCTGAACAAGTGATGTTGATTCCAATGATTTACATTGGAATCAACATCACTATCAAAAGCTTTATTTATTGCCATAACTTCTTTTTTTCCTGTTGGAAATTATTTTAGAGGCTTTTACTCTGGTAAATAAATCTGTTAACTGACCAAAAAATGACATTAATATTTTATGGGCTTTTAAAACAATATCCAATCAGAGTCCATCTCTCCTTGAAGAAAAGCTGTGGACAGCCTTCAGTTCCTGTTCTGCTGTTCTCAGTTCTGGACCTGGACCGGTTCAGATACCAGGATGTGATTTGATAGGCATCTGTTTCCAGAAGATATTCCGTCTCCTCAGTGGATTCAGACATCTGGAAATGAGTCCCAACAACATTTAGAGTTTTATTCCAGAAAAGCCCAGATGGTTCTGAAATGGCTGCTTGCTTCTAAGGACTGAACATTTTATGCAATGATCAGAATCAGTTTGTACACTTTTAATCCATTTACATTCTCATTTGGATAAAACATGTTTATTTGCTTGAAGAAGCCCCTCTTAGGGTATATTCGTCATATTTGGAATCACGTTTCTCTCTAAATAGTCTCCTAATCTTTGGAGGTCCTTTGAAAAATGCGGTTCCTTCGGCAGCAGAGGAATCCAAACAGCCGCTCAGCATCACAGAACCGAACCGGTGCTTCAGTATCCAAAGCAAGTTCTTGACCTTCGTGTCTCAGCAGTCAGGTCTGTTTAAGTCTTTTGACAACATGGTGCTATAGTTCAGTTTCAGAATGGAAACGGGAAGTTATCTTGTTTTAGATTCACTGTGACGCTGCAGTGTCACAGGGACAGAACTGAAATTAGCTCATTGTGAAGCAGTTTAAAACGTTCTGGGATCTAAAAGCAGCAGGAAGTGCAGGATTGTGCAGCAGGTTGGTGCATCTGTAGCCCCAAAGGTTCGTCATCACAGCTGATCAGAAGGAACAATTTTTTTACTGGCGCCCTGTAGGCTTGTGTTGAGAAAGTTAAGTTTTTGTAGAAGCACAGAGTGTTCATTCATGACATGGTAGAGGTAAGGATGGTCCACGGTGTCTAACGCCGCTGTCACATTCAAAAGCACCAGCAGAACAGTTTCCAGAATCCATTGGCAAAAAGATATCATTAAAACCCTTAAAACAGCAGATTCAGTGCTATGATATGTTATATAACCAGACTGCTACGCTTCCAAAATTCAGTTTTCATCTGAATATTCAGGATAAAGGGGCAATAGTAGGAAAGACGTGGTGGAACAACGTCACAAGGGGATCCAGAAGATTTCATACCGATAACCAGTTTCTCTGCTGAGGAGAGAGAAATACACTTAAAATGATGAAAAACAGGCCAAGGCAGGCAGATTATTACAGGCAAGATGCTTTATTATAATGTTCTGTCTCTCTTAGATTCCCCTAAAAGGAATCTAACTGATTAGATTTTACTCAAATCATTTATTTTACACTAATTTATATAAACTTTGCTTTCATGTGATTTTTTAAAATGTATATAATCCCCTTAGATTTACAACATTTTATATTATATAGGGACTATGTCTCTCTGCTGGCCTGGGAACGCCTTGGGATTCCCCTGGAGGAGCTGGCCCAGGTGGCTGGGAGAGGGACGTCTGGGCCTCCCTACTGAAGCTGCTGCCCCCGCGACCCGACCCCGGATAAGAGGAAGAAAACGGACGGATGTTTTTTTTCTTTGGTTTCCTAACTATTACTACCTAGAACTTAGTTCAGTACTGTTTTATTTCTTCTATTTTTTAATGTTCCCCTTATTTAGAACTTATTTAGATTTATTTATTTAGTCTTATTCATTTTCTTTTAGTTACTCTTAGATTCCACTAAAAAATAATCTAATTTGATTTCTTACTCATAATTATTTTTTTTTTATTTTTTTTTACACTCTTCTAGACCCTTTTTGGCTAAATTTGTGCATTCTATTTTACTTTTATTCCTATTTTTAAGGTTCTCCTGAGCCACTTTCTAGCTAAAGCCTAGTTTATTAGTTTTATTATATGACTTTCTTTTAATTTCTAAGGTTTTTATGTTTTGGCAAGAGTCTTCTTTATTCCAAAAAAGGAGAATCTAGTTTATTGGCTTTTGATTTATTTCTTTTCTTTATTTCCAATATTCTGGGTATCGATTGCAACTGTGAAAAAGGGATTGAGGATGGAGGTAGAAGATAAGGAATGTGTGAAAATATGAGAGAACTGAAAGAATGGGTTATGAGTGGAGTTTTGAAGCCTTCGAAAGATATGCAGAAAATTAAAAAGAGGGTCAACAAGGTGTGGGACGGATGGGTAAGCAAGGCCGTTCTGAGGCTGATCTTGAAGGCTCTCTGCTCCAGGTGTGAATATTAGCTGTTTTAAAAGCACAATCTGGTGTTGAGCTGGAAGAGAAGCAAGTTAAATGGGAAGAATCTGGGAAGAAGTCATGGGGCACTGTTGCAGCGCAAAGAAAACTAGAATTTAATCAGCTGGTTGGAAAGATGGTAAACATGATGAATTCTGCATTAAAAAAGAAACAGGCACACACTGGAATATGTCCTTCACTTCCACACAAAAACAGATAAGTTGTCTGACACGAATCCTTTTAATCCTCCACCCTGTCAACCTACGGCCCACCAGCTGCGTCTTCATGGCTCCAGTGGTGCAGCGATCAGGGGATCTGCAGCCTTCACAGACGCTTACGTCTCAGAATGACAGATCTTCCTCCACCCACCTAACCCTCACACTGGAGATTTGAGTAAATCTGCAGTGGGTCCCACAGCTATGATTGGGCCCCGCTGGCTCCAATAGCCCCCCCCCCCCCCCCCCCGTTCTCCAAAAACCTACCCAGAGAGGGAGGCACCACCAGCCACTAAAGTCTGCGGGGCCAGAGGCTATGACCAGCGGTGAGGCGTTAAAACGACAAACCGAGATCAAAACGACATACTCCACAGGACCTCAGACCCCCCAGGAGTAGCACAGCTACCTGGCCAGTAACCCCCGTCCGCGGCCCCCCCCACCAAGAACATCGCCAGGAACTGCCGGAGGCCGCCTCGAGGCTCCCAAAGCCCGACCCCAGCAGGGGCCACAGACCCAGGCGCCGGGCCCACCGGAGATGGAAAACTAGCCAACAAGTTGGACAGGTGTGTGTGCTCATGTTGTTCTGATGCAAAAGGTAGTTTTAGCTGCAGGTGGAGTGCAGAGTCTCGTGGCCGATCACACGAACAGCGCGGAGCTAGAAGGTTGTTTACAGGGAGGGAGGGAGTTTTGACTCCAGAGGGTTTATAGATGCTGTTGGGGGACCCGAGGAGTTCCAGATGAATATAAAGCAGGACATCAAATTGCTGCAGGATGTGAGTCTGTTTTTCTGTGGCCCACTATCAATAAAAATATACACTGGATTAATTACATTTATTCCAAGCAGCAGAGGTTTATTAGTTTCACTCGTGATGCTTTGCAGGGCCTGGCTGAGCAGTTTGCTGCTACTTCTTTGATGAAGAATGGCTATTGATGTGTTTGCTGATGGGGGGGGGGGGTCTGTGTCATGATTGGAGATATGTGCTGTACTGAAATCCCAGTAATACTTCTCCTGATGGGTCTGTTACAAAGGCAATAATGAGTTTGAAGTGGCTTAGAGAGGAGCTGGCAGGAGACTCTGGGTGGAGAATCCACTGCCTGAGTGGCTGGAGAAAGAGTTTGGTAACCATGCAACAGCTTCTGTCCCTGGATGGAGAACACGTACCTGTTGAGAACAGATGTAGGGTGAGTTTGTTCTGCAGCTGTAAGGTTATAGGTCCCTACCAGCAATAAGAGGATCACGTATTGTTTTATATCCTTATTTATTTCAGTCACATTAGTGTTGTCACCTTAGTGGCTGTCAAAGGAGGGAATTGTTGAGAAAGTTAAGTTTTTGTAGAAGCACAGAATGTTTGTAAATCAGTAAACTGGGAGTATTTTAAGGAACGTTGTTACTACAGAGACACTGTTCTCATGAAGGTTAAGATGGCTGTAACTCACAATGAGGGGAAGACGTAGGAGGCCAACACTGCAGGATGTGGTGCTGCTAACCCACTTTCAGGGCGAAGAATAACAGAAATACTGTAGAACGTTGTGTAAGAGATACCGTATTTTTGGACTATAAGACGCACTTAAAATCCTTAAATCTTCTCAATAATTGATGCTGCGCCTTATATGTGATCACCGTTGTGTTTACTGACTGATTTTATGTGGTACAATGCGCTCATAAATCTGTTAAAATGTGTAAATATTACTCTGGTTAGCAACAAACCGCTCCGCTCAGTGGATATTAGGAGCATTACGGTACACTGTGTCTCTACCTGAGGACCCCTGAGCTGTCTACCAGACTGCCTGGCTGTAATGTCTAAACTAGAAGTGCATTCATGTAACAATAAACCTAGTAAGTTAATTCAATATAAAAGTTTATTTTATGGTAGAAACAGGGCAGTTTAGTCCAGCTACTCTGTCCACAGCGACGAGAGAGACGTGAAGGAGTGATGTTACACACTTGGGAACAATATTTAATGCGCTTTATGGTACAAAAAATACGGTAAATCAGAATCTTCTTAACTCGAGGCCCCAGCTGTTGGTGGAGGCGAGGAAGATCCATGTTTTGTACTATTCAACTTTTTAAATACATTTTCATTAACTTTGGATTCTGTTTTAATCTCAACATGTGTCCTTAAATTTCAGAATAAACGAACACGCAGTTAGGTGGTAAATCTTCCTAACATTTGACCCAGCAGAATATAACTTTATAATAACGTGTAAATATCCCACAAACATATGAAAGACAGAAACAGCAGTTCTGCGTGGATTGGACGCGTTTGTCTTCACAATAAACCCACGACAGTCTGACCTGAAGCCTGATCTCAGTCTGATTGGACAATGTTTGCCCACCTGTCCAAACTATGTGTCCCAATAAAAAAATACATTTATTGGTTTAATAAATACAGACCCCCGGGGTCTGTATTTATTAAACAGAAAGCTTCCTGTCTGGATCTTCTGGTCAGAACCTCAGAGGGGAACAAGCTGAGACAGAACCAGCAGACCAGAACCAGCCAGCAGAGGGTTTGGTGAAGATTACGTTTTCAGCTGCTTCCGTCTTTGGTCGACATAATTTGGGTTTTAATTGTTTTCATTTTCTGGCATTTTCAACAATTATGACATTCAAACGTGTTTTACATTTGTAACTTAATAATTTTGTGTTTTTGTAATGAGAAACTAAAGTTGTTCTGAGATGTTCTGTCACCTTCATCTCAGGAAAGTTCCTGTTCAGTTCTCAATATTTCTGAGGAGTCCAGTTTCTCACATTCAGCTGTGCAGTGACGTTAAACGGCCACCAGGTGGCGCTGCAGACACTTAGCAGCAAAGCCTGGAGCCTCCACCTCTGCAGAGAAGCGGCTGTTTGGCACTTGGGCTACAGATTGGGGGTCTATGGGGTTTCTGGGGGGCGCTGCTGCAGGATGGAGCGGTTAAGGCTGCTGAGGAAGCTGGGAAGAGAGAAGCGGCCGGCGACGCTGCTGCAGAGCTGCCGCGCCCGCTGGGGGAGCTGCGCCAGCTGCTGGGGGAGCCCGGAGAGCTCTGCGGGTGGGGTTGGCATGGACAGCGCGGGCGGCGTCAGGTGGTGCTCATGCATCAGTTTCCTGCAGCGCTCCACGCACTCGGCGGCAAGCGGGAGACGAAGCAGGAAGTTCTTTACGGGAGCGCACAGGCTGGGAACTGCATGGAGAAACATGAGTGAGAACTTTGCAGCTGAAACTGAGCGACGTGAACATTTATGGTCAGAGAGGGGGTCCACCAGGAACGACAAGACGGACGGAACCAAGACGGAACCAACAGGGACTGAACTAAGGTGGACGGACCGCTGAGGCTTCTTGGGTAAAAGAGTTGCTCAGCTCTCACCTCCAGATCCAGCTGCTGCTGTTTCTTCTTCTGCTGCTGCTGCTTCGTTCTGAGGAGAAGAAGAAACATCACAAACATGGTAAAATGATCCTGAAACTTTAAATAATCAGGAGCTGCATGATGGTGGGACAAGACTTGATGAAACCCCAGATGGACCCTGAAGGTTTGGTCCAGAACCTGCAATGATGATCTTCAGTGCTGACACCAGGATTATCTGTTTAATATATGTCGACTGGCTGTAGGACAAACCCTTCAGCCAGTCAGATATAACTCAGATGTTGTAGCAACTCACCTGCTGTGTGGAAGGGGGCGGGGCCTCTTCAGGGTGTGGTTCTGGTTGTTGGGTCACTGGACTCTCCAGGTCTCTCCTTTCTGACGCCGGCTCCACATCGGTGGACGAAGGCGTGACCTGGTCTGGTGGCTGGAGTTCAGAGGACAGAGCCGGAGCTTCCACCTGGTTCCCTTCAGTCGTAGCGTCAGGATCTTCTTCAGCCGGACAGACGTCCACCAGACACCTGAGACAAGGTGAGATGAAGGAAAAGAGGGATGGAAGAGACGTCCTGTAAGGGTCTCATAGGTCTCTGGATGCAGAGGGGAGGACACCTGAGAGGAGGACATCACCCAGGACAACGACTGACCTGAAATAGTCCTAAAACCCTGGAGGTCCATTTTTGGAGGGTTTGCTCGGGACCAAACTAACACCTGACCAGTCTCTGCGTCAGCATGGCTTAAATAAGGCTAACAGTGCCGTCCCCACGGCAACACCTGAATGTCCACCCGTTACAGCAGTCCTGACAGGCCTGGCCTTGTTCCTGCAGCAGAGGATGTTTCATTTGATCTAACTTATTGACAAATAATTCTCTTTATGAGGCCATGAAGCTGCGAGAGCCAGAAGAAAACATGGAGCCATCTTCACATGAGACACAGGACCTTTAAACCAGCATCTCCTCAACTGTACGCTAGTTAAATCAAAAGGGCCAACCTACCTCTTCAGCTCAGTCCTGATTGGCAGAGAGAAGGTTGCAGAAAGTAGGACAGTTAGAGTCAGATCCAGGATCAGGCCTTCCACTAACCCTATAATCACCTGAGGATGGGAAACGCATGGCAGAAAGCTTCAGAGCGGGGGCGGAGCCTATCCTAACACCTGGGAGAGGGGGTTACACTATTTATAGTATATCAATTCACAAAGAGCCATGAAAGAGCTCGCTAACTCATCCCAAAGGACTGAAGAACCGCAGGAGAACCCAGCTCAGATTTCAACCCCAAACCTTCTACCTTTGACACGACACTGCAAGCACCACCCCAGCTCTGGTCCGGCCACCCGTCGTCTCCCAGGTTTCTACGGTCAGAACAAGGAGACCTTCTGACCCGATGGTGTGACTCTATGTAAGGATCGGTTGAACATCTGGAAATTAAAATCATGATGCTCCTGGAGCGCCCCCAAGTGGCAGCTCGTTAGCAGCGTAACTTATCTGGATGCAGGTCAGGTCACCTCGGCACCGTGCATGCTGAGCTGAATTAACCTTCATCGGCGTGTTGCATGAAGATGAGCCATGCTGTGATGTTTGGGGGGCGGTTGCATAAATGCTAGCAGGGCTGCATGTGTGGTAAATGCACGGCGTGTGAGCGCTGCAAGGCTGAAGCTGCAGAAAGGTTTGACATGTAGAAAAGTTCTGTGGCGGCCCGAATGACCTGGTGTTTAAACTGTGCTGCTGCAGCGATAGGAAGGTGATGCTTATCGAACTAAGGCGGCCTTTCCTCCTACGCTTTGAAACAAAAGGCAGGGATGCAGCGGGACATTAAGCTCCTCTCAGAAAGCGTGCGAGCTGAGCTGAAACTACCAGAGCTGGAGTCCAAGCCTCCATCTGACGGGGCTGAACTTACTCGTCGGTTTGATTCTCTTCAGTACTTTTGCTCTTAGTGCCTGTGCTGTCCTCACTGTCCTCCTGCAGGTTCTGCAGCCTGAACGAGCAGAAGAGCAGAAAGCTGCTGTGAAACTGAACATCTGGAACATCTGGCTGCAGATGTTGATCAGGAAGTAAAAGAGTTCAGAGGAGGTTCAAAGCTGCTTCAGTTTGGAGGAAAATGTTGTTTATCTGACAAGTTTGTCCAAAAAAATCAACTCAAATGTTTGATTTTCTAAAACAGAAAATAAATTCAACAACTGGAATAAGTTGCTTTGTTCATTCAGTTCGTTAGACCAAACAGAGCTTCTAATATTCCTGGAACCTGAATGTCTGATTAAAGACAGACCAGTCGGACGTTAACGAGATAAACCTGATTAAGATCAAGAGAAGCTTGTTGGTAGTTCACACCCGGCTGGAAATAAATGTTCTGGTTGGAAAAGGGAAACCTTCAGCAACCCAAGGAAGACGCCAAAGCATCCGCCTGAAAGCTGAACTGAAGAAATCAAAGAAACAGGAGTTGGTTTTTGAAGCCAAACCAGAATCAAACAGAGGAGAACAGGGTTCCAGCGGGCCGAAGAACGCTGCTGGTGGAACATGTCAAGCAGAGTCTGGTTAAAGGCAGCAGGTTAGACCCAGTCAGCGATGATCCGGAGCAGAACCCAGAGGTCAGGACATCTGCAGGACATCTGCAGGACGCATGGATCCATCAGGACGATGATGCGTCTGTGGACCAACAAACTGACAACTTTTGGACGTTTGCTGTGGAAACTAGGAAAACTGGGGCATAATCCTGCTGAGCTGATCTGGCAGCTCCAGAACAAGAACCTTGAAGATCAGCGACGTTCTCAAAGAACAGAGGAGCTGCAACAAAGATCTAAGATCTTCTGAGGATTTAATTTAGTTCTTTCTCTAATTCTGTCAAACAGTTCTGGTAGAATCATCTGTTTAATGGAATATTCCTGTTGGGACTTTGGAGTCCTTTCAGAGATGTGGTGCTGCATTTCCTCTCAGGAACAGCGACAGATCAGTTCCTCATGGAAGCTCGCTGCTGCCACAAGAAGGACGTGAATGGACCCCGACAGTCAAACCGGTACAGAGAAACCAGCAGAACCAGGCTGGTGATGAGTCTCAGAACCGAGGATCAGAAGCTGGATCCTGTCTAAACAAAGTTTCTGATTTGTTTCTATCACTTTACTCTCCCTGCTGTCCAACAGCCTGTGGTTCTGCTTCAGCACAGAGACGTCCTGACCGTATTGGACCTGCTTGCTCTGCAACGCTTCAGATGCAACAATCGGGGTCAAACTGAGTCTTCATCAGAAGAACAGCAACAAAACAGTTTCTTTTTTTAGTAGCGCAGAAACCAAAGACTCCACCAGAACCCCGAGAGACAAATGGATCTGCTGCAGCTTCCAGTGAACTTACTCGGGTTCATCTTCATTTTCCTCCTCCAGGATGTTGGGCAGTCTGCGGACAGCCAGAAACTTTGGTCAGAGAGAATAGAAATACCTCTGCTGTCCCACAGTGGGGACATTTGGATGCAACAGTGGCAAAAACACAGACAGAAGACACCAGAAATGATAAAAAAGATACTGTGCAATTATTCATCTATAATAAGGCATATTCAAGTAAAAATGCAATGTTCACGTGAAATACAACTCCTCTGAGATGCTTGTACAAACAAGCATCTCAGAGGAGCTAAAAAGTGCAAATGGACATTAAAATGAAATGTTCCAGGTAGGTTTAATGGTCCACTGTCCATCAGTGATGTTATTCCAGTCCTGTCTGGGACTGGGACCAGCGGGCATCCCAGGACAGTTTAATGAGTTTATCCAGACACTTCCTCTCAGCTACAGATCCTTTATGGCATCTGGTTTCTACCTGAACTCGGGTCATCTGTCTGAAATCAGACAAAACTGGGCCACTTACTGGTCGTTGGACTCTGGAAGCGTTTCTATAACGATCTTAGCTGAATGCTCCACCTCCAGCTGCCGCACCGCCTCCTCCGCCGCCTTCCTGGCCATCTCCTCAGCGACCCGGGCCGCCTCCAGACGCTCCTGCTGCAGCCTGAGACAGGGAGGAGATCCCAGCATCCAGATCCAGCATTCAGAGTTAAACCCACTGATGGATCCGGTACTTTTGCCTGATATTACAGATGGAGGTTTTGCCAGTAAGCTCTGATAACACAAACCTACAACATCCTAACACTGGATGCTTGTATGAACAGGACCATCCATGTAAACCAGAATCTGGATCCAACCTGAAGATGGTTCTGACAGAACTCCTGAAGCTCTGAGAGCAGAGCTATTCTGGTCCTCTTAAAGCAGATATTAACGCTTAAGCTGTAACTCAGCTGATGATGCAAAAAACATTTGACGGCCGGCCAGGTGCCAGCATCTTCTTTCCCTGCCTGGGGGGGCCTGGGGGGGGCCTGGGGGGCAGCAACCAGACTCTGCAGGCTAATTGGGCTGCATAGTTGGGATGGCTTACTGACTCATGAAAGTCCCCGCCGGGTCTCTGCTGAATACCATGAGGATAAAAAAAACACCAGATCCATCACAACCCCAAGCTGGTGGTCAAACACTGAGGCCATCAGATGGACGCTGAGGAGGGGGCATACCCCTGCAGAGGCCTGAAAGCTGCTGTCTAGTCTGCCGTGCCTGAGCTGTTTCAGCGCTTCCTGGTGAGCTGAACCACACAACTCTCCTGACACTGAACACTAAGTCCAACCTCTGCAGCTGCACCATCAGCGTCCTGAGGGGATGCAGAGAGCGCAAACAGGACGAGCGCCAAGGAGTTACCAAGGCAGTGCGTAAGCTTTACAGAGGAGGAAATCTGTAGCGCAACGTTGAGTCCACAAGGTCTGGACCTCAGTCCACGTGGAGATCGAGGGAGGAAGATGATGATGAGGAGCTGCTGCTAACCTTTCCTCCATGTGAGCGAGGACAGCCTCTCCAGCCTCCTTCTTGATGCTGTCCACCAGAGGGCTCAGCTCATCCACCTGTGTCTCTACGTCGTCCGTCTGCAACCAGAAACACAGATTTCCTTTAAGTCCCTCTGAAGTCCTCCCACTCCATCCCACATACCTGTCCAACACGTCCACCTGTCCCACCGGTCCTATTTATCCCATCCCTCCCTTCTGTCCTGTCTGCCACTTCCAAAGTCGTGTAAATCCATGTTCTCCCTTTCTGATGCTTGCCAAGAGCTGCAGGAAGTCGTCTTCACTACTAACCCTGACGCATGATTGCACTGACTTTGTGATTGGCTGATTCATTGTTCCTGGCAAGGAACTGAACAGGTGTGCCTAATAAAGTGGCCGGTGTGTGTATTTTTTTTTATTCCAGTAAGTAAATAAGTGAAAATAATCCAGCAGTTGCAGCTTTATTGAAGAATTCCTCAGAGTCAGTGTTGTTTGGTTTTACGTTAGAATCTGATTAACTGCTAAAACCATTAATACTTGTTTAACCAGAGCAGATGTTTAACAGGCGTGGGAATAAAAACACGACGTGATTGGTTAGTAAGGGTTTCTGCAGGGCAGCAACACACTCACCTCCTTTGTGGACCTCTGCTGGTTGTTCTGCACAGGCGGCTCGTCCTCCACCTCCTCCAGGTCTTCAAGGACCAAGTCCGTCTTCTTCTGAGTGGTGCTGACTAGACGCACAGGGAAGGCGGAGCTGCTGTGGTTAAATGTGTCGACAGTGAAACTGCTCTGCATTGATCATACCTCGGTGAACCAAACTGAATCTAAACGTAAGGACAACCACCATTTCTGGGCGGATTAACTGAGCTGAAGCGCTCTTAAAAGATGGATTTGTGTGTTTGAAGGGAAGAGCCTGAACATCTGCATGTTTTAGCATATATTCAGCGGCTCATTAATGAGCAGACGCAAAATTATTGCAACCTGGTAGAAATAAAGTAAATCTCCTTAAAATATTAGCTTTTTTTTATTTTGATCTTTGTAATTTATTGGCATGTCAGCTTTCTGTGCTGTCTTCATCTCTGTTTGACAGATAATGTAGGAGCAGAGGCAGACGGAGAGTACGTTCTCTTTCAGCTGGTTTCCAACACCTGGGCCTGGAGGAGTTTCTCATCTAACACAAGACTGAAGGATCGGCCCAACGGTCGATTTATTTCTGTGATAATTAATATGTTGATCTGTGTGATCTCATATTGAAACAAAAAGATCCATTCTCTGTTTTCCAGAGCAAGCCTCATTGTCAAGCCTCAACATCACCAGCTGATTGGCTGATTGGTTGATTGATTAATTGACTGATTGATCTCTGTGCTGTTCAAACAAAAAGACCCAAAACAGTCTCCATTTTCAAGATCAAACCTTTATTTTCCTGCGTTGCTTGTAGTGAGATAGCTGCTGATATTTCAGTGAAAATGTCCAAAAAGCAAAAAGCTGAAGTAGGAAAGTGAACATCCAGACTGCAGACCTGCTCCCGGTGTAAAGCAGCGCCAAGCTGAACGGCCAGCAGTTTGTCTGCAGCTGCAGGCGGGTTACTGATAAGATCCTCCTGTCAGTCCTAACGGAGCGGACCCTCCTCAGGAACATCGGGCTGAACATCCTGTAAAGTCTCACAGTCCTGGTCCTGAATGCGTGTCGGACTCCTTTTTTCTGCAGTTTGGGAAGCGAGACTAACGTTAAGCTCCAGAGCTGAGAACGCTACGGTACTGATGGCGTCAGTCCGCCGGTCATGTGTCTGCTGCTGTCAGTGTGAGTGTGAGCGACTCTGTCCTGCACCTCCTTCTCCTTTTATTTAAGGGGCTCAGGCCGACTTCCCCCCTGAAACAGAAGGAGAAGAGCAGCTCAGTTAGAGTCCGCCTCACCTCTGACACCAACCAACCAACCAATCAGCTCGTCTGCATGATTTCAGACATAACATCAGACTGACCTGAAGCACCTGGACTGCAGCAGGAACCCGACTGTTCAGCTGCAGCTCAGCTTCTGTCTACACTAACCAGCTTCAACACTACGCAGTCCTAAACACAACATGATAAAAGGTTCACGCCTCATGCTCTGAGGGACTCCCTGAGGAATGGGCGCCCAGAACGTCTCAAACGCCAACAGAAACCTTGTCTGTGAGAAACTTCTCCTGTTGGTTATGGAAAATAAGACATGGGCTACATCTGCCTCCTAACTCCTATCTCCAGCTCCTAGCTCCTATCTCCTGCTCCCTGACCTTTCCTGGGTCAGCAGAACTCTATCAGGGAGGAAAGGAGCTTCAGCTGCTGAGCTGATTCCAGACTTTAACTCTGACGTCATTAGTGACGGAAACATGGAGGGTGGAGTCAGAAACATGGAGGGTGGAGTCAGAGACATGGAGGAAGGAGTCAGAAACATGGAGGACGGAGTCAGAAACATGGAGGATGGAGTCAGAAACATAGAGGATGGAGTATGAAACATAGAGGATGGAGTCAGAAACATGGAGGATGGAGTCAGATCCGATCTACAGCCTTCTGGACATGAGCTACAAAGAGACGCTCTCTGCTCTACGCACATTTTAGTGGATTTCTGTGTGGGAGCTGTGCTGACCCGTCATGTCACGCTAAGGATTGTGGGATACCTTATACCTCCTTCCTCACTGACTGCACTATTCAGACACTCTGATCATGACGACCGTTGATCCACTACTGTTGCTTAAGCGTTGTC
This sequence comes from Fundulus diaphanus, assembly GCA_037039145.1. Taxonomy (NCBI): domain Eukaryota; kingdom Metazoa; phylum Chordata; class Actinopteri; order Cyprinodontiformes; family Fundulidae; genus Fundulus; species Fundulus diaphanus. Next base: position 1,138,517 of record CM073122.1, read on the forward strand.
ACCAATTAGTGATTATCTGAAGCAGCCCAGTTTCCTTCCTGCAGCCAGAACTCAGGGTTTCTTCAACCCGTTTCAGCAGCGAGGTTCTGTGCATTGGTGCCAATAAACCTGCAGCTTTGGGCACTCTCACTGAACAGTTGTCAGGTAAACGAGGATATTTTCAGTCTGTGTGCAGATGGACCACATGTGCAGAACAAATGGTCCAAACTGCAGTGAGTTGGTGCTGCTCCACAATGCATCTGTCCACAGTATGAGGGACTTACTGCTCTGCACGTCGTCATTTCCTGCATCCTGTATCAAGGAGACAAATCAGACCCTCAGTGAAGGTCAGCTGACCCCTGCTGGATATACGAGGAGCTTTAAGGAGACTCACCGGCTTTGGGACGGGCTGAGGCAGCATGCGTCCGATGCCGCTGACGATCCAGCCCATCATGCTGCAAACAACAGAACATTTCAGGAGAGTTCAGAGATCAGCAGGAAGCTCCAAGAACAGGGAGATGATGATGCAGCACCCCAGAAACCAGATTACAGTTGGTGAACTTTTCCTCTCTGACTGCAGTCTATGGTTCTGTCGGGTTCTAGGAGAACGCTGTTATCGGGCCAGTAGTTCAGACAAATTTCAATCTTCAGCAGTTTCTATGCTGCAGGTCAACAGATTGCACTGCAACCTGTCAGCAGTGGCCCTGTGCTGCTGACAGGTTGAAAGTAAACCTCCTGTGAACTCAGATCTGCTGAGTTTGAGATGGTCTCCTCCTAAATGAAGAGATGGAACCAGACCAATGCTGTGAGCTCCACCACAGACCGTCAGTGTTGAAGCTGTCCTGCAACATTTAGCTGCGTCTCTTCTCCAACACACCTGACTCCAGAATCTGCAGAGCCAGACATGCTAGTCAGGCTGTTTAGGCGTTCGGTTCAGGTGTGCAGGACAAGGGACACCTGTGAAGGCTGCAGGACACTAACACTCAACGCCTGGTGTCGAGGGACTCAAGGAATCATTCAAATGAGATCATTTTGGTGGTTTTGCAGAGATGAAACTGTAATCAGGTTTCTTGTTGCCTTTGGATTGAGCTTTAGGTTTCAGCCGCTGGGATTTTTAAAAGCAAGACTGAGAAGATCTCCACCTACTTTGGCTGCTGCTCTGCTTCCTTTGCAGACCTGAGGAGATAAACAAAAAAAGAGAAAAACCTTTAATCCTCATTATTACCTTCTTGAATTTCTCTCTCATGTCTCAGTCTGCTGTTGCAGACCTCCTGCCCTTGTCACAGTTGGATTTTCCACGATGGGCCGGAAGCAACAAACACAGAGGCAGAATTACGATAAAGGCTGTTTATTAACGGAGAGAATGATGGGAGATTATGGTGAAAAGGGATGTGAGGTAGAGGCTGCCTCGAGGCTCTGGTCATGGACTGTGTAGAGAGAGAGAGAGACAACAGGCCAGGAAATGGCAAGCAGAGGTTGACTTATGGATGGATGGTTTGACTGGAGGAGGCTAGTCAGACAGACCGAGGTGTGTTCGGGGCAGGATTACGGTTCTACGACGGAACCAGACGCCGGCAGAGGAGGAGCGCCGGGATGACCGGAAATGCAGGAAGGCTGGAGGGGTTCCGACTTGACAGGGAGTCGGGACAAAGAGAACCAGCAGCGGAGTGGTGACGGCTGAGCTGGAGCAGATCCAGAGAAGCAGGATGACAGGAACTGAACAGGAACCAGGATGGATGCAGGAGAGAGAAAGGCAAGATCCATGAGCGGTAAACACAGAAGGACGAGAACATGGAGGAGCTGAGACAAGGTCCGGTACCGCTCAGGAGAGCTAAGGCGCTGATGCCTTCCTTCTGTTCTCCGGCTGGGCAACACCTGCTAGCCGGCGTCTGCCTGTGGCGTCCTGCAGGAAACAAGTCAGAACAACACACACCACGGCTGACCTGACCCACAAACCTGACACTGCCCATTTGAGGGTGGACTCAAAGATGATCAGGAGGTCTGAGCCGGACAGATGTGGGACTGATGATGGAGTCAGAATGAGCCCAAAACCCGGGGTGCCAACTTCCTGGAGTACGTCTTTAGGGGGAAATTCTTAGAAGACAGCCAAACCTCCTGGCCACGGGCAGACTGTTGGACATACTTCTTGGTCTGGTTCTACACCTTCTCACAGGCCCAGACTTGACTCCTGACTGATGGTAGGGTGGTTTCAGAGAAGGTAGATGGCAGCCATGTAAGTTGGTAATCCAGGACACCTTGAAAGGAGACTTCCCAGTGGCAGCGGAGATGTGGCTGTTATGCTGGACCTTGGCCCCTAATCCAGAAGATGCCCCCAGAGCTGGGAGATGGAAGACGTGGTGAAACAGGAGACAAGCAGTCAGATGAGCTGAGGGGAGTTTGGTTAAGCTGACTGGAACACAGGCCTTTGAAAATCTATCTATAATGGTTAGAATGGCAATCTTGCCTTTGGATGGAGGTAAACCGGTGACAAACACAATGTGGGACCAAGGCTGAGCAGGGATGGTAAGTGGTTGTTAAAGTCCAGATGGCGGTTTATGAGAGTTCTTGTTCTTCACAATCAGTACGTGCAGAAACGTAACTGCAGACATCTTTGTTGAGGGACGGCCACCAGAAGTGTTGGCAGAGGAGGCCAATGGATCAGCTGGAACCAAGAACTTGGAGTTATGGGCCCATTGTATGACTTAGGAGCGGAGAGAAGAGGGTACATAGGTGCGTCCATGCGGTCTTAACAGTTTGGAGATAAGTTATTGTGGTCTGTCCAGATGAGAATGGGTTGACCTCCTGCCAGTGCCTCCACTCCAAGGTGAGTTTAAGGGCCAGTAGTTCCCCGTCGCTGATGTCATCGTTCCTTTCAGCGGGGGTGAATCGTCGGGAGAAGAAGGCGCAGGGCTGAAGGATGCTGTTGTGGTCAGGTTGTGATAGGACAGCTGCCAACCCATCATCTGGAGCGTCTACTTCCATGGTGACCTCTTTCTTGTGGTCAGGATGGATGGGGACGGGTGCAGAAGCGAAGATCTCCTTAAGTTGTTTGAATGCGATGTCGGCAGCTGCTGACCAGACGAATGTGGTCCTGGTGGAGATGAGAGCCGTGAGGAGTTGAGCAATGAGAATGAAGTTCTTGATGAATCTGAGGTAGAAGAATGCGAAACCTAGGAATCTTTGGAGTTGTTTGCGTGATGAAGGTACCGGCCAGTCAACCACCGCTTGGACCTTGCTGGGATCTGTCTTCACCTGTCCACCCTCAAGGATGTACCCGAGGAAGACAGTCGATGGGACATGGACCTCATTGTTCTCGCCCTTAACAGACAACCGGTTCTCCAGCAACCGCTGCAAAATGACCCTGACGTGTTGCTGGTGCTCACTACGGCTACGGGAGAAGACGAGTATGTCCTCAAGACAACAGAAAACAAAATTGTGTAGGAAGTCACAGAGAACGTCATTGATCAGAGCCTGGAAAACAACTGGAGCCTTGGTGAGACCCAAGGGCGTGACCAGATTTTCTAAATGACCATTCGTCGCCCTCCCTGATGCACCCCAGATGGTAGGCGTTACAGAGATGTAGTTTAGAGAATATGGTGGAGCCATGGACTGAATCGAAGGCTGACGTGACTAAGGGCAAGGAATATTTGTTTTTTACAGTAGTTTGGTTGAGTTAGGCAGTCGATGCAGGGTCGGAGGGACTTGTCTTTCTTGGTGACAAAATAAGAACCCTGCTGGAGAAGTGGATGCTCTGATGATACCTGCTTTTCTCTTTCAGATGCCTTGGACAAACCGGGCGGGAGGAGGTTCGTCTCTGGAGGGCTGTCGGGTACGCAGGATGACCCACATACCTGACAGGCCTCTGGAGACGGGGAAAGTCTACCAGCATTTAGCTTAGTGCAATTAGCAGCTCTGCTTGAAGTAAATATCACCCAGATCTAAAACCTGACCTTTAGGGAGTGAAAGGGTTCGTCAGTAACTGTAGGAAGATAAAAATCTAGATGAATCCCTTAAAGAAGGTCGAGGCCAACATCTGCAACACATGACTCACTCTGTCTCCAAGGCGGGTCTGGTGGCCGGAGGTGGAGCTGCAGGGGGAGCTGTGGTGTCCCAAAACAAGGACAAACATTTCAGTAAAGCTCATTGTCCAATGGTGACCGCATCAACCATCACCAGAACAAGGACTAGAGGCACCTTTGGGCGGAGCTGGAGTTTCAGACTGGTTGGTTCCTTCTGGCTTTAGGGGGATCTCTGGCTGGGGAACCACCTTCACGATGCCATGTTTGATCCACTCCATCATGCTGGGAGACCAGTGCATGGTTCAGATAGAACAACATGTTACAGGTTCAGCGTCTACGATCATCAATTAACCAATTAACCAGCCAGCCAATCAGCCCTGACCGTGGGCATTTCTATCTAAAGAACGGGGATCAAGCTGACCTGGGTGGAGCTGTCTGCTCCGTTGGATCCGGCTCCTTCTTGGCCTTCTGAGGTTCTGCAGGCGAAACATTAGAAAGTGTTGAAAATGAGCTTCTGCTGCAGTTCAGCTGCAGGAACATTGAGGTAAGTTCTCACCTGCTGGAGCTGCTGTTTGCTGCACCTGAGAAGGAGCAAAAACGGGTCAGAAACACCACCATCATAGTCACCTACAGCCATAAATAACGATATCTGGAGCTGAACCTGGAAAGTTTAGACTTTATGAGTGCTGGAGAACATGTGGAACCTCTATGTGGAACTCCATGTGTTGGAGTTCTGTGGTTCTGCGTGAACAGCCTCAGTAATGATCCCAGCGAGTTTATTGTTCCAGTAAATCATTAATGTTCGATCAGCCAGACGAGCAAACATCTGCTGCTGCTTCTCGTCCCTGAAAGCTGCTCCCAGGTGATTTTCTCTCTTTATTTACGTCTAATTAGTTTTCTGGGCTCGTCTCAGATTCATTTCAGGGAGTTTAGGCCCATGAAGCTGAGACCTCAGGTGCTGGACTCAGTTCCTAGATGTTCTGGCCATCTCCACACTCCATGAAACGTAACACGGTTGGAATCAGAAACGGGTTTAGATGTTCGGGGTGGAAGTTGGCCTTTTAAATCAGCTGCTGTGAAGACTGGACTCAGCTGAAGAACATCTCCACACGTTGTGTCCTGTTCCTATTTCTTCTCATCCTTACGTCAAACGTTTTATCAGCCAGACTCCTGGATGTGTTGGATGAAAACCAGAAGGATGTTTCTGTCTGGACTGATGTTTCTTGACAGCTACAGAACCTTCTGACCCGCTCTCAGGAAACTCGGTTCCATCTGCTGATCCTAAGTGCTTCAGTAGAAGGCAACTGGACTTCTTCTCTTGTTCCTTGAAGGTTTTTTGCTGCTCTTCAAAAGGCTTGATTCCAGTTGTCTTCTGCTGAAGCACTTAGGATGATGTTGTCCTGGATGACTGTGAACCTACGTCAGTGTGTTCCTGCTGGATCACGCAGAACAAATTAAATCAAAGGTACCTTCTGATGACATCATCGATGGGGGACACAGGAAACATTTACCTGAACCTGCTGCTCAGCTGCCGTCGACTCTTTGCTCTTCAGGTCAGGCTGAGGAACAACCTTCTCCAAACCCTGTGAGATCCAGGCCATCATTCCTCTCCTGTGGAGGAAACCAAAGGTCCCACTAGCATTATATATATATATATATATATATATATATATATATATATATATATATATATATATAAGCTATTGGCTGAAAAAGCAGCTCAGTATGTGGCAGGCTACTCACTCATCGTTGGGCTTGCTGTGGTCCAAAGGAGCACAGGAACACAGAAGAACATCAGTTTAACCACAGGTCCAGATCCTGGGTTCTTCTACAATTATTTTATCTTCCTGGTTTTAACTCCTCAGTTTGAGAAAACTCATTCAGAACATCTGCAGCCCGACTAACAGGCTCCACTTTAACCTGCACACCTGCTGAAACCAAGCCCCTCACTGCATATTATGGTTCTGTGACCCAGAACCGTTCCGATACATTCATGTTTTGACCCGGTTTCACACCCAGGTATGTGCTCACCTGGCTGCTGCAGCTTCCTCCTGAGGTGAATGTGAGAGAGAAGAAGCAGAAAACATCAGGAGGAGATTCAGGAAGTCACAGCCAGGGGTAAAGCAGTAAAGGAGCCCACAGAACCTGGTCCTGGATCAGTAAAATTCAGCAGAACCTGATCCCGGGTCAGTGTTTTCTCCTCACCTTGGCCACGGAGTTGGCTCGGTTCTGGCTGGCTGGCAGTGTTGGCTGAGGGAGAGCGCTGCTGATCCATGTCAGCATACCTGGAGCCGGACTGAGGTGTGAAAACCCAAAAACCAGAGCTTAGCTCCTTCATTCAGGATTTAAAGTGAGCGAATGAACAGAATGAAGAGTCGTTTGCAGGTTTCTGCTCATAGATCCTGGGGGAATCGGGCCTTCAGAGGAGACGTGTGGACTTACCCGTTCCCTGCAGCTGCCTCAGCGTCCTGCTTTGGTTTCTCACTTTTCGCAGCTGTTGGAGAAACAGGAGGAAGGTTTGGTGAAAGGAAGCCAACCGGGACGGTTTCTCTGTAACGCTTCAGCGATCTTACCGTCCTGTTTGCACTCATCTTCAAACGTCACCTTCTTCTCCTGTTCAACACACAACAGCAAACATCACGATGAGAAACTGCTGCAGCCTTTCTGAAAAACTAGAGGAAGAGTTTCAGCGACCTAGAGGCCGTAGGAGGACAACCACCCTGCAGCAGGACCGCTGCCTCTGCCTTTGAGCAAGGAGGACCAGGAGGAGCACTGGCAGAGCTCTGCAGGATGACCTCCTGGAGGCCTAGAAGCTACCGCAGGTCTGATCGTTTTAAACACCAGGGAGGAGCAGGAAACTGATTTCTAACTAAAGTCAGAATGAGAAATAGTTTTGGACTTTGGTTCCGTCTGCAGCGGCCGCAGGTCTGAACGTACTAGAAAAATGATGACCGTGAATTAAAAGGGGCGTGGCTTACGTGTACAAGGGGCGGGACAGGAGCAGGGGGCGGGGCAGCGTCTGCTTTTCCTTCCTTGGGATCCTCGGTGTTTTTGGATGGAGGTTCAGGAGGCTGGGGAACGACTTTAACCACCCAGCTCAACATCCTGGAGGAGAGGAAGACGCCGTCACTGCTGGAAACTTCAAAACGTCAAACTGCACAGCTCAACAAAATAAAGGGAGCACTGAAATAACACATGCTAGATCAGAGTGAATGAAATATTCTTATTAAATACTTTGTTCCTTACATAGCTGAACATCCTGACAACAAAATCACACAAAATGATCAATGAAATCACATTTATTAACCCATGGAGGTCTGGATATGGAGCCACACTCAAAGTTACAGTAGAGAAACACTCTACAGGATCCATCTGTGATGTAAATTCCTTAAACCAGTCAGAATGAGGCTCAGCAGCCTGTGGCCTCCACCTGCCTGCAGGACCTCCCTACAACACCTGGGCAGCTCCTGATGAGGTGGAGGATGTTCTCCTGAGGATCTCCTCCCAGACCTGGACTAACACCTCCTCCACCTCCTGGACGGTCTGTGGAGCAACGTGGGGTTGGTGGATGGAGACGTGATGTCCCAGATGTGCTCAGTGGGATCCAGGTGTGGGGAACGGGGGGGGGGGGGGGGGGGGTCCATAGCATCAATCCCTCCGTCTGGCAGGAGCTGCTGACTCCCTCCAGCCACATGAGGTCTATCATGTCTACATTAGGAGGAACCAGGACCAACTGCACCAGCAGATGGTCTCAGTGGGTCTGAGGATCTCCTCTCTGTCCCTGATGGCAGTCAGACTACCTCTGGGGACACATGGAGGCTGCAGGCCCCCAAAGAAATGCCCCCCCCCCCTATCATCACTGACCCAGACCGGTCCTGCTGGAGGACGCTGCAGCAGCAGAACGTTCTCCACGGCGTCTCCAGACTCTGTCACGTCTCTCATGTGCTCAGAGAACCTCCTTCCAGCTGTGAAGATCTCAGGTTATCTGTGGAGAACCTGCCATCCTGGTGTTCTCTGGTAAACGTCCTGCAGGGTGTTGGGCTGGAAGCAGAACCTCCACCTGTGGACGTCCCTCATACCTCCCTCATGGAGTCTGTTTCTGATCGTCTGAGCAGACACATGCGACCTCCTGGAGGTCATCCTGCAGGGCTCTGGCAGTGCTCCTCCTGGTCCTCCTTGCTCAAAGGCAGAGGCAGCGGTCCTGCTGCAGGGTGGTTGTCCTCCTACGGCCTCCTCCACGTCTCCTGGCCTGTCTCCTGGTAGCGCCTCCATGCTCTGGGCTCTACGCTGACAGACTCAGCAAACCTTCTGGCCACATTGGTGCTCCATCCTGGATGAGCTGCACCACCTGAGCCACCTGTGTGGGTTAGACTCCGCCTCCTGCCTCCACCAGAGAGAAGCACCACCAGCGTTCAGAAGAGACCAAAACACCAGGCAGAAGGCAGAAGAACTGAGACGTGGTCTGTGGTCTCCACCTGCAGAACCTCCTTTATGGGGGGGTCTGGCTAACTGCCTCTAGTTTCCACCTGTTGTCCATTTGCACAACAGCAGGTGAAGCTGATCCAATCAGGGTTGCTGCTTAAGTGACAGTTTGATTTCACAGAACTGTGACTGACTTGGAGTTACGATGCGTTGTTTAAGTTCTCTTTAGTTTCCAACCACAACCCAGTAGGCGGAGCTCAGGCGCTTTTAATAAAAGATTCTGGTGTAAAATATAAAACTAGATAGATTCTTTAATCGGCTTTTATAAAACATCAATAAAAGTTTATCTTTTTTTACTTGATGGCTAAAATTGTAACCAAGCTTGGTCCTCAGTAACAGACGCCCTAATTCATGCATCTATGAAGCAAACAGATGTTGACATTTTCAAATTGGGCTTTTAAAGGTTGTTCTGGGGTCATTGGGTCAGAGGTCAGAGGTCAGAGGTGTGGGAACACCTGCCTGGTTTAATGCTGATATCTTCTGGGCTCATGTTGGACCGGCTGAGCAGCATTTAAACCTCCCAGTCTACCTGAGGATTGTTGCTGACCATCCCTCTATGATGCTGCTTCTAGCAGGACAGTATTCGGATCGTTTCAGTCTGGGTTCTTTAACACGTTAATGAATCATATGGACTTCAGTGGCCTCCACAGTCACCAGATCCCATTTAGGATGTGGTGGAACAGGAGATTCCCAAGATCGATGTCGAGCCACAACTCTTCAGCTTCTGTACGATGCTACCATGATAGTATGGACCCAAACCTCTGAGGAATGTTTCTGACACCTTGTTGGATCCACGCCATGAAGAGTTAAAGCTGTTCTAAAGATATACTAGAACATTGTACCCAGTGAAGTCCCCGGTGCATTTTAGTCACTACCACTGATTTTAGTTGGCCAATAATGGTCTTTCCCCAGTTTGTTTCCTTTGTGGTCATTGGTTCTGGCTCCTCCCAGCAGCACACCTGGTACCTGTCCACCAGTCGCCTCTCATCTACCTGCTGTCTTCCTGTTGATGATCTCAGATGCTAAGGTCCATTTCCACATGGTTTTAGCTTCTCTGAGGTGTTTCTCACATCATTCTGTAAATCATCTGCTGTCTTTCCTCTGTTTAACTTAAATATAGCATTATTTACCTGAATATACCTTATTATTAATGAATAATAGTGAAATAGTATATTTCTATTCTATTCTACGGCCTGCCATAGAGGAAGCAAATGTCTCCCAGGATGGTCTTCTCTAGCCAGAACCATAAACCCTGTAAAACTGGGGAAGAAGGCCAACCAGAATTTTAGGATCCTACATATGGATTTTTTCTTGTAATCAGGAGCTCCTTATTGGCTGCAGAAACTGATGTGTACAGTATGTGGGGGGCCTTAACTCTGGTCCTGATGGGGCCCTGCTGTCCTGTATGGGTCTCTAACTCTGGTCCTGATGGGGCCCTGCTGTCCTGTATGGGTCTCTAACTCTGGTCCTGATGGGGCCCTGCTGTCCTGTATGGGTCTCTAACCACCATTCCCTGATGGGGCCCTGCTGTCCTGTATGGGTCTCTAACTCTGGTCCTGATGGGGCCCTGCTGTCCTGTATGGGTCTCTAACCACCATTCCCTGATGGGGCCCTGCTGTCCTGTATGGGTCTCTAACTCTGGTCCTGATGGGGCCCTGCTGTCCTGTATGGGTCTCTAACTCTGGTCCTGATGGGGCCCTGCTGTCCTGTATGGGTCTCTAACCACCATTCCCTGATGGGGCCCTGCTGTCCTGTATGGGTCTCTAACTCTGGTCCTGATGGGGCCCTGCTGTCCTGTATGGGTCTCTAACTCTGGTCCTGATGGGGCCCTGCTGTCCTGTATGGGTCTCTAACTCTGGTCCTGATGGGGCCCTGCTGTCCTGTATGGGTCTCTAACCACCATTCCCTGATGGGGCGGCTCCTCTTCAGGGAGTCCCGGTATGAAAACAGATGGAAACTGGGCATAAATAGCCTCGGCTCCTCCCAGCTTACCTCCTCTGCTTCGCTGTTCTGTGCTTAATGGTGTTTGGATCATGTCTGGCTGAGTGTCGGGCCCAATCAGAACTGACTGATCATGATCCTAATCCTCCCCAGGAGGCCACTGGACACAATACAAACATTTCAACTGGAGCCCAGTTTGTCACTTTCTCTCTCCAGGGTGGGTTTATCCGTTTATCCAGCCGTGAAGCTGGCCGGGTCGTCGCTCGACGGGCCTTTGCTCCTGCGGCTGGTCGGTTCTGTCTGCTGAGAACCGGTTCAGAACGTAATAATAGGACAGACTCACAAACAACAGTTTAATCCTCTATAAGCGAGCTCTTTGGGAGTAAGAGGCTTGCTACAGCGCCGGTTCTGACTGCAGCCAAGCGACCCACATTCTGCTGAAAGTTCAGAATGAGCCCATCATTGATCGGTCCAGAACCGTCTGCTAACTAGGACTGCTAACTCAGTTCTGGGTTTTTAACAAACTTCTGCTCTGGTTTAATGTTAAAGATTCTGAAACATGTGGACTTTCACAAAGACACGCCTCGCTTCGTTCTGATGAGCAACTCCAGCTTCATTTCTCCATAGTTTAGACACAAACCCACAAACACTGAAACTTCAGAACCAAAACCCCAATAGACCTGCACTGCTGCAAGCTGGGACCACTTCACTGAGATCCAACACCCAGAGCAGAGAAGGCCTCCTTTCCATCCTTCAGATTCAGATTCAGAGAAGTTCGTTAAATGAAGGCGACCCGTTGACCCGATTCATCGCTGTCTGATCCAAACGTTGTTACTGAACTTAACCCAAACCTAACAAGCTGCCTTCCTGCAAGAACTCCAGAAAAAAATCTCATTAAAAAGGAACAAAAGCTGTTCTGACAAACAATAACCTCACCATCTGAAGCTCCTCTACGGGTTCTACCAACAGAACCTGGAACCAGAAGCAGTTCTGGAGCCAGAACCTGTCACACCTGAAGTCTAATTGCTTCCTCCCTGCCGTGAGGTCTTACCTTCCAGGAGTCTAAGGGAACTGATGGTTGGGGGTAAAGAGGAGCAGGGGTGGCTTAAAGGAGCGGGTCCGTTGGTTGGGTTGGGTTCTGGGGGTCCAGGTTAGATCTTTAGGGGTTCCTGTCCTACCTGAATGGTTCAGTTGGTTTCCAGCAGCATCCCACTGAGCTGCGGTGAGGAAAGAGTTGCAGGGATCTGAGGGCAGTGGGAGGATTACAGAGCTAACAGGATTACAGAGGAGCTGAAGGACAGAACCGGACTGAGCCGGGGCTCAGATTACATCTTCAGAGGCCAGGACCAAGACAGAACCTCCCTGCAGCAGAACCTTGGTCCACAGACTGCAGAAAAGCTGCGAATAACAGATGGATGTCTGAATCAGTTTCTAAAGTTCTTCAAAAGCCAGCTCTTTGTCTGCCTTCTGACCCAGTTTCTAATGCCCGACTGGCTCTGGAGAAGCAGCAGAGACCTTCACTCATGCGACATTAATGTCCTTCATGAAGCTTGCAGTTCTGAAGCTGGAAACCTGCATCCATCTTATCAGTAGAATTACTAAACTGAGCTCAGATGAAGGTCATACAGCAGGTTCTCTGCTCAGAACCTGGGTTTAGTTCTCAGAAAAAGAAACAACATTTAACTACGCCTTAAAAACTAGTCCATGCATTTGTTCCTTCAAGGCTGGACTATTGTAATTCTTTACTATCAGGAAGTCCACAACTTCTTCTAACGTATAAAGCCCTTAATAATCAAGCTCCATCATATATCAGAGCTCTGATTACCCCGTATGTTCCTAACAGAGCACTTCGCTCTCAGACTGCAGGTCTGCTGGTGGTTCCTAGAGTCTCTAAAAGTAGAATGGGAGGCAGATCCTTTAGCTATCAGGCTCCTCTCCTGTGGAACCAACTCCCAGTTTTGGTCCGTGAGGCAGACACCCCGTCTACTTTTAAGACTAATCTTAAAACTTTCCTTTTTGACAAAGCTCAGCCTGTTTCCCCAGGAGGGAACAGTTATGGCTGCACATTGTCTGGACTGGAGAGCGGAAAAAGCAGGAAGGAAGTGAATGAAGCGGTGTCTGGTTGGTGTAAACTGCTTCTTGTTTGCAGCCCTGAGCTGCAGATGATATCAGTGGCTGCACGTTAAAGCTGTTAATGTGCCCCCGATGAGGATTAGCTGCTAACGAGGTTAAGTCCAGCGTCAGCAGAACGAGGCTTGGAGCTTGCTGAGGTGATCATACAGCAGGGACCTCCTCAGACCTGTGCTCCACAGCATGTCCCTGTCCCTCATCATCAGATCCTTTGTCCTGGGGGTGACGGTGGCCCAGGAGTTAGGGAGTTCCCCACACTGACTGTCTCAGTCGTTGTGCCCTTGGGCCAGACATTTCACCTGCAGCACCTGCTGCTGGTGGTCAGAGGGCCGGTGGAGCTGATGTCTGGCAGCCTCTGTCAGTCCGCCCCAGGGCAGCTGTGGCTGCTAGCAGAGCTCACCACTGTCACGGTGGGAATGTGTGCTGAATCTGCCTCCATCCTGCTGCTCTCTGCTGGCTGCAGGTCAGCTGAGGAAGTCATGTGATCCTCAGCGGGGGAGACTGACCCTGGAGGTCAGACAGCCCCTCTGGGTCCCCGAGCAGGACCCTCAGCCCCAGAATGCTCCCTGGAGCCACCCAGTGGCGGCCCACCGCTTCCTGTGGGAAGGGGCAGATGCAGAGGACACGCTTCATTGGAGTGTGCTGCAACGACAACAAAGATGAAGATTATCGATAAAGATAATTATTATTATTGGTAAGCGAGCACCTGCTGCCCTCTGGTGGACAGTCAGTGAACTGTAATAAACTAAACTTCAATTAAATTTTATTTATATAGCTCCAGTTCACAACACGTCATCTCAAGGCTCTTTCCAAAGTCAGACTCCATCAGATCCTCCAGGTTGGTCAGAAAGTTTCCTCTCTAAGGAAACCCAGCAGGTTGCATCAAGTCTCTCCAAGCAGCATTCACTCCTCCTGAAAGAGCGTAGAGCCACAGTGGACAGTCGTCTGCATTGTTGATGGCTTTGCAGCAATCCCTCATACTGAGCATTCATGAAGCGACAGTGGAGAGGAAAACTCCCCTTTAACAGGGAGGAGAACCTCCAGCAGAACCAGAACCAGGCTCAGTGTGAACGCTCATCTGCCTCGACCCACTGGGGCTTAGAGAAGACAGAGCAGAGACACAGAAAGCTCAGAAGCTCACATTGATCCAGGAGTACTTTCTATGTTAGATGGTAATAGAGGATGATCTGCCTCCACCCACTGGGGGTTAGACTGAATGATTTATCACAGCTCACCTCTCCTGCAGGTGCTGTGAAGATCATGAGTTTGAATCTGAGCAGCAGGAAGGTTGCTGGTTTGAATCTCGGCAGGGTTCTCTCTGTTTCCTTACAAACTACCAAAAACATTCATTCTAGATGAAGTGATGATTAAAGACAGTACAGCGGTGAACGTTAGCATGCTTCACTGTTTGTGAGAAGGTATCAGGCTAACTCCTCCAGGTGGGGCCTACCTCTGATAGGCTCCGCCCCCTGAGCAGGATGTAGCTCTGGCTGACAGGTTTTTAGTTTGGATGTGTTGCTGAGCAACCAGATATGCTGTAACACGGTCTGCTACCCTTTTCTGATAACGCTGCCCATCCTGGAGCTCCGGCTGTGATTCAGAACAACACGCGGGTCCGTTACCATGGAAACGGGCTGTACCAGAACCCGCTGCTGACTCAGTGGTGACTGGGATGAGTGGGTGGTTCAGTTTCACCACAGCAGCTTTGCTTGAACAGCCCTTCTGATCTGCTGAACTCTGCAGCCCCCACCCTCAGTGATGTCACTTCCTGCTGTGGCTCAGGCTGTGAAACCAGGTGTGGCCGGATCACCTGAGAAAGTCTTTGAAGCTACGACCCAGGTGAGGTCCATAAAAGTGTGGCGTGCCCCACTCCCCCACTCCACTCCTGCGTTATCACTCACTGAGCTGATAACTACTATCAGAGGTTCCTGGGTGTCGCCTGCCCACAGCAACCTTCAGCAGAACATTAAACTGTTCAGATATGTGGGCCAACAAACTCAACAACCATGTTCACCGTCAGCAGTGGTTCTGGTTCTGGTCCTCAGCCCAGATAAACGCAGAGCTGCGTGCCAGGAGGAACATCCAGGGTCAGAACATTGTTGCATTGATCGTGACGGATCAGGAGACAGCCTGAGAGGAGCCCAGCAGAGATGGACTGAGCATGTGCAGAGGAGGGGTGGGTGTGATGGAGGCAGAACATCCAGCCAACAGCGAGGTCTCACATAATATCACGGATCTGCACATAAGATCAACCAAATCAGTAGAAGAAGAAAGTTCATCCATTGAGCAGGGGTCAAAGGTCATCGCTGCAGGATCGAGAGACTCATTCCTCATCATAAAGGTCGTTGAATATGCGCAGAAATCCCAGACTGATGGTTGCAGATTTCAGTGGAAACTTCCAGCTGCAGCAACCAGAACAGCGTTCAGCTGCTTTCCAGACTTTGTCTCAGTTAAGAAACATTTAACTCATACAGAGTGCAGGAGGCATCCTCTGCAGCGATAAGCACCAAAATGTGCAGATTAACTCATCCAGAACCCAGGTTCCTGCAGCAGAACCCAGGTTCTTGCAGCAGAACCCAGGTTCCTGCAGCAGAACCCAGGTTCCTGCAGCAGGATGAGGTGAGACTAGCCAACCAGCTGCAGGAACTCAAACCTTCAGCTCTGATGGCTGCAGCCAATCAGGAAGCAGAGTTTGCTCTGACGGGTCGGTGCCTCAGTGAGGAATTCCTGCCGCTGTTGATGCTGATGTGGAAAAGTCTGCTCACTGAGTCACGCAGCGAGTGTGTGTGTGTGTGTGTGTGTGTGTGTGTGTGTGTGTGTGTGTGTGTGTGTGTGTGAGTCAGCTGGTGTATAAACACCACACCCTGTTCAGTCCTGGATCATAACGGAGCTGCTGGTCTCTGAAGGTAAGAACGTGTCTCGTCTTCACTCCGCTCTCAGGTTTTTAGTAGTTTTCTGTCACATCTGGAAACTTCAGCGTGTTTTTGGTTCTTTGTCCTGAAGGAACCAAGCGTTCCTTCACACAGAGCCGCAGAGAGAAGTTCATTTTTTAACCTGTAGAGCTGATCTTTGATGAGTGAATCTACCACAGGGCATAACTCTAGAAAAACTGTCTGCAGAAGACCTTCAAAATAAGAGCCTGATTCTATCTCTTCACATGAAGGATCTAATCTCAAGCTAAATTAATTCATGGATCACAGAAAAAAGGCAAAGCTGCTGTCAGCTTCTTTGTAATTAAACTGGAAGACGCATCTCTTCTCATGTAATCTGTTCGGTTAGAGGAGAGGCTGAACATGGAGAGAAAAAGCTTTATGGTGCTTTAAGGTCTCATTGCACATGAAAATGGAAAGGAGCCATGTTTGGTCTTTAATGAATGACTCTGTCTGGATTAGATGTTGCTTAAAAAGGACAAAACCCTCAAACAGAGCCAGTAAACCTCTCAGCAGGGTGTTGAGGTGTGGTCATTTCATGTCAGGGTCTGCAGGCTGGTTAAATCATCTGATCCCATCATCAGATGTTCAGATGCAGCGATTCACCGATGCTCATGAATTAAAAAGGTGGACTGCCCCTTTAACTGTAGCTCCAGCTTGGTTAGTAGGAGATGAAGTTCCTGCTGGACGTTTGGAGTTTGTTCCATGGTTAAAGGTGGATGGAGCTCCTCCCAGGATCGACTTATCGACACTTTAACGGCGCTCCAATCACGCTGCAGTTACGCAACCAGCTGCACATTCCTGCAGCTCTGAGTCCTTATCTGCAGACACGCCTTCAGGCTCGGCCGCTCAATAAATCAAACACGCCTCTGGAGTTCACCACCGGCTGGACTCTGGGAGGGATTGTTCCTCTGATCCCAATAAATCCCAGCAGGAAACTCTAAAATGGATCTGGAATCTCCTCCAGCCCTCCTGCTCCTCACCATCCAGACTTTTAATGGAAGATGTTCCAGTTTTCTACAGAGAAGGCATGAAAACGTACAAAATACATGAGTTGCAGGAGTTCCTGCCTTTTAAAAACAACAGGACAAGAGGAAATGCAAAGGTAATCAAATTAGTGAAATTAGTTCAAACTTAAATGTGCCAAAAACATTTTAAATGGGGAAAAATGGAAATAGAGACAAAACAACCAAAATATTATATTATTTATATATATAAAATATTCAAAAAATAAACCTGATTAAATCCATCGTACAGACAGCAGGACATCAAGACGAACAAGTTAGTTCCTAAATTAAGTCAAATCTTTTAAAATCGTTTCAAAATCTTGAAAAGTAGCAAATTAAAATAAATGGGGACTGTATGAAAATAGAAATTAAAGGTAAAACGCTCCCATAAACTGGATCTCTGCAGTGAGGTAAATCTGCATTTAGATTCAAGTTCAAACATTAAAAAACAACCAAATTAGCTGCAGAGGAGAAGTTCAGGTGGAGCTTCCAGTGAAAGTCGTTGGTGCCTCTGAGAAGCTGCTGCTGGACACCAGTGGTGGGCTCTGGGGACTCCACAAACAGTCCCAGAACCAGAACCAGACTTTTTGCACCAAACTGTCGAGTGATCTCACTTCTCAGCCTCCCTGGAGAAGATTTCAGTGCCCAGGATGAGCAGTGTGGGACCAGAGGACCACTGGACCAACCCTGAACCTCTCAGAACTGCTGAGGAGGATCTCATGGTTTGGTTGTCTGGTCCATGCATGTTCTGTTGATCTGGAGTAGTCTGGACAACAAACCTTCTTCTGATTCCTTCTGACCGTCCAGGAATGAAAGGAGAAGCAACACCAAACTTCCTCGTCTGGGGTTTTATTTTTCAGTCAAATCTGGATCTTTGAGAGTAGATCAGCCTCCAATTGTCAGGAAATGTGTCTACTCCCATCCTCAGGTCGCTTTAAAACAGGAAACATGTTCCCAAATGACACATCGTCCGGGCTCAGCTCCAGATTCTGCAGGCAGACAGGAAGGGGAGATGGAAGATTGACTGAAATGGTTTTCAGACGTGGGGAGAAAGCAGCAGGCATCAGATCAGAGTCCACACATAACACACAGACACTAATCAAGACAGAAATGTTCTAGTTGAATCTACCGACACGTCCTGAGAGGCTAATGTGAGTAAATAGTCGTCAGCATCTGATGAGATTTAAATGTTTGAGCCAAGAAAGACAGACAGCAGCCAGTTTACAGGACGACGTGAAATACTGAGCATGGATGTATCAGACTAGCTCTCCTGAGAGGTTAAACTCTGCAAATAGCCACCAGCGTGTCAGAGACAGTGTAAATAATCCTCCATCGGATCAGAACCAGTGGAACCAGCAGCGTGTCTGTGAACATGCAACAGACCATGAACTGCTGGCTTACTGACTCCCAGTAGGGGGCGCTAGCCCCACAGCTTTGGTAAGAAGCTGTTTTTAAGTCTGTTAGCTTCTGATTTAATGTTCCTGAATTGTTTCCCTGATGGAAGCGGGTCAAACAGAACATTGTTCTGGAGGGCGGGGGGGGGGGGGGGGGTGATACGCCTGGTCCGTCTCTGGACTCACGCAGAGCCAGCTCCAGAAACAAATCAAAGGGCGGTGAACACTTTTTCAAACATTTCATATGCTGCAGGCTAAACTGTGGCTCTGTGATCACTCCTACAGGCAACGGTGTAGCACGGTTGCCAGATTGGGCAACTCCTTTGCTCCGTTGTCACTTCTGTGTTTATTTGGAAATAACTCTGAATATCCATACAGCACCAGCGACGGTGAGCACTGAGCACCAATTCAATTCAATTTTATTTATATAGCACCAATTCATGAAACATGTCATCTCGAGGCACTTTACAAAGTTAAGTTCAATCATATTATACAGATTGGTCAGATGTATAACCTGGTGACCCACCTCTCTCTAGCTGTAATTGGCCAGCATGTTGCCTTCAGTCGTTGATTTGATTGGTTAAATTGTATAGTTGACAAATCAAAGATAGAAATAATAAAAAGTTAGCCACTCCGAGGTAAAAAAACAAAAAAAACAAAAGAAGACCCAGCTTCCAGTCACCCAGATGTTAATGTCCAGGAGCCCGATGCTGTCCACGCCTCCACCACCTCCTCCTGTAGAGAGGAGGTGTTCAGTCCTCCTGGACCTCCTGTAGTCCATCATCACCTCGTTGGTCTGACTGGTGTTCAGGATCAGGTTGTTCCTGGAGCTCCACTGTGTCAGATTGCTGACCACCTCCCCGTAGTGGGACTCATCATTGGTGGAGATCAGACCCACTACAGTGGTGTCATCCACAAACTTCTCCACTGTGTCTGTGGGGGGGACAGCAGGACAGTCCTGGGTGAGAAGAAGAGAGCTGGGCTGAGGACACAGCCCTGTGGTGTTCCTGAGGATCAGTGGAGCAGATGTTCCCCATCCTCACCACCTGGGTCTGTTGGTGAGGAGGTCACTGATCCAGGAGCAGAGAGGTGTGGAGAATCCATGCTGTGGAGCTTCAGAACCAGCATGTCTGGGAGCACCGTGCTGATGCTGAAGTCCATGAAAAGCATCCTGACAGGTGTTCTGCTGCAGGTGAGTCAGAGCTGAGTGCTAACCAGACAGCGTCCTCTGTGGAGACGTTCTAACCAGACAGCGTCCTCTGTGGAGACGTTCTAACCAGAGAGCGTCCTCTGTGGAGACGTTCTAACCAGACAGCGTCCTCTGTGGAGACGTTCTAACCAGAGAGCGTCCTCTGTGGAGACGTTCTAACCAGACAGCGTCCTCTGTGGAGACGTTCTAACCACACAGCGTCCTCTGAGGAGACGTTCTAACCAGACAGCGTCCTCTGTGGAGACGTTCTAACCAGACATCGTCCTCTGTGGAGACGTTCTAACCAGAGAGCGTCCTCTGTGGAGACGTTCTAACCAGACAGCGTCCTCTGTGGAGACGTTCTAACCACACAGCGTCCTCTGTGGAGACGTTCTAACCAGACAGCGTCCTCTGTGGAGACGTTCTAACCAGACAGCGTCCTCTGTGGAGACGTTCTAACCACACAGCGTCCTTGATGGACTTTAGGAGGATCCTCTGGAAGCCCTTCATGGTGACGGGGGTCTGAGCGATGGGACAATGGTCACTGAGGCAGGAGATGGTTGGTTTCTGGGGGACAGAAACGATGACTGAGGATTTCAGACAGGCAGGAACCGTAGAGAGCTGCAGGGAGAGAATGAAGATGTCCAGATGTCCTGCTAGCTGGTCAGCACACGATCTAAGCGTCCAGGCTGACTCCATGTCTGGACCTGCAGCCTGGTTGGTGTTGACCTTCTTCAGGGAGGAGGTCACCTGGCGGAGCTGCAGGAGGAGAGGCTGATGGTGCTCCTCTGGCTGGGGGAGATGTTCAGGCTCCCTGCAGCTTGGAGAGTCAAAGCAGCTGTTGAAGGAGTCATGGAGAGCCGGTGATTATCAGCCGCTGGAAGGAAACTAAACAGAAACGAGAAAACTTAACAAAACTTGAAAAGGACAAAAATACCAAGACAAAAGTGGACAAAGAGACATGAAGACAGAAAAGAGAAAGGATCAGGTTCTGCTGCGGTTCTGGTTTCATCACCTGAGATGTAACAGTCAGCTCTGTGTTCTGCAGGTGAATCCATCATGGCGCTGGTGTCCGAGTTCCTGGGTCAGCTGACGCTGTCGTATGGAGGGGTGAGTCTCTCATATCTGATCCGCCGCTGCTGCCGTCTGCCAGCAGAACCCTGAGCTGCAGCAGGAGGGGGTCCGATCTTTGATATTTCACTATCTTCTCTCTTTTACTCTCATTTCTGCATATGGGGAAACGGTTAGGACGAATATGGCCTGTTCAGGAGACGGCTTAGTTCCTGTTAGTTTGGAATGGAAACATTAACTCTGATTTTAAACCAGAGCATTTAAACCATGTGTGATTTTTCAGTGGTCCATATTGATCTAAATCTATTTGCAGGAAACTTTGGAAGATGACAGATCATCTGTCAGAGTGACCTTTTGATCTGACCGCTGGTTCCTCTGTCTGCTGCAGGAAGAAGAACCCAAATTCCCCACCGTGGTACCGGTACGAGACTTTGACCCGGCTCGGGACGCTGCCAGGATTGATACAGCCATCAAAACCAAAGGTGAGGATTTCAGAGCTCCAGATCCCTGATGATCTTCAGACTGACGGTCTCTGCTGAGGATCCCATGAGCCAGGCACAGCCTCCGTCCTCCTGGGAATCAAACCTGTGGTGTTTACTGTGCCGCTGAAGAACAAATCAGAGCAGAAAAAGTTTCCATCATCAGAGCAGCTGCACTGTTTAAACTCACATTAATGAAAGCCGATTAATGGTGATAATCAGCTCTTAAGCTGATATCAAGACAATGGTTGAAAGGGATGAGTTCGAGCGCTAGCGATCTTTTAACAGCAAAACCTGCACACACATAGAATAAAGGAGTGACAACTTCTTTTCTTTTCAAGTCTGGATGTTCATTCTATTTCTGTTTAATAACAGAAATAGAATGAACATCCAGAGAACATCACTATGTACTGCTGTTTATCTGAATTAATACAATATTTCGATTAACAAATCCTCTCTACTAGGCTAGTGAAAATTAACTAAACTACTAAGCAAAATGAAGATAAAAAAGAAGCTAAGCTAAGGAACTATTTACATGCAAAAACAAACAAAAGACAAAACAAAAGTGGTTGGTCATAATCTGAATTTGGTGTTAAACACTGACAAGGTTATTATAGTGGGTGATTTTAACATCCATGTTGACACTGAATGTGATAACCTTAGTGTAGCCTTTAAAACTATCCTAGATTCAATTGGTTTTGCTCAAAATGTGCATAAACCGACGCACTCTTGGCTCCATACTTTAGACCTTGTGCTGACATATGGCATTGATTGTGAAGAATTAACAGTATTCTCTCACAACCCTGTCCTATCTGATCATTTTTTAATAACATTTGAGTTTAATCTAACTGAATTCTCCACCCCCTAAAGAGCGTTCCATTATAGTAGATCTTTATCGGACAATGCTGCATCAAACTTTAAAGAGTCTGTCCCCCTCTTAATATCCTCAGTATTGCAGAAATGCCCTGCAGATAGCAGCAATGCTGTTTCTTCCCATTCACAAATCGACACCTTTGTTAGCGGTGTGACTTCGTCATTGCGTTCTGCATTAGATAATGTAGCTCCCTTGAAAAAGAAGGGGATTATTCACAGGAAGCTGGCTCCCTGGTTTAATTCAGAGCTGCGTTCCTTGAAGCACAATGTTAGGCAATTGGAGAGAAAATGGCGCTCTACACACCAAGAGGAATCCTACCTAATCTGGAGGGACAGTCTATTGTTGCATAACAAGACCCTTCGCAGAGTTAGAGCAGCATATTTTTCATCATTAATTGAAGAGAATAAAAATAATCCTAGATTTCTCTTTAGTACAGTTGCCAAACTTACTCAGAGCTGCAGCTCTGTTGATCCATCCATTCCCTTAGCTCTTAGTAGTAATGACTTTATGGGATTCTTCATAAATAAAATTGATGCCATTAAAAATAAAATCATTGGCATCCTCCCAAACATGATTACCTCGTCCTCAGTAAGTGAGGCAGCGTTGGAGGAATCTTTAGAACCTGCACAGTGTTTGAACTGTTTAGAAGGAGTAGAGCTTTCTGAGCTATCTAAAATATTAGCTTCATCTAAACCTTCTACCTGTATGTTAGACCCAATCCCAACCAAGTTGTTTAAGGAGATATTCCCTTTGATCAGTGGTCCTATTTTAGACATGATTAATCTATCCTTAGTAAATGGATATGTACCACAGGCTTTTAAAGTAGCTGTTATTAAACCTTTACTTACGAAACCTTCTCTTGATCAAGATGAGCTAGTAAACTACAGACCTATATCTAATCTTCTTTTCTTATCTAAAATTCTTGAGAAAGTAGTTGCTAATCAACTTTGTGAACATTTACAAAGCAATGACCTACTTGAGGAGTTTCAGTCAGGCTTTAGAGCTCATCATAGCACTGAAACAGCTCTGGTGAAGGTCACTAATGATATTCTCATGGCCTCAGATAATGGACTTGTGTCTATACTTGTCCTGTTAGATCTCAGTGCTGCATTTGACACAGTTGATCACAATATTCTCCTACAAAGACTTGAACATACTGTAGGGATTAAGGGAAAAGCATTAGGCTGGTTTAAATCGTATCTGTCGGACAGATTCCAGTTTGTTCATGTTAATAATAAATCTTCTTCAAACTCTAGGGTCACCTGTGGAGTACCACAGGGTTCAGTCCTTGGACCAATTCTCTTTACTATATATATGCTTCCGATCGGCAAAATTATCAGACAGCATGGGATTAATTTCCACTGTTATGCTGATGACACTCAGCTATATTTATCCATAAATCCTGATGAATCCAATCAGTCACTTCGACTGCAGTCATGTCTTGATGACATCAAAAGCTGGATGACTTTAAATTTCCTGCATTTAAATTCTGACAAGACAGAAATTGTAATCTTTGGGCCAGAGTCCTCAAAAAATAAACTTCTTATCAAGAATCAAGAATAGAATTTAAAATTGCTGGTGGAGATTCTCAATCATCCAGGTCATGGTCATTCCAAAAAAAGTAAAAAACAAAGCAACTGGACTTGTTTTCCGTAGTTGAAGACGTTTCGCTTCCTCTCCAAGAAGCTTTCTCAATTTAAAATGTCTGGAGTAGGAGTTCTAAGCTTTATATTATTGTCAAACAAAGGCCTTGTAATGGCTTAGAGAACATGCAAATTCAACCGAAACAGGTCCACCCCTTAGTAATGGGCGGTCGTTAAAGCCATTAAGCCAGCAGATTGAACTGAAACTGGTCCACTCCTCTGTAACGAGGAGTCGTTAGGGTTGTTATTGGCCTGACTTAAAGGAACGATGTTTTGATCACTCGGTGAGGGTGAGAATTGAGGTGATGATTGGCCGGAATTAATCCTATAGCTGTATTGTAAATTTTTGAGAGTTGGAACCTAAGGCCTCCTCCTCTGTTTAAGGTTGGTTTTTCTCTCTTAACGTAGATGGCTTCCTTCACACCCCTTTCAAACCATCTGTCTTCTTTGTCCAAAATGTGAACATTTTGGTCCTCACAGAGTGTCCTTTGTCCTTAAGGTGTGGGTGGACAGCAGAGTCTTGTCCTGAGGAGGTAGCTCTCCTGTGTTGCGCCATGCGTCTGTGGAGAGGTTGTTTGGTTTCTCCAATATAAAGATCAGAACATTCCTCACTGCACTGAACTGCAGACACCACTCCGCTCATCTTAGGTTTGGGCGTTTTGTCCTTGGGATGCACCAGCCTCTGTCTGAGGGTCCTGTTTGCTTTGAAATGTACTGGGATTTTGTGTTTGGAGAAAATCCTCTTGAGTTTTTCAGAGACTCCAGCAACATATGGGATGAGGATGTTTTTGCGTTTATTCTTCTCACCATTATGTTCTGCAGCGGGTCTTTTGGATTTTCTTGCTGATTTGACAAAAGCCCAGTTAGGGTAGCCACAGGTTTGGAGGGCATCTTTGATGTGTTTCTGTTCCTTGTGCTTCCCTTCTGTTTTAGTTGGGACATGCTCGGCCCGGTGTTATAAGGTTCTGATGACAGAAAGTTTGTGCTCCAGTGGGTGGTGTGAGTCAAAAAGAAGATATTGGTCTGTGTGTGTGGGTTTCCTATATACTTCAATGTTGAGGTTTCCATCTCCTTCCATGTTCACCAAACTGAAAAGGTAGCTTGTTGTCGTTGGCATCCTCTCTGGTAAACTTGATGTTGTTGTCCACTGAGTTGATGTGTCTTGTGAAAGCTTCCACCTCTTTTAACTGGATTTTGACAAAGGTGTCGTCCACATATCTAAACCAGTGGCTTGGTGGTGTTCCTCTGAAGGTTTCCAAAGCTCTCTTTTCCATTTCTTCCATGTAAAGATTGGCTACAATTGGTGACACTGGAGATCCCATGGCACAACCATGCTTCTGTCTGTAAAACTGATCGCTGAACTTGAAATAAGTTGTAAAAAGACAAAGGTCCAGTAGGAACAGATCTGGTCCGGAGTGAAAGTTGTTCTGTTTAATTTAAAATTCTTCTTCTAACGTATAAAGCCCTTAATAATCAAGCTCCATCATATATCAGAGCTCTGATTACCCCGTATGTTCCTAACAGAGCACTTCGCTCTCAGACTGCAGGTCTGCTGGTGGTTCCTAGAGTCTCTAAAAGTAGAATGGGAGGCAGATCCTTTAGCTATCAGGCTCCTCTCCTGTGGAACCAAGTCCCAGTTTTGGTCCGTGAGGCAGACACCCCGTCTACTTTTAAGACTAATCTTAAAACTTTCCTTTTTGACAAAGCTTATAGTTAGAGTGGCTCATGTTACCCGGAGCTACCTCTATAGTTATGCTGCTATAGGCTTAGGCTGCTGGAGGACATCAGGGTCTATTTTTCTCACTCTACTGATTTCTACTGTTCTCCAGTTTTACATTGCATTGCATTGAAATGACTGTTGTCATTTCAGCTTTTAACTTTTTGTTCTCTCTCTTTTTTCTTCATAGTAGGTACACCTGGTCTGGTGTTTTGTTAGCTGTGAAATCATCCAGGGAGGACAGATCACCACTATTACCATCTAATGTAGAACAGATTACTGGATCAATGTGTGCTTCTGTGCTTTTTTGTCTCTCTTGTTGTGTCTCTGCTCTGTCTTCTGTAACCCCCAGTCGGTCGAGGCAGATGACCGTTCATACTGAGCCCGGTTCTGGTTCTGCTGGAGGTTTTCCTTCCCGTTAATGAGGAGTTTTTCTTTCCGCTGTCGCTCCATGCTTGCTCAGTATGAGGGATTGCTGCAAAGCCATGGACAATGCAGACAACTCTCCCTGTAGCTCTACGCTTCTCCAGGAGTGAATGCTGCTTGTCGGGACTTTGAAGCAATCAACTGGTTCCCTTATATAGGACATTTTTGACCAATCTGTATAATCTGATTGATTTTGACTTTGTAAAGTGCCTCGAGATGAAATTTTTCATGAATTGGCGCTATATAAATAAAATTGAATTGAATTGAATTGAATAATTCGGTGAATCCTTGTTCACTGCAGATCTGATTTAAAGGAAAAAAACATGGAATGTAGTTAAAAACATTTGGCATGTGTTTCAATCCATTCACAATGCAAAGCCCAAGTTAAACAAAACATTATTTGATGAAATAATATTTTGTTTAAGTTAAAGAACCAAAGTTCACCTTAAAGAATGTGAATCGTGGTTAAATTAGCTTAACTAATTCAGAACAACATTTAACATGTGTTTCAACCCATTCACAATGCAAAGCCCAAGTTAACCAGTACATTATTTTGAGTAAATAACATTCTGAGGACTGATTTCCCCAGTAAAATCGTTTAACCTTATGACTGATCTATTAATGCGATTCTCCCTCCGGGCGTCTGGGGTCGCTGTAGCAAATCGGGGGCTAAAAGGTTACAGTCTAGAATTATGAAAAATTGCCTTTAAAACCGGCATTAATATTCCATATTAATGCGGGAATAAGGCTCATAGCACCATTGAAGTATGGCGGAGCAGAACAGTTACGCTTTACGCTTTTAAAACAAGGTTCTTTTGAAATGTCTGGAACCGGATGTTAGCAAGATGATAGCATTTTGGCTAGCGGGCATTCGGCGCTAACAATAAAGGCTTTAGCGTTAATTTTAGTCATAAGGAGTGGGCTGGATAACGTAAACATTAATGTCCCATCAATGTATGAAACCCTTGTGGAGGTAACCTTGTTATTATAACCATAAAACACACTCAAATGATATTAGCAATACCATAAACGGAAGGCTAGCGTGAGCTACCTCCGTTAGCCCTTTGTTCTAAAGGCACCATGTGTCCAACAAGTTACAAACATTTCCCAATAAACCTTTTAACTTCACCCTTAGCTCTCGCTGCCCAAACCTGTGTTTTGCCTCGTGTGAGTTTTGTTCAGTTTGGCCATTCCAAGGATGGAGCGTTGAAAGCAGGGAAGTTGTTGGTTTGTCTTGGCAGGCTAGCGTTTAGCTCTGCAGCCATGAGCTAACCCACAGCATGGTCGCGGTCGGAGGCCTGGTCTCTGCCACGTTCTCTGACCCGGTTGCAGCCACGATTTAAGCAGATTCTCCTCACATTCGAAGTGGGTTCTGCTGCCGGCTTCTCAGCTCCATCTGGGGTTCGCTTCCCGGTAAAGGCTGAGGAGAAATACAACAGAGCTGTATTGGCAGGTAGGACCTTTCCTCCTGCTACCGGTGATGAGGTTAAGACAGCAAACTTAGCTCTGTATTTGCTCGGACATGTTCTCCGGGCGACGAGAAGTTCCCCCAGGTGCTGGATGTGCATCAGTCAGGCCCATGGTCCGAAATGGTTTCCTGGTCTGCTCCAGGAGGAGGTGGTCTGAGCAGCTTGTCAGGAGAAATTCAGTCACATGGCTGCTGAGGAAGGAGACCCCCCCCCCCCCTCTCCTTGGGAGCCCCAGAGGAGTGCTGGTCGTCTGAGGGTTTTGAGGATTGTGAGGAGAAGAAGAGCTGAAGAGAAGGTCTGAAGAGATGTGCTGTGACTTTTATCTGTAGGGAGTGGTCACAGCTGACCTCCTGCTGAGAGAGAGAGGCCATCCTTTCTGACTGTGTGTCCTTTGCAGCAGGAGTGGGATTCCTTTGTCAAAATCTTCCTCTGTTCAGAATTCAGTCTGACCTCAATTTTTCATGGCGGTAATATAGCATAACAATAGAATAGAATAGAATAGAATGGCTGATTGGGACAGGGAAAGGTTGAAGATCCTGGGGAGACTCCTGCCAGCTGGTCAGGACAGTCCTTTGGTGCTGGGGACACCGTTGGGTCCTGGTTTCTCTGAGTTGGTCTAGTTTCTGCAGAACAGAAATGAAATCAACCTGATCTGCTCTTTCTTTCTTGTTTGGTTAGAGGCTCATGTTAAAGTCCAACCTTTTTTCTCAGGAGTGGATGAACAGACCATCATCGACATCCTGACCAGACGGAGCTATGAGCAGCGCAGAGAGATTGCTTTCGACTACGAACGGATCGCTAAAAAGGTAAACTCCAGGCCCCGTCTTTTCATCGGCTTCAGCTCAGGTTGTCCCACTGCTGAGATGAAACCATGAAGAGCCAAGAAAACCAGATCAACAGATTTAAAAGCTTTGGGTTTTTACCTAAGAAAAAACAGTGTTCCTGAAGGAGAGCATTGCTCACATTAAATCTGGACCAGGAGGAGAGAAACTCTTCTTCAGAAACCCTCCCATCAGAGTAAAGGATTCTGCTCCTGTGTACCTCCCATAGATGTGACTCCCATAGATGTGTCTCCTATAGATGTGTCTCCTATAGATGTGTCTCCTATAGATGTGCCTCCCATAGACATCATATATGTAGACGCCCCATTGTACGCTGCCGGCCGCTAGGCCGACGTGCCTACAGGGCGGCCATCTTGGGTCAGACCACAGATCAGACAGCTGCTGTCAGAATGAATAGGAGGCAGCTCAGATCTCATTTTAATCATATGTTCACAATGCTCGTGACCTTTCAGACAGATTACACATATTTATTCAGAACCAAAACTATTTAAACTGAAGTCAAACTGGATGAAAAATGTACACGCACTTACATATTTTGCAGTTACATATTAATCTAATATACACACAAATTATACACACATAAATCTCTCTCTCTTTCTTCCAATATATATATATATATATATATATATATATATATATATATATATATATATATATATATATATATATATATATATATACATACAGTATATATATATATGTGTGTATATATATATATATATATATATATATATATATATATACATATACATATATATATATATATATATATATATATATATATATATATATATAAATATATACAGGTAAAAGCCAGTAAATTAGAATATTTTGAAAAACTTGATTTATTTCAGTAATTGCATTCAAAAGGTGTAACTTGTACATTATATTTATTCATTGCACACAGACTGATGCATTCAAATGTTTATTTCATTTAATTTTGATGATTTGAAGTGGCAACAAATGAAAATCCAAAATCCAAAAATACACAGACACTGATCTACAGACAACAGCACTGATCTACATAGGAGCAAAACTATATACAGACAAGTGACCTAATAACGCATCTTAGAATCAAATACATTACAAAATCATAGTAAAAACTGTATAATATTTTACCCCCCCCCCCCCCCCCCCCACACACACACAAATCATGTCTGTCCAGTAATTTAGGACCATTTTGTTTGCTTTTGGAGTTTAATGTACTTTTCTTTACTTCCATCCCTGCTACCCATTAGCACATATTGTGTTTATGCCGGAAAACTGTAACTGTAAAGCATGAGGATTATCTATCATAAAATCTTACTTATGGAAGGTAATTCCCCAGGATCTGGTTCCTAGTGTCCTTTTATTTGCACACCCATAAGCGGAGTAAAAGTCGGGCTTCCTGGGACGTAGCTCTGGAAGTTTGCTTACTTTCAATACAAAATTTGAAATTATTTATTAAGTTAGACAATAATTTAATTCAATCTATTGGTCCCATGTAGCCCCTAAAGGGGTGACGTTTTCAGTCAGTTGTTTTATCTAGAAATTGGTTGAGAATTCACCGGATTCAGAGTGTCTGAAAACATAAAGCACCACTTACCTGAACTGACTTGTATTCTGTCTGACTGCAGCTTGGTCTGACCTAAGATGGCCGCTCTGTCGGCACGCCTCTCAAACGAGGACGCGGCGTCTACGTATTCATGTCTGTGGTGCCTCCTATATATGTGCTTCCCATAGATGTGTCTCCTATAGATGTACCCCTTATAGATGTGGATCCTATAGATGTGCTTCCCATAGATGTGTCTCCTATAGATGTGTATCCTATAGATGTATCTCCCATAGATGTGTCTCCTATAAATGTGTCTCCTATAGATGTGCCTCCTATATTCAATTCAATTAAATTAAATTTTATTTATATAGCGCCAATTCATGAAACATGTCATCTCGAGGCACTTTACAAAGTCAAATCAATCATATTATACATATTGGTCAAAAATTTCCTATATAAGGGAACCAGTTGATTGCTTCAAAGTCCCGACAAGCAGCATTCACTCCTGGAGAAGCGTAGAGCCACAGGGACAGTCGTCTGCATTGTCCATGGCTTTGCTGCAATCCCTCATACTGAGCAAGCATGAAGCGACAGTGGAAAGAAAAACCACTCATTAGCGGGAAGGAGAACCTCCAGCAGAACCAGAACCAGGCTCAGTATGAACGGTCATCTGCCTCGACCGACTGGGGGTTACAGAAGACAGAGCAGAGACACAACAAGAGAGACAAAAAAGCACAGAAGCACACATTGATCCAGTAATCTGTTCTACATTAGATGGTAATAGTGGTGATCTGTCCTCCCTGGATGATGTCACAGCTAACAAAACGCCAGACCAGGTGTACCTACTATGAAGATAAAAGAGAGAGAACAGAAAGTTAAAGCAGAAATGACAACACGTAATGCATAATTGAAGAACAGTAGAACTCTATAGAGTGAGAAAATTAGATCCTGATGTCCTCCAGCAGCCTAAGCCTATAGCAGTAAAACTATAAAGGTAGCTCAGAGTAACATGAGCCACTCTGACTAGAAGCTTTGTCAAAAAGGAAAGTTTTAAGATTAGTCTTAAAAGTAGACAGGGTGTCTCACGGACCAAAACTGGGAGTTGGTTCCACAGGAGAGGAGCCTGATAGCTAAAGGATCTGCCTCCCATTCTACTTTTAGAGACTCTAGGAACCACCAGCAGACCTGCAGTCTGAGAGCGAAGTGCTCTGTTAGGAACATACGGGGTAATCAGAGCTCTGATATATGATGGAGCTTGATTATTAAGGGCTTTATACGTTAGAAGAAGAATTTTAAATTCTATTCTTGAATTAAAAGCTGAAATGACAACAGTCATTTCAATGTAATGCAATGCAAAACTGGAGAACAGTAGAAATAGAAAACCTATATATGTGCTTCCCATAGATGTGTCTCCTATAGATGTGTATCCTATAGATGTATCTCCCATAGATGTGTCTCCCATAGATGTGCTTCCCATAGATGTGTCTCCTATAAATGTGTCTCCTATAGATGTATCTCCCATAGATGTATCTCCCATAGATGTATCTCCCATAGATGTGTCTCCTATAGATGTGTCTCCTATAGATGTATCTCCTATAGATGTGTCTCCCATAGATGTGTCTCCCATAGATGTGTCTGCTATAGATGTGTCTCCTATAGATGTGTCTCCCATAGATGTGTCTCCCATAGATGTGTCTGCTATAGATGTGTCTCCTATAGATGTGTCTCCCATAGATGTGTCTCCTATAGATGTGTCTCCTATAACCGTCTGTGTTTGTAATTAAATCTTTATGGCCCTCGGTGTCTTTGGCTCCTATTCGGCCCCTCTCAGTGGGTGTTCAGCAGATAAATCTTACTGCAGTATAACTATCCCTGTTCTGAGGAACCACTCCCCCTGTAAGTGGTGTAAAGAACTGCATATTTCTGTCTCCCTAATTAAACCCGCTGCTGGATTGTTGCAGGACCTGGTTGCTGCCCTGAAGGGGGCGCTGTCCGGCTCTCTGGAGGCTCTGATGTTGGGTCTGATGAAGAGCACCGCCCAGTTTGACGCAACTGAGCTCAAAGCCTCCATGAAGGTCAGAGGTGGCGCTGCACTTGCTGGTTAATTTTTATTTGTGTTTTTCAATGATTCAGGATGTTTATTTCTTTAAACTATTGAACTGAGTATCTACAGGTATATTGTGATAAAGTTTAACCTAATCTGAGCTTTTTGCTCATCTAAATATTATTGTGCCGATCATCTAAACACTAAACTGGGAGCAAAGCTGAAGATCAGCACACCTGCAGGTTGAACCGAGTAAAAAACACTCAGCTGCATGAAGCACGGTTCTGCAAACTGGACCGCACCAGAACTGCAGCCCAGTCTGACCCGGTTCTGTTCGCAGTGTGGTAATGGTGTTTTCTGGGATGTGACTGTGCAGGGCCTCGGGACCGACGAGGAAACCCTGATTGAGCTCGTCTGCTCCAGAAACAACGAGGAACTGACGGAGATCAAGAAGGTTTACAGAGACAGTGAGTGATGGAGACTTTCTCAACGTCTTAGTGAGAAAAGAACCCAGAGGAACTTTAATGACCGATCCAAGCTCCAGAATTCTGCAACAACCTTTAAAATGGGAAAGTTCTGGACGCTTCTTTGGGTCATAGTTCAGGATTACTCAGAAGGTTTAACGGATGTTTTCTGAGGAACCTGCTCAGAGTTACCTTCATTCTGGTCTCCACTCGTCTCTGCAGTGTTCAAGAAGGAGCTAGAGAAGGACATCGCAGGAGACACGTCGGGGGACTTTGCCAAGCTGCTGCTGGCTTTGGTTCAGGTAACACAGAACCAGGACCAGAACTCTACCTGTTCATTTATGACAGCTGTATAATGCCAGACCATCGGGGATTTCTCCTTGGGAACCTGAAGAACATCACGTTTCCTCATCAGAAGGTTCTTCATAATCTTTCGGGTCTTCAAGGTGGACTTCTGGGTTTCAAGACTGAGTTTAGTGAGAGAAACCTGTCCAGAACTAGGTTCTGTTCCTCACCACAGCTTCAGTTTTTTCTGGTCCTGATCTTGATCTTCAGGGACAGGACTGGAATAAATGGGAAGCGAATTTCTCCAATGTGAGTTCAATAAAGCCTATCTTATCTTATCTTATCTTAGAGCTGACAGGAAGGAACCGGGCTGGATCAGATCGGACTGGACAGAACCAGGCAGAACCAGACAGGACAGAATAGGACCAGATGAAACTGGACCAGACAGGGCAGCAAACACTGATTGAAATCCTTATTGTTGGTCTGTTTAAAATCAGCAACAATGCTTTCTGTGTGGGGGTTCTGGAAAGGTTCTGCTTTTTTTTCTGAGTGGGTCCAGTTACTCAGCAGAACCCTGAAAACAGCTGAACGATTTCTCCGATCAACAGACGAAAAGAGACGAGCCGACCAACGTGGTGGACTACCAGAAGATCGACGATGATGCCAGAGTGAGTCAAAACGAGGTTCTAAGTTTTAGAACCCGTCCAAACCTCTGACAGCAAACCACCACGGCTTCGGTACCGGCCAGAAATCAAACATTTTCATTCTAATGTTAGTCTGCAGTCAGAAAAAAATATTATTTCCTACTTTTTATGGATGAGATAATAATAATAATAATAATAATTATTATTATTATTTATAATAATAATAATAATAATAATAATAATCCCTTCAGACTGGTCAGGGTTGTCCTCACTGCTTCATTTGGACCTTTGAGGTTCTGACCCGATGACTTTCTGTGACTTTCAGTCTCTGTATGAAGCCGGAGTGAAGAGGAAGGGCACGGATGTGGTCACCTGGATCTCCATCATGTCCCAGAGGAGCATCCCTCACCTGCAGAAAGGTGAGTCTGGGTTCCTGCTTACATTGTGCTCAGGCGCTGACACTGAGATAAGGTTCTGATGTGGTTCAGGTATGGTGCCGTACCTGCAGAACCCCAGCTCTGTTCGGTCCCTGCGTGTTTTCCTGGATAACTTTATCTCCGTCTCTGTCCCTGTGCTGTGTGTCAGTGTTTGAGCGCTACAAGAGCTACAGTCCCTACGACATGAAGGAGAGCATCAGGAAGGAGGTGAAGGGAGACCTGGAGAAGTCCTTCCTCACTCTGGGTACGTTTCACCGACAGCTTCAGCCAGAACCGGCTCAAAGGCCCAGATTCACGCTGAATCGGGCATGAACTGGTTCCTGTTCATGGAGCAGGTTAGACCCGGTCGTCTGAATTAACGGGTTGGTAGATGATGTCATTCACCACTGAGCAGATTGGCTGTCCGACACAGGCCCATTCATACCTCACGTAAAAGACGGATACGGATACGTGTGGAGTGTTTTATACGTTCTAACCGTCGATTTCGTCCGTATTTTGACACGAAAATTGGGAGCTTACGATTACGGACGAAACGGATCAATATGGAGCAATACTACCGGAAGAGGTGGGGGCGCTATTGAGTTTGTAGTACAAAATGTCCACAAAATCACGAAGAAGGTTAGAATTCTGGGCTTTAAACAATGGCGGGTTTTGAGGAACGACTTTCGGAGCTTGTCCGCAACTACCCACATTTATATGATGTGTCGTGTCCGGGGCACAGGGACAAACAAAAAATTATGAATAGCTTTCAGGAAATCGGGGAGGCTCTGGGCATCACAGGGGATGTCGTAAATTCCGAGGGAGCGCCCAGCACTGCCACCTACAGGAAATACTGGTTATTGCGCACCTCAACGGACGGAGGTATGAAGGAGTCAACGGATAGAACGTACGGACAGAAATACGGACGTGTAGGCCAAACGTAGGGTATGAATGGGCCTTAAACCACCTTCGTCCTTCTGGTCTCTAATCACATAAAGTGGACTTTAATCCCACGGTGTCCCAGAGACACCAGACAGGGAACCAGCTGAAGACCCTGAGATGAACGCGTCTCTCTGCTTTCTTCTCAGTGGAGTGCTTTGAGAACCGGCAGCTGTACTTCGCCAACAGACTCTACGACGCCATGAAGGTACCGACCTCATGCTGCATCGGCTGCTGTTTGGGCTTTGGGCCTTTGTGCTGACCCGCTGTGTGTTCCATCAGAGTAAAGGAGCCAAGGAGAAGGTGGTGACCCGGATCCTGGTGTCCCGCTGCGAAGTGGACCTGATGAAGATCAGGACCGAGTTCAAAAGGCAGCACAAAAAGTCTCTGTACCAGACCATCGCTGTAAGTTCTGTGGTGTCCCACACAGGCTGAGACAGTGAACGCACCACAGCAGGTTTCAGACTCTGACCAGAACACAAAGATTAACCCATTTCAGGGTTCGGACCTCCGCTGTTCTCTGGGATTATTCTTGCAGAACATCAGTAACAGGCTGAGAACCCGCTGCGTTGTGCACATCTTCATCGGTTCTAGCTGTCCTGGGTTCCAACATTTAATTCTGGAACCCATCAGAACAACACAGAACACGGTTTAGACCTCAGCATTTTCAGAACCTGAACCTTTGGGTTCGACCCGCCAGGCCCAGCTGACCAAGGTTTGCTGGTTCTGACAGCGTGGTAACTGTTGCTGTCTATTAACC
This sequence comes from Fundulus diaphanus, assembly GCA_037039145.1. Lineage (NCBI taxonomy): Eukaryota > Metazoa > Chordata > Actinopteri > Cyprinodontiformes > Fundulidae > Fundulus > Fundulus diaphanus. Next base: position 1,173,195 of record CM073122.1, read on the forward strand.
GGGCTAGATCAGTTCAGCTTTGACAGACTTGAAGAGTTGGTTTCACCTTCTAAGGGTTCCCAGCGGTCAGAGTTGGCAGTTTGATTCCCAGAAAATGTGCAGAGCAGGTTGAGTCATGCATAGGTAAAAATATTCATCACGGTTCTGACTGAGAAGCGGTTCTGTTTCAGGAACACACCAAAGGAGACTACCAGAAGGCTCTGCTGAGTCTCTGTGGAGGAGACGACTGAAAACACTACGTTTCCCAGCAGGCACCGGGGCGGACCTTCCTCGCCTGTTCAACGCCGCTTCATGTGACCTGTTGATGTCTGATTCTGCAATAAAAAGTCTCCAAACCTGCAGTGTGTGGTTGGTGAGCAGCAGGGGGCAGCAGAGGCTCGGAGTTCAGGGAAACACCTGAGCTGCTGAAGGTCTCACCTGCTCAGAGGTTCAGCTTGCGTCATCACAGCTCCGTTATCATGCGACCAGCCTCTTTGTTTCCTCTGTGACAGATTTTAGATTTAGATACAAACCATTTGCTGTCATACAAACTTGGTTTTACACAGAAAAGACACAGAAGAGGCATTTTTGGATCATTTGTCCGTAAAACGAGCAAAGTCTTGGTGCCCAGCCGTCAGCAAGGGTTCTGTTACAGGAAAAAGCTCAGATCCAATTAACAACTCCAAAATCTGCAATCTTTCTCCAGCTGAGACCTGAGAACCTACAGAACCTGATCCAAATGTTCTGGGAGAAAAATAATGACTGGGGTGTCAGGAGGAACATGTTCTAATCAGATCCTGGCAGAGACAGGAAACTAGGGTTAAACTGGGCCCACAGACCTCTGGTTCTGCTTAGAGGCAGAACCAAACTTTGCAAGGTTGAAGTCTCTGAATGGTTCCTCTGAATACGCCTGGATGCAGAACGTTGATCCAGTCAGAACAAAAACATGGATGTTCTGTGATTATGTTGGTGTGTTACTCAGACCAGGTAGAGGATGGAATCGAGTTCAGAACCGCCTGACAGAAAGCAGGCAAAACCAGGGAGAACCAGTAGATTTTAGATCCAAGAACCAGGTGTGCTGGTTGGGAGTGGACCCGCACAGGATCATAGGTTATTACGTAACCCTGTGACGGCTGAACACAGGTCCACCTGCAGAACCACGGCCACTCAATCCCATCCCAGCAGCAGGAGAACCCGTGTTTTCAGAACCACCCGCTGCTGTAGTTAAAGCTCCTGGTTGCTGCTCCTCAGCTCCCGAAGTTCTACCTCATGACACCAAGACCCTTCTGGGCCTGGAGGTCTCTGGATCAGCATATAGTCAGGTTCTCCAGAGTTCGGCCGATGACTCGGTTAGTTGCTCCCGGTGTGTTGAAGCAGAACCTGCAGGACTCGGACCAATAGAGACCCGTTCTCACGTGTCGGTTTAACTTCTGGTCATCAGGTGTTTGCCAGGTCACCTTCAGCAGAAGGAGAGGATTGATTGACGGCTTCGGTCAGAACTGAGCAGTGAGAGAACCGGCCCAACAGATGGTTCTGGACCTGGTGGAACCCTGATCCACCATGAAGGCTGAGCAGCACCAGGATCCTCTCCAGCCAGCAGGAGCGCTCCGCGGCTTCAGCTGCAATCAAAGCTGGGTTCATGATGGGTGAGGACTTCACCCGGAAAACGAGCAATTAGGAGGCGCGGCTCTAATTAAGCGTCTCTGATCTGGGCCTGGAGGAACATCTCGGTTCGGGCCTCGGATCAAAGCGGATCAAAGCGGTCCAGTTCCCTGCGGCTGAGGCAGAGCAGCCGAACCAAAAACCGACAGAAGCAGGAAACACAGCAAATATTTCCCGCAGAAAGCTGCAGCTTGTTGAATCATCATTACTCAGATGAAGCCCAGAAAGTTGTTTGGGAGCAGAAACAAAGAGCCGCGCTGCTCTCTGCGGCTTTGAAGCCTGGATCCACGCTGGTTCCGGGAGAGCGCAGCGTTTCCGCGGCTGTGAGCGGCTTTCATGTCAGCCTCGGCTTTGAGACGGAGCGGCTGACAGAGATGGAGGAGTGTGGGGGGGGGGGGGGGGGGTCGCCTGCAGGGCTGAGTGACGCCCGTCTCCGCTAATGCAGCCTGACGCGCTCCTGATGCCAGCACCTTTCCAGACGCAGCGACCTTTGATTGCTGCGCCTCATCCTGACAGCTCCTCTCTCAGCTCCTCTCTCAGCTCCGCTCCACAACCTCACGCCTCTTTGTGGGAAGTTTTGCAACACTTAGCATAAATGTTTCATGTCCCTGCGCCCTGCGTCGCCCTGCTGCAGGAGCAGGATCCGGCTGCAAGGCTGCAGAGCGACGAGCCTTTGGAGAGGGTGCTGTTCTCTCCGAGAGGAACAGATGTTCCCTTTGCCAAATCTTTTATTGAACATATTTGGCAGCAAAGGCTGAAGAGTTTGATTCAAATCTCCACACTTGTTCCCATTATTTATCTCACTGCAACCTATTTACATTCGAGATGGAGGCTTTACTGGGGAGGCGGCGCCCTGCTGACGCGCCAACTTCCAGGGAACTAGAGCAGCAACTTCGGCTCTGGCGGCGGCCCGCTCGGCTCGGTACCGAGATGATGGTTCTGTCGGCGCTAAAAGAAATATCTGCTCACAGCCGAAGCAGGAAAACCTGCTCCGAACCGAACCGGGCCCGGTCCGTCATGGTTCTGGGTGTTCACCTGCATCAGCATGACCCTCCGGTGGTTATCAAAACACATTCCAGCAGGTTTAAACTGGACCCGAGAGGAACCAGAACCTTTTCATTCCCGTTTAAACACGACAGACAGGAGACTCTCATATTGTGGGTCCCTCAGGGGCCACTTTGGCTCCTGCACTGGTTATTACACATAAATCTATACCAGGTAACAACATAAGGTTTTATGTGCAGGTGACCGAAATTCTTTGTGCTCAGGGGGGATTAATCAAGAGATGCATGAATTAGTGACATGGTTTAATTGCTTTAATTTTAATAAGATGTAAGGAAATAAGATAATAATTGAAAGAGTTTATGAACATAAATTAAAAGGTGTGACAAGAAATATAACATCTGGAAATGCCATATGACATATATACAATCTATATAATACTACTACTACTATACTGATGATAATAATAATAATAATAATAATAATAATAATAATAATAATAATAATAATAATAATAATAATAACAATAATAGTTGTGGAAAGAAAAGCGATAAGAATAATTATTAATGCTGGCTATAATTAACATGAGTCAAAGTTCTGCTGGCTGTAAATATACAGAAGATGTTCGCAGACACATATGGAGGCCATAACCTCTGAAGCAAATATGATCTGCAGCTTCTCAGCGTTTCAACAACCATGAAAACTTTCTCTGGAGTGAAGCTTAAATACAGGAAGGTCCAAACATCTCCTAGTTTAAAAAGGATTAAAAGATATTTCACTATGTGTTCAGAGTTTGGTTTCTGCTTCTTTTACTCTTGTTTTCCAGTCATGTTTGAAATAAACTGATATTTAAATCTTAAATATGAAATGTAAGAAGTTGCAGGTTAACGTCTCTTATTGTGAAAATCCAGCGAAGCTGCTGTAAATGAACCCGAACTGCAGCTGAACTGCTTGTTGGAACGCGGCCCGTTTTACTGAACAGAGGAACTGGAGATCCAACAACCAGGCCCGAACTTCATGGACAGAACCACAAAGAACCGAGTTGGTGAGAGAGGCCGAATCTTCCCGCTCCGTGGTTCTGGTTCCGGGTTCCAGCGGATCAGTTGGGCCTCAGGCTGCTGACCATAAAGCACCTTTAAATCATTGTTTTCACACCATTAGGTGTTAAAAAGGGTCATAGGCTCCGCCCACCTCCAGGTGTCCACGGCAGCGGAATTTATGACCCGGGATTCTCCAGAACCTGTCGGCTCATTCACACCTTAGCGCTAACTGCAGCGCATCCATCAAAGCTCAGCTACCGCCTGCAGGTGAGAGGCGCGGCGCACCTGGACAGGTGAGTCCGTCCCAGGACCAGTCCACGGTCCATCAGACCCGATGACGTCTCCAGGCTGCATATTTGGCTGATGGAGGAAAAGCTCCAATGAAGAACGTTTAACAGCATCTTGCAGCGCCTGCAGGGTTCCTCCACAGGCCAAAAGATTGTTCTGCGCTTTAATCCGCGCCGATGACGTCATCGCGCTGCTCTCACCTGGTTCTGGTTCTAAGCAGGATCGCTCAGAAACATCTAGGTTAAAATGCAGAGGAGCCACAAATTGTAATCCAGTTAGAGTAGCCATACTTTTACAACATATTTTTACTTAAGTAAAAGTAAAAAGTTGTCAGCCAAAGAATTACTTAAGAGTAAAAAAGTATTCAGTAAGAAGGCGACTCAAGTGCTGAGTAATTCATCACAAACAGCTGATTTAATATTAAAATAGACAAAAATGTAACGTTATGTGCAAATTCTGGTATTTTAAAGACAAAACATACACTAAAAACACTAAAGATGAAAGAAACACTTTTCTAAATATTTTTTTCAACATTTAACTTGAAAGCAATACTTAGTTTAAGTGTTAAGTACTCAGCAGCTCCAATACTTCCTCAGTAATAATATGACTGGAGTAAAAGTAAAAAGTACAGGGCAGTAAAAGTACTCCTAAAAGTATGAATGTCATAAAAAATTACTCGAGTGAATGTAACTGAGTAAATGTAACTAGTTACTACCCAGCTCTGGCCAACAGAACCAGAGAACCTGTGAGAACGTGAGGAGGAGATCTCCGGTTCTTTCACCTGACAGGTGAGGACAGGATCCAGACGGCAGAGCAGCAGAACCTCAATGCTTTTCAGCAGGAAATCCAGAACTACGGGTCCAAAGAGGAAAAACCGAGCAGAAGAGAGGTTTGGTCAGGTCCGGTATCGGGTCAGGAAGCAGGGTTTAAAACGTCCCAGACAGTTGGATCCAGTTCCAGAGGTTCTGAGTTCCCTCTGGAACATGTGGTTCCCCAGAATCCGCACCATGACTGGGTCCAACAGGCTCCAACAAGACGAGCGGTTCTGCCTCCGATACTCTGCTCAGTGCTAAAAGAACCGGTGCCAAACAGTAAAACGGGTCAACGTAGTGGATCCAGACTGACGCTGACAATTAGAGCAGAAACTAATCAGAACCAGAACCAAATAATCACCTAACATGATGCAAAATGACCAGAAGCACAGAAACTGCTGCTGAACACATCTGAATGGACCAGAACCATCTATTTGAGTCCAGAACCACCAAAAAGTCCAAAACGTCCAGAAATGATACTAACAGGTTCTGCTGGAAAGGAAGAGAACTTTTAAATTACTACATTTGTTCCTAAATGGATGCTGTTGGTTCTGTAATTGGTTCCACTTAGATTTTGTGTTGGTTCTGGGTGGTTCTGTTGGTTCTGTTCCTGGTATGATCTGCTGCCCGTCTGGTCCAGTCTGCCGGTTCCACTCTGATCCGTTTGTTCTGGTCTGGTCCGTTTTCTCTTGGTAGTTCTGTCGGTTCTGGTCTGTTGTTGGTTCTTTGTGGTTCTGCCGCGGCGCCGCCTCTTTCTCATGGTGCTCCTCGGCCCAGTTCGGGCCTGGCTGAGTTATTATTAGCTCCTGTGCAGATTGGATCGGCGCCGCGGCGTTTTTGATGGGAGAACAAATCACAGCAGACACGACACGTTTTAATTTCCCTGATGAATGCCGCTCCCCCAAAGCCGAAGGATTGATGACGGGCGGTAACGAGCTCGTTAGCACACTTTACTACAGCGCCCCAGAGCTGACAGAACCGAGCCCCAGCGGGGCAGAACCGGTCCCGGTTCAGGGCGCGGACCCAGTCAGGTCTGCCGAGGTGCTGGATTTATCGGGACCAGATGTGCAGATCTTTGGGTTTGTGTGTTCTGGACTCTCTGGAGGTGAGATTTACAGAACATCTTCAGGTCCCACCGATGGAATAACGCAGCACACAGAACCGTTAATATTCCTGGTTCCAGGCCGGCCCGGTTGGTTCTGCTGGGTTAGGAGGTCTTCCTCACAGAAGGAGCTTTGGTGGCAGTCAGCTGCTCTCAGTCTGAGGCCGTGGTTCTGATCCAGAATAATGAGGACGGCTCCGTCTTTGGTTTGATTTAGAAGCTCAAGCATCGGGAGCCCGGTTCATGTGTGACGGCCCGGCTCCTGCATCTTTTAAAGGTTTTCCAGAACCTCTTTGTGGTGAAGAGAAAGTTCTTCCCAGCAAGGCTGTTTGGTTCTGGAACCACAGAAGCCGCGGCCCGTCGGGCCTCCTGTAGCTTCAGGACCTCCATCATCAGAGACGCTCTCATGATCAGAACTTTGGACTCTTTCTGGGACTTTCCTGGAGGGGGGATCTGGGACAGAACCAGAACTCTCTAGAGGGACTATGTATCTCTTCTGGACCAGAACCACGTGTCTTTTCGGACCCGTTCCACTGTGACCTGATCTCAGACTGGATGGATGATGATGTTTTATTTGTCCTGCACCAAACCAACGAGACCCTGAGGAACGGGTTCTGGATCAATTCTGATGGTTCCAGTACCAGATGTGGAGATGACTGTGAAACGATGTGAACCTGCGTGAATAACGGGTCCGAACGGTCCGAACGTCTCGTCCCGTTTGGTCTGTCCTCGCCCCCCCCCCCCCCGGCCGGAGTCAATCACCATCACCGGGTTTTCTGGAGAACCTTAAACCTGTTTTCATCTGTTCTGAAGATGTTCTGTTCTGGTAATTCCTGGCGCTGGTACTAGGAGGTCCAACAGGAACGGGTTTGGTTCCGTCTGCAGGGCTTCAGCCGGTGTTCTCTGGCGGAGAACCTTGGTGGGTCTGGTTGTGCTTCCAGAGTAATGACCTCCATTCATTATGAGCTCAGCTGATTTTCATTTACTGCCACAATTAAGGGAGCAGCTGAGGAGGTGATGGAGGTGATGGAGGGAGGGGACGCCCAGAGGTCGCCCTCCACTTCCAGTGATAAATTAAACCCTAACCAGCCCCCCCCCCCCGCTGCAGAACCAACAGATCAAACTCCTGGAGCCTCAGACGAGGAGCTTCTCGTTAACAGTTGCTGGCCTGAATCATGAATTCCTTTGAGTTTCCCCTGATGTCTCAACACGTCTTCCTCTTGTCCACCAGCCGTCTCCCTGCTGACGTCTCTGTCCTGCTGTCTTCCTCTTGTCCATCAGGAGTCTCACGCCTCCTGGGACAGTCGCTCAGATCTCTGTCCTCCATGTTTCTGGGCTTCTGTTTGCCTCTCCTTCTCCATGCACGCCATGGATGCACCAAGCTGCTCCTCTGTCCTGCAGCCCGCCGTGCACGACACCTGGAGCGTGCACGGCGAGGCCTGGGGCGTGCACGCCGACCCGGAGCGCGCACGGAGCCCACACCTAAACACATATTAGCATTGGGGAGCAGAGGAGCGTGCAGCGTTGGGACGGGCGTGTCGCTGCGATCGCTCATCCGGCGGGGGACAAACACAATTATAGAGAAACTCCTGACCTCTGCATCTCGCCTCCATTTAAATGTTTGATGTCTCATTGAATTAGTATCACAGTGTGAAAGACAAAGCTAATGGAAATGAGCCAGAGACAGCGCACTCTGCTGATTGGGCCGATATAATTAGAATAATATCACGTCCGGCGTTAATAACAAGGAGAGGAAATAAATAATGGGACGTCGGTTAATAGCTGCCGCGTTAAACTGGCTGCGTGGAAATGTGCCGAGGCCAGCGCTTCTCCCTGTTTGCTCATGGGCCGCTGATCGCTGCAATATTGATGTGGCGGAGCCATCCTGGCTGAAGGATCCTCAGCTTCCTCCTCCTGATTATTCATCTTGATAAATACATAAGGACGGACTAAATTATGGCTGTTTTTCAGCTGCCGCTGCTCCCTGAGAATTAGCTCCGCTGATGGATGGGAGGCGCTCCACACTCTTTGGTTTTTCTCCACAAATATTCATTTTCACACTGACAGCCGCGAAGATGTGCTTTTCTTTTCCTCGGCTTTAATTGTTTTTCCTCCGGTGGACATTATTATTTGTCATTTTTAGGAAATTACTAGGAAGGCGAAGCAGCAGAGAATGAACTCATGTCCAGGAAGGTTTGGTTCTCCTGGGCTGTTTTATGAAAAGGTCATAAAATGATATTAACTCAATGTTTCATGTTCACAAAACTCTATTATATGCAGAACAGTTAATTATGATTTGGATTCCACATGAAATTGTATTTTTGTATGAATTTGTTGAGTTTCTAATGAATCATTAAAGGTTGAGCTGTGGGGATTACTGCCATCTAGTGGTGACTGACGACATGAAGCTATAATCTGCCTTTTTTCCTTTTTTGTGGTTTTATTAAAGCTGAGGTATGAAGCATCTAATTATCCGTATTGCAGTCAGGCATCAGAGGCGATTGGTAGTGTTATCAGGCAGTAACCGAAGCATCCGACAGTGAGAGCGCTGAGGGGAGGTCAGAGGACGGCACCGAGTCGAGTCTGTCATGTTCTGGCCTCTCATCCTGCTGCTCCTGCAGAAGGTTTCTGGTTAATAAACCTTTTAAAGCACCGTGTCTGGCTGAATATCGGGTTCTCTGTCTTTCTGCATAACAGGTTTGTGCAGCTGGGTGGTTGACATGTGGCGTTCTCCACGACCCAGAACAGAACGACCCGGTCTGGGACATCTGTTAGTTCTGGTGCTGGGTTTCTGCAGATATCAGTGTCTGTTATCTTATTCATTTTTCAGTAACTTTTTTGGTTCTGTTGGACCTTTTAAGGTGAGTTTAGGCCCAGATTCCCCCACAGAGGAAGATTCTGGTCCTTTATAACACCGACAGAAAAGCTTTCACTTTTAGACTAAAACTCCTAATCTTCCCCTAAGGGCCCAGGTGTGACTGCGGCTGCTGGACAGAACCGCACCAACACGCTGGTCTGACCCGTCCAGGTCCGAAAATCCATTCAAACTGAGTTTTCTCCCATAAAGCATCAACATGAGCTGTTATCTTTATATTCTACCATCACAGAATCTGCTGCACTTTATAAGAAAACCAGAAATCACAACCAGCCATGAAATCTTATTATAGAACATCTCCCACAGCAGGGAGAAAATGTGCTGGTATTAAAAGGCCTCGTTGCTGTTTCCCCAGAACCATCAGAGACCAGGAGGTCTGGTTAATGTTCTCTGACCCAAGGACCAGAATGTTCCCCTCTTGGGACCAGACGTGGAACCAGGAGTCAAACCCAGTCACAGAAACGGCCAAAACCCGAAACATGGAGCAAAGCTGAAGGGAAAAAAATCTCTACTGCAGATTTTAACACTTGAAAAATGTTCAGTTTACTCCTAAATCCTTGAATCCATCCAAATGAAGTTAAATAGAACCCTGTTGGCCTCCAGTTCTGCTCATAACGAGTCAATTAAGGCCTGACGAGTTAACGAGGCTCAGAGAGCTGGAGGAGCTTGCCTCCCTGACGGCACGGTCTCCTGTTAGCAGCACATTTTTACAGGTTGGCTCCTGAACACATCTGAGTGCAGCTTTCAATATTTGCCGTGTTGTTGTCAAAATGCAAACAGCCTGTTGACTCAGAGCAGAAGCTGCTGAACACTGAAGAAGAGGAAAATAAAGAGTGAGAGCTGTTTGCAGCCGCAGGAAAGCCAGGAACATTAAAGCAGAGCTGGGGGCCGCCGCTCAGTTCATCACTGTGAAACAAGACGGCAAATAAAGACGGCGGCGGCTCGGCTCTGATGCTTCACAGGTGAGCTCCTGCAGGTGAACACGGGTTCTGATCATCCGCACCCAGCCGTCAGCTGGGAGCGGATGTGTTTACCCCAAACAGAAAAACATTTGTTCTGCCGCCTTTCTTTAAATACATTTATACATTTTATGCTAATCAGTTATATTTTACAGCTGCTCCTGGAGTGCATTTAGTTTTTTATTCAGTAATAATTTTGTCTGTTTTCCATTTCTAACCTTAATCTGTTCCTCGCCTGCAGTGGATGCAGAAATGTGCCCCTTTGCTTATTAGTTTGTTTCCTCAGATGAGGCTGAAGCTAAAGCCTGATTGGCTGAGAGGAAAATAGTTAAATCTAATAAAATGTTAGAAATATCTGAAAAGGTTAATGGGTGGACTCGCTGTAGCGTCTCTGGTGCTGCTGCGTTCTGGGCCCTGAACGCAGCAGGACCCAGAACGCAACGCAGCCCTGAAGGCAACGCGGCCTTGAACGCAGCGCGACCCTGAACGCAGCGCAACGCGGCCCTGAACGCAGCAGGACCCAGAACGCAACGCGGCCCTGAAGGCAACGCTGCCTTGAACGCAGCGCAACGCGGCCCTGAACGCAGCAGGACCCAGAACGCAACGCGGCCCTGAACGCAGCGCAACGCGGCCCTGAACGCGGCAGGACCCTGAACGCAGCGCGGCCCTGAACGCAACGCGGCCCTAAACGCAACAGGACCCTGAACGCAGCGCGGCCCTGAACGCAACGCGGCCCTGAACGCAGCAGGACCCTGAACGCAGCGCGGCCCTGAACGCAGCAGGACCCTGAACGCAGCAGGACCCTGAACGCAACGCGGCCCTGAACGCAGCAGGACCCTGAACGCAGCAGGACCCTGAACGCAACGCGGCCCTGAACGCAGCAGGACCCTGAACGCAGCGCGGCCTTGAACGCAGCAGGACCCTGAACGCAACGCGGCCCTGAACGCAGCAGGACCCTGAACGCAATGCGGCCCTGAAGGCAACGCGGCCTTGAACGCAGCAGGACCCTGAACGCAACGCGGCACTGAACGCAGCAGGACCCTGAACTCAACGCGGCCTTGAACGCAACGCGGCCCTAAACGCAACAGGACCCTGAACGCAGCGCGGCCCTGAACGCAACGCGGCCCTGAACGCAGCAGGACCCTGAACGCAGCGCGGCCCTGAACGCAACGCGGCCCTAAACGCAACAGGACCCTGAACGCAGCGCGACCCTGAACGCAGCGCGGCCCTGAACGCAACGCGGCCCTAAACGCAACAGGACCCTGAACGCAGCGCGGCCCTGAACGCAACGCGGCCCTGAACGCAGCAGGACCCTGAACGCAACGCGGCCCTGAAGGCAACGCGGCCTTGAACGCAGCAGGACCCTGAACGCAATGCGGCCCTGAAGGCAACGCGGCCTTGAACGCAGCAGGACCCTGAACGCAACGCGGCCCTGAACGCAGCAGGACCCTGAACGCAACGCGGCACTGAACGCAGCAGGACCCTGAACTCAACGCGGCCTTGAACGCAGCAGGACCCTGAACGCAGCGTGGCCCTGAACGCAATGCGGCCCTGAACGCATCAGAACGCATCAGGACCCTGAACGCAGCGCGGCCCTGAACGCATCAGAACGCATCAGGACCCTGAACGCAACGCGGCCCTGAACGCAGCAGGACCCTGAACGCAGCGTGGCCCTGAACGCAGCAGGACCCTGAACTCAACGCGGCCTTGAACGCAGCAGGACCCTGAACGCAGCGTGGCCCTGAACGCAGCGCGGCCCTGAACGCATCAGAACGCATCAGGACCCTGAACGCAACGCGGCCCTGAACGCAGCAGGACCCTGAACGCAGCGTGGCCCTGAACGCAGCGTGGCCCTGAACGCAACGCGGCCCTGAACGCAACGCGGCCCTGAACGCATCAGAACGCATCAGGACCCTGAATGCATCAGGACCCTGAACGCAGCAGGGCCCTGAACGCAGCAGGGCCCTGAATGCATCAGGTCCCTGAACGCATCGCGGCCTCCTCCACTCGTCTGTGCGGAGGAGCAGTGGAGGAAACGCCTCCTTCCTGCTCTGCGGGGAAGTGACAGGCCGTCTAATTGGGATTAATCCGGCTGCAGCTCCAGTTGAGCGGCGGCGCTGCGATCAGAGGAGAGGCGGCATTGACCCAGAGAGAGAGGTGGATGTGGCCCTGAGGAGGACATCATTATTGGCAGCTCCACCACAGAAGAAGACGCAGCCGCCTCTCCGGGACTCCTGGGTCAAGAACAAAAAGAGTGAAGTAATGAGGAAAGAAAGAGAAAGAGCAGAACTTTCACTTTTCTCTCCTCTGAAGTGAAGCAGCGCTGCTACATTATTCCTCCTCACCGAGGCTCCTGCAGCCACGGCTTTGAGTTACTGAGACACGATGCTGCTGAGGAGGTGGGGGGGGGGGGGGGAGGAGAGAGAGGAGGAGGAAGAGGAGGGAGGAGGGGGGAGAGGAGGAAGAGGAGGGGGGAGAGGAGGAGGGAGGAAGAGTGGGGAGGAGGATCAAAAATTCATCTGAGAGAGTTTCAGGAGAATGAGGAGGGAGGAGGAGGAGGAGGAGAAGGAAGAGGAGGAGGAGAGAGGAAGAGGAGGAGAAAGAAGATGAGGAAGAGGAGGAGGAAGAGGAGGAGGAAGAAGAGGAGGAAGAGGGGGAAGATGAGGAAGAGGAGGAGGAAGGGTTCATATGGGAACCAACATCTACAGAAACTTCCAGCACCTTAAGCAATCACAAGAAAATCCACCCAGAACCTGGTCTAGATCCCGGTCCAGAACCAGAACCAGTCTTAAGTCCAGAACCAGGTGCTGGTGCAGCAGAGCGTAACGATCCAGAACGTTAACAGGAAGTGGTGGAGCGGCGGCACCGAGGTCCAGGAGGAGCGACCGTCCCGGTGCTGGACGTCTGCGTGCATGAGACTGACGGAGCGCCTCAGCAGAACCGGCGGTCCGTCAGAACCGGCGCCGGCAGCAGGCCATGGGGGGAGGTTCTGCAGGACGTGAGAGGAGTGAGTGAAACAAACCGAAGAACTAAGACGCAGCAGAGAGCCGCTGAGCTGCAGCTCCTCCTGTAGAAAAGCATCAAGCTGGTCATTAGCAGGAAAAGAGACGGAAAATGATCTCAAAGACAATTATTCCTCGTTTACAAATTAAAACTAAAGTCGTTTAAGTGAGTAGTTTGCTCATCGGATCATCCGGGGCTCTCCTAATGCCTCCTCTCTCATCAGCTGGAAGGAATAAGTCAGCAAAACGTCCTGAAAGTTGCTCTAATTGCTGCTGCGGCCATAAATAAATCCCTGAGAAAGGCGCAGGCGGCGCTGCACTGCACCGCAGCGGCTGATCCATGAAGAGTCCGTCTGGATTTAATGAAGAAATTAAGGACAGTTAATGTGGAAAGTCGCAGGCTTTGGTTCATTCAGGGGCCATGAGGGGGCCAGCAGAGTCCCGATCAGGAAGCAGGTACATTAGAGGGGAAACGGAGGAGGAAACGGCGGCCAGCATGGTGCCAATTAGCAGGAAGCTGGCCGCCGCTGGCCTCCTGCAGCCTCTGATTAACGCGCATGCTCCCCGTCTAAATCATCTCCTGCTACAACACATATGCAGGCATCTGTATGTAAATGTTTAATTAACCCGCCGCTGAATCGCCGCGCCGCTCCGGAGAGGAGCTTATTTATCTGACGATGGCGGCCGTAACGGCGGCTAACGCCGCCGAAATGAGGCCCGAGGAGGCGGCGGCCGATTCGTCAGCGACGGCGGCTCGTTTGCTTAAAGAGCTGTTTGCTCTCAGGGGTGGAGTCAAAAGTTCTGCAGCAAACACGCCGTTTAGATCCATCACGGGGAAAAATAAACAGCCGGCCGGGTCCGATCCGTTCTCCGCAGCACCAGGGAGGCAGGTTGGACCCTTCCGGGCCTCCGTAGGCAGGAGGAAGCCTGACAGACGGTCCGTCTGGAGCAGAAACTCAGAATTATTTCCAGTCCTGATCCCACGTCAGGAGGAACAAATGTTCTCTGAGCTGGACTCTCTGAGTTCTGGTCCACAGAACCAACCGTGTCCCACATTTTAACGTCCAGGAGGAGGTCCGACTCGCTGCTTCAGTTTCATTTCAAGCTGAATTTATTCAAAATGTCCAGAAAGTTTTTCTGTTGGACTCTGACCAAAGGTTTCTTCCCAGCGGTCCAGATCGGGCCCGCGCACCACGGCTTGTTTCTTTATGGGACTGCTTCACAGAACTAAGCGCCTTGGTTCTGATCCAGTGTCATCGCCCTGGTGCGTTTAGTCTGGATCCTCCAGCACCGTGTGCCGCACCTTCTCATGTCGGACCACCTTCAGAACCAGCCAGGTTCTGGCCGCCCCAGCCCCAAAGCTCTGCAGCTTCCATGGTTTGTGGTGCCGGTGCTGAACGGGCCGAGGTTTGTTTGTCCAGCCAGAAGCTGCTGGCGTTAATTTATGGAGCCAAACAGACGGTTAATGCAGCATGTGATGGTGCTTTAGCTTTTACGGCGCCCACTAATGGCTTCTTTGTCCTCACTTTGGTTTCCAGAGCCGCGGGTCAGCAGCTTCCCGGCCAGAACCGAGGTCCGGGTTCTTCTCAGCGTTCCTCTGCTCTCTGTTAACCTCTTCATACCCCAGAGTCTGGCTGATTTCATCTTTTATTCAGTCTTAAATCTGAAGGTTTATTTATCTTCACCTGAGAAGGAAAGACTTCCTTCTCACCTCTGATTGGTCAGCTGGGACCGGCCCACCTGAGCAGGTAAGATCCTGTTTGAAAGAAGCAGAGGGATTTAAAAGCTTCCTGACTGCAGCTTCATCAGAGCCGGACAGATGACACATCTTCATGGAGATGTCCCACTTGGACTTCAGAGGCCCGTTCAGATCCGGACCGGAACCGACCTGCCGTCGCCGTCTGCTTTAATTAAGATTAATTACGGCGCTGAAGGCCGGCGGCGCCGTTTCAGTCGGATGGCTGTAGATAAACGGCGTCACAAAGGAACGTTAGCTGGGTTTTCAGCAGAACCGACTCCACCATGGGAGTAAAACGGTAAAAAACAATGAATTCTGGTTTTATGTCAACACCATTTTATTCATAGGAACATTTAATTCAAAGATAAACGTATAAAAATGTAAAAAGTGGTTTTAATGCAAGAAGATGCTTCAGTTTAATGACTGAATAAACATGAATATATGAATAAAAACATCTAACTGGTTTTATATGAGGCCTTCAGACATCTCTGTTCATCATTCTGCATTAAATCTCCTCCACAATATTTATATTATATATTTTAGACATTTATGAAAATAATTACATTTATCCTGGTATTTTCTGTCCTTAATTATTTCCCAGTTGCAGCAAGAGAAACAGTTTCCTCTGTAACAGTAAAGGCTCAATAATTAATGGTTTTAAATATTCTGCTTTAATCTGAGCCTCAAACATGTTTTTAAATTTTTATCTGAGCTAAAAGCATTTTTCTGGAGACTCTGGTCCCGCCGGAGGAACACCTCCCGCCTCGTCTCCCGGCGGCGGCGGAGCATTTCCCAGGAGTCCGTCTGTCTGTCACGCATGGGGGGTGGGGGGGTCTCTACAAGCATCGTCCCATCTTAATCTGTTCTGCATGCTAAGCAGACCCCCCCCCCCCCCCCCCCCAGCCTCACATTGTTATAAATGCTGTTTATGGTCCTGCTATGACAACTGTGAAGGGCACGGAGAAGGATTTATCCCAGGATTATCTCCTCCGCCAATGAAAGGACAGGATGGGCTTGTAAATGACCCTGCAGGGTAATAAAAGGAGGCGCAGCTCCGCCGGGACAATGGAGGAGGAGGAGAGGGAGCCGTTATTAATATTAATAATAATATCACAGACTGAGTTTAAGTCAGCTGTGTTTGTTTTGCTGCTGACGTCTGATTTTATTTATTTGAACAGAAGAAGAAGAGCAGTTTGTTTGTGGGCGTGAAGGTCTCATCAGGGCAGAATTAATCCTGACATAAATCAGCTTCACAACTTTAAGGAAACGATCAGAAGATAAACTTCTGAGCAGACATGAAGGTCAGGGCTGAAGGTCAAACGCTGAGCAAGAAACATCTGATTTCATCAAGTGCATGAATTAAATCCTCCAGAGTTAAACTAAAGGAAACAATTAAAACATTTAATTAATTGATAAATAAAAGAGCTGCAATAATCTGGTTATTTCCTTCCTTCTAACAGATCCGTTTGTTTCTAAGTTTTATTTTTCAGCATAAATTTGTCTCAGGAAAAAAGCAGGAAACGGTTTGGAAGTGATCGATCGTGGTCTCAGAAAGCTGGAACCTCACCAGGAAACCAGTTTAAGAAAAATTAGCAAAAGAAATGTAAAATGGACCAATCAGAGTCAGCTGGTGAGCAGAGACCAGGTACAAGCTGATAAACGGCATGAATGTTGTTGAGGAGGACTGAACCAGCGACAGGAGGTAGGCACGATTACCATGAGGGGAGCTTTAACGAACCAGAGGACTAAATGACTGCGAGCAAAGCAGGACTCAGCGTTCAGAGGAAGGTGATCCGTGGGAGCAGGAAGCTGGAACCAGAGGAACATGCAGAAAAATGACTGAACAAGACGGGAAGACGCAGGAAAACGTGCAAAATAAACCCAAAACAAAGCAACACCGCTGACTGAAGTGCTGTGCACTGATAAAAACCAATAAATTACAGAGAAATTCTTTCCAGCTCGAGCAAAAATACAGTAAAATGATGACCAATTAATAAAACAGCAGAATAATAAAAATAGATCATTTAATAAAAAATATATAATAAAAATAGAAACCAACTTCCCAAGCTGCGTTAAAGGCTAAGGAAAAATAATGTTTTAAGAGAAGATTTAAGAAGTCTGGTTTGCAGTGGCACTTTTTCCACAGTCAGAACCAAAGTCCTTCAGAATAAAACGCATCTGAAGTAAAACAAAGTTCAGGAATCGTTTTTAAATCGTTAAAAAGACGAAGGTATCATCAGAATCAGCATCAATTCAATTCAATTAAATTTTATTTATATAGCACCAATTCATGAAACATGTCATCTCGAGGCACTTTACAAAGTCAAAATCAATCAGATTATACAGATTGGTCAAAAATTTCCTATATAAGGGAACCAGTTGATTGCTTCAAAGTCCCGACAATCAGCATTCACTCCTGGAGAAGCGTAGAGCTACAGGGAGAGTCGTCTGCATTGTCCATGGCTTTGCAGCAATCCCTCATACTGAGCAAGCATGAAGCGACAGTGGAAAGAAAAACCACCCATTAGCGGGAAGGAAAACCTCCAACAGAACCAGAACCAGGCTCAGTATGAACGGTCATCTGCCTCGACCCACTGGGGGTTACAGAAGACAGAGCAGAGACACAACAAGAGAGACAAAAAGCACAGAAGCACACATTGATCCAGTAATCTGTTCTACATTAGATGGTAATAGTGGTGATCTGTCTTCCCTGGATGATGTCACAGCTAACAGAACATCAGACCAGGTGTACCTACTATGAAGAAAAAAGAGAGAGAACAAAAAGTTAAAAGCTGAAATGACGACAAGCAATGCAAAACTGGAGAACAGTAGAAATCAGTAGAGTGAGAGAAATAGATCCTGATGTCCTCCAGCAGCCTAAGCCTATAGCAGCATAACTATAAAGGTAGCTCAGGGTAACATGAGCCACTCTGACTATAAGCTTTGTCAAAAAGGAAAGTTTTAAGATTAGTCTTAAAAGTAGACGGGGTGTCTGCCTCACGGACCAAAACTGGGAGTTGGTTCCACAGGAGAGGAGCCTGATAGCTAAAGGATCTGCCTCCCATTCTACTTTTAGAGACTCTAGGAACCACCAGCAGACCTGCAGTCTGAGAGCGAAGTGCTCTGTTAGGAACATACGGGGTAATCAGAGCTCTGATATATGATGGAGCTTGATTATTAAGGGCTTTATACGTTAGAAGAAGAATTTTAAATTCTATTCTTGATTTAACAGGAAGCCAATGAAGGGAAGCTAAAATTGGAGAAATATGATCCCTCTTGTTGATTTTCATCAGAACTCTTGCTGCAGCATTTTGGATCGGCTGAAGACTTTGAACTGCATTTAGTGGACTTCCTGATAGTAAAGAATTACAATAGTCCAGCCTTGAAGTAACAAATGCATGGACTAGTTTTTCAGCATCACTCCTGGACAGAATGTTTCTAATTTTGGTGATATTCCTGAGGTGAAAAAAGGAAACTCTGGAAACCTGTTTAATATGGGATTTAAATGACATGTCTTGGTCAAAAAATAACACCAAGGTTTTTTACTTTATTACCAGAGGCCAAGTTAATGCCATCCAGATTAAGTGATTGATTAAGAAGTTTATTTTTTGAGGACTCTGGTCCAAAGATTACAACTTCTGTCTTGTCAGAATTTAAATGCAGAAAATTTAAAGTCATCCAGCTTTTAATGTCATCAAGACATGACTGCAGTTGAAGTAATTGATTGAATTCATCAGGATTTATGGATAAATATAGCTGAGTGTCATCAGCATAACAGTGGAAATTAATCCCATGCTGTCTGATAATTTTGCCAATCGGAAGCATATATATATAGTAAAGAGAATTGGTCCAAGGAATGAACCCTGTGGTACTCCACAAGTGACCCTAGAGTTTGAAGAAGATTTATTATTAACATGAACAAACTGGAATCTGTCCAACAGATACAATTTAAACCAGCCTAATGCTTTCCCCTTAATCCCTACAGTATGTTCAAGTCTTTGTAGGAGAATATTGTGATCAACTGTGTCAAATGCAGCACTGAGATCTAACAGGACAAGTACAGACACAAGTCCATTATCTGAGGCCATGAGAATATCATTAGTGACCTTCACCAGAGCCGTTTCAGTGCTATGATGAGCTCTGAAGCCTGACTGAAACTCCTCAAGTGGGTCATTGCTTTGTAAATGTTCACAAAGTTGATTAGCAACTACTTTCTCAAGAATTTTAGATAAGAAAAGAAGATTAGATATAGGTCTGTAATTTACTAACTCATCTTGATCAAGAGATGGTTTCTTAAGTAAAGGTTTAATAACAGCTACTTTAAAAGCCTGTGGTACATATCCATTTACTAAGGATAGATTAATAATGTCTAAAATAGGACCACTGATCAAGGGGAATACCTCTTTAAACAACTTGGTTGGAATGGGTCTAACATACAGGTAGAAGGTTTAGATGAAGCTAATATTTTAGATAGCTCAGAAAGCTCTACTGCTTCTAAACAGTTCAGACACTGCGCAGGTTCTAAAGATTCCTCCAATGCTGCCTTACTTACTGAGGATGAGGTAATCATGTTTGGGAGGATGCCAATTATTTTATTTTTAATGGCATCAATTTTATTTATGAAGAATCCCATAAAATCATTACTGCTAAGAGCTAAGGGAATGGATGGATCAACGGAGCTATGACTCTGTGTAAGTTTGGCAACTGTACTAAAGAGAAATCTAGGATTATTTTTATTCTCTTCAATTAATGATGAAAAATATGCTGCTCTAACTCTGCGAAGGGTCTTGTTATACAACAATAGACTGTCCCTCCAGATTAAGTAGGATTCCTCTTGGTGTGTAGAGCGCCATTTTCTCTCCAATTTCCTAACATTGTGCTTCAAGGAACGCAGCTCTGAATTAAACCAGGGAGCCAGCTTCCTGTGAATTATCACCTTCTTTTTCAAGGGAGCTACATTATCTAATGCAGAACGCAATGAGGAAGTCACACTGTTAGCAAAGACATCTATTTGTGAATTGGAAGAAACAGCATTGCTGCCATCTACAGGGCATTTCTGCAATACTGAAGATATTAAAAGGGGGACAGACTCTTTAAAGTTTGATGCAGCATTATCCGATAAAGATCTACTATAATGGAACCCTCTTTAGGGGGTGGAGAACTCAGTTAGATTAAACTCAAATGTTATTAAAAAATGATCAGATAGGGTTGTGAGGAAATACTGTTAATTCTTCACAATCAATGCCATATGTCAGCACAAGGTCTAAAGTATGGAGCCAAGAGTGCGTCGGTTTATGCACATTTTGAGCAAAACCAATTGAATCTAGGATAGTTTTAAAGGCTACACTAAGGTTATCACATTCAGTGTCAACATGGATGTTAAAATCACCCACTATAATAACCTTGTCAGTGTTTAACACCAAATCAGATAAGAAGTCTGACAGTTGATCCAAAAACTGAGTGTAAGGGCCTGGTGGACGATACAAAACAA
This sequence comes from Fundulus diaphanus, assembly GCA_037039145.1. Taxonomy (NCBI): domain Eukaryota; kingdom Metazoa; phylum Chordata; class Actinopteri; order Cyprinodontiformes; family Fundulidae; genus Fundulus; species Fundulus diaphanus. The sequence continues at coordinate 1,193,145 of CM073122.1, forward strand.
CAAACAGAAGAGGTTTTATTGCTTTGCAGTTTGGATGAGGGAAACTTAGGGTTAAATGCTCAAAAGAACTGTAGTTATTAATTGGCCTGGGACTAATTAATAAATCAGACTGAAAGATAGCCGCCACTCCTCCTCCTCTTCCCACAGATCTAGGAAATTTGAATAATTGGAGGGAGTTGACTCATTTATACTAATGTAGTCCTCTTGTAGCCAGGTTTCTGTGAGACAAAACAAATCAATCTGATTATCAGAAATCAATTCATTAAGATCATTTTATCAAAGATCCTTTAAATGCTGCAGAACAACTGAACTGCTATTTGGATGAAAAGGGCATCATGGATACTTTCTAATCTGGTTTAGAAAATTAGAAAATGTAATTCTACAGAGTCGGCATTATTAAAAATGACCAGTGACTCTGGACTGTGTGCTGGTTTTATTGGACTTGACATCAGGTTCTCCGTGGATCATAATGTTCTTATTCACAGACGTGTTTGGTATTTCTGGTACTGCTACACTGGTTCCCTTCATACCTATCAGAAAGTGTTTTTACTGTTTTATGAACCAGGTTTACCCAGATAGCGCACCGCTGTGCTGTGGAGTACCTCAGGGTTCAGTTTTGGGTCCCATTCTCCTTTTTGTTGTATTCACATCCTTTGGGAAACATCCTAAAAAGCCATAAAAATGGTTCCTACCATCTATTTGCTGATGATATCCAGCTGTTTTGCTCTTTTTGACCATCTGAGATGCACAAGCTCTCTGAACTCAGGATATGTTTGTCAGAAATCAAAATGTGGCTCTACAACAACTATCTCCAGTTAAATGAAAACATGAAACCCTTATTATCTCCCTTAATGATGATATTCCTATAATCTCACTTCTTCTTTAACTCCAACTGTGAAACGTAGCCTCTGGGTGTCATTTTTGACACACTGCAAAAAGGGAACTAAAAGTAAATTAAATTTTCTTGAAATCTGTGTATTTTTCCTTGATTAGAGCAGGTAAATAAGACTATTTGCCAATGGAATAAGATTTTTGCACTTAAAATAGGAACAATTCATCTCCATCATCTTATTTCAAGTGCAGGATATCTAATTATCTTATTTTACGGGTAAAAATACTCATTCCATTGGCAAAAAGTCTTATTTAGCTTCTCAAATCAAGGAAAAATATACTAATTTCATGAACTTTTACTTAGTTTTAGTTCCCTTTTTGCAGTGCATTTCCTTATCTTTTGACAATTATTGTAAATCAGTAGTTCATAACTGCTTTTTTTATTTTTGGAATATTTCAGAATTAAGAGCATTTATGTCACAGACTGAACTAGAAATGATTGTTCTTTTATTTCTTTTTATTGCAAAAGTCTTTTACCTGTTTAAATAAATCCTGGTTGATGCATCTTCAGTCTCTGACGCTGCGGACTGAACAGACGTTCCTCCTGTTCTGACCTCTCTGCTCTGGTACCTGTTAGGATCCATTTTAACACGCTGGTTCTAACCTTCAGAACCGTCAGGCTTTACCGGATCTTTTGATCTAGAACTTTAAGGTAATTGACTCAGATGTTGGTGTTTCCTCTGACCTGTTTGAAACATCGCGGTGACTTTGCTCTCTGTCTCTTCATTTAATCATCTAAAGACATTTTTATGTAGACAAACATTTGCTTAAGCATGTTTTGTGGTTTTAAACAGTTTCACTGCTGTGGAGCCCTTTGTGATTAATGTTCATAAACGGGGCTGTAGTCTGACCCGTCATCTTCATCCTCATCGTCACTAAAAAGTGCCGACTCGGCTTGTTTCAGGGAGGCTTCGGTTCCTCTTTGACCCGAGGATGATTGGGTCACGGCTCCAGCGACCCGTTGAGACAGCAGGTGTTAGACACAGAGATGTTCCTGCAGGTAAAGAGGTTCTGATCTCCCACCTTTGGACCTCTTCTAAAGCGGACCAGAAATATGAAATATTCAGCAGGTTAACCTCTGTTAGGAGACGGTTCTGGATCCTGCAGACAGAAACTGAAACTGGGTCAGGGAGACACTCGACCGCCTGCTGCCAAATTTCCAACTTCACGACGAGCCAAGAAAGCCGTCCGTGTTTGGGTCCAGAGCATATGGAGGCTGGGAGGCGAAGCCCGGCAGAACCCCAATACCATCGGCCCCCGGGGGCCCTCAGGGTGTCAGTTTTTAGAGCTCTGCCACTACAAAGAGCCGCTGCGTTAAACTGGGATCAGAACCACACGTGTAAACACGCTGACTGCCAACAGCGAGAGGCCGGCCCGAGTCCAGAACTCAGAAACAAACATCATCTTCAGCCTGAAACGGCCCACAGAGTTCCCCTTCATCATGGTTCTGGACTTCTTCACTTGGGTCATCTGCTGTAGAACCCGGCTGTAGAACCCGCAAACCTGCAAGAGCCAGCAGGAAACCGGCCTGAACCAGAACCTGAACCGTCTAATATCAAACCACACCAGAACCTCTTCAAACAAACACCAGAACCGGTCTGTGGAACCGGTCCGTGTGTCTGTGCTGTGCTGGGTACAGAACCTCCAACAGGATTAAAGTCTGGGTGGATCTGCTGAAACACTCCTGGAGGTCTGAAGGTTCTGTTGGGTCCACTTTGTTCTGTTTTTTAAAGTGAATCCAGTAAGAAAAGAATCGTGTTAAATCAGAACGTTAATTCTATCCTAAACATCAAGGATGCGTTGATGAAGAATCTGAGAACGGGACCCGGCAGATTAATCGGACCGTAAACCAGAACAAAGCAGCCAGAACCCCCCAGGGAGCGCAGCTTAATCCCCGCTAACGCTTAAACCCCCCATTAAATATTTAATGAGCACAAAGCAGCCGTGTAACGCGATCAAACAGAGACGTCCCTCACATTTACACAAACCACGGAGTCGGACCGAGGCCCGCAGAACCAGCAGCGCTGCAGTGAAAAGTCCAGTTATGGGATTAATTATTAAAGCCCGGTTCCATGATGAACCGAGTCGTCCCGCTGAGGAAGATCTGAGGAACAGCTGCTGGAAATGACAGAAGGACCCAGGCTGATTACACCGGCCGGTTCTGATGGTTCTGTTCTGACAGTTCCTGCCTCCCAGGCTGGTTCTGGTTTAGTTCACATCTCCCAGGTCCTGGTCACCCTCTACCCTGCAGACTTCTCCATCAGCTCCCCAGGCTGCTACCTTCAGTACCTGGGTGTTCACCAGAACCGTAAACTGGACTCATTCTGATGCTCTTACAGAACGGGTCAGAGCAGAATCTACCTGCTGAGGAGGCTGAGGTCTCCTGGCCTGCAGGGGGCGCTGCTGCAGACCTTCATCACCTGTGGAGGCATCAGCCATCTTCTCTGGTCTGATGGAGCAGCAGCTGATCTGCAGCTGAGAGGAAGAGGCTGATAAAGTCATCAGGAGGACCGGTTCTGACCCGGGATGTCCTCTGGACCCGGTGAGGTGGTGGAGACAGGAGAACCAGAAGGAATCACACCACTGATGGATAATGCCCCCCCCCCCCCCCCCCCCCACCCCCTCCATGCATGGAGCTCCTTCAGTGACAGACGGCTGCATCCCAGATGCTCTAAGCCACAGGTGTCAAACTTAAGGCCCGCAGGCCGAATCCGGCCCGTCGACGTAAACTATCCGGCCCTCAAGAGCCAAAGAAAAGGCATATCATGTAATAAAGTAGAGGCAGAAATCCCTTTAAAGTGTATAAAATGCCTTAAACTGAGCCTCCTGTAGTGAATGTTTATTTTTTTAACTGTGTAGTTACAGCATCCTGCCACTAGATGTCAGTTTTCTCCACAACACATTAAAATTCAATTCAATTCAATTTTATTTATATAGCGCCAATTCATGAAACATGTCATCTCGAGGCACTTTACAAAGTCAAAATCAATCATATTATACAGATTGGTCAAAAAATTTCCTATATAAGGAAACCAGTTGATTGCATCAAAGTCCCGACAAGCAGCATTCACTCCTGGAGAAGCGTAGAGCCACAGGGAGAGTCGTCTGCATTGTACATGGCTTTGCTGCAATCCCTCATACTGAGCAAGCATGAAGCGACAGTGGAAAGAAAAACCACCCGTTAGCGGGAAGGAAAACCTCCAGCAGAACCAGGCTCAGTATGAACGGTCATCTGCCTCGACCCACTGGGGGTTACAGAAGACAGAGCAGAGACACAACAAGAGAGACAAAAAGCACAGAAGCTCACATTGATCCAGTAATCTGTTCTACATTAGATGGTAATAGTGGTGATCTGTCTTCTCTGGATGATGTCACAGCTAACAGAACGCCAGACCAGGTGTACCTACTATGAAGATAAAAGAGAGAGAACAAAAAGTTAAAAGCTGAAATGACGACAGTCATTTCAATGCAATGCAAATCTGGAGAACAGTAGAACTCGATAGAGTGAGAGAAATAGACCCTGATGTCCTACAGTAGCCTAAGCCTATGGCAGCATAACTATAGAGGTAGCTCAGGGTAACATGAGCCACTCTGACTAGAAGCTTTGTCACAAAGGAAAGTTTTAAGATTAGTCTTAAAAGTAGACGGGGTGTCTGCCTCACGGACCAAAACTGGGAGTTGGTTCCACAGGAGAGGAGCCTGATAGCTAAAGGATCTGCCTCCCATTCTACTTTTAGAGACTCTAGGAACCACCAGCAGACCTGCAGTCTGAGAGCGAAGTGCTCTGTTAGGAACATACGGGGTAATCAGAGCTCTGATATATGATGGAGCTTGATTATTAAGGACTTTATACGTTAGAAGAAGAATTTTAAATTCTATTCTTGATTTAACAGGAAGCCAATGAAGGGAAGCTAAAATTGGAGAAATATGATCCCTCTGGTTGATTTTCATCCGAACTCTTGCTGCAGCATTTTGGATCAGCTGAAGGCTTTGAACTGCATTTTGTGGACTTCCTAAAACAACCCAGAAATGTCCAAAAGGAGAAAAAGTGATGCAGAATGATGAGTTTAAAGTGTAACTCACGCTAATATCAACTTTCTTTTGCAGATAAACTATACAAACTGGGCCTAAGGTGCTACTTTTATGTTACTGTGCATTTTTTATACTTCTATGTGAACTGGAATGAAACTATGAAATGAAAAGTATCGTCTGCACACGTGCAACCGACATTTTTAACGACTACATGACGCCAAAGTGGCCCCATATAAAAATGAGTTTGACTCCCTGAGCTTCCTCAGCTCCTTCATCCCAGCTGCTGCTGGACTTCATCATCTCTGCTGATTACAACAGACTCCATCAAAATGTTACGTCCCTGCTGGTTTTGCAGGTTTAAATTTTTTGTAAATAAATGATCTGCTGCCATTTTGCACATTTCTTAAAATCATTCTACTCATTTGGACACTTCTGTAGTTGTTTAACTTTTAAATACGCCATCCTTCCTCAGAGTCTCCCAGATCCGCTCTGGTCTTACTTCTTTCTACTCAGGCCTTCCTCTTCTTCTTCCTCTTTAAGGTGATTCCCCAGAACTTGAGGGACAGAGGGGGTTTAAGAACAGGAACAAACAGTTTTTACTGATTTCATTTTTTACCTCCTTTCTCTGAATGCATAGTGAATTTCAGGATGGAAGGACGATTTTACCCAGTATGCAGGATTTTTTCACCTGTTCTTCGTTTTTATGTTTTTACCTCTGCTTCCATTTGATTCCCTCTCTGAGGGACAATAAAGGTTATTTCTATTCTATTCTATTCATCAGAACTCCGACTGGGTCGCTCCAGTGCATGAGTAGAATTTGCTGTCAGAAGAAACATGTTGGTCAGATGAAAAACTCACTTTAACCTGAATCTACCGGGGGTGTGAATAATTTTGGGGATCCGGGGAGCGGCTCAGTGAGATCCAACCCCAGCAGAAGCTCCATGTGTTCCTGTTCTGCCTGGATCTGGGCAGAAGATGTTTCAAGGCGCAGTCCTGGACCTCCTGGACTAACGCCGTCTCTGCAGCTTCAGAAAACAGATTTTCTCTTGAGTTGCTGCACATCCAGAGCAGCAGTTCTGAGAAACGTCTGATTTGACTCCAGGTTTCTCCATGAATCCCAGCTCCCTGACTGATGGAGGAGAAAATAGATGCTGCTGGCTGCAGCACCTCCATCTTCTTAAAAGTCAAACAGCCAGAAACCGGCAGCAGGAACTCTGACCTTCATGATGTAACCGAGCAGGAAAAACCAATGATGTGTACAAGGCCCTGCTCGGCCTCTCTGATTATGATAAAATATGTCTGAGCGTCACCAAAAGATAACTGCACGTCTCCGTGTGACAGATATGGGCTCCATATTTTAATAACAGCCCAATTTCTGCAGCACTAAAGTGTTTTACTGCAGGCGATAAAACATGAGGCCCTGACACGTGAAGCGGCTTCCCAACAGGAGGGAGTGCTGCAGGAGATCCAGACAGGAAACACAAATATTTAAATCATGAATTGTGCAAAAATTAAAAATAGTGATACGAAATTCCCCCTATAAGCAAAAATTAGATTTATCATTTTGATTCCAGGTTTGCCACAATCACAGATTGAGGATTTTTCCAGATTTTCCCACATAATCTTAAACTAGTGCTGATGGTTCTGACCCGGTTTCGTATTCAGAACCTTTTGGACTTAACCTCCTTTAATGGCCACAGGTTCAGTTTCTCCATCCAAACGTAGATATTTCTGTCTTCTCTCAGCCACTATGCACAGCTTACTGTCCGATTAGTTTTATAGATTATTCATAGTTTCACACACGTCATCTAAAGGTGCTTCAGAAATTCAGATCCTTCAAATCATCCAGATTGGTTAAAAGTTTTCGGTCAAACAAAACAGAAGATGCCAGCAGCCAGAGAACCTGGTTAGACTCTGAGAGACAGAACCAGCTGGATCATCTAGAAGATGAAGATGTTGACAACAGCAGCTCAGATGATCTGCCTCCCCTGGATGATGTCACAGCTAACAGAACGCCAGACCAGGTGTACCTTCTATGAAGAGAAAATGCTATAGCAGTAAAACTATAGAGGTAGCTCAGGGTAACATGAGCCACTCTGACTAGAAGCTTTGTCACAAAGGAAAGTTTTAAGATTAGTCTTAAAAGTAGACGGGGTGTCTGCCTCACGGACCAAAACTGGGAGTTGGTTCCACAGGAGAGGAGCCTGATAGCTAAAGGATCTGCCTCCCATTCTACTTTTAGAGACTCTAGGAACCACCAGCAGACCTGCAGTCTGAGCCCATTTAAGTTCTCAATGGTTCTGTAGAAACTGGGCCTGAATGTTCTTTTTAATGGTCAGAACTCCTGTAGGAACCACTGTGGACCCAGAAGGTTCTGATCACATGTTGTTTTTGGGCCAGAGGCTGCGGGCCTCCCATCCTCCAGCTGCTCGTCCCACTTTAGCAAGAGAAGACAGGTTTGCTGGATGTTAGAGCTTCAGCATCCGTCCTCTGCTACAAACATCTCTCTGCTCCTCTAGTCTCCATGAACCTGGTTTAATCTCAGTTCCTCTGTGCTTTTTTCCTCTGAGTCGACGTATTTGGACCGCAGCAGCAACAGCACCCAATTATCTCTGTGAAAAAATGAATTCAGTTTCATTTATGGGTGTGTGGTCCTGATTCCAGCTCGTCTGAACCGCGGGGGGGGGGGGGGGGGGGGGGGGGGGGCGTCTGGAAACAGATCCCAGTCTCACCCTGACACCCGACAGGGAAACTTTATTGTCTAACAACACTCGACAGCTTTTACATGCATGCTTGAAATTTGTTTGGAAGTCCTTGAGGGTGAAAAGCTGCAGAGTGTCCCAGCTCCAGAAAAGCCAAGAAGAAGAATTAGGCCGACTGGGAGGACGTGGACGTGTGTGGTCCCTTCAGTCGCCGGGCGATGTGGAGGGAGGCTGTCAGCTGGCTGAATCCTGGGGGGGGGGGCACATTCTCCAGCTCTGACACCCCCCCTGAGGGTCGGGGCAGCCGTGAAATGAAAGCCGCTGTGAGGAGGCTGAAAGAAAGAGAGAGACGGCTCCGGTAGTTTATTTTGTCCAAACAAAGCCGGAGTCCCACTTGTGGAAGAAAGTGATTGAGCGGAGCTTTGTGTTGGGCTGAATGGCTGTGAGCAAATACGGCTGGAAGTGAACTGTTAGTTTAACAGATTTAAACCGAGAGGAGGAAGAAAAGCCTCCCTGCAGACCAGCAGGCAGCTGCATCCCAGCTAATATTTACACACTTTACTTCCTTTAAACTGCAGGGAAAACGCATCGTTACCTCAGAGCTTCAGCTTTACATCTGCAGCAGGAAGAAGTTTAAACGCAGCTCAGGAAGACTGCTCTGGTTTTTCCTGTGATGACACCTAAAACAGCGTCTGAGAGAGAAACGGCTTGTTTTACCAATTTAGTCCCAGGTTTACCTGCTGAAGATGAAACTAAGCAGTTAGTTAACATGAGTTAGTTAACATGAGTTAGTTAACATGAGGAAACCTGAAGAAGCTCAATGGAAGCAAAGCTTTCTGCAGCTTTTCAGTTTAACAGGATGGATTCAGCTGAGTAATTATGGCAAGTTGTTAGTTAGTTAGTTAGTTAGTTAGTTAGTTAGTTAGTTAGTTGTTAGTTAGTTAGTTAGTTAGTTAGTTAGTTAGTTAGTTAGTTAGTCACATGATGATAGGGTAACTTTATTGAATAAGTTTAGGTATTGGTTAGTATAATCAGTACATAATACACACTTGTTTAGACTAGTTCTTGTTTGTTCGTGTGGAGTTAACAGCTAATTAAGAAATAGATAACACTTAACAGTTATCGCTAAACTATTGTTAGTTAAATGCTAGTAAAGCATTAAAGTATTGTTGCTGATAACCAATGTTTATTTAATGATAAGCAATTGTTTAATTAAAAAAGTAAAGCATCAGATGTTGATATGAATTATCATGTTAATTTATTTTATGTCATTGTTTAGTTACATTTTTAATACCAGTTAACTATGTCAGTTTAGTTGACTAGTTTAGGATTAGATGCTGATGATTAACTGATAAATAAATGGCTGGGTGAGAATTTGTCAACTTTAGTTAATCATTAGTTGATTAATTATTGTAACATAAAGTTAATAACTAGTTAATGACTGGATCAAGATTATTGATAAGTAAATAGTTAAATCTCTATTGGTGGCTTTAGTTAAATATTAGATATTTGTTGAGGGATAATGAGTTTATGATTTAATAATGGTTAATAATCAATGTTTTTTGATTAGGCAGCTTTAGTCAATCAGTGGTTAAACACCTGCTTAAAGTAATATCATTTTTGGTTAGTTTAGTTGTGAATTTCCTAAACATTAGTCGTTAATAATTAGCAGTAATCTCTACCGAACTGTGATTTGAAGTCAGTTGTTGTATTAATGTTTATTTGTCTGTTAATAAAGGAAGAGTTTTTGACTGGCTTATGTTAAAATGAAGGCAAACACCATTAATGATGGAATAATAATTAGTTAACGTTAGTTAACAAGGATTTAAGCTAGTAAATGACTAACTGGTTTTCAGCACCATTTGCTGAAGCTCCAGTTCTTCTGGGCCGAGCCATCGATGAGGCCGGTTCCATGAGCAGAACAACTGAACCGGTTCTTGGATCCTCCAGAAGAACGTTCTCACAAAGATCCGGGTCCACTGAGCGCCAGGCAGTCTGCCACCTACAGGTCACTGAGGACGGAGACTCAAGCTGATGTTTGCTTCTGGAGACGTTTCTTAGTTCCTGTCCAGAAAACATCTGGAATAAAGGTCAAAGCAGTGAGACGAGGCGAGGACCCGACAAGATGCAACAACAACCAACATCCTTTTATTTAGTTATCATAACTAAAACCAACAAGAATAATAAAAATGCAAACCCAGAAACTCCTCAAACTGAAACCGGTCGGCAGAGGAGTTAAATGTTTCTAAAGTCCAAAACACCTTCAGGCAGCAGCGACACCCATCCAGAGCAGGTTAGAGGTGTTAAAAATGCTCTTGTTTCAATTACATCTTAAAAAAGACTCATTAAGAAGCAACAAAGACGCCATTTGGATGCAAATGCAGACAACTGAAGGACTCTCCCGGGTGCTTTAGGAGGAATCAGTGGTGCATTAGCACTTGAGAGGAACACAATGGGCTCGGTCGCCTCTGGTTCAAACTGCCTTTCTCCCTGCAGGAGGAGACCCCCCCCCCCCCCCCCCCCACCACCTTTTCCTGTCTTTGGGTCCAGACCAGGGACACAAGCCTAATCGTCTCCTCCTGCATGTGAATGGGAATGTGTGCCGCCTCATTTCTGACCAATAAAAGGGCTGCAGGTGCAGGAGGCACGTAAAGGAGGAAAAGACTGGTGGTAGAAAGGGTGGAGGATGGATAGAGGATGGATGGAGGATGGATGGAGGATGGATGGAGGATGGATGGAGGATGGATAGAGGATGGATAGAGGATGGATAGAGGATGGATGGAGGATGGATGGAGGATGGATGATGGAACCAAATCCAGAACCTATTAGAGGCTGCAGGAGAGCTGATACTGGGCTGAACCTGCGGTCAGAGATATTATGGGATGGATTAGATCAGAGCCATGGGTTAGAATGGTCTAGTCAAAGTCCAGACCTGAATCCACTAGATAAATTGTGGCTAGACCTGAAGACTGATGTTCCCAGATGTTCTCCATCCAGCCTGACAGAGGTGTTTCATCAGGAAGAACCAAACCTTTCCGTCTGCAGATGATGCTCTAGAACCTCCTGAGGCTGCAGGTTCTGCCTCAGTGCTGACCCAGACCCACTGAATACAAAGGCACACCACACTTTTCAGATTTTAGTTGGATAAACGTGGAAATCTATGAATCTCTTCTCTGCGTTGGTCCGTCACAGAACATTCCCGGAACCGGAGTCTGGAACCAGAACCCCGTGTCAATGTAAGGGGTGTGAATACTTTTGCAAGGCTCTGTATTAGTGGAACCAGAGCTGAGTCAGATGAAATCCAAAGGGTGGGTGGTAAGCTGTTACTGTGGGGGTTGGAGTCCGGTCTCCAGAACCTCAGAACCGCTGCAGCGTGTCTGCGTGCTGCTAACAGCACCATGGCTGCTGAGTTTGGACCTGCAGCAGCAGCAGGACCTCCAGCCTCCAGAGTCCTGGGCCCGCTCCGCCCTTCATCTCCAGCAGAACCTCCGTCTGTCCGGGCCGGGCCTCGTCTCCTGGCTCCCCTTCGGCGCCGCCAGGCACGTCACCAAGAAGACAATCTGTCGCTGTGCAGAGCGGCTGCCAGCGCCTGAATAAATCATCCGCCTCAGCTTGAGGTGAAGCGGTTCCATGTGTGACCCAGAAAACCCGGCTGAGTTCTGCGTGACGGCGGAGACGGTCCACCTGCGGCCCAATCAGAACATTTAGCTTCACAGGAAACGGCCACCATCCACTGACCAGAACTCATCACAGAACCACGGTCCATGTTCTGCTTCAGCTGCTCCACATCAGGGTCTGAGGTTCTGTAGATCCATCTTCAGGAACAGGTACCACAGAACCAGCAACAGAACCAGAACAAACCCAAAATACAGAACCAAGCACAGCCTCGGAGCCTGAGCCAGAAGCTGCTGATCAGATGCACTGATTCACAGATCGCCATCAGGGCGAGCGTCTCCGCCCCGCAGCCTCCGGCTGTGTGGTCACATGGCGCCGGGACAGAGAGCATCATGGGACAATGAGTTTCCTCCAGCATCATGTGACCCTGAGGCTCCTGCGGTGCCGGTGCTGTCCCTGATGGACCCGAGCAGACCTTCTGGTACCATGCAGGGTCTGAACCTGGCGTTGCCTGGAACAAACATGGCAGGAGATGTTTTTATCGGCCATGAATCGACGCCATCGTCCCTCACATGACCGCTGACCCCAACCCCCTCCAAAGGTTTTGTTCCCATGATGCACCTGTGCATATCCTGCAGCCATCCTGCAGAGATCTGATCCTGGACCAGCGGAGCAGGACTCTCATGATGCCGCCAGCATGTTCTTCATGGAGGAGAACATGGAGATCACAGAAGAACACCTGGAAACAATCCCAGGAGGACGAACCTGAAAAGAGCTCAGAAGGTAAGTCCAGAGTCGATCTGGGTCAGAACCAGAGTGGTCCAGAAGTTCTGTTTCGGATCAGAACTGTGGTGAAGGTCTCTCTGGAGGACTGCAGACGGACCTCATCCAGGTTCTTTTGGACCAGACGGTTTCTGGTACTGGTCTTAAACAGGATGTTGCTGTATTCTGTTTAGTTTGTTGGCTCTAGGTTGGACATGGTCTCAGAACCAGAACTGGAACCTTTCCCGTGAAACAAGTTTAACTCTTTTTTTGTGCTTAGGATCAAATAATTATTGTGAGGAACCGGATCAGCCTGACTGGACCAGAACTCGTGAAGAAAACCGGCATAACTGACATGGAGTGACTCGGTTCTTGTGTTTGAACGGTTCTGGACTGTTCTGGCCACGAAGGAACCTGTGCAGCTCCTGCAGAAAGCAGCTGTTGTTCCTCCAAACAGGTTCTACAGAACATTCCTGCCCTCTAACGGAGGGCCAAGCAGCCCTAGCTGGTTCAGATCCAGACGTCTTCCTAGAGGATACGACTAAAGTTGGGGTCCAGTCGGGTTTCTGGATCCTGAGTCCTGGAGTCTTCAGATGACGGACGGTTTCCAGTCGGATCGGTTCTTCCCCTCGGGTCTGCTCGTGTCTCGTGTCGACACATGAAGCGTGACGGGACACTTTCCTCAGATCCAGTTTGTTCAGGTTCTGCTGGTTGTTGAGGAATGCTTCAGATGATGACAGACGCTCAGCCTTAACGACCTGCACGTCTTTTCGCTCCTTATTTACGACCCGTTCAGGAATCTTATCTCCTCCTCGGCCGTGAACCAACACCTACAGCAGCACTTCAAAGCTGCCAGAACCGCTGAGACGCTGGAACGGGTCGCATCGGACCTTAGGGGCTGCAGGGGCCCTCTGGAGGAAAACTCGCTTCCCCGTCCGGCCAAAGAGGCCGACTGGATTCAGCTCTTTTTATTTAGAACCATTCACAAAGACGTGCCGGTCCAACTCATGGTGGCACGATCACACAGGTTCTGATCCGGTGACATGAAGTCCAGTTCAATCCTGATTGTGACTGCATGCACCGGTTCAGCCTGGAGACGGGTTTCCAAAACCAGCGGGGCCCAAGGTTAAAGGCATACTATGCAACATTTTTCAGTTAATTAATGTGTTCCATACCGTTTTGGATGATTAAATGAGTCATTTCAGGTCGAACAAAGGTTTTCTCGGCCGCCCTGGGGGTCTGTGGGGGAAATACCGCACTTGCAATGCAAGAGCCCTCGGCTCGCACCCACAGAAGTCTCGCTTTACGGCGAGAACTCCATGTGTTTTTGCCCTGCCATTCACTATATGCACGCGCGAAAGCAACAACAAAGAACCGCGTGTTAACGTCAAATAAACATGCAAGCATATCGAGTTTTATTATTATTATTATTATTTTTTTTTTTTATGTTGGCAAGACTCTACCGCCGCGGCTGCGGCTTGGCGAGGCGGCGGCGGTAGCGTCTCGCCAACATAAAAAAAAATAATAATAAAAAAAAAAATAATAATAATAAAACTGGCGAGGCGGCGGCGGTAGCCGCGGCTTGGCGAGGCGGCGGCTTGGCGAGGCGGCGGCTTGGCGAGGCGGCGGCGGTAGCCGCGGCTTGGCGAGGCGGCGGCGGCGGTGGCAGCCGCGGCTTGGCGAGGCGGCGGCTTGGCGAGGCGGCGGCTTGGCGAGGCGGCCGCCGCGGCCGCCTCGCCAAGATAGCGCTGCGGGAAGCTTGATGTTCATACCTTCACTGTGTTAGTCATTGTTTGTACTGCCGTTTTTTCCACTTTTCGTTGCGTTCGCCTGTTTGCTAAGCTCAAAACAACCGCGCCTGTCTTGACGGAGAAACCAGAACAGCTGAGCATCTTTACGACAGTGCACTTTTACTTTCGCCCTCTGGGGGGAGCCTCGCTGGAAAATCAACCCCGGTTGCATAGTATACCTTTAAAGCAGCCGCAGAGCCAAACACACAATTTTATTAAAAATAGGGACAAATATTGTGAATTATTTTATATTTCCCGTTGCTCAACTAGGAGCAAAATATTTACATGATATTAACAAATCAGTCACATTTTTGTAGAAAAAGGTCTCAGGTTTGCTTATATAGGGAGACATTCATACGTTTATTGTTTTATGTTTGATTATGTTGAATCAGAACAAAAGCAGGACATCAGTCACATTAACTGCAATCATCTGTCACTGAATGTCTGAGGTCCGGTTTAAAATGAAGTTCTAATGAAAGCCAAAGAAAAGGTTAAAAAAGACGAATACTTTGTGTTGCAGCAAAACCAGAAGCAGCTGCTGGACCAGATTTCTAGATTCTGCTCAGGGGCCGAAAAGAATCCTCCTCAGGGTCACAGATGGCCCGCGGGCCGCGTGTTTGAGATTACAATAGAAATACCTGTATTATCCTACAATAGGGAAGTTTGGGTGTGAAAATAATATAATACAACACAGATTAAATAATAAATGGGCTGCACAGTGGTGCAGTGGGTAGCGCTGTTGCCTTGTAGCAAGAAGGTTCTGGGTTCAAATCCAACCCTGGGTCTTTCTGCATGGAGTCTGCATGTTCTCCCTGTGCACGCATGGTTTCTCTCCAGGTACTCCGGCTTCCTCCCACAGTCCAAAAAACATGACTGTTAATTGGCTTAATTGTCCTTAGGTGAGAATGGTTGTGTGTCCTGTTTGTCTCCGTGTTGCCCTGCGACAGACTGGTGACCTGTCCAGGGTGTACCGCCTCTCACCCAGTGAACACTGGAGATAGACACCAGCAACCCCTGCAACCCCATGAGGGATTAAGCGGGTTAGAAAATGGATGGATGGATTAAATAATATGAAAAATGCTAGCAGCATTCACTCCTCCTGAAAGAGCGTAGAGCCACAGTGGACAGTCGTCTGCATTGTTGATGGCTTTGCAGCAATCCCTCATACTGAGCATGCATGAAGCGACAGTGGAGAGGAAAACTCCCCTTTAACAGGGAGGAGAACCTCCAGCAGAACCAGAACCAGGCTCAGTGTGAACGCTCATCTGATGAATGAATAGTTAAAATAGAGAAAAAAAAGCAGCAGATTTACTGAACGATCTAAGAAAATTATACAAGCGTTTCAGCGACTGCAAACAAACTCTGCGTGTAAATGGGCCTTAGAATCTGAGAGGAAGTGGATCAGAACCCGGGA
This sequence comes from Fundulus diaphanus, assembly GCA_037039145.1. Taxonomy (NCBI): domain Eukaryota; kingdom Metazoa; phylum Chordata; class Actinopteri; order Cyprinodontiformes; family Fundulidae; genus Fundulus; species Fundulus diaphanus. The sequence goes on from CM073122.1 coordinate 1,208,351, forward strand.
AACCGTTAGCATGGTCTAAACAGTTATTGAGTCTATTGGGAGCCGCAGCGATGATAAAGTCTATTAGCAGCTGGGAAGAAGGACCTGTGGAAGCTCTGCATGGAGCATCAGCGCCGCACCAGTACCACAAAAAAAATGCTTTTCATTTCAGACAGCAGGAAAAAATCATGGAAACTTGCAGAAAAACCATTGTTAGATGTAGAAATACAGCAAGCCTGAGTCTCAGAATGGCTTTAAAGTTCAATTTTATTCCTAAATCTTTTGTTAAATTTTTTATTCTGTGCTGAACTGAACATCAACAGGATGCGATGCGTCGTTGGTTCAGACACTCCTGTTAAAACAATAAAAATGACAATAACACGGTTCTACGAGCTATTTTCTGCATATGAACAGCACTGAAAGCAGCACCAGCATTACTGACTAAATGTTAGACAAATTATATTATATTATAATATTAGTAACTAGAGAGCAGCTATCAGCGCTTAAAGGAGGAATTTTACTCAATGCTGCTGCGAGTAGCAGCCATCATGGATGTGGAAGTCGGGTTTGATCCTGTTGCTCCGACCTTACGACTCGTCGTTCCTTTTAAACATCGGAGGGAGGTGATGTGACTCCCCTGCTGCACCAGCGCTGCTCACTGAGGCTGTGGCCATCGCCGTCTGGTTCAATAACTCCTGAACTTCTACAACTGCCGCTGGGCTCAGAGACTTTCTCACCGCATCGAACCCAGAGGCAGGAATGAGCGTCAGGAGGACGATTTAGACGTAATTCTGCTGTAGTGCTGCTGCTCAACACGTCTGTGGTCTGGTTGGCATCCCAATGGTTCCTGTAAAAACTCCTGAAACTGTATCTCCCTTTGTGCAGCATTCATTAACTAACGGGTTGCTGCGCTGCTTTAGGTCAGGGTGCTCTAACCTTTCGTGGCCAGGGACGCCTTAGCAGCAGTAAAATGTTTCACGGACCCCTTTAGATTCCTCATGCTGATTTTTAAACAGTCTTTTGTGCTCTTAAATACATTATGAATAATATATATAAATACACCTAATATTAGAGATATGGTGGAGATTAGATCCTCATTCTGGATGTAATTGTTGTCCTACTTCCTAATTTTAACTGATTTAGCTTTTATTTGATGAAGTAAATATTTGTCTATAGTGTTACGTCACTCAACCCCGACACCTCCCCAGCAGCGCCTCCTCAGGCCCGATGGACCCCCAATCCGTGGTTCGTGGGCCCCTGGGGGTCCGGGGACCCCAGTTTGAGGGTCGCTGCTTTCGGGGAAATGCTGTTGCATTCGCTATGCAAAGCTGAATGGAGCTGGCAGGTCAGTCTGACGTATTTACCGGAACATATGAGAAGAAATTAACTTGACAAAGGAGCCAAATGAATACGTTAACATTTAAAGGGAATCTTTGTATTTGATTGTGAAGGATGTCAGCCCCGCCCTTCATGAGGAGGGTGTGGTTGCTGAAGAAGCTGGTCGTTCAGGGTTCTGGATCCCAGCATGTCAACAGAAAATTGGGTGGAAGGAAGAAGTCCAGAAGCAGCAGGGAGAAGCGCAGCCCTGAGAGGATTGCCAGGCGAGATCCAGCGTGACCAGGACGGACTGAGGCTGGAGTGAGCGCCGTAGGAGCCGCTCTGCCCAGAGGAATCCTGGACAAGGGTTGGAAATGTCGCGTCAAGCCTCTCCTGAACCAGAACCATCAAGGCTAATGAGCTGAAGGCAGCCCTCAAAGCCATCTGGGCTTCCAGAACCTCAGCAGAACCCCAGGCTGCCCGGCTCTGTGCCACGGTGCATTGATGCAGGAGAAAAGGTGATGATTTGGTGATGATCCGTTCGGACCGAACCTTCCTGCTCTGCGGGAAACAAAACGGATCTCTGTGAGCCGTGAGTTTGAGGCGCTGCTGCTCTTTTCTTTCCTCGTGTTTCGTCTTGTGGGATCTCCACCCAGAGGAGGAAACGAGCCGTGTGTCGCTGGCTGGGGGCGGGACGTGGCGTCATCACCGCCATCTTCATCAGGGAGGTGTCGTCCTCCTGAGTGTGAGCAGGACCGCCTGGACGCTTTGCTAAGTGAAGGTTTGGTGACACCTCGCTGTCTCGCCTGCGTCTGCAGCCTCTAATTAACGAGCGGCAGCGTGATTAATTACCACCGCAGCAGCACAGGCTCGTCCTGAGGATCTCCAGCTTCACTCAGCTGGAACTGAGCGTCTAGCTTCTGGACAGTTTGAGTTCTGCTGCCGAACGCAGCCTCCTGTTCAGCTGAATCGGGTCAGCGTGGAGCAGCAGAACCCTTCCTTTGTCTCGGTTTTAGATTAATGTGACTCGCCTGCTTCTGCAGAGGCAACATCTGGACCTTCAGAGAACGCAGCATGAGCCACTGCTGGTCAGCGTCATCTGCGAAGATCTCAACAAACAGAGGAAAGGTTTCTGAAGCTTCTCCTCCTCCATTCGTTAACATCAGTCTGAACAGGCAGCAGCTGAGATCTGGACTGTCGGGTCTGAATGTGTTTATACAGAACTTCACAAAACTTTTCACCCCCCCCCCCTGTCTACATTTTGGCCCGTTTCACTGAACAACCTTCACTTGGCAGGAGCAGAGCTGTGAGGAGGAAGGGAAATAAATCATGTTTTTTAACATTTCTAACAAATAAAAATGAAAAGTGTGGCATGCATTTGTGCTCTGCCTCCTGCATCAGAACTTTGAAGAACCACCTCTGGCTGCAGGTCCAGAATAGCTCAAGCTCAGTGAGATTGGACAGAAGTCTTGCCATAGATTCTCAATTGAATCTAGGTCTAGACTTTGACTAGGCCGTTCTAATGAATCTGCTTTGATCTGAACCATCCCATAATATCTCAGGCTGCATGTTCGGGAGAACCTCCACCTCAGTCTCACCTATAACAGGTTCTAGGATGGTCCTGATTTATCTCCCCATCATCCCTGACCTGCTTCCCACAGCATGATGCTGCCACCACCGTGCTTCACTGTGGGGACTGATGAATAATCATAGTCCTAATTAATGATTAGGACTATGATATATATATATATATATATATATATATATATATATATATATATATATATATAAATCCACTCCGTGTTGGTCCGTCACATGAAATCCAGGGTCAAGGAATCTGGATCAGGACAAAACTTTATTAAATGACTCAGTAAAACAGGAAAGAAGGAATTAAAATAGTTGTTTTGGGTGAAAAGGTCAACATGCAGCTCTAGTTAAATGTGATCACAGGTGTGAATATTTACCCACCCCTGAACTTTCTCTGGGAGGTCATGAACCTTAGACTGGGAGGTGCACAGCTCCGGGTTTGGGCCGAACCCTAAGGAAGATGGAGCGATCCAGAACCAGAAGTTCTGCTCTCGGTTCTCTATTTGTCTCCTTTTCTCGGCTCCTTGGAAGCGGAGCGTCAGGGAAGCTGAGATTTCTGCTCCACCGTTCCTGCTGTAACTTGTGTGGTCACCAGGAGGGTGGGGGTGTCCACATTGTTGTGGGGACGGTCCCCGTCTCTCAGCAACGCTCTCAAAGAGCCCTCAGCTTTAACGGGGCTGATTGTGTTAACGGGCCGGCCCTTCACAGGCACCCGGTCAACCGGCTGCAGCTTCAGCCTGAGAGGTTCTGCTGCTCCTCCATCGCTGCTGACCGTCATGAAACCGGATCATTGATCATCTGCTCAGAGCTGAAGCAGCAGCTGCAGAAAGTTCTGCTCCAAACTGAATTTAGACACTGTTTCTGTCCCCTTTCTGTGAAACGAAGAACCAAGAATGAACGATCCATCCCGGTTTTACTGCTTTGTGTCGACTGGTACCGAGCTTGAGCAGAGATACTCATGTTGCTTATTTAGACTGAAGAAGAGATTCCAGGTTCTGAGGACAACCAGACCTCTGCAGAGGGTCCAAATGAGACCAAGAAAAGCTCTGCTGAGAACCTCGTTAACGGACATGTTAACGAACTCGTTAGCATGTTCGTTAACAGACCTGCTTCAGCCTTTCAGATACGGGAGGTGACTGCGGCCCATTTGAAGGTTCTGGTTTCAGTGAATGGACCGGCTCCAGACATTTGATCTCCTGGTCCTTACGTCAAGTCCAGCTCCGGGCGGGTCCAAACGGAGAAATTCTGGAGAGTACACTGTAGAATGTAATTGGCTGACTTTACATAAAAAGTAAGGAAATCTTGTTCCCTCAAAATAATAAATGCTTGAACTTAAAAATATTGGTTTGTGCCAGAAGAACCCAGAAGTCAGTTCTGCTCACATGATCCAGTCCGTGTTCAAATGTTTGGTGGCGAGAAGCTCTTTCCAGAGGACCAGCGGTTCTAGCAGAGCTGTTCTTCAGGTTCTCTGTGGTTCTGGGGTTGATTTAATGTCTAATCTGGGTTTATTAGAACCATCTTGATTGGATCTGTAGTGTTCTACCACATTCAAAGCCCTGACGGGCCCGCTTTAACTGGTAATACGTAGTTAGTTGTTTTCTCTTTACACACCTTCCTCAGTAACCAAGAACAGACTCAGTTAATTGCAACCTTGCTCTAGGTGTTGCAGGGCTGACCACGCCCATTTCCAAACAGTCAGCCAGGAGGTCACGTTCTCACGTTGATCCAGAGAAGCTTCGCCACTTTCACATACATCCCTTTGTTTTTTTGACTCAACTTAGATATATTTACGAACCTGTGAAGCGTTTTTCTCCAGCAGCTCACACACTCACTTCTTTAAGACGAAGGTTAAACAGCAACTCCATGACTTTGGTTCCCTTCTAGTAAACTGAGCGCTGCAATTTTCAGTCTAACTGGATTTTTCAGTTTCTTACTGGTTCCTCCTGAGAGACTAAGTGAAGCTTCAGCAGCCTGACCTTCTGACAATGTTCTGAAGTTCTTCAGCAGGTGTGCCAGGAGACCAGAGCCGGGATCAGATCGGTTCCTCAGGAGGAATGTTCTGCGTCCGGCTGACTGGATCGGACCTTTGTGTCCAAACATGACAGGTAGCCACCGTATCAGAATCCCCCTCAGAGGACCAGACGGAGGACGGTCCATGCTGTTCCCTGGAGTTTGGAAATATTTAGGAAATTCTGCTAGAACCATCAGGAAACAGGTTCTCCTCCATAAAACCCGGATCTGAGTTCTGATTCAAATCAGCAGCTTGAGCTGAGCTCTCCTCTAAACATGCATAAATCAGAACGATCCAGAACAATCTGGGTCCAGAACAAACCGAACCGAGGAGCTGAGAGAAATCTCACCGAGGAAAATAAACCGTGGGATGATTTCTCTGCAACATTATGACTTAATTCATTATTACTACATTTAATATAGAATAAACTGTTGTAATAACCTGATAATATCAGTGATTTATGCCGATATATTTTTAGCCAAAATGTATTTTTTCATTTGCAGGAAAAATGTTTTTTGCGACATTCTTACAAAAAATAAATAAATACCAGTGTGTATGTTTGTGTGTGTGTGTGTGTGTGTGTGTGTGTGTGTGTGTGTGTTTTATTTACCTAAAAATAAACACATTTATCGCAAAAAGACGTTTTTTTTTATTTATTTGTGGAAACAAATATATTATGTCGGTCATGAAAACATAAATTTGAATATTTTTTTCTTCCACAAATATTTTGGGATCAAATCAAATTAAACAAAAAGGAAAAAAATACATGCTCTATTTTTACAGAACATAAAGTAACAAAGAACCAAAAGCATAAATTAATAAATGGAAATGAGCCCAGAACGCGATGAACGTCAGGTTAAAATAATCCTGATTCACAAAAATGTTCAAACTTCTGATTTTCTTCCTCCATAAAAATGAAAACCGCTGAAAATTGAAACTGCGACCCAATAAAGCATCAAATAATTTTTAATTTCTACCGGGAGAAGTTTAAATGTGAATGAAAACGGTTTGAACTGAGCTGCTGGTTGTTGCGCCGAGCAGGAAATCCGCGAGAAGCTCACCTGTCCACAGGTGAGCTTCTCGCGGCTCCTCTACCTGCTCAGCAGAAACACACACATCAGGCTTCATGTGGTTATGAAATCACTTTCTATTTTCTGTTGGCTCCGTTTTTATTCATTCATTACCTGAATTAATTATCGGTCAATTTTATCTTTCTGGCTAAAAATCAATTTAATAAAAACAGCAAAATTGTTCTTTCGTTTTTTTATGGTTCGGCATTTGCAGCAAATAGAAAAGAAAACAAGGATTATCAAAAAGCAGCAGGAGACAGAAATAAATAAACCTTTTTAAATATGCTTTTAAATTTTTTCCACAGCGGATGAGTTTGATAAAAGCCGAGATGAGAAAAGAAGCAGAGACGCGGCGTTCAGCCTTCATGCGTTCTGATGGACCAGAACCAGGTTTCACAGCAGCATGCAGACACAGACAAGAAGAGCGAGGCCTTAGAAAGTGCTTCACAGACGGTCCATCGAGGGTTCTGGTTGGATGAACGGTTCTGATCCAGTTTTTCTCCTCACCAGTTATTAGAGACAAACTGAAATATTTGGTTTATCGAAACTTTCCTCTTCAGCTCTGACAAAGTGAGACAAATGTATCAAGTTCGGTTTCAGTCACGAGTTTCCTTCAGCTTCGTGTCTCTGCAGGATCCACCGAACCTTCAGCTCAGAACCGGGCGGGTCAAAGGTCTCACCAACACATAAAGCGCAGCTTTCCACGCTCCGCGCGTCCGGCGGGGGCGATCAGTGCACCGCCACCGCCGACTGCAGCGCTTCTGCGGGGGCGGCCGGGCTGCTCTGGCCGGTGGCTGTGTGGGGGGAGGTCGGGCTCAGGGACCGCGGGGAATGGGCCAGAAAGGCCGGGATGTGTGCGGGCAGGCCGGGTGCGGGTTTGATGGGCACCGGGATGGCGGGCAGAGTCTGGCCGCCGTGGCAGAGGGTCTTCAGCGGCATACCGTAAGCGGAGTAGTCCCCGGGGGCCATGGAGATGGGGGCCGCGGGGTCCATCACGCCCGGCCCGTACATGTGCGGCCAGGCCGGGGTCAGCTGGTTGTGCAGCGGATACCCGGCGGTAGGAAAGGCAGCCAGTCCGCCCGGAACCTTGTACTCTCTGGCGATGATGTTCTCGATGGCGAACGGGTGCTTGAAGCCGGACGGCTGCGTGACGGAGCTCAGGCTGTATCCGGCCGGGACCTGCGGGAGGTGCGCGGCGGCATGCAGCGCGCTCAGCCGCAGCTTGGCCTGCTGCTGCAGGTAGTGCGCGGCGTCCTGCGGCTTGCTGGGGCCTAGCGGGTCCGTCACCTGCACGCCGCCCACCTTAAAGCGCTTCCTGCGCCGCAGAAAGCTGCCGTTCTCGAACATGTCTCCGCAGTTGGGGTGCAGGGCCCAGAAGCTGCCCTTCCCGGGTTGGTCCGGCCTGCGGGGGATCTTGATGAAGCAGTCGTTGAAGGAGAGGTTGTGGCGCAGGGAGTTCTGCCAGCGCTGCGTGTTCTCCCGGTAGTAGGGGAACCGGTCCATGATGAACTTGTAGATCTCACTGAGCGGCAGCATCTTCTCCGGGCAGCTCTGGATGGCCATGGCTGTCAGGGAGATATAGGAGTACGGAGGTTTCTGGTCGCTGTAGGTGTTCCTCCCGGGCCGAGGCATCGTTCCGAGCCGAGCTGAACCGAAACGGGCCGGAATCACTTCAGTCTCAGTCTCTCCAAAGTTTTACAAACTCCCGCAGCTCCTCACTGCGTCTTTACGCACAGCAGCGAACTGGGCTGCAGGCTGGTGCGCATGGTTCCGTTTGAGTTTGGAAGCCAAACTCCGAATTGAAGTTCAGTAGAAAGTTGTTTTAAGATATCCTGCAGCTCTTCTGTCGTCCTCAGCTCCTCCCTGTGGTTCAGCAACAGGTGCTGCGCGGGGGTTCGTCCTCTCTCTGCCCGCTGCTGCGCTGCGCTACGCGGCTGTCTCCTCCTCCATGTCCCCCTCTCTGCTCTGTGCTCAGCTCCGTGCGCGGCTCCTCCTGCAGCTGACGGCGCTGACAGGAGAGGAGCTTCATTAATGGGACGCTTTTCCACAGCCACGTGACCGCGACGAGAAAAGAAGGGGGGGGGGGGGGCAGTTTGGGCTCAAGTGCGCACGCTCACATGGACGCGCCAGGACTGACTAAAGGAGCAGAGACCGAGCAGAGAAGCCTGGTGTCGGGGAGGAGCCGCGGTGCGCTCAGCAGAGTTGCCGTGGAACCTCTCACACCCGACGTGGGCGTGGGTGCGGGTGTGTGCGTATTTGTGAGTGGGCTGCTGAGGGACCCCTCTAATTTGCTGTGACAAATAGGTCCGCTGAGAGCTGCTGTTGGAGCCGCTTTCATTTCTTTATTCTCCTGAGGAAGAGGAGGCAGAGGAAGGTTCAGGTGAACGAACTAAAAAACATCAGAACCTCCAGGAGCAACTTTTTATTTCCGATTTATTTTATCTGTTCTTTGGAGAAAACTAACATTTTATTTTAGGGCCGTTTTCCTGCTGGTTTTATTTGCGCTGTTTCTTCTTTTTTTTATGATCACTCATCGCGGACTGTGAGGAAAATTACATTTTAGTTCAATTAATTCTGGAAACTGAAAGAAAAAAGGTTTTTGGTCCGTTTTCCGAAGATCAGATGCGTTCCAGTTCTTTAATGTAAAAACGACATTCAATTGTGTTTGTGTTAGTGAAGATTATTATTATTATTATTATTATTATTATTATTATTATTATTATTATTATTAGTATTATTATTATTATTAATAATAATAATAATAATAATAATAATAATAATAATAATAATAATAATAATAATAATAATAATAATAATAATAATAATAATAATAATATACTGAATTTTGTATTCTAATTTAAGGCAGATTAAAGCTGACATTGTTTTTTATGTTTTTATATTATAAATCATCATTCTGATCCCACTTTTATAACCTCAGTCTGTCCGGGTTATTCATCATTTAGCCGCAGCTGAATCTAACCGAACAGTTTAATTAATTTATTTTATAATTTTTGCGTCTCGGCTGCATTTTTCCTCATGTTTGTGACGAAGCAGCAGATGGAGGATTAAAGAAGACGAGCAGCGGGTGAAGTGTGTGTGTTGGGGGTCGGCCACATCAAACCACTTTAACACGTCTGACCTTTGACCTGGAGCTGCTGGAGAAGAGATACAATTCACATCAATTACATTTTTTGTTTGGATTTTTTTAGTTTCATTTTTTTTGCTCGTATTTCGTTTAATTTTATTTCATTTAAAATATTTATGATCTATTTTTACTTAAATGTCTTGATCCCAAAAAAATATAGCAAAATTAAAATTAGAATTTTTTTTTTTTTCTAACTGACTGGTTTTATTTCCTGTCATTTTAGTGCAGTTTTGAATTGTCAATCTATGTTGATATATTTGAAGTTATTTTCTATTTAAGCCATTTGAGAATTCCTTTTAAAATTGGATGAAGACATAATCAGTTTGTACTCTTAAAAATTTGAAAGGCAGTATATTTTTGTTTTTCTAATTTTTTGCTCAGTTTTCAGGCTGTTCGTTCTCTTATGAAGATGAAGCGATTAATTATGAGCATCAAAGATGATTAATGTTGTCCAATATTGATTTAACTGATCAGCAAATTGTGTTTACACACAGGAATATTCCCCCAGGGCCAATAAAACAGACAGTCTAAGGCGCTCTGATTGGCTGCTGGATAACCAATCAGAGGACTTCAGTTTCATTGATGTCATCCAAATATTTAAATGTTGTTTTATGGTAAATGTTAGTCACATGATGTCACCAGACCGCCACGTGGTTGAAGAATCCAATTTAAGCACCTATAATACGATTTAATACGCCACTTTGGACCAGAGTCCTTAAAGCTATAGCTGGTAATCCTGTTCAGAAGCACTTTTTGTTCTACTGGGCAAAATCGTCTTTCCATCCTGAAAGTAATAAATAAATTATGTAAAGGAGGTTTAAAATCGATGTCTGTGGGAGCTGCAGGCCTGTAAAACTCTGACCCCCCTCTGTCCCTCAGGTTCTGATGGTATCTCCTCATCTCCTGGTTGTCCCACACCGTCTTTCTGACATGCTCAGTGTGCGTCCTCCTTCCTGGTTAGCTTCGTCCTCCTGGCTGCGCATTTCTAGTGTTTATGCATCCACTTAGCTTACTTAGCGGTTAGCTTAGCGGTTAGCCGTTTGTTGTAGCTCCGCTGCTCTCACCGTAGACTTTGAACATGGCTGACAGTCGCTAGAAGCAGAAAGAAATAAGACCAGAGAGGATTTAGGAGATTTTTCACGCGATCTCACTGAGGAGCAGCAGAGCAGGTAAGACGGTCTTGCACATGCAAAGTTATTCAAAAAGTGACTTGGGGAAACTTCTGGAAAAATCGCTGACACTAGCTTTAAAAAATAAACTTCTTAATCAATCACTTAATCTGGATGGCATTAACTTGGCCTCTGGTAATAAAGTTAAAAACCTTGGTGTTATTTTTTGACCAAGACATGTCATTTAAATCCCATATTAAACAGGTTTCCAGAGTTTCCTTTTTTCACCTCAGGAATATCGCCAAAATTAGAAACATTCTGTCCAGGAGTGATGCTGAAAAACTAGTCCATGCATTTGTTACTTCAAGGCTGGACTATTGTAATTCTTTACTATCAGGAAGTCCACAAAATGCAGTTCAAAGTCTTCAGCTGATCCAAAATGCTGCAGCAAGAGTTCTGATGAAAATCAACAAGAGGGATCATATTTCTCCTATTTTAGCTTCCCTTCATTGGCTTCCTGTTAAATCAAGAATAGAATTTAAAATTCTTCTTCTAACGTATAAAGCCCTTAATAATCAAGCTCCATCATATATCAGAGCTCTGATTACCCCGTATGTTCCTAACAGAGCACTTCGCTCTCAGACTGCAGGTCTGCTGGTGGTTCCTAGAGTCTCTAAAAGTAGAATGGGAGGCAGATCCTTTAGCTATCAGGCTCCTCTCCTGTGGAACCAACTCCCAGTTTTGGTCCGTGAGGCAGACACCCCGTCTACTTTTAAGACTAATCTTAAACCTTTCCTTTTTGACAAAGCTTCTAGTCAGAGTGGCTCATGTTACCCTGAGCTACCTCTATAGTTATGCTGCTATAGGCTTAGGCTACTGGAGGACATCAGGGCCTATTTTTCTCACTCTATAGAGTTCTACTGTTCTCCAGATTTGCATTGCATTACATTGAAATTACTGTTGTCATTTCAGCTTTTAACTTTTTGTTCTCTCTCTTTTTTCTTCATAGTAGGTACACCTGGTCTGACGTTCTGTTGACTGTGAAATCATCCAGGGAGGACAGATCACCGACTATTACCATCTAATGTAGAACAGATTACTGGATCAATGTGTGCTTCTGTGCTTTTTGTCTCTCTTGTTGTGTCTCTGCTCTGTCTTCTGTAACCCCAGTCGGTCGAGGCAGATGACCGTTCATACTGAGCCTGGTTCTGGTTCTGCCGGAGGTTTTTCCTTCCCGCTAATGGGTGGTTTTTCTTTCCACTGTCGCTTCATGCATGCTCAGTATGAGGGATTGCTGCAAAGCCATGTACAATGCAGACGACTCTCCCTGTAGCTCTACGCTTCTCCAGGAGTGAATGCTGCTTGTCGGGACTTTGATGCAATCAACTGGTTTCCTTATATAGGAACATTTTTGACCAATATGTATAATCTGATTGAACTTGATTTTGTAAAGTGCCTTGAGATGACATGTTTCATGAATTGGCGCTATATAAATAAAATTTAATTGAATTGTATTGAAAATTGAATTGAAGTGTTTTTTTAAAAGCAGCTTGTGTTTAAACCGGTCTCTTTTCAAGACAAAGCATCTGGAGGAGCTATTGCTGTAACCAACGCTGTGATGTTCTTCGTTTCTTATTCCATAGATTTTACCGCCAACTCAGAGCATATCTGATCTGGTTCTCTCCTGGATGGAGACGACGGTAAAATGTCCCACAGTTACCATGGACAGTTAACTCACCATGGACAGAGAACTGGGTTCCCTTATATAGGAAATTCTTTGACCAATCTGTATAATCTGATTGAATTTGACTTTGGACAGAGCCTTGAGATGACATGTTTCATGAATTGGCGCTATATAAATAAAATTGAATTGAATTGACAGTGAACTCACCATGGACAGTGATCTGTCCCACAGTCATCATGGACCATGAACTCAGCACACTTTGGACCGATCAGCTTTAGGCTTCAGTTTTTCAAAGAACTGAATATCTGAACCTCCCCTGGAAATAAAACCGACCAGATGTTAAATGCTTTTCACCTCTTACTGCTGATGGCTGTCTGGCGACGGTCTGATACCCGGCTCTGCTCAACGCTCCACCTCGCTCCCCATTCAGGAGAACATCGCTTCAATTAAAGCGCAGATTAAGCAAAGTGGAGGATGATTAGTTGATGAGCGGCAGGCGTCATGAGAGCTGCTTTCTGCTGAGGTGATGAGTGTCTGGATCATTACTCTGGATCCACTCCGCTGTGTCTCCGGCTCTGGTGGAACCAGCAGCACCATGTTATACGATGTTCTAGTGGAACCAAACGTTAGGATGTCTGTCCTACCTCTGCTGGCCTGAGGTGTTCTGTTACCAACACATAATCAGATCTGATGTATGATGGATTCTTCAGGGCGTTTAAGGTGGAGCTCCTTTAATTTTTTTGTGTTGGGTAGCAACAAGTTGACTAAATGTTTTTACAGGAATGTTTAAGACTGAGAACAAGAGGAAAGCTTCACAAGAGCTTTAACTCCAGCCTGATCTCAGTTTTAAACGCAGATTTACTTCCACTCTAAACTTTGAGTCTCATTTTTAGCTTTTCCTGCTCTGCTCGTTATCCTGTCAGCATCCTTCTGCCTGCAGGACACTCCCCCTTAGGTCCAGTTGCTCCACCTACTGGACCTGCTGGTTTTCAGATGGTTCTGGACCTCCATCAAACATCTCCTGACTGGCAGGCATGGGACACCAGATGCACCTGAGAGGAAAAACGGGATGCTGCACTTCTGCAGCTCAGGTCCACCTCAGAACCACGAAGATGTTTCCTGTGTGACACAGGCAGCAGCCGGCTGGATGTTAACGAGCTTGTTACTTCAGAATTCGCTTAGAAGAAGGATGAGAATGTCTGAAGACGAAGCTTCACTCTGGAACATCACCAGGACAAAGAATCAAACCCTTGATTCCTTGAGGTCTCTGTGCTGAAGGCAGCCTGTGCAGCAGAAGGTGGACCTGGAGTCGGACACAGGCTGTAAAGTGTGTGAGCCCAGATGGGAGGAGAGATGTCCTGGACTTCAGCGATGTGTAGCTGGGACCCCAGAGACACAGGCAACAGGTAACAGGTTGGGAGGAACCCAGCAGGTGACTGAGTGCAGCTCAGGTGTGTGGGCGGAGCCAGAGTTGGGCCAGCCCAGAACTTTTCCACGTATAGGGTAGTTCACGCGTGACGTCAGCGCTACATCCGGGTCACGGTGGTTGGCAAAAACAGAACTGTTCTCGTCTACTACATGACAAAACGGGTGATTTAGAGCGTATTTTTAGTTCGTTTATTCTTAGAATCTAAGCAATGTCTACGACTTGTTGTGCTCCTGGTTGCACACAGAGGCATTCCAAATCGTTGGATGTACATTTCTGTCGTTTACCGAAGGAGGAAGAAAGAAATGGATATTTTCAATGAAAAGAGCGCAGGCAGACACTCCCAATGGACTGGGGGATCCATCATACTGCGACAGAATATGCTGTCTACACTTCATCTCCGGTAAATACAACTTAATTCTGCTCTAGTCATTGTTCTACTTAAATAGCGGCGGAGGGGGGGGTGGCGATCGCTAGACAGGGCCAGGAGAAGCAGAGTCGATGCGCTGCAGCAGCAGCACGCCGCATCATTTTAGTTTTCTTCATGCAATCAGTGTGCAATAATGTGCTCCAGACAGCGGCTGCATTACGCCCCTGTTTACGCTGCAACGTCGCCGACACCCCCACCCATTTTAACAAGACAAAAACACCAAAATAATCCGTAGTGAACTATGTTTTTTTAACCTACCGGGCGGGTCTTCCTCTCTGCTGAGGCGCTGTGTGTCAGACTCCGCTTTCTGATGTTACACAAACATGTCTGAACATCCATCCATCCATGTTCTGACCCGCTTAATCCCTCATGGGGTCGCGGGGGCTGCTGTCTATGTCCCGATATGAAATAATTGTAGCCATCCAGTGGTTTCATGCTTCCATGCTCTCTCGTCTGTACTGGCCTGCCGTGTTTATAAGGCAGCTGTATACGGAACACTTGGCAGCATTTCACAGACTCGCTCCGTCCCTTCAGGCTTTTGCTGTGTGGATCTGGCAATCTGATACCATCAACCATCAACTTAGTCTTAAAACGATCTTGTGATACGTTATCTAAAGAAGAAAAATACGTGGAGAACTCGTCAGTTTCTCTGTTTGCGTCCGCCATTGTGTTCGTCTTTTGCCAACCAGTCCGGCGCGCATGCGCGAAAAACCCGGATCAAAACAATAACAATGAACTGGCTATTATCACTCCAACCTTCCTTGGTGTGGTCTCCAGTGCAACCAGAACCTTCAACATGTCCGCTGCTGCCATCGCTTCCCACACCAGTCGCCTGGGTCAGCTCCAGTCCAGATGAGTCCCTAAATAACCTAACCCTAACCCACACTCAGCTAAACCAACAGGGCCCCATCAGACTGTGGGGGGTTCTGACTGAGTCTGATGGGTCCAATAGAAATCCTGTCTGTCTCTGACTGCCTCATGCTGGGGAAACGGCCTGGTTACGCCTCACCGCCGCCCTCTGCTGGCCGATCTACACATGGCAGCCTCCCAGAGGAAGGAAGGACATTCAGATTATTTATCGCTCCATGGCAAAAATCACAAAAACCGTCACTCTCTGTCGTACATTCCCATGAGCAAAAGTGAGCAGAAGAAAGATAAAATCTTATTTTGTCCACCTCTAGTCAAAAAATGAAATAACTAGCCAAAATAAAGCAGTACCACAACAAACATTTATGTTCAAATAAACCAACAAACATTTTTAATGGAAATATCAACACTCACCTATAATAACAAATAGTAAATACACAATGCACAAGGTAAATATATCTATATATATATTATATATACTGCACATATTCATACATGACATGCTTCTCCCTCATGAAGCACTGAGGCATCAGGATGGTTCATTTGCTCTACCGTCCCATCAAGTGGACAATAAATATAGGCGGCGTGATTATTTGACATGAATTCAATGTGAAGCTTTAAACTGAATAAGTGAAAATTAAGTGAGATGCCAATAAACAAATTCTGGATATGATCTTATCTTTAAGAGCTGAATTGAAAGAGAAAGTGGGTTGAGGGTTGTGATGTGAACATGTTACTTTGTACCTGTGCTCATAATGACGGCCCCTATTTAACCAGGTGACGCCTCTCTGAGTTGAAGAAATGTCTTTCCCAAGAAAAGACAGAAAATTGATAAACCTTAGAACCACACTCATAACTCACCAGTGAAAGTACTAGACCACCGGACCACCATGGAGGTTTTGGAGGCTCATCCTCAGGATGTCTGGCTGAACCGTCAGCAGCTTGGAGGGAGAAACTCCCTGATCAGAACCGCTGCGCAGCGTGAGAAGGCCTGAGGAGAAACCAGCAGAACCGCGGGGGAACCTCCAGGGAGAACAACCTTTAAACATCGTCAGGAAAACTGTTGGGAAGGTTCAGTCAGACAGTCGGCCCTGACAGCAGATCACCTCGTTAAGGCTGATCTCAGGACTGTTTGACGCGTCTGAATATTTAATTAATAATTAGTCAGTAATTCCTCCTCAGGAGTTATTATCCCTCAAACTGGTTGGAGAATTTAATTATTAGCAGCCGTTTTGTTTCCTCAGCCCCTCATTACTGTCAGGATTGATGTAACACAAACTTCATTAAAAATTAAAGCGGGTTTCTTTAATTACGAGGCCGCCCTCACTGAAGCCTGAATTAGCCAAGTCAGTGATGTGCAAATGAGAGCATTATTTAAGAAACATGCTGGAAGTAGTTATGCTAATTCAGCGAGTTCACAGTGGCAGACTCTCCTCTCGCGCCGCAGATTCATTAAATGCACGATGCAGATTTAATGTAGCAGCCTTAGTAATGCCTGTTAATTTATTCAGATTTATTTGGGAAGACTTGTAAAAAGTAGCCGTTTAATTAGCTCATCTGCTCGGCTGGCGGCAGCTGATCGCTGAGCTTTCTGAAAAGCCTCGGCAGACTCAACGAGACGTCTCAGAGACGACGTTTCACAGCTTCTGGCCTTCAGACGAGACAAATCGCTCTCACTGCTTCCCCCCCGCGGAGGAGCCGAGCCGGGAAAGGGTTCTCCTAAGGAGGACACGGGCCAAACAGGACCAAACAGGACCAAACAGGACCAAACTGGACTAAACAGGACCAACCAGGACCAAACAGGACCAAACAGGACCAAACTGGACCAAGGATCCTCTGTCTTGTTCAGTTTGTGTAGAACTTGACCTGCTGAGTCAGCGGCACGTCGTTTCATGATGCCGTTAGCTGCTTACAGGAACATCTAGAAGCATCGGTCTGACCCAAGACTCGGCAACACACACAGCAAGCTTCAGTTCTACTTCGACCCAGTTTCATTTAGACCTCCATCAGTAACAGCAGGAAGTTCCACAAGGAGGTGTCGGAACGCAGAAGAAGAACCGCTGGTTTGACGTCGGAGAGAACTCTCCACAGCTCAGAAACAACTCAACCTCCAATTTAAATTCCAGGACAAAGCCCCAAAGAACCTGGTTCTGTAGCCACCAGTCCCAGAACCGTCTGCTTCCAAATCATCTGTTCCAGAATAATCTGGTCCAGAGCTATTGGTTCCACAACCCTGTGTTCCAGAACCATCCATTTGAAAACCCTCCAGACCTTTCCCTTACAGATCCACCTGTCCTAATATACAGAAAACATATGATAAATATAATAAAGATGAATCAATAAATGTTTGAATGTATATTAGTGTTTCTGTTCTGGTCGTTTCTGGGCTGGTACTATTGCTACGTAGGTCTTGCCATATTCAGTTCATTTCTCTCTCACTCTCCACTCCACCTCAGTATAGAAGCTCCCTGGTTCTCATTGTTCTCCGCTGGTTTCTTCTGTGGTGTCAGTCTGGTTCTGGTTCTGTTCTCCTTGTGCTTTGCCAGAGAGTTTAGGTTTTATTATAATTAAATCCCTCATCACCAAGCTGCTGCCTAACTCCTGTCTGCGTTTATAGCTGCTGCTACAACCTCACAAGTCATGGCGATCTGGTCCAGAATCTAATAGGATTCCAGAATCATATCCAGAACCGACTGGTCCAGAAACATCTATTACCAAACCATCAGTTCCGCAACAATCTGTCCCAGAGCTATGAGTTCCAGACTTTCTATTCCAGAACCCTCTGTTCCACAACAGCAGCTTCTAAACTATATCTTCTAGAACTATCGGTTGCAGAATCTTCTGTTTCAGATCCATCTAGTCCAGAACAATCTTTTCAAGTCCCTTTTGGTGCCGAACTGCCACTTTCAGAACCCTCCATTTCAGACCCATCTGCTTAAGAGCTCACAACACCAGAAACATCTGTTCGTACATCTTTTCACTGAAAACCTATTAGTTTAATAACCAGGTGCCTCAGAACTTTTACAGAACTACTTGTTCCAGAAACATGAGATCTGGAACATCTTCAGCAAATGTCTGCTTCGAAAGTTCTTCAGTAAATCTTCCTCTAAAACACTGGAAACTGAATTCCAGATGTTTGAATAATCTGGAATCCCAGGAACGGATACCCGGAGGGACCGGAGGTGGAAAGCCCAGACGTAGCGTAGCCTCGTTACCACAGGTGTTCCTGAAGGAGGAAGATGGACGCTCCCAGCGGTGCAGTGAGGGTCATAGACGACGTGCCTCTGTGTTTTATTATTATTAAACCTTCATTTGTACAGGCTCATAGAGACACAAGTTTTCATTTATAAGAGAGACCTGTTGGCACATATTTAACAACGTATTCAGAACAATCATACGAGACTTACGAAAATACAGTTTCACAATGTTTACAATAAGGAATAAGAAAAAAAATCTAAAATATAGGAACAAGAACTTTCTGACACGGTATCAAGATTTTTAAACAGGTAATAAAATCACTCAGAGAGATTTGATACAACAGTTTCAGGTCCTGATGGAGAGGATTCCAGGTTGAAGGTGCAAATCCAGAGGAGGATGGTTCTCCTAACTCTGTCTGGACCGAGGGAACATTGAGAGAGACGGCATCCTGGGATCGTGGACTGGACCTGGTGTGTTTAGGTGACATGTTACAGGTCAAATAAAGAGGCTTTATAGATGAAAGTGTAGAAAGAAGAACTGCACAGACAGCGATGATCAGCTGGGCGGCAAAAAGTGCAATGATGGGTCAGAGATCGGCATCCGGTTATGATTCTTAGAGCTGCATGATGACATGAAGCTCATAAATTAAGAAAATTGTGTGAGCAATTCATATAGAAAATGTCTCCATGGTCCGATAGAAAAGATTATTAATGGAACTTTAAAACTTAGCTTTTATCATACTAAGACATTTGCAGGAGGAAACAAGTTCAATAGAGGAACCTTCTGAGGACACGATTACATAAAAAAATGAAAGACTCTCTCTTTTAGCTGGAGAACAACACCACCCTGGTTTCATTTGGATCTAGTACCGGTCCGAGTTGTTCCGTGACTGGATGATATTAAATTCAGACAGCAGGTCGTCGACAGCAAGAGCGACAGTAAACCAGAGTGTCATCAGCCAACAGATGGACAGAAGCATGTATGTGTTGACCTACATCATTTATAGGAACAGGAAACGGCAGAGGCCCCAACACTGGCCCCTGAGGTACACCATTAACAATATTTAAAAGGCCTGAAGAGGATCCATTCACACAAAGACTGTTTTTGGTTTAACAGATAATTAAGCCAGAGCATGGTCAGTCACAGTTATTGGCACAAAATGCCACGATCAGCAGAAATCTGCAGAAATCAGTATAAGTTAACAAAAATCAGCAGAAATCAACAGAATTCAGCAGAGGTCACCAGAGGTCAAAGACCTTAGAAAGGTAAATGAAAAGGGCAGCGCAGTAGTTATTGGCCTCTAATGTCTCCTCTAAGGTCATTAATGGCATTAATGACCTTAGAGGCAGCCGGGATTGTGCTGCTTGTTTCTAAAACCAGACTGATGATTTGAAAATGTTTCATTAGAATATCAATAAAATACAAATTAGCTGGTAATTTACTGATTTTTCTAAAATTTTGGCTAAATGTTTTGAGATTGGCCGTTAGTTACTCAGAACTGAAGTCACCATTGTCTAACAGAGGTCAAACAAAAGCAGTTTTCCAAACATCGGGAGGAATATTATGTTGGATAGAAAATATGAAATACTGGTTTGGCTTTTATACGTGCAGCTAGGCTGATGTTTTAGTGTCTTTAAAACAGCTAATCACTTGGTTCCAGTATGATAAATGCTGGATGAGAAGCTGATGTTCCAGAAAATAATTCGCCAAACAAAGAGCAGGAAACGTTCATTAAAACAATAAAGCATCTCGTCTTTGTCTCTCTCTTGTGGTGGAATCTGGTTTCGGATCATTTGGTCCGGATGGGTCCTGCTCTGCTCTCTGGATCAGTAACTACTTGATTCGGTGGCATGAAAAGCTTTTCCCTTACCTGGGAGTTTCTGTAAATGATTCAGGAGAGTGATTATGTTTCCAGCTGCGGATCAGAACGCGTCGCTGCGCTTCAACCCTGCAGGTGTAAAACAGCGACGCTCCTGTCAGTTTCTGCCACCGTGTAACCTTTCAGCTCTGGGTCCGGATGCACAGAATCAGACGGGAAGCTGATCACTTAGCAGCCGTTTATCCACCGTTCACAGCTTCCCATTTACCTCTGCTGTTCTCCAGAGCTCTGGCTCTGAAAAACAGAAGCTTAGCGGCTCAGGCTCCTCACACATGGAGGCTTCCTGCAGCCTGCAGCGAGGCCCGGTCCACAGATCAACAAGGAGTGAGTTAAACCCACAGATCACCTGCAGAAAATCCCTGTAGCTGCTGCTTTCTCAGGGAAGCACGCTGCTGTCTGCCGACAGATGAAACAAAGGTCTTCGTTAAGGTCAAGATTTACTGTGCAGGGCTTGGTTCCGGCGTAAACGCTCCGCGGCTCTGGCTCGGCTGATTGCTTTGCTCTCCAGACGATGTCAATTTTAGGCTGAGGAGGAGTCGGCATTAAGGCGGCGGCGTGTGGAGGGTCCTTACTGGAGGCAGGCGAGTCCTGAAGCGGCGCTCCATTAGCAGACAGGCCCAGAGGAGCGCGGCCTGCGGCTCACACAGTAATAGGACATTAATGCTGGAGCTTCATGAGGCGCTGCTGCTGAATCCCCCGCTGTCTCTCTGCACTCGTCTTGTTTTGGTCCTGTTGTTGCATCAAGACTCGTCGGGCCGTAGAGCATCCGTCAAACTGCCACAGAGCATCCAGGGAGCGGCGGCCGACACGGAAGTCATTACACACGATGAATCTGCTGTATTTACTCGGCTGTTATGCAATAATAAAGACAGAATGTGGTGCAGGACAAAAGGAAATGATGGTCTTTACACAGAGCGGAGAGACGCTGTGAGGGAGCGGCAGACATTTATCTGATTTAAACGCTTCAGACTGTGCAGCTTCACAGCCGCTCTCTGCAGAAATCACTCCTGATTTGGACACTTTCCTTCAAAATAAGACAGCAGAAACAATATTTCTGTCGGTTCTTCAGGGATTTAGGATGCAGGAACAAACCAACGCACAATTTAATGTAAGCTCGAACAGATTTAGAGGAATTGAAAGGGTTCTCTACAGGTCTGCAGATGATTAATGCTTGGGCTTTCTCTTTGTGTTTCAGGGATGAGTCCCTCTGGGTTCCTGTGTGTCTGGATCTGTTTAATTTTCAGGAACAAAACTGCATGCCTGTACAGCTGGGTTTGGGTTCCCAGTAGAACCTGACATGAGCTAATCACACAGATCTCCTAATTATTACCTTTCTCAGAAACAGCTGAGATCATCAGGTAAACTGTTTCTGATCATGGAATCACAAACTGGAGCAGGAACCGACTCAGGAACTCATGGGGAACCAGTGAAGCCGCTGGTCAACCGCTGCTGCTAACCTGCAGATCACTGATAAAATGAGTAACAAGCACCGTGAGCTCTGGAAGGAAGTGACACAAATAAAACAATTTCAAAATAAAACAGTAAGTCTGGACAAACTCTGCAAACTGAGCCGTCGATAAAGGAGATAAAGGAGAGGAGCGTCTCAAGCAGAACCAGAAACTACTTAATGGCAGCTATACATAGAAGCAAGGCACAGATGGAGAGTAGTAGGAGAAAGCAGCAGGGTGAGGAAAAGCCACCAGCTTAGCACGGAGGAGACTACGCTGCTTCAGGTAGGAAGGTTCTGACTGCTGTCTGGACCTCTGAGCCGAACCGCAGCCCGGGTGGTGGAGAGCTTCTTGAGGCTGTGGTGTGAAGGTCTTTGGTTCCTGTTGGTGGACCAGCAGGGATGAGGAACCTGTCAGGGCTTGGTTGGTTCTGGCTGCAGCTTGTGTTTTTGTTCAGAAGGACACGCTGATCTGAAAGCTTCAGCAGCTGTTGGTCCCACAGAGCTGCAGCTCTTCACCTTCTACTCTGTTCCTGCTGGTTCTTTGAGTCCGTCTCAGAAACAGAAACTCCGTCTCACTCGGACCTTCACTGATCGATTTTTTCCCATCTGGGGAAATATTTGCAGCCCAACTCTGTGAAGGAAACAGAAGCTGCTGAATAAACACAGATTCAATTATCAGAAGATTAGTGTTTGATTTTGCTGTGAAATGAACTTTGATGTGAAAGCGTCTCGGTGCAGGGCTGCGCTGAGCGCTAATTAAATCAAAATCCTCCTCAAACACATCATCAAGCTGCTCTCTGAGCCTCGGCAATGAAAACAGTGTTTCTCCAGGACTTAACCAGCTCCCGCTTCCTCTTAATTTGTAGGAACCGTTGGTGGACGTGCAGCAGGGAAACGTTCTGATCCGGTAATCCGTGCATCAGACGAGAGTCCAGAGATGATTGTCTCATTAAAACTTCTGTAGGAAAGCTCCTCACATGTTCTGCAGGTCTGAATTTATGAAGAAAACCGGCTGCAGAAAGTGTTTTCATGCAAAGATCACACATCACAGACTCCTACAGTGCCGGCTGACCAGAACCAGAACCAGAACCAGAACCAGAACAGACCCCTGCAGCTTGTGCTCCCCATGCAGGCTGTCATCACCTGAAAGGTGTGAGCACGTTCCCTCCCAGGGATCTGCAGCACTTTGCAGCAGGTTGATGCATTTTTGCAGCTGTAAAGTAAAATAAGTGCGAGTTGATGCAGAATAAAGATGAATGCCAGGCGCAGACAGCCGGCAGCAGATGAAAACTCACAAGGAGGCCACTCCATCTTAACATGGCCGTCCTGTGTCTTATGATATCTTATCATTAGTTTCCCTGACAGTGATGGAGCAGCCGCCAGCGCCCACCCTCAGCGCTGCGAGCCGTGTATAAAGTAACCTTCTTTCCATAATAATGGCCATTCGTCACTTCTTTAACTGTCAGAAGACGAGGGACGCAAACAAAGTGGGATTTAACAAGGTGTCGGGGGTCAGAGCATTCAAATGGTCCCGAGCTTTCACCTGCTGACGTTCCCGCTCTGATGTGTTCAGGGAGCGTGGGACCAAAGAGCAGCGCTGGAACCAAGCCTGACCTGTGCTTATTAAGGAGAGGCGGCGTTATTCTGCTGTGACGAGTCTCTGAGGACAAATCAACGCTGGGGGGGGGGGGGGGGGTCGACGTGAAGGTTCATATCCTGGCAGACAGGACTGAGGGCTGAGCTGATCACTGAGGAGCGAGCAGAACCCTGGACTGGTCCTGTTATAAACTGATCTCTGGTCCCACACAGCGCGGCCATATTGTTCCTGCAGTGATGGTTGCATCAGAGTTCCCAGAAATGACCAAACGTCTCGTTTATTTTAAAGTCTGAGGGTTTGCTGTGCAATAAGCCGGTTACAGTCAAACATCTCTGGAGCTGGAAACCACATTTTGATCAGTTATCGGTCCAAATGAACCCGGCCAGCTCCTGGAAGTCCAGAAGTGGTTCTGGAAGCGGTTTAGCGCTCCAGCGGCATCATTGGTAGAACTGGTGCAGGGGAGGAAGTGTTCTTGAATAACTGATCCCCTTTTCCACTCGGCTCCGCCCACTTAGCAAACATTTAGAGTTTTTTCGTAGCAGGCGGCTTTTCTCGTTCCTCTGGATTGTGACGTAAGCAGACTGCTGTTCACTGATTGGTCGAGGCGTGAGGAGAAACTAGGAGGTTTCTCTGAGGAAGCGCAGCAAAAGTTAAAATGTAGAGCAATGATATTAATATGAAGGAGTGGGCCAAACCCAGACATTATTTAAGTATCTATGGACTTCTTCAGCTCTGTAGACGCAGACGGACGTGTTGGATTTAAGAACCTGCGGATTTACTGAGGCTCTCTCTCATGTTAAGGTTTATCTATAAAGACCTGCAGAAAAATAGAGCCGATCTGTAGCCGAGGCCTCCGTCTGTTTCTGAGTCGGACTCTCAGAGACCGAAGCTCAGACAGAACCACTGATGGTCCGAAGTGGTTCTGTTTGGGCCTGGAACCAGTCTGAGGAACACGGGCAGTGAGTTCTGAGAGTCTGAAGCAATTCCCTCTCAGGGTCACACTTTACACTCCGCTGATGCTTCAGCGAAGGAAACCTCTGAGCTGCTGATTAAATTCTGATTACAGCAGCAGAACCTCCAGCGCTCAGTCCGGCAACCTGTGATGGAGAAGCTGCAGGAGTCTGGCTGATTAATCGATGCAGCGGCAGGAGCAGCGTTTGAGCTGCTCTCATTAGTCTTTAGGACCATTTCCTTCCAAACTGGGGGTGAACGCAGGCCTCGCTGCTTCGCCGTGATTGATGAGTCTGATTATCTTCATGAAGTGCTGCGAGAAGAGGTCGGTCATCTCCTGTAAGAAGAACTGACTCCCGGCGCCCTCCTCGTCAAACCGCAGCAGCAGACAGCAAAGATGAGCCTAAAGAGGAACGAATTAATGAAAACTACAAACTGAGTCTGCAGAAGTTTGTTAAACTGCCACAGAATAGAATAGGCGAGATTTCCCATCAGAGGTGGAGGTCCTGAACGCACCACTCAGCTGGATGAGGCTCCATGTTTGACTGCAGATTACTGGCAGCTAATTAGCTGTAATGCTGCTAATGTGAGCGTCCATGTTTACCCAGAGACATCAGAGCCGCTCAGATTACAGCAGTAAGCTGCTGAAAGTCTTCTCCACACACACACACACACACACACACACACACACACACACACACACACACACACACACACACACACACACACACACACACACACAACGGGCAACCAGGAGAACCAGCCACAGCGGGAGAGGACGGTGAGGAGAGTTAGAAACACAGAACAGGTCTCTGTGGGAACCTCCACACACACCAGCATTTTTGGTGGAACCAGCAGATATTCTCACAACCAAAACCACGTCCTGGTCTTTACCGAACAGCACCGACCCAGACAGCATGAAAGAAGGGGGCCTTCCTCTCCATCCTCAGCACCTTTTATCACCACAGCAGCTTTGGTTTCTGTCCACTCTGCCTCTGCTGGATCTTCATGGTTGGAAGAAATGGAGCATCCAGTCCCTGCAGCCGGGTTCTGTGATGCTAGGAGGTTGGATCATTGCAGTACTGATGAAGAAAGGTCCAGCAGAGATTCTAGAGGAACATCTTCTGACCTCTGACCATTGTCCACCAAGATGATGAAACCGTTCCAGGGCCCGGCTGAGGAAGAGGAGGGCCCAGCTGCCGCCCCCGGCAGGGAATGTTTACATGAAGAGGTCCGGTACTGTTGGACACCTTAAGACATGTTTGCAGGTAGAATGAGACGAAGTGACACCTGGAAGTCTGGATGGCATCACATCCGTGAAGCCAGAAGGTCTTAAAGGAGATGGCTATGAGTTTAACTCTTCGCGGCCTGGAGGTGGTGCACTCGCTGGCTCCTGCTCCACCCTTCGGTTGTAGTTTGCCAGCCGGTTGCCAGGTCCTTGGGTTAGCATCAGCAAACGTGTAGCGTAGCTGGAGCAGCAACGCACCAAAGCTTGACTGAGGTTCAGCCTTGCTTTGCTTCTTGTTTGGTCGACTTGAGTCTGAGGAATGAAATGCAGAGCAGAAGACATTTCTCAGCGCCATCACGGATCTGAGCTGCGTGTCACATGACTGCAGCCGACGTTTCCTATTGGTGCAGAATCGTGTCGACGTTGGGGTCGTAGCCAGAAGTAAATATTTATGCATTTAGGACACATCAATATTTAAAACCGTTATTTATACATCATATATTTATTTTTCCAGTAAAAAAAATTATCTTGCACCCCTCCTGTGGTTGAATTATTTTTGGAACATAAATTTGTTTTATAACCTTCAGGTGTTTGGAGAAGGACTGCGTACTTCATCCAAATACCTCTAAACTGTTTCAACTTTCAGAAACAGAAACACCTGTTACCTGCGTCTGTCTCCATGGTAACCGTCTGTCTCCGTTACCATGGTAACTTCAGCTGGTACCGTGGCAGGCGAGGCGATAACTCTGAGCGGCTCAATAAATCACCCTCCACGTCTGAACGCTGCGTTTTTAATAAAGTTATTTTTACGTTTACTTCAGATACGGCTGTGATAATTAATCATTTCTGTAGTTTTCAGATGAGATGAAAGGTTTTAGTTAAATCTCATTTCCCCAGCCTTTCTGCAGCAGACTTGGCTCAGTGTGGTCGGGTTCTGGCTGCGGCTCGGTCTTCTTGTCCAGACTTCAGATGAATCTTTGCATCGTGGTTTTCTGTTTCTGTCTGTCTGTCCTCTGCTTGATGCTGATAATCTGAGGAGCATCCCTCTGCTGCTGCTCTCAGCCTTTGCTCTACCTGCGGTTCTGTTTGTCTGAAGACAGGAGGCAGCAGCTCCCTGCTCCTCATCCGTAGATCATTTTTAATCATTCTGCCTGATGTTCCGCTGGTTTTCACCGGGCTTCGGGGGGGGTCAAAGGTCAGAGCAGCGGCTGCTGAAACAGCTCTGTTCATTAGCAGGCATCCATCACACCCAGACGGCTCCCTGCAGAGCCTGAACCTGACCTCCACCTGCAGGTTAAACTCTCTGCGCTCGGCTGCAGCATCCAGACAGGAAACACGTGCAGCTGCCGACACGGAGGCAGCGTGATGGATGAGAGGGAGAGAAGATGCTCTGAGGGAGGAAAACAGCCCAGAAAGGCTGCGCATCCTCACCTTTCTGAGACCTTCTCACAGTCCTCATCACTAATCATGAGCAGAAGCTCTGGTTTTAATCCTCTCATGAAACAGATGCTTTTTTAACAGATGGTAAATAATTTTAAAGAACAGAAAATAGGCCCACTATAAGCTATTTCAGACGGTTAAATTGTTTTTCAGTGGTTATGATGCTGAAACATTATTGAAGTATTTATGTTTCTGTTGATTTATTCGTTTTCTATTTGAATGTTTGTCTTTGGAGTTCAACTGGAAAATTAAAGAGTTTCAGGATAGAATCCAAATATCCGTGACAGTATATTTAACTTTTTTTTCTACAGATCTTAATCCATTTGTTTCCATTGAACTGGTTCACATTTTAACTAAACTTCTCTTCTTTTATTCCCTGTAAAAACCTTTAAATTCCCAGTGATTAGTATTTTCAACCATTGTCTGAAGTTATTTCTTCCATTTTACGTCACTCTGACCTCTGACCTCTGACCCTGTCATCCCCTGAAGCAGCCTGCTGGCTGGATCCTTCCTCCCAGCTGCAGTCAGACGTTATCATCTCATTATAACTCTTCACATCATGCCAACGGTTGCACCGGTTCTGATCCGACCTTTAATTGTTTGCTGTCCCCAGATGCTGAGGTAACTTGCACAAGCCTTAGCTGGGATGCTGCTGCACTATCATGCATATTCTATTACCCTGCGTTATGTAAATAGGCTGCAGTTTTTATCCACTTTTAAATATTTTTCACTGTGCAATATTTAATATTTACTCTGGTATTTACTTTAATCTCCTGATCGTGGTGTTTTTATAGACTTAATTTTAGATTAGTATGGTTTGTCCTTTTTCCTTCTTCTTTTCATTGCTGATAATAATTGACATGAAATTCCTCATTGCGAGATAATAAAGGAATTCTTATTCTTATTGAATCTATCAGAACCAGAACCAGAGGCAGGTCTGCAGAACAAGCAGAGCTGTGTTATACCGCCATCTAGTGTCACATCCCAGCAGCTGCACCTCTTCAGGATAAGTTTTTTTTCCAATAAAAAGAAAAAACAACAGCAGGAGGAGGTCCATTCATTCTGTTAGGAACATACGGGGTAATCAGAGCTCTGATATATGATGGAGCTTGATTATTAAGGGCTTTATACGTTAGAAGAAGAATTTTAAATTCTATTCTTGATTTAACAGGAAGCCAATGAAGGGAAGCTAAAATTGGAGAAATATGATCCCTCTTGTTGATTTTCATCAGAACTCTTGCTGCAGCATTTTGGATCAGCTGAAGACTTTGAACTGCATTTTGTGGACTTCCTGATAGTAAAGAATTACAATAGTCCAGCCTTGAAGTAACAAATGCATGGACTAGTTTTTCAGCATCACTCCTGGACAGAATGTTTCTAATTTTGGCGATATTCCTGAGGTGAAAAAAGGAAACTCTGGAAACCTGTTTAATATGGGATTTAAATGACATGTCTTGGTCAAAAATAACACCAAGGTTTTTTACTTTATTACCAGAGGCCAAGTTAATGCCATCCAGATTAAGTGATTGGTTAAGAAGTTTATTTTTTGAGGACTCTGGCCCAAAGATTACAACTTCGGTCTTGTCAGAATTTAAATGCAGAAAATTTAAAGTCATCCAGCTTTTAATGTCATCAAGACATGACTGCAGTCGAAGTAATTGATTGGATTCATCAGGATTTATGGATAAATATAGCTGAGTGTCATCAGCATAACAGTGGAAATTAAGACTGAGACTGTTCCCAGGTCTCCCCTGGTCCTGACCCGAGTCCTGCAACAACTAAAAGCTTTTGATCTAAGTAGACAAGGATGCCAACTCACTCTGGATTAAAAGTCAAGGAGAAAAAGAGTTTCTAAACGAGTTTTAGGAACAACAGGAGATAGAAGGAGCTGCCTGGGTTAGGGTTAGCAGCTCAGTCCACGTTTTAGGAGCTAAACCTGTAAATATGTCTCCTCTGGATTTATAGACAGACTTTGGGATGGTGAAATGCATCTGGTGCGCTGAGACGCCATGGCATGTAACGATGAAGCAGCTCAGACAAACAAGCAGGGACCAGACCATTAAGAGACTTAAAAACAAATAAATGAATTTTAAAACGGCTGCTAAAGTGAACGTGAAGTAGTTGAAGTGACGCTAAAACCGTAGTTAGGTGCTCTTGTTTACCTGTACCAGTTAAACATCAGCAGCATTCTGGACCAGCTGTAGACGTGAGAAAGTGGCGTGGTTGACTCCAGTCAAAAGAGACTCACAACAATCCAGGCATGAGGCGTTAAAACATGGATCACTGTCTCTAGGTGGGGTCTAGACAGGAGGAGACAGATTTCTGACAGCCGCCTCAACTGAAAGAAAAATTAATTAACCACAGCGTTGACATTTTAGTCACCTTTTAGGCTGGGGTCCATTTTTAAACCTAAACTATGATGCTGCATGGCGGAAAAAATCAAAAGAAGGAACCCAGCTGGAGCCGCTGGACTTAATGAGCATCACCTCTATTGTGCTAATTAAATTAAGGACATTTAGTGCCATCCATCCCCTGTCAAACACACAATCAAGGAGAGATTTGACAACGACATGGTGTCAAAAACAGCTGTGAAATCTGAAAGCACAAGTAAAACAGATTTCCCAGAGTCCATCACTAAAATATGTCCATAAAAACCAGAGCAGATTCAGCGCTGTGAAACGTTTTAAACCCAGACTGGAACACTTCCACTCTTCATATTCACCCAGGAAGGCCTTCAGCTGGCTGTGAATAGGACAAAACGGGAACCTGGAGATCGGCTATAAGTACAAAGCACAGAGATGGAAGCCAGATTTCTTCAACAAGGATCGACCCACAATGTGTCTGAAACTGCCGCGCATCACAGCGGTGGCCAAAGTACTGTCAATGACTCAGGATGAAGGGGCCAGTGGCAGGACCTCCACAAATATACAGGTTCCTGTTTTATTTCTAAAAGCTGAGAATCAGCAGGTCTGTCTGCGCTTTTATTGTGAAAGGCTAAAGCGGAAGTCAGTTGGTTGTGGACGCAGCAGCTAGCTAGTTCTGCGAGGTTCGGTTTAGTGCGGTCAGAACCAGAGAACCATGGCCTACCAGTTGTACCGGAACACCACGCTGGGAAACAGCCTCCAGGAAAGTCTGGACGAGCTCATTCAGGTGACACCGGCCGAACTCGCCGAACCGGGGGTCCAGATGTGGGTTTGGAGCCGCAGCCCGGGGGCTAGCTAGCTGTTAGCCGCGGCTCGTTAATGCGTCTTTAAACGACCCGAACCGCATCCGGACGGGACAGAACCCAGTTGGTCCGGTTCTGTTAGTGTTGCTTTTACACGTGGAGATGGCTGAACAAATCTGAGACAAATTCAGACCGAACCGGGTCAAGACAGAACTTATTGTGCAGCTTTTTGGTTTCGAGTTAAACTAAAACGTACCGGTTCTGCTCGTCGGCGTGTTTGGCTCAGTTTGGATCCATCGGAACCGGACAGGCTTCCTACAAGGTCTTAAAAAGTCTAAAATATAGCAGACCAGAAAGTTCTTGAAAGCCCAGATTCTCCATTCTGGGTCTTCGAACCGGGCAGGTTCTGTTTTGGATCGACTACAAGTCCCAGAATTCCAGGCGCACCAGAGACTAAAGGCTGACCCGGTTCTGCTGGATCCAGTGGAGGATCTTCCAGTTCCGGTTGCAGCTGCTCGGACTGTTGAGTAAAGGTCCGGAGGTTCAGAACCAACTCTGTAGTTCTGTTGGGTCCAAACGTCCCACCGACAAAGAACGGGCAGAACCTTTTCTCTCTCGTTGTGTCGTAGAGCTGAATGGATCAGCACCAGAACATGTGAGTCAGACCTCCATAGAAAAGTGTGAAAGACCGGATCCATGCAGAACTGCAGGAAGTCCGGTTCTGAACCCAGTTAGAACTTTGGGTCCATATTTCCTAAAAGTAAATTAATGGGAATGACGTCACGCCCTAATCAGCTGATTAACGGCACACACCCGGCCGGGTTCTGGGTCAGGAGGCGGTACCATCCTGGCTGGACAGAGGTCCAGAAGACCGGCACCAGCAGCCAGGAGAACCCGGTTGTTCTGGGTCCAATGTTGGCAGAAAATTGAGTGGAAGGAAGAAGCTTCACCAGGACCGGACCGAGGCTGCAGTCGGCGCCTCCATAGCGCCTGGGCCCGGATGAAGCCGGTCCTGAACCAGAACCAGGCTCAGGAGGAAAGGAACCGGACTGTTGCTCCATGGTCCGAAGTCCTGTTTTCAGATCAAAGTAAGTTCTGCATTTCCTTTGGAGATCGGGGAGAGGTCCAGAACCCATGATGCCGGGCTCGGGGTGATGTTCCATCAGAACCGGGCCGCAGCGTTTGGTAGTGCGGTTCTAGTCGGTGCCGGTCCTGCAGACATGAAGCCGTGGACGTTGTTCTGCAACGGACAGACTATGGAGGTGTTGGTTCTTCCCCATGAGGTCCGAGACCCGTTCTCCCTTCACCCTCCCGGGTCCTCGGAGGTTCTGAGGTTCTGTTGGGTCGGCTCATGTTTCCGGCTTTTAGTTTTTCTGACTTGGACTTTTGTTTAAAACACGTTTTACTGGACGGGGGATGGAGGTTCTGCTCTCTGGTTCTGAAACCCGTCAGCTGGTTTCCCACCAGACTAAATCGGCCTGACCCCTAACCGGGCCTGGTACCGGCCTCATGGAGGTCCAAACCGGTTAGTTTAGTGAGGTTAAAAACGGGGTTCCACAGTTCTTCACCTCTCACGGTTTGGGTTCTGGTTCCTGTGGGGTCGGGTCTCCCTGACGTCAGAACCAGTATCCAGCCGGTCCTCCTGGAGAAGGTCCAGGTTGGTCCTGTGAGGGATCTCCTGTCCAGCTGCAGCGGAACCGACCCGAGTTCAGAGTTCTGATGAAACCTCTGTGTGTTCAGACCCAGCAGATCACCCCCCAGCTGGCCCTGCAGGTTCTTCTCCAGTTCGATAAAGCCATCAACGCGGCGCTGGCCAGCCGGGTCCGGAACCGAGTCAACTTCAGGGTGAGTGACTGAAACTGAGCCCGAGCCGGTCCGGGCCTCAGAGCGGCGCTGAACCGGGCCTCCTCTGTGTCCTCAGGGCTCCTTGAACACCTACCGGTTCTGTGACAACGTTTGGACCTTTGTTCTGAACGACGTGGAGTTCCGGGAGGTGACGGAGCTGGTGAAGGTGGACAAAGTGAAGATCGTCGCCTGTGATGGAAAGAGTGAGTGTGAGCAGAACCTCACCGGGCCGGGGTGGTTCTGGCCGTGCTAAATGAGCCCAGAACCCAGATCAGGGTAACGTGATGGCAGCAGCTTTAGAAACCCGCTCAGGTTCTGATAAGCACCAAATCTGGACGGGTCCAGTACCAGGTTCCAGCAGCAGGGGGCGCTGTATACCTTAGACGGGGGGTGGGGGGGGGGGGGGGGGCAGAACTCCGGTTCTGGAGGGCGGTGTCCCCGGTCCGGCACAACTGGATCAGACGGTTCCGTCCTTGGTGTGCAGCCGGGTTCTACAGGGTTCTGCTGGTCTGGTTCAGTCGTGTTGGACCCGAGACGCGTCCAGGAGGGCAGGAGTTGGACCGCGGTGCCGTAGTTCTGCTGTAACGTTCTTTTGGTTCTAGGGTTCTGCTGCAGCGTTCTAAGGTTCTACTCTAGCGTTCTAAGGTTGTGCTGTAACGTTCTCTGTGTTCTCTTCCTCAGACTCGGGGTCCAACGCCGCAGAGTGACGTTCTCCAGCAGCTGCACTGTACATATAACTTATCCGGCGCTGACTCGGCGTGTGTCTGTGTGTGTTTTCTACTCAGCAGGTGTGTTCAGGTTGTTCTGTCGTCTGTAATAATAAAAGCTGACGCTAAGCTGCAGAGACTCAGCTGTCCTCTTTGACCGGGGGGGGGGGGGGGGGGGGTTCCGCTTTTAATTTAACCAAAATGATTCCACACGAGTTCAAATCGTCTTCCAGCTGAAACTAGGGTGGATAATAATTCAATAACAATATTTATTTATAAATGATAGAAAAAAGGACCAATAAAAAGTTCTATAGAATAAAGTTTTCCTTCTTTATGCATTCTAGTTAAATAGGTTAATATTACATCGTTACATCCTCCCAACCAATCATAACGCAGACCCAGGAACCAAGCTCCGCCCCCTTCGGAGAGTTCAGCAAAACAGCATAAAATGATCAGGGCTGCATTTAAAATATGTTTTGAATTTGTTTAATTATCGATCTATATGCTTTTTTTCTATATCTTCCAGCCCTAGCTGAAAATGTGCGGAACACAAAGTTGTGGTTTAATAAGCGAATTCTCCCCTTAACACATTTATAACCCATTTATTCAAACATAAAGACAGCAAACGTTGTCAAAGACCGGCCCAAATCCGGTTCTTATTGCTAACAATAGACTTTTTTTATCAAGCCCAAAAGAATTTGGCAACATGACGATCATCTAAATCAGGTAAATGTGTTAAAACCCTTTTAAAGTTCTAGATCTACGGTATTGCAGCAGATGTAATAGCATTTAACAACCTTTGACTGATAAATCGGCTTTTGTCACACGTTCATAGCTGGTGACCCGAAAGTTTTAAATAATTATTGGCCAATTTCAAAACTTTGCATCTTATCCAAAAAAAAAACGTAGAATCTTTTTAATAAATGAACATTTGAAATATTTTTTTTAGTCAACATTTGTGAGTTCCAGTCAGGCTTTAGGAACGGTCATAGAACCATAACAGCAACGCTGAAGGTGATCAGCAATACCTCGACAATAGGCAACGTTGTGCAGCGCTTCTCACTGATTGGTCAAAAGCCTTTGACTCTGTAAACCACATTTTACTCAGACTGATCAATACTGGATTATCTAAAAGGCAGGGGATCTGTAATCATCTCCCTGATGGGTCCCAATGTGATAAATCAGATAATTGTTCTAATATTCTCAGTAACTAAAGGAGGCCCCAAGGCTGTTTTGGGGCCTCTCTTATTTGCCATCTATGTGAACAATGTTGGACACCAATGACAATTTTATGCTGATGATATGATTATCTATCAGCGTCTCTACATTACAAAATGCTTTTAATAGTTCAGATCATGTTTCTACAACTGGATCTTAATTTAAATGCACATAAGAGCAAGTTGATGCTATTCTCCAGAAAAAAGAGCAATCTGCAGATAAATCCCCCAGTTGTCACTTTTCAATCAGCAGAAATAGTTTAATCTTTTAAATATCTAGGTATTTTAAGTGATGGCAATCTAAGTTTTAAAGGACAGGTTGAACATTTGGTTAGAAAACTGACTGAAAATTAACTTTTGTTTCAGAAATGTTTTTCTTTCAAGGCAAAAAGGAAACGTAGCTGCAACATCTACGGCCATTCTGGGTTACGGTGACCTCATTAATATTAATCATTGATAATCTATTGGACGGTTTATCACGCCTCATTAAGGTTTACCACAAACTGGAAGCCTGGCACACCACTGTGAACTTATATAATTTATGTTCATTAATATATTCTACATCTGCTCCCCTCATATCTGAATATATTGAGCCAAAATGGTTTTACGCTCAGACTCACTGCTACTGGCTGAACCATTTCAGGGTTCTGCCCCCACAACATGGAACAATTTACAAAAAGACTGGAAATTAAAGGCACTGGTTCCAATATGCCGGTTCAAACCTGCTCACAGGTTTAGAAATGTTTTAAAATGGTTTTATGAAATTGTAATGTACTGAATTGTTGTGGTCTGGGCCGCCATCTTGGCCAGGACTCCCTTGAAAAGGAGATCAGTAACTCGGTGGTTAAATAAAGGTTAAATAAAATTTTACTCGTCCTTTTCCTACACAAAATCTCATTAAAATATTTCATGCTCGTATTTTCTGGAGCAGAAGAAAAATCTATTTTTTTGGTTTAATTGTAATTTTCATTATTACATTTTTTCTGCTCTTTGGGTTCCGACAATTTTAGCCGTTGTGCCAAAGTTTTGGCCCCCCTGCCCTACAGGCTGCCGGGTTCTGGGAGGTTCTGGGATGCGCTTGCAGTGGGTCAGTGTTCAACACGAGCACCAAGAGGACACCTTTCACCTCCAGTTTATTACTACGTCAGAATTTACATCATTTAGAAACAGAAAACGTCATAAGTCAGTCTGATTGTGAGGAAACGGACTCAGACCTACAAACATGACGGACCTCCAGATCCTGGAGGACGTGGAGACGGTTCCTCCTCTGAGGAGAACATTATTTTATCACATCAGAAGCGAGACGATGCCTAGCAACACTTTTCCGTATAACAAGTTTTTAATGACTGAAACATTTAATGAACCGAAGCTGAAATAAAAACGTTTGGCACGTCTCCTTGATGCAGATCTTCTGCAGCTTCAGGCGAAGGAGAGAAATTCCTCCCCGATGATCCAGACTGTGGGACGGCTTGGAGACGCTCAGTCCAGTCGTCAGCTGAGGACAGTCTGGGAAACACCTTGAAGGCCAAAGAAGGTAAAAAACAGGCAGCAAGGGGACCCCGTCTCCTCGGGTCAGTCCAGGAAGCGCTGGCAGGCCTTCTTCCAGCGGCACGCCGTGCACCACAGCTCCCGGTGCTCGATGCCGTAAACTTTCCGACACTTCTTGGCCTCGCTTCGAATCCTCCTGACAAACGGACACAGCAGTGAGAAAGCTGCAGGGCCCCTGAAGGGCCCGGTGCGTACGGCAGCACTGACCTGCAGGGGGCGCTCTGGTGCTGCAGCCACTGCTCTCCCACGCTGACTGATCGCACCCGGACCGCCGCTGCCTGCGGGGGAGAGGAGGTCAGCTTCCTGCCAGAACTTCACAGAATCACCTCAGACGGGTCCAGGACCGTTTCTCAATTCACGAGAACGTGAGTACGGACTCGCGTTCTCGTCAAGTCCGGTCTTGGCGAGAACACAGGTAGATCGGACTTGACGAGAACGCGAGCACGCAGCACGTATCTGTATTGGAACAGAAGCGTACTCGTGACATGAGCTCTGTTTGCGAATTAAGCTGCGGCCGCGGTGCATTCTGGGAAAGCGGTCAGTCTGAAGAACGCACAAGTCTGCTCTGATGCATGCTCGATAAAGAGGGCGGGGCGAGAACAACATCCGGGGATGTGGTGCGTTCTCGCTCTGGCGTTCTTGGCAATTGGAACAGTGCTCGGGCTGAGGCTGATGACGTGTCACGAGTTCACGAGCACACGAGAACGCTCAAGAACGCATATTGAGAAACGGCCATGGTGTCTGCAGCTCTCCTCCAGCTCCACCTGCCAGCCTGCAGGTGGCGCCGCTGCACCGAATAAACTCAACAATGCATCAGGAAGAAGAGCAGCTTGCTGTTTAAATCCAGCTGCAGCTCCAGCTGGAAACGACCCAAATCAGACCCAGAACCGACTGCAGAGAAACCCTGAAGTCTTCAGACTGAAAGTCCTAGACTCTTCAACTGGACCTGAACCATTCAGTTTGTTGTTTGCTGGGCTCTGATCCAGAGAGAACAGAACACTCGTGTTTTTAACCAGCAGAAGTGAAAGGGTTCTGGTTCCAGTTTTCAGACAGACCCAGACCGTTAACCCCCCCCCCCCCCCCCCCCCCCCGTGGAGGGCAGATATCTGCGGGCTCCGTGCAGAGCGGCAGGAAGTTTAAATGAAGAAGCAAGATTCACTTTTTTATCGAATACAGTTAAAGGTTCTGAGTCTAGAGATGAGAAACGACTCCCTGACCCAAACCCTGTCTGCTCAGGTTATTTTTAAACATTAAGCTGAAGGAACAAGAAGGTGGAGGATGTTCTGGATGACGGTCACTGGCAGCTCCGACACCAGAACCGGGCTCATCACAGACCCAGAGGACACACGTTTCACTGTCTTACCTGTCTGCTGCATGTGGTGGGCGGGGCTGTCACCCGGCATGAGGCCGAAGCTCCAGGTGAAACCACCTGACTCGGGGGCGGAGCCTAAAGCAGAGTGGAAAAAGTTTATACCCATAAAAAGATGAACAATCTGTTGAGCAGTTATAGTTTAGACTAAATATCCAGTTAACGGCATTAACGAGCTACCAGTTGTTAACAAGCTGCCAGTCGTCAACGAGCTGTCAGTCGGTAACGAGCTGCCAGTCGTTAACGAGCTGCCTGTGAGAAGCCCCGCCTACCTGGTAGGAGTGCTCAGATTGGACCTGCCAGATGCTTCTACAGGGGGAAGGGGCAGAGCGACTGAGAGTGCTGCAGCTGGGAGGAGATGGAGGGGAGGGAGGAGAGGGAGGAGAGGGGGGGGAGGAGGTGGGGCCAGTGGGGGCGGAGCCACACTGGGGAGCAGAGGGAGGAGACTGCTGGAGTGGCCCGTCCCATTGGTTGATCTCGGAGTAGTAAAAGTCCTCCTCACTGCGAGAGCATCGCTCATGTTCGCCGCCGTGGCTGAAACACAGAGGTCAAAGGTCAACTGTTATTGTAACTGAATCAATCATAGGTTGGCAGGACAGAAAGGAACCATTTTATTTATATTAAATAATAGTTTAATAAACACTGGAGGAGACACTAAAACATTTGGATATTTTCAAGCTCAGGCTTCCATGCAGAGGTATCAGGTCTCACTGCTCCCAGTAACAGCGATGGATCAGCATCAAGAGAATGAACCTGTTCTGAGTGCAGCAGGTGTCTCTGTCCGACAGGTGAGTCTTACCACAGGTGCGTCGTCCTGATGTGACGCTTAATTCCCACCAGGGAGGTCAGCACCTTCCCGCAGCTCGGCCACAGACACCGGTACGCCACCTTCAGCGAGTTCTGAGCAGCAAAATGTACCGTCAGCGCCTGACCACTGACATTTTGTCCCTGCCTGGCCACCATACGACCCAGCTCACCCTGCGTTTCCGAGGAGCCGGTTCTTCAAATAGAACCTGGTCCAGCTCCATGTCCAGGCCCTCATCAGGGGGGGTGGCCGACCTGCCGTTGGCCTCGGCTGTTGGCGAGGGAGGGCCGGGGCTCCTGGGGCCGCGGTCGACGCTCCAGTAGCCGCTGCTGCTGCTGTCTGAGAGCTCGACGGTGCCAGAGTCCGTCGAAGGAGCTACAGCGTCAAAAGTATGAAGAACCCAGAAAATAAAGATTCTTATCATGTTTATGGTTAAAGGAGCGTCAGAAAACATAATAAATACCATCAAATTAACGGACTAATGGTCATCTGTTATCTGCACTTTATGTTTAATCAATAGTGTAACCTGCTGTTGGTGAACTTAGTTCTGGTCATTTTCTTTCTCAACGCGTTTCAAACAGCTCAGGGTCTCATTTATAAAGCTTGCGTCGCACAAAATGGGGTCTAAAAAGCGCGTAAGTCTTTGTGATCCAAGACTATGGTAAAATATGCATCGATTCCTCTCAGATGTTCAATTTCCCCCCAAATCAGACTTTAGTCATAGATCGACTTTATCATCAGCATTCAGAACCGCAGAGTTATTCATGCTGGCGCTGATGACACATAACCACTCATAAGCACCCCTCACATAAATAAAAGAAAGCCTAAGCCGTGTGAAATCTGAGATAAAGTCTGCACAACATCGGGGTTCTCCACCATCACATTCCTCCCCCGATGATCACCTGTTCCACAGAATACTGAGACAAGGTGTGCAGGGATTACTGTAGCTGCTGTAAACAGCCAAATGAAGTCGTGCGTAATGCTGCGCGGTGGGTGCAGCAGTGCTGGAAGACCCTGTAAATGGGAGCATTAGGAGGGAATGTGGTTTCAGCTAATATGCCGCTTCTGCTAGAACCCACAGGGACGGCGGCTACACCTCCCAGTTTCTGGCTCCAAACCCCCAGAGCACAGAAAAAGTTTTCTAAACTGCTTTTTTTGTTTGTTTTTTTGGAGCGAGGTTCTGTATCATCCCGGGGAACCCTGGTCTCCTCTGCATGTTGATCTGAACGCACAGCCTCAGAGGAATTTCAACACAGAGTACAGCGGACATCCGGTGTTTAAAATCAAGTTAACTTTTTAACAAGTTCTTTTAATGTGTTCAACGTGTGCTTTCTCCCCTGATTTTCACATTTAATAAACTCCTCTGTGATTTATTCTTTTGCTTTTTCTCCATGGTTGCCATTTCACCGTGATGAAAAAATGATCTGCTGACCCATTTTAATCCTCATTAACAGTCATGAGGGGCTTTTCATCATTTCTGGCGTGTAGAGGACAGAACCTGAGGAGGTACCAGGTACACAAACGTTCAGGTGCAGCTGTGATCTATAAGGGACAATTGCGTGCTGGAGTGCGTGTGCATGGTTTTATAAATCTGTTGGTTTTCTTGGCTGGTTTAAATCTTATCTGTCGGACAGATTCCAGTTTGTTCATGTTAATAATAAATCTTCTTCAAACTCTAGGGTCACCTGTGGAGTACCACAGGGTTCAGTCCTTGGACCAATTCTCTTTACTATATATATGCTTCCGATCGGCAAAATGATCAGACAGCATGGGATTAATTTCCACTGTTATGCTGATGACACTCAGCTATATTTATCCATAAATCCTGATGAATCCAATCAGTTACTTTGACTACAGGCATGTCTTCACTTTATCTGGATGACAATAAATCGGCCTCCAGTAATCAAGTAAGAAAACCTTGGTGTTATTTTTGACCAGAACATGCCATTTAAATCTCTGAAACAGGTTTCTAGGATTTCATTCCTTCACCTCTGGAATTTTGGCCAAATTAGCTTATCCCATCCGCCAGTGATGCTGAAAATACCCAGACTGCTGCGTCCCAGATGCTCTAATCAGCGCTTCCACAGCTCCTTCCTCCCAGCTGCAGTCAGACTATAATCTCTGCTGCTCCCAACAGACTC
Organism: Fundulus diaphanus; assembly: GCA_037039145.1. Classification (NCBI taxonomy): domain Eukaryota; kingdom Metazoa; phylum Chordata; class Actinopteri; order Cyprinodontiformes; family Fundulidae; genus Fundulus; species Fundulus diaphanus. The sequence continues at coordinate 1,247,517 of CM073122.1, forward strand.
ACTGTTTACATCCTGCTGATGGCTGCGCTGGTTCTGATCCAATCAGGAATCGTTTACACTGCCTCTTAGATGCTAAAGTCCATTTGCACAAGCCTTATCCACTCGAAGGTGCTGCTGTACAAGCATGCATATTGTATATTATCTCTTATTGTTCTGTAAACAGGCTGCTGTTTTCCCACTGTTTAACTTGAATAGTTCCTATTTGTTTACCTGGATATGCCATATTATCAATAATTGTGCAATATTTACTTTACTTTTATTTTTGGCCTTTTGATGAAGCTCATTCTCTGCTGCTTTAGAACTAACGTTCTATCTTGTTTTTTTATTCCTATAAATATTGTGTAACTGTTTTTTTCCACTGTCACACCTGAATTTCCCCTTTGTGGACAATAAGGGAATTTCTTTTCTTGCATCATTGTTGACAGCTGAAGTTTTTGGTTTTGTGTCATTTTTGGTGCAACTTTTCTGGCACCATCTTTCTTCTTCTTCTTCTTGTTTACCTGCGGTTGCTCTGTGGGCGGAGCCCTGCGGCGGAGGACTGCAGGACAGGCTGCTGAGCACCATGGCTGCCATCAGCTCGTCCATGTCCACCTCCTGCTGAGCGGGGCAACTGCAGAGAGCCGTATGGGTGTGAGGCTCATTACTAGTAATCAACCAACAACAAACGGAGGTGGGGGGGGGGGGGGGGGCTGACCTTCTGGGGACAACGATGCAGGAGGAGATGGATCTGCTGCAGGACGGAGATGCTGAGGATGCAGACTGGGCTACGCTGTCGGTCTGAGGGTCACCTGCTCCTCCACACTGAAAGTACACCTGAGAGAGAATGCAGCACTGTGATTGGCTCAGACAGCTGTCAATCAAACCCGCCTTCTCATTTTCATCAGACAGGAAACAAACTGATTCTGGGATTTTCCTCTCATTATGAATATTCACAGCAGGTACCTGAAGTACACATGGTGTGTTTAGTGTCCCAATACAAACTGACCTGTTGTCTTCAATGACCCGGATGCATTATTTTTCTAACAGCACAGACAAAAAGCGTAACTGGTGGAGTCAGATCTTTATTCCCTCTGTGAGGAACCGTTTATAGCATTCTGATGGTGAAGTACCAGGTACTTTTGGAAGACGTTGGGGGTCAGGATAACAGAAAAGTGCATCTTTCTTCCTCTCACCTTCAGATCGCTGTGGCCTCGGATTCTGCTGATGCCTTGTTGTCCCGTCGCCACAGCGGTGCTGCTCTGGTCCGTCAGCGGACAGGGGGAGCACACCAGCGCTCCGAACGGCGAGCGTTTTCCCAGACGGCTGTTGGGCATCATGTCTGCAGAGGTCAACCAGCAGCTGCTGAAGTCCCTTCATTAAACCCTGACGGCCTTCAGGTTGTTCCCAAACTAAGAAACACGGATAACACGAGTTTACACGCAGTCACAGCGGGAGTCAGTACAAAACTTTAAAAACCAAACATCGTATTTTAGAGCCAGAACACCTAAAAATATTGAATTTAAAAAAAGTATTGCAAAAAAACTTTCTGCTGTTTTTCAAACCTTGAATCCATTTTAAAATACACCAAGAAGAGCCTCTGCAGTCTACAACAGGAAGACACGACCATATATGGGTAATGATGGCGTTTGGGACCACAGCCGTCAAAAAATAACAGACAAAAAATACCTTTCTAGCAGGACTGTGTGTGGCAGCTTAGTGACGACACAAAAAAGACAAAGTGAAGACTCTTAGTTTAAACAAAGATCCTCTATGCAGCAGAAGCTCTAAGAAAGTGAACAGGTGAAGAGGGCGGGGCCTGAGGAGTCTGGGAACATTTCCCCCTCAGGGTCAGATCCTCGGCTTCACAGGACGGAGAGAAAGCTCCAGCAGGGAGTCAGCAGCCAGACCGCGGCGGTGACTGCAGGTGTGTTTTTCTCAGGTGAGAAAATCTGCTATTCGATCGGTCCATCCTTAGCCTACCTGTGATCAGGTCACAGGGCAACAGGTCCAGGACAGAAATGTGGTTTCCCTTTTTAATTTTGTGTCTCCAGTTCATAAAACATTGGCTGGTTTCTGCAGACCACATGAAATCGATGTCTCCCAGTTTTTTACATGTTTACTCATGATAATCCTCAGTATGTGAGCCAAATGAAGCAGGCCCGCCTGCAGCTGCTGTCTGACCAGGATTTAACTTCCCCTACGCGTGATAAACGGGGAACTACGGCACATTCTGCTTAGTTTGCTGTTTAGTCACAATAAACCCTTAATTCTGTTGCAATAGAGCATCTTTCTCAGAGTTATGCTGGTCTCCATGTCAGAGAGGCTGTCTGGACATCTCAGTGTTACTGAGGTTGTAAAAACCTTATTTTAGAAAGTGAGTGATTTCAGCTGTTCCCTACTCAGAGGATCAGCTGGTTTTACTGATGGCCTTCCTGACTCAGCCAGGATTTGGACCCTGTATGAAACACTGCCGCCCTGCTACAGCAGCGCATCATAAGAAAGCTCTGGTTGCACCCAGAAGCCAGACCAGGCCGAGTACGCCGCTACAAACCAGCGTCTAGTTCCTAACATCCTGGGCAATAAAGCTGGTTCTGATCCAGACAGCCAGGGCTGATCACCCTGGGCCTGGGATGTGTGTTTGAAACCCTGAAACTTGCTCCTGGGCCTGAACTCTTTGCAGTCAAAGCCCTGTTCTGAATCCACTAGGGGCTCCAGACATCCTAGAACCCGGTACCAGGAGAGGTCCGGCCAGCTAGGAGGTACCTGAGGGCAGACAGCTCCGTTAAGGCTACGGTTCCTCCAGCCTGGAAGGGCTTACGGCGCCGACACCAAGGAGCTAAAACACGCATGGTTCTGAGGGCTGAAACATCCTCGTCTGACCCGCATCCTTTACTGTTCTGTCCTGAAGTTCTGGCCCAGTTGTTGGATGTCGCTTCCTTTCCCCGGTTCTGTTATCTGAAATATTCTCAGTCTGGTCAGCAGCGAAATCAACAGCTTCTTCTGTGGTTCGGGTCTAAAATGTTGGTTCTGGAACAAAATAACGTTCAGAACCCGGACGGGGTTCAGAGCTACATAAAAGGTAGCTCTTATGTAAAGTTATTTAGGCTTGTTTTATCAGTGAGAATGCTGAGTCAGCATTCCTGTTTTTTTCTTCATTATTATTATTATTATTAGGCCCGAGCAGCTAAGCGCTGCGAAGGCCTATTGTATCTGTAGTGTTAATTCTTATTATTCTGCCCCCCTAAAGAGGGGCCTTTTTGGGGGCTTTCTCATTTTCAAAAACTCACCAAACTTGGCAGATGCATGGTGACTGTTTAAAAATTTTGTATTTTAAGGTCGTCACAAAAATCTAAAGAAAAATGCCTCAACGGCGCCACCTAGAAATTTTCAAAGGACCCTTTGCTATTCACTTACTTCGTCGTAGAGACATGAAATTTGGTACAGTTGTAGAGCTCACCAAGACGCTCAGAATTTACAATTAATGTCATAGTGTAAATATCACAGGAAGTCGGCCATTTTAGATTGAAAGTCTGATTTTGACCTCAATTTTGACAGTTACAGCATCGGTATAAGATCTAACTCCTCCTAGAGATATCGAGCGATCGGCTTGAAACTCGGGCAGTCTGATCATAAGGCATGGCCAATCAAAAGTTATCAAAACGGTGAGTTTTTGAGCATGCTGAAGGGGCGTTGGCAGGGGTCAAAGTTCACCTATTCGCCACAAAAAATAAAAGTGTTATATCTCCTACACAGAAACACACAGAGGCACCAAACTTTCTGTGATTGATCATCATCAGGTCTCCTATAATATCCAATGGTCAAATGATGACATCACTTAGGCCACACCCCCTGACAACAGGAAGTGTCATGTTTTGCTGTAAACGGTCGCTATGTTACCCCTCTGAGCTAATCAACATGAAACTGTGTCCACAGACAGAACACATGTTGTTGTGTTGTGGATTCCAGCCCCAAGTCGATTCGATGGAGCAGGAGAGCGTGGCGGCGTGGTGAAGTCACCTCAAACGCCGCTGCCATACGTTTGGCTCTGAATTCCACATTTTTGGGCCGAGCTGCATAAAACTCACTTGGATGCATCCTTATCCACCCCCCAACAGGAATCCATAACAAATTTTGGTGGGCGTGACCTAATGCCTCAACGGCGCCACTTAGCAATTTTCAAAGGACCCTTTGCTATTCACTTACTTCATCGTAGAGACATGAGATTTGGTACAGTGGTAGAGCTCACCAAGACGCTCAGAATTTACAATTAATGTCATAGTGTAAATATCACAGGAAGTCGGCCATTTTAGATTGAATGTCTGATTTTGACCCCATTTTTGACGTTTATAGCATTGGTATTTGATGGATCTCCTCCTAGAGATTTTTAGCGAGCGGCTTGAAACTCGGGCAGTCTGATCATAAGGCATGGCCAATTAAAAGTTATCAAAACGGTGAGTTTTTGAGCTTGTTGAAGGGGCATTAGCAAGGGTTAAAGTTCACCTACTCGCCACAAAAAATAAAACTGTTATATCTCCTACACAGAAACACACAGAGGCATCAAACTTTCAGTGATTGATCACCATCAGGTCTCCTATAATATCCAATAGTCAAATGATGACATTGCTTAGGCCACGCCCCCTGACAACAGGAAGTGTCATGTTTTGTTGTAAGCGGTCGCTATGTTACCCCTCTGAGCTAATCAACATGAAACTGTGTCCACAGACAGAACACATGTTGGTATGTTGTGGATTTCAGGCTCAACTGGATTGGATGGAGCAGGGGGGCGTGGCGGCGTGGCATATTCACCTCAAACGCTGCTGTCATACGTTTGGCTCTGAATTCCACAGTTTTGGGCCGAGCTGCTTAAAACTCATTTGGATGCATCCTTATCCACCCCCCAACAGGAATCCTTAACAAACTTTAGTGAGCAGGACTTAGTTTCTCTATAGCGCCACCAAGCAAATTTCAAAGGACCCTTTGGTATTCACTTACTTCATCGTAGAGTAATGAAATTTTGTACAGTTGTAGATCTCAGCAAGACGCTCAGAATTTACAATTAATGTCATACTGCAAGTATCACAGGAAGTAAGCCATTTTAGATTGAAATCTGAATTTTGATACCAAGTTGACATGTAAAGCATATGTATTTGATCATACTTGTCCAGCAGGGGGCAGCAAGAGACCACAAATAAACCCCAAAGGAATTTCTCTTGGTAAGTAAGTGATCTTAACTCTTTGGTTTCCTTGTATATTTAAGTTGAACAGATATACAAATCCTGCTTGAAAACTGACAAACTCTTGTTCAATACATTTCAGTTTTTATTTATATAGCGCCAAATCATGAAACATGTCATCAGGGGTGGATTGGGACAAAAAATTGGCCCTGGCATTTTGGATTAGACTGGCCCACCACATTTTTTTTGTGTACTGAATGTGTATACCAACTGTGCAATACCAACTGTGCAATACCTTGAGGCCAGGTTAATGGAAATTAGTGAGAGTGGACACTTAAAATACTTCCAAAATCTTAATTTATTAACACTGTAAAATGTAAACTCCACCACAGCACAGCAATTATTCTTACATCAGAGAGAGAGAGAGAGAAAGAGAGGTGTCACGGTCAATCACACATATTATCACGTTACATCATTATAAGAAGTTATTGTAAGTTGCTCATCAGATCTATTCAGTCTTCCAGATACTGTAGGGTAACATTGGACTAATGTGCACTCACTGTGTAAAAGAGGATGCCAATGACAAAATGAACCAGAGAAATGCCTCACTTGTCATCATGGAAAGAAAGAAAATATATAATAACATAATATAAATTTTGATTTACTCAGTCATTTGTAATAAGTATTTTATTTATCTAATTTCCTAATTTTTGATCATATTTTCTTTAAAATCGCAGACTTTTCGCTATTTTTCATGTAAATCCTTGGTGGCGCTTCATAGCGAAGCCGGTGAGGCCGCAGCGAGCTTGGCCTACCCTGGGATTGCGCAATCCCATGGTAACTGCGCTGACTTCCATTCTGTGAATGCATCTTCCTGTCTCTAGATCATAAATTCAATTGTTCAAACAGTTATGAACTGATTTTCCACAATTTAATATATGTGGATTACGAATTGTGTTTTGGTCATCAAACTGTGTGCAGATAACATGTTTTCGTGGTGCTGGCCGATCATAAACAGCAAAGAACTGGTTGTAGGTGAGGCCAGCAGTTCCTTGGCCACTAGGCAGGGGGCGCTCAAGGGGCACCGCTCGTGATCCCCAAATAGTAGAGTCAAAACAAGTTATTGATGTTTTATTAGCGAGTTTTGCTAAACAAGTAAAGCACTAAAAAGACTCTAAACATACAGCTGGAACAGGACTGATCAGGGAAGGCTTTCCTCCCTGGCAGTGAGCTCCACTGAGACTAAGAGAGTTTTAAATCTGAAGAAGATAAAAAGAACTTTTACCGGAAAATGATGATATTTTTGTTCAGAAAGAGCGCCACAGGGACTTAAATTATAAGTAGAGGTAAGACAGCGATACTTATTCATGTTTTGTTTCTGTAATGAAATGTGCTTAATGTGGGTTATAGTTTTAGAATGTGTTACAAATGCAGAAATCCATCATAACTCATAAACTGTTACCAATCAAATGACAATTTTTTTCATCAAAGAACCAATATTTTTCCATGTATCTTGGTGAATTTATTTGGCTCAATCAGTCTCCTTCAGCACTTTGCAACGAGTCTACTCTGTAGAGTGTATATATTTGTAAATCTGACTCTGATGACGTCAGTGCCTCACCAGCTATGAACCCTACCGCACGTCACTGACTACAACCACAACCACCATATTTTACACCAGACACCGGAGCAGATGAAGGGCCTGCTGTTGGGAACATGTCAGTTTGACACATTTCGCAGCATCCGTTTGAAGAACTCGTTTCTTTTTTTCGTGCAGTTTCTCTGCGCCTCCCTTGCGTTTCTTATCCATTACTACTGTGAACACCGCTGCACAAAGTTCCACATGGAGCGTGAAGGTGTTTTTCTACTTTATGATTGGCCTAGCCCTTTAGACTGTCAGGGATGATAACCAATGGGCTGCAGTAGCCTGTGGTAAGGGCCGGATGATCGGAACAGACTCTTGCGCTGCTGATATTTTTCTTCATGCATTATGCAAATATAACGAGGCAGATATATAAAATAATAATAATATTAATAATAATAATACATATTATTAATATACATGTCGGGTCTGCCGGCCTGCATGTCATCTAAAGGCAGTTTACAATGTCAAAATCAATCAGATTATACATATTAAGTCAGATTATCCAGATTGGTAAAAGAAATTCCTATATAAGGGAACCAGTTGATTTCATCAAAGTCGTAACAAGCAGCATTGACTCCTGAAGAAGCGTAGAGCCACAGGGAGAGTCGTTTGCATTGTACATGGCTTTGCAGCAATCCCTCATACTGATCAAGCATGAAGTGACAGCAGAAGGAAAAACTCCCCATTAACAGGAAGGAAAAACCTCCAGCCGAACCGGGCTCAGTATGAACGGTAATCTGCCTTGACCGACTGGGGGTTACAAAAGAGAGAGAAGAGACACAACAAGACAGACAAAAAAGCACAGAAGCACACATTGATCCAGTAATGTGTTTTACATTAGATGGTAATAGCAGGTGATCTGTCTTCCCTGAATGATGTCACAGCTAACAGAACGCCAGACCAGGTGTACCTACTATGAAGAAAAAATAGAAAAAACAAAAAGGTAAAAGCTGAAATGACAACAGTCATGCAAAATTGAAGAACAATAGACCCTGATGTCCTCCAGCAGCCTAAGCCTATAGCAGCATAACTATAGAGGTAGCTCAGCGTAACATGAACCACTCTAACTATAATCTTTGTCAAAAAGGAAAGTCCCAAGAGCCAGCTTCTAGTGGAGGAGTTCAAGTATCTTGGGGTCTTGTTCACGAATGAGGGGAAGATGGAGCGGGAGATCGACAGGCGGATTGGTGCGACGTCTGCTGTGAAGCGTGCGCTGTACCGATCCGTTGTGGTGAAGAGAGAGCTGAGCCAAAAGGCCAAGCTCTCGATTTACCAGTCGATCTACGTTCCTACCCTCATCTATGGTCACGAGCTTTGGGTCGTGACCGAAAGAACGAAATCCCGGATACAAGCGGCCAAAATGAGTTTTCTCCATAGTGTGTCTGGGCTCTCCCTTAGAGATAGGGTGAGGAGCTCAGTCATCCGGGGAGGACTCAGAGCAGAGCCGCTGCTCCTCCACATTGAGAGGAGCCAGTTGAGGTGGATCGGGCATCTGGTTAGGATGCCTCCTGGACGCCTCCCTGATGAGGTGTTCTGGGCACGTCCCACCGGGAGGAGACCCAGAGGAAGACCCAGGACACGCTGGAGAGACTATGCTGGCCTGGGAACGCTTTGGGATTCCCCCGGAGGAAGTGGCCCAAGTGGCTGGGGAGAGGAAGGTCTGGGCCTCCCTCTTGAAGCTGCCCCTGCGACCTGACCCCGGATAAGTGGAAGACGATGGATGGATGGAAAAAGGAAAGTTTTAGGATTAGTCTTAAAAGTAGACAGGGTGTCTGCGTCACGGACCAAAACTGGGAGTTTGTTCCACTGGAGAGGAGCCTGATAACTAAAGGATCTGCCTACCATTCTGGTTTTACAGACTTTAGGAACCACTAGCAGACCTGCTTTCTGAGAGTGAAGTGGTCTGTTAGAAATTACTAAAGTTTGTACACAACATACACATGTGGAATATTGCTAACGTGTTACTTTAGCAATTTTCCAATTGCCAAAGTGTTACTTTTACATTATTACTTTTGGGTGTGTATCCACCAATTTAACTGTCAAACTTTCATAAAAGCTGTCTTAATGCAAGAAACGAAACCCTTAAACACATGAAATAATTAACTTTAAATAACTAAAAAGGTTTTGTTAACTTTTCACATGAAGCTGGATTAACAGCTAGTAAGATACCTTTGATTAAGTTGGTATACTAATGTTTAAACCAGGGGTGTCAAACGTACGGCCTGCGGGCCGGATCTGGCCCGCCGAACGATTTAGTCCGGCCCGGTGGCCAAATGCATTTTTATTATTCAACGGCTGTGTCTCCTCGGTGCATCGACCGATCTGCACCACATTTTTTGTGAGTCGTGGGGGAGCGCTGCCCAACGCATACGTGTGTATTGCATGGTAGACGGGTGAGGAAAATGCATGACAGCTTCTGCGGTGGCTGGCGGCGGGAGGTGCGCGTACCCTAGCGGTGGCCCTTAGGCCAGAGCGGCGCTTGGCTGCGAGGGCCGATCATCACCGCTTGCGGTTTTAATTATTATTATTTTTATTCTGCCCCCCTAAAGAGGGGCCTTTTTGGGGGCTTTATCATATTCAAAAACTCACCAAACTTGGCGGACGCATGAAGACTGTTTAAAAATTTTGTATTTTAAGGTCCTCATAAAAATCTAAAGAAAAATGCCTCAATGGCGCCACCTAGCAATTTTCAAAGGACCCTTTGCTATTCACTTACTTCATCGTAGAGACATGAGATTTGGTACAGTGGTAGAGCTCACCAAGACGCTCAGAATTTACAATTAATGTCATAGTGCAAATATCACAGGAAGTCGGCCATTTTAGATTGAAGGTCTGATTTTGACCCGATTTTTGACGTTTACAGCATTGGTATTTGATCGAACTCCTCCTAGAGATTTTGAGCGAGCGACTTGAAACTCGGTCAGTCTGATCATAAGGCATGGCCAATTAAAAGTTATCAAAACGGTGAGTTTTTGAGCATGTTGAAGGGGTGTTAGCAGGGGTCAAAGTTCACCTACTCGCCACAAAAAATAAAACTGTTATATCTCCTACACAGAAACACATAGAGGCACCAAACTTTCTGTGATTGATCATCATTGGGTCTTCTTTAATATCCAATGGTCAAATTATGACATCACTTAGGCCACGCCCCCTGACAACAGGAAGTGTAATTTTTTGCTGTAAACGGTCGCTATGTTACCCCTCTGAGCTAATCAACATGAAACTGTGTCCAGAGACAGAAGACATGTTGATGTATTGTGGATTCCAGCCCCAAGTGGATTCGATGGAGCAGGAGAGCGTGGCGGCGTGGTGAAGTCACCTCAAACGCCGCTGCCATACGTTTGGCTCTGAATTCCATATTTTTGGGCCGAGCTGCTTAAAACTCACTTGGATGCATCCTTATCCACCCCCCAACAGGAATCCATAACAAACTTTGGTGGGCGTGACCTAATGCCTCAACGGCGCCACCTAGCAATTTTCAAAGGACCCTTTGCTATTCACTTACTTCATCGTAGAGACATGAGATTTGGTACAGTGGTAGAGCTCACCAAGACGCTCAGAATTTACAATTAATGTCATAGTGTAAATATCACAGGAAGTCGGCCATTTTAGATTGAAGGTCTGATTTTGACCCCATTTTTGACGTTTACAGCATTGGTATTTGATGGAACTCCTCCTAGAGATTTTGAGCGAGCGGCTTGAAACTCGGGCAGTCTGATCATAAGGCATGGCCAATTAAAGGTTATCAAAACGGTGAGTTTTTGAGCATGCTGAAGGGGCGTGAGCGGGGGTCAAAGTTCACCTACTCGCCATGAAACACAAAACTGTTATATTTCATATACAAAAACTCACAGAGCCACCAAACTTTCAGTAGTTGATCACCACTAGGTCTTCTACAATATCCAATGGTCAAATGATGACATCACTTAGGCCACGCCCCCTGACAACAGGAAAAACTGTTATATCTCCTACACAGAAACACACAGAGGCACCAAACTTTCTGTGATTGATCATCATCGGGTCTTCTACAATATCCAATGGTCAAATGATGACATCACTTAGGCCACGCCCCCTGACAACAGGAAAAACTGTTATATCTCCTACACAAAAACACACAGAAGCACCAAACTTTCTGTGATTGATCATCATCGGGTCTTCTACAATATCCAATGGTCAAATGATGACATCACTTAGGCCACGCCCCCTGACAACAGGAAAAACTGTTATATCTCCTACACAAAAACACACAGAAGCACCAAACTTTCTGTGATTGATCATCATCGGGTCTTCTACAATATCCAATGGTCAAATGATGACATCACTTAGGCCACGCCCCCTCACAACAGGAAAAACTGCTATATCTCCTACACAGAAACACACAGAGGCACCAAACTTTCTGTGATTGATCATCATCGGGTCTTCTACAATATCCAATGGTCAAATGATGACATCACTTAGTCCACGCCCCCTGACAACAGGAAGTGTCATGTTTTATTGTTAGCAGTCGCTATGTTACCCCTCTGAGCTAATCAACATGAAACTGTGTCCACAGACAGAAGACATGTTGCTGTGTTGTGGATTCCAGGCCCAACTGGATTTCATGTAGCAGTGTGGCATGGTGGCGTGGCGAAGTCACCTGAAATGCCGCTGCCATATGTCCAGACTTCCATAGGATATTGACAAATTTAATAAAAAGTAACTTAAAATTACCTTAAAAGGACAACATTTTTAAAAGTCAAAAGGCTTATTTAATGCTTTGAGAACATCTCTTCTATTCGGCTACAAGATCAACTGGATTCGATGGAGCAGGGCGGCGTGGTGGCGTGGCAAAGTCACCTGAAACGCCACTGCCATATGTCCAGACTTCCATAGGATATTGATAAATTTAATAAAAAGTAACTTAAAATTACCTTAAAAGCACAACATTTTTAAAAGTCAAAAGGCTTATTTAATGCTTTGAGAACATCTCTTCTATTCGGCTACAAAACCAACCAAAACAGGATGATCTTTTAAGCTATAAGACCATTTTTAAGATGATTAAAATACATACATAGACATCAATACATAGATTTTAAGCTGGTGGGTCGCCACTGCCTCTGGTGGCCAAATGCATCGCTGCATCAACTGATCTGCACCAGTTTAATCTCGTCATGGCAAAATTATTTTTTCTCTTCATGTGTGGCCCTAATACTCCATCGTAAGAACACCGCTGTCGTTACCGCGGGTCCTGGGGGAAAAAAAAAACGCTGCTCCTGGGGGGAATTTTTGATTATGCTCACGCATAGATGTGTAAAACTTCACATTGCAATTCAGACAGGCGCAGACTGCACCGTGCAGTTCATTTTAAAGAGGCAGTTTTGGCGCATATTCCGATAGAAACGGGCTGCGTGGAGCCTAAGTGTGTTGTCGTGGGCGTGTTTACCCGCTGCAGGTAACCGCTGTGAAACAATCAGAAAGATTTCCCTGATTAATAACATCTTTATGGCGCGCTAGACTTATTGTTACTATGTGCTGCTTTACCAGTTCTCTCTCTCTCGCTCGCTCGCTCGTCATCGGACAAAAGTCAAACTGCATCGTGTTTGTATTTGAAATTGTGCGTCAGACTCAGATTTAGAAGTGTTGTTACGACGTTTGAGCTGTGACTGCAACCGTTTTTTATATATATATATATATATATATATATATATATATATATATATATAAATATATATATATATATATATATATGGTAACTTTACTGAATTTGCAGCTTAAGAAGATTGGGTTTGACAGACAACACCAACTGTCCCCTCAATCCAGTGCACACAATACCACAACAGACCTCATCACGCTCTACAGTACATCAAGAAAACTAAATCAACTAAAACAAGTTCACGAGTGCACATGAAATGAAGTTAATCCATATTTGTGTGTCAGGGTGTCTAAGCATTCTCCAGAATTTGACATCTCAGCAGAGCCTGTAATAATTATAGAAAGTAACATTATAGTTGTTCTGCCTTTTGTTAAGACAGCAAGGAATTCATGTCGTGAATACATTACATAAATAAGATATTAATTCTTTGTCAGAGGAAATCCAAGGCAAAAATAGTTAGAAAAGTTTTGGGTTCATATTTAATCAGAGTGAGACATCACAACTTTGTTAGATCTCTATGTGAATTACGTGAGATAGTGAGTGCTCTCACCTTAAAAAAAGATCTTTGACGTATTTTGCTCCCGTTAAAAGCTGCTTTTCAGCTATGAAGCTAGGGAAACTGCTAACGTTGAAGTTGAATTTGTTCTACACGCTTCTGCCTTGGAAAAATATTCGTCTTTTTACAAAAAGAATGTTTAAAGCCAGATTTGGGAACAAAGGTTATTCAGACAACGCAAGAAAAGGAAGCTTTGTGTGGGGAACTTTTGTCCTAGCTGTCTAGCTGCATATGGCCCCAGGACAGCACAATAGTTTTCTTGAAGTATAATTTTGGAGAAGTAGAAACAAGTATTAATTTCAAAAGGTAGGTAAAAAAGGAAAAAAGTTTTTACAAAATCTTAAAATGTTGGATAGTCGTTATTTCCATCTTGCTGTGAAAATTTGTGAAATATTATCATTTTTAATGCTTAGATATAAAATCGCAAGGCCATTACTAAAATTGCCTTTTGTTTAAAATGTTTTTTGGCATGCCATACTTTATATTTATAGGTAGCCTAGATGTGCATAATAAAAGAGTGGAACTAAAACCTGGTCTAATATTATTATGGAGCTTTAACTAGCTAAGAGTAATAACGTTAGATGATTATATCTTTAAAATGAGATAACTGTCTCATAAAATGTGATAGTTTACTTGGTCTGAAGAGATGATGCAATTCAATGTTATTTATATAGCGCCAATTCATGAAATATGTCATCTCAAGGCACTTTACAACGTCAAAATCAATCAGATTATACAGATTGGGTCAGATTATACACATTGGTCAAAAAAATTCCTATATAAGGGAACCAGTTCATTGCATCAAAGTCTTGACAAGTAGCATTCTCTCTTGAAGAAGCGTAGAGCCACAGGGAGAGTCGTCTGCATTGTCCATAGCTTTGCAGCAATCCTACCTACTGAGCAAGCATGAAGCGACAGCAGGAAAGAAAACTCCCCATTAACGGGAAGGAAAAACCTCCAGCAGAAACGGGCTCAGTATGAACGGTCATCTGCCTCGACAGACTGGGGGTTACAGAAGACAGAGCAGAGACACAACAAGACAGACAAAAAAGCACAGAAGTTCTACATTAGATGGTAGTAGCGGGTGATCTGTCTTCCCTGGATGATGCCACAGCTAACAGAACGCCAGACCAGGTGTGCCTACTATGAAGAAAAAAGAAAAATCAAAAAGTTAAAAGCTGAAATGACAACAGTCATTCAAAATTGAAGAACAATAGACCCTGATGTCCTGCAGTAGCCTAAACCTATAGCAGCATAACTATAGAGGTAGCTCAGGGTAACATGAGCCCCTCTAACTATAAGCTTTTTAAAAAAGGAAAGTCCCAAGAGCCAGCTTCTAGTGGAGGAGTTCAAGTATCTTGGGGTCTTGTTCACGAATGAGGGGAAGATGGGGTGGGAGATCGACAGGCGGATTGATGCGGCGTCTGCTGTGAAGCGGGCGCTATACCGGTCCGTTGTGGTGAATCTGCACCAGATTTTTTGTGAGTCGTGGGGGAGCCCTGCCGAACACGTTCGTGTAAATCGCCCAGTGGACGGGCGGGCAAAATGCGTGACAGCATCTGCGGTGGCGGGCGGCCCGCGGTGCGCAAATCCCAGCGGTGGCCAAGGCCGGAGCGGCGCTTTGCTGCGAGGGCCGCTCGATGCCGCTTGCGGCTTTAATTATTATTATTATTATGTACGTTTTTCTAATTACTCCCTCCTACTTCAACCAATTTCAACAATTTTTGTATCAAAACGTTCAGCTCGTTCAGGACATTACTGCTAAATCTTTTGGTAATTTTAATTTAGATAATTTTTGAAATACTTAACTTTTTGTGAGTTTTTTTTCTCTTATTGAAATGAATGGAGAATCCTGAAATTCTTCAGAAAGTTTGTTTTTTCACATCTTACTGCTTCAGCCGGCTTTCAGCTAGAAACTTCATTCAAACTTTAAAATGTTCACACACCCGCCAGTTGTCTTCAGCTAGTTTATTTTTCTTATAATGTATCAAATAATCTAATAGAAATTGTTTAGATATCTATCAAAACGTTAATCGTTCATCTTCAGCTGAAATGAACTTTATTGATCAGTTGTGACTATTGTTTTGTCATCAGTCAGACAGACTTATGGACAGTAAAGAGCCTGCAGCCGGTGTTTGACTGGAGACATTCGTACAGCTACATGATGTTTATGTGGAGAAAAGTGAGACTTCCACCTGCTTCTATTCTCTGCTGAAATGCTTTACACAACCCCTGCATGGTTTCCTGATAGAAACTAAAAATTCTTGAGAAGGTTGTTGCTAATCAACTATGTGAACATTTACAAAGCAATGACCTACTTGAGGAGTTTCAGTCAGGCTTCAGAGCTCATCATAGCACTGAAACAGCTCTGGTGAAGGTCACTAATGATATTCTCATGGCCTCAGATAATGGACTTGTGTCTGTACTTGTCCTGTTAGATCTCAGTGCTGCATTTGATACAGTTGATCACAATATTCTCCTACAAAGACTTAAACATACTGTAGGGATTAAGGGGAAAGCATTAGGCTGGTTTAAATCTTATCTGTCGGACAGATTCCAGTTTGTTCATGTTAATAATAAATCTTCCTCAAACTCTAGGGTCACCTGTGGAGTACCACAGGGTTCAGTCCTTGGACCAATTCTCTTTACTATATATATGCTTCCGGTTGGCAAAATTATCAGACAGCATGGGATTAATTTCCACTGTTATGCTGATGACACTCAGCTATATTTATCCATAAATCCTGATGAATCCAATCAGTTACTTCGACTGCAGTCATGTCTTGATGACATTAAAAGCTGGATGACTTTAAATTTCCTGCATTTAAATTCTGACAAGACAGAAGTTGTAATCTTTGGACCAGAGTCCTCAAAAAATAAACTTCTTAATCAATCACTTAATCTGGATTGCATTAACTTGGCCTCTGGTAATAAAGTAAAAAACCTTGGTGTTATTTTTGACCAAGACATGTCATTTAAATCCCATATTAAACAGGTTTCCAGAGTTTCCTTTTTTCACCTCAGGAATATCGCCAAAATTAGAAACATTCTGTCCAGGAGTGATGCTGAAAAACTAGTCCATGCATTTGTTACTTCAAGGCTGGACTATTGTAATTCTTTACTATCAGGAAGTCCACAAAATGCAGTTCAAAGTCTTCAGCTGATCCAAAATGCTGCAGCAAGAGTTCTGATGAAAATCAACAAGAGGGATCATATTTCTCCTATTTTAGCTTCCCTTCATTGGCTTCCTGTTAAATCAAGAATAGAATTTAAAATTCTTCTTCTAACGTATAAAGCCCTTAATAATCAAGCTCCATCATATATCAGAGCTCTGATTACCCCGTATGTTCCTAACAGAGCACTTCGCTCTCAGACTGCAGGTCTGCTGGTGGTTCCTAGAGTCTCTAAAAGTAGAATGGGAGGCAGATCCTTTAGCTATCAGGCTCCTCTCCTGTGGAACCAACTTCCAGTTTTGGTCCGTGAGGCAGACACCCCGTCTACTTTTAAGACTAATCTTAAAACTTTCCTTTGTGACAAAGCTTATAACTAGAGTGGTTTATGTTGCCCTGACCTACCTATGGGGATGTGCTTCTATGGGCTTAGACTACTGGAGGACATCAGGGTCTATTTTTCTCACTCTATCGAGTTCTACTGTTCTTCAATTATGCATTGCTTGTCATAATTTCTGCTTATAACTTTTTGTTCTCTCTCTTTTTTCTTCATAGTAGGTACATCTGGTCTGGCGTTCTGTTAACTGTGACATCATCCAGAGAAGACAGATCACCACTATTACCATCTAATGTAGAACAGATTACTGGATCAATGTGTGCTTCTGTGCTTGTTTGTCTCTCTTGTTGTGTCTCTGCTCTGTCTTCTCTAAGCCCCAGTCGGTCGAGGCAGATGAGCGTTCATACTGAGCCTGGTTCTGGTTCTGCTGGAGGTTTTTCCTTCCCGCTAATTGGGAGTTTTTCTTCCCACTGTCGCTTCATGCTTGCTCAGTATGAGGGATTGCAGCAAAGCCATGGATAATGCAGACGACTCTCCCTGTAGCTCTACGCTTCTCCAGGAGTGAATGCTGCTTGTCGGGACTTTGATGCAATCAACTGGTTCCCTTATATAGGAACATTTTTGACCAATCTGTATAATGTATACAGAGCAGCAGTTTGAAGATGGCTGCCGAGAGGTGTGTAGGGGCAGATGAGAAGAGCGCATTGGAAATGTTTGAAATCAAACAGTCTCTAAACTTTCTTTCTGAGGAAATTGCAAAAATATCAAAACAACAGAGCACAATTATGAACTTAATGGGCGAGATTCGGGAGTTGAAAAAGCAAAATGCAGAAAAGGATGCTAAAATCAAAATGCTGGAGACTAGAGTGGCTGATTTGGAGCAGCACTCTCGCGTCAATGACGTTATCATCACCGGCTTGGAAACACGACATCGATCCTACGCCAGAGCCACGGCTGGGGCATCTGGCGAAGATTCATCTGACGCGGAGTTAATATCACTGGAGCAACAAGTGCTGCGCTACTTTGATAGTAAGGGAATTTCCATTGATGAAAACTGGATTGAAGGGTGCAACCCCCTTCCGCGCAGAAATCAAAGTGACAAGCCGAAAATTATACTGCGCTTTGCGAACAGAAAACATAAACGACTGTTGATGCAGCAAGGACGAAAACTTCGTGGGACCAATGTTTACGTAAATGACCATCTGATTAAGAAAAACGCAGATATCGCAGGGAAGGCGCGCTACCTGAGGAAGCAAAACAAGATCCAAGCGACGTGGGTGAGAGATTGTAAAGTGTTTGTGAAACTTCTGGGCTCGCCCGAGGACGCGAAAGTGCTCGTCATCCGTGAGATGTCGGAGTTGGATAAGTACATGTGAAGTTAACGGACTGGACAATAAGGTAACGCAGTTTCTTGTTCGAATGGATATGAATGGACATGCTGGCTGTGTGCGGGCTAAGTCTGCTGCTAATCAAGCCGCGTACGCACTACACCTCGCTATGGCTGAAACCTTTATGGACATGGACAAATGTAATGATATTGTGGCAGAGAATATACCAAAATGATCCGCAATCACTCGTTTAAGGAGCAGAAGCGAGTTATAGCGTCAAACGCATGCGTTGGATTAGATGGGATTTCCACCATGCTACAAACTTTCACGTATACTGATCATAACACGCTTGATTATGAGCAGGATATCGATCCTGAAAATAACTTCTTCAATGATATGTCAAATATGTGTAAATACTGGACAGAGGATGAATTTAATAAGACTTTGAACGTAACAAGTGGACTATCATTGATCCATTTCAATGGTAGAAGCCTCTATTCAAACTTTGAACACATAAAAGACTATTTGGGGCAGCTCAAAAGACGTTTTAGCATTATCTCGATCTCTGAGACGTGGATGACACCGGATAAACATACAGACTTTCACTTACAGGGCTATGAACTCTTACATATAGATCGTGTCAATAAAAAAGGAGGTGGGGTGGGTCTGTTTGTGGATAATAGTCTGTGTCACAAAATGGTAGAGAAAATGTCCTTTACAGTGGATGATGTGGTTGAATGTATAACCATTGAAGTTAGTTTGCAAAGAAAGAGAAACGTGTTGGTCTGTTGTATGTATCGCACCCCAGGGTCTAAAATAGAAACTACGGTAAAAATAATTGAAAATATGTTTTCAGGCAATCAGAAAAGAGCTATATTAACAGGTGATCTGAACATAGATCTTTTGAACCCTAGCCATAATAAAAATACAGATGATTTCATTGAAATTATATATAGTCTTGGGTTTTATCCTATGATCACAAAACCTACCAGGATTACCCAGCACAGTTCAACATTAATAGACAATATTTTTTACAATGATTTGGAAGACACTACTGTGAGTGGTTTACTCGTATGCGACATAACTGACCACCTACCAGTTTTTGCAGTAATTGATGGTGAGAATGTTATAGAGCAAAATGAAGGTTGTACATATAGAAGAATAAAATCAGAACAATCAATTGCAGATCTAAGAGAGGATTTACTAAGACAAAATTGGAGTGAGGTTTATAAGGAGGAAAACGTCAACAATGCATATAGCATATTTCTTAAAAAATTCAGTATGTTGTATGATAAGCATTGCCCATTAAAAAGTAGAAGTATAAAAATAAATAAAGAAAATGTATGGATGTCAAAGGGGCTTATTAATGCTTGCAAAAAGAAAAATATGCTATACAAGGAATTTATCAAGGCGAAAACAATAGATGCTGAAAAAAGGTATAAAAAATATAAAAATAAACTCACAAGTATACTAAGAAGCTGCAAAAAAAATTATTTTAGCTCCAAATTGGAAAAGAACAAGGATAACACAAAAGGATTATGGGCAGTTTTAAATACAATAATTAAAAAAGGGAAGAAAGCACTTTCTTACCCAAAATATTTTATCCATGAGAATAGAACAATAACTGACACTAAATATATTGCTAATGAATTTAACAAGTTTTTTGTACATGTGGGTTCTAATTTAGCGGATGAAATCAAAGATGATGACGAGGCAGAAGCTGAAGCTATTAAAAATGTGGAAATAAATAAGAACTCAATGTTTCTGAATGCAATAGAAGAGGAAGAGATATTAAAAATTGTCCATGAACTCAAACCAAAAACTTCGGCAGATTTTACTAACATTGACATGGAATCTATAAAAAAATTGATAAGAGCAATTGTAAAACCACTGAGGTATGTTTTCAATTTATCTTTCCAAACAGGAATATTTCCACAGGAAATGAAAACTGCCAAAGTGGTTCCATTATATAAAGCTGGCGAAAAACATTGTTTTACAAATTACCGTCCTGTGAGCATTTTATCACAATTTTCAAAGATCTTGGAGAAGTTATTTGTAAAAAGATTAAATAGTTTTATTGACAAACATAACTTATTAGCTGAGAGTCAGTATGGTTTTAGGGGAGGTAGATCTACATCATTAGCTCTCCTTGACTTAGTAGAAGAAATTACAGAATGTGTGGATAATAAGAAATGTGCAATAGGTGTATTTTTGGATTTTAGTAAAGCGTTTGACACCATTAAACATAACTTACTCATCAAAAAAATGGAGCGATATGGAATTAGAGGTATAGTGTTATCATGGATTAAAAGCTATATGGATCACAGAAAGCAATTTGTGCAATTAAATGAAATCAGATCAGATTTACTAGAAATAAAGAGTGGGGTACCGCAAGGCTCGGTGCTGGGACCGATATTGTTTTTAATGTATGCAAATGACTTGAACAACATCTTAAACATGAAAATTGTATCATTTGCAGATGATACAAATGTATTTGCATCTGGTAAAAATCTTGAACAGACACTTGCGTTAGTCACACAAGAATTGATTAAAATAAAGAGATGGTGTGATATAAATAAACTATCGTTAAATTTGAAAAAAACAAAGTTCATGATATTTGGAAACATTAAAAAAAGTAATGAGATAAGGTTAAGTATTGATGATGTAGAATTAGAATTAGTTGATGAAATAAAATTTTTAGGTGTCATTTTAGATAATAAAATTAGTTGGAAGGGACATATACAGCACGTCCGGTCAAAGCTGGCCAGATGTTTGGCTGTTATAAATAAAGTCCGGCACATTCTAACCAAACAAGCTTTACACACATTATACTGCTCATTATTTCAGCCTTATTTAACCTATTGTGTTGAAGTGTGGGGTCACACTTACAAAACAAACATTCAACCATTGATTATTATGCAAAAGAAAGCAATACGAGTAACAAATAACAAATATTTTAGAGATCACACCCACTGTTTCTTCCTTGATTTGAGAGTTCTCAAATTTGTAGATCTGATCAATTTTAGAACTGCTCAAATCCTTTATAAAGCAAGAAATAACTTACTTCCTGCGCACATACAACAAGTGTTTTCTGATAGAGATGGAAGGTATAATTTAAGAGGAAAATTAAATTTTAAAACTAAGTATGCTCGAACAACAAAAAGAAGTTTTAGTTTATCAATTAGCGGAGTGAAGCTCTGGAACAGCTTGCCTGAAAACATTAAACAATGTAACAGCATCCAGCAATTCAAAAAAGAATATAAGAAAAGTATTTTTGATGAATACAAAAAAGAATAATATATATAAAAAGTTGGTATACTGTTTGTTTTACTGTAAATATTTGTCCTTTACCTCCATGACATATGTAACTGAGGGGTAGGGCTTAATAAGCTTATGCTTCATCCTACTCCTTTTTGAAACATGATGTATGTTATGAAGTATTACATGTAAACATTGTTAAATCATATCATGTTTCAAAATAAACAACAAATGAAATGAAATGAAATGAAATCTGCTTGATTTTGACTTTGTAAAGTGCCTCGAGATGACATGTTTCATGAATTGGCGCTATATAAATAAAATTGAATTGAATTGAAAGGGTTCTGGTAACCCAGCTGTTAGGAGAACTGACGTCTGAAGGCTTCCTGCACGTCTTTTCTCCAGAACGTCCCAGAACTTTTTTAGCTAGCAAAACTTTTTTATGTCTAGGTAGCTAGTTTCTACTGTGAAACTCCTAGGCCGGGCCCTTTCTGCAGTTCTCCGCCCAGGAAGCAGTTAAAAGCTGTGAAATCAAACCAAAACAGCAATAATCTCAGTTTAGTTCCCTCAGTGGTGATTTAAAGGCTGCAGACTGGATTTAAACTGGGCTGATCCAAACTCCCAGCTGAGCAGAACTCAGAATTACAACCTGCTATGTGGTTCATGATCTTTTAAATGCATCAAACTCTTAAATAGAATTAAAACTAGCATCAGTTTATCCGGGGTCGGGTCGGCTGCCTGGGTCCAAACAAAGACCCAGAACTCCTTCCCTGAAGTTAACAGAAGCCATGACCTGCAGAGGAGTACAAGCCGCTGGGGACGTTCAACCAGCGAGAAATATTCAGCATCCTCCCACTACGAAGCTCCTCCTCTCATTTAGGGTCCATCCAGAATGTTCTACCTTCCAACCAGGTCCGTTTCAGGCTAGATCTCTACCTGCTGTAGTCTAACTTGGACCCGCTTCCTAAAAAGTGATCTGAGTAACAATACTGTGGTTTAATGGAGCATCCTGGGTTCATTAAAGAGAGCTTTTAAATCTGTGGGTAGGGTGCCGGTTTGTGGGGCCTCCACCTGGACACAGGCACCATTTATGCTGCCCTCCTCCTCCTCATCATCTTCACCTGGTGAACTCCTGCTAGAGCTGCTGCTGACATGTTCAGCACTAATTTCATCTTGTTGGGTGTTGATGTCCAAGATTATTCCACAAGAAACATCTTCTGCTCACCTTCTTTCTTTCACACGTTCTTTTTCTTCATATTTCTTCACTTCAGGACATGAATGTAAATTGTCAGCAATTTCCATCTGGGATTATTAAAGTATGTCTGATTCTGAACTATTGTGATCTGCAAACATGAACAGAGCTGAAATATGTATTATTCACATAAATATGTCAGGGTTTAACAAAGGCTCTTCCCATGAGGTTCTTCTGGGGCTCCAGAGCCGCCGTCCTGCAGCTTAGATGTTCCTGCTCCAACACACCAGAACCAGATGGACGCCTGGTTGGAGCAGGGATGCAGCTAAAGCTGCAGGAAGGTAGCTCCCAACGAGCCGCGGCCCTGTGTAGGTTTCCTGTGGGAACGACTCCTTTGTAGGAATGTAGTTCATCAAGAGGAGAACCCAGAAGGAGGAGGAATCACTTCAGTGAATCACTTCAGTGATTCAGAGATCTTTAATATCACAGACAACGAACTTTGTCTCTGTAACCTGCTTCAACTGAACCTGACCTTCTCTCAGAGGAACCACCACTCAGGTTCTGGTGGTTCTCTGGTCCAGCCTTTCTGACTCTGGGCTCAGAAAAGCAACCTTCTGCTGCTGCACACAGATCCAAGCAGCTTGGGCTCAAGCCAACCCAAACATGCTGACGTTCAGCTCCTCAGCCGGACATCATCCCTCCTCTGTTTCAATGGTCCTGAGGATCACCTGAGGATCACCTGAGGATCACCTGAGGATCACCTGGGAACTCAGCGACAACCTGGCTGACACAGTCCAGCAAGTTCCAACACCAAACGTTGAGATTTTCCCTGAACCAGAACCACATCCATGGACCCAACAAGGAGATCTCCACCAGCTCAACCCATAAAACCGAACAGTTTGGCTCAAACAGGCCTGAAGCATGAGAACACACACCTACACCTGCAGCTGCCAGCCAATCACAGCCTTGCAGCCCTCCACAATAAGAGCCTGTCGTTAACAGGGAAACACAGCAGCAGTCTGCAGCCTTTAAACTTTTCCTCTGCATTAAGAAGTTTTTCTGCACAAACCGAAGAAATAAAAACAGGAAACGAGCAGAAAACCACCGGAAGAGGCGAAGAAAAGCTTCCTGCCAGCAGCAGGAGCCTACCTACTGCCTGAAGCTCCACCACAAACAACCAGGACCTGCAGCGGCTCCGGGATCCAGCGCAATGAGACCCAGCCTCTGTGGCTGCAGGGAGGGACCGGACCCCAGCAGAACCCGGACCGGATCGCGGACTGGACCGGACTGGAGGGAGGCGATGTGGAGACGAGGGGACGGAGAAAACATGAGGATAAACAGCAGCTGTTGTTTTATCGAGTTAGTGAGTTAGTTAGACAGTTAGTTAGCTAGTTAGTTAGTTCTGTAAATGGTTCAACAGCAACTCTGTGAACAATAAATTCTGCTTTATGTGAAGCTGAAACCGTGGAATCTGACATCATCATCTGTTACCATAACAACAGCGCACATAAATATGATCATGCATTTATAATTTAATAAATTAA
This sequence comes from Fundulus diaphanus, assembly GCA_037039145.1. Lineage (NCBI taxonomy): Eukaryota > Metazoa > Chordata > Actinopteri > Cyprinodontiformes > Fundulidae > Fundulus > Fundulus diaphanus. The sequence continues at coordinate 1,271,332 of CM073122.1, forward strand.
ACGTTTTTTTTTTTGTTTTTTTTTACCAAACTGCAGAACGGAGCTCTGGGCCGGCAACACCGGATCAGAACCAGGGTTCGTCATCCCGAACCCTGGTTCTGATCCGCTCCTGGTTTTCCCGCCGGTCCCTGGTCATTTTCCTACCGTGTAGTAAACAAGGTAAGCACGTGACGCAGAGCATGACGGTGATTGGCGGAGCAGCGCTCATGCGCACTGCGCCTCAGTGTAGAGTGTAGTATTCAGTCAGACCCTAGTATTTAACTCTGAGCTGGAAATAAACCGCAGAGCTGCAAACATGTTCCAGAGAGAGGAAGCAGGAGCTGCACATGGTTACAGGGAGCAGCCCAGAGGAGGGAACAGAGGGGGGAACAATGGAGGGAACAGTGGAGGTCACAGTGGGGGGAACAATGCAGGGAACAGTGGAGGGAACAGAGGAGGGAACAGTGGAGGGAACTCTGCATGGAACAGAGAGCAAACTGCTGCCTGCTGCAGTCCCTGTATGTAAGCTGCAGCCCTCTGTCAGTGAAAACCAGCAGCAGCTTAAAGGGGGGCGGGGACCCGCCTCTGTGCACGTGCATGTGTGCGCGCGCACGCCCTTCCCCCCACACGCGCGACACGCAGCGATCGTGGGCTACGTGCAGAGTGTGAGGAGCTGGTTTAAAGGAGCATTCCGCCTGATGTCTGCCTCCATCCTGTTCTGATGGGGCTGAGCCCGGTCCAGCTGAGCGGGGTTCTGGTTCAGAGCTGCTTCACGGACCTGGGTTCACTCTGGGCCCGGTTCCGTCAGTGATCAGAATCATTCTGCTTGTTCACGTTTCCTTCTAAGCATCAGATGAACCCAGAATGGAGACAGATCATCAACAGCGATCAGAACCGAAGGTTCTCTGTCAGTGGGAAGTTGACTGGACTCCATCAGAGGAAATAAACAGAACCAGTAGAACCTAAGCCCGTCTGGGTCACTAAGGTCAGCTGACCGGCTGCTGATGGGTGGGGGGTATAAATCAGCTGCTCATCAGAACCACTTCTTACAGGTAAACTCTGATCAGACTCATCATCGCCCCTGAGACCCAAACAACAGAACTTAAGAAAGTTCTGGGTGTGTCGGCCTCCTCCATCATTTCTGATTCTGCCACCAGAGCGTCGTTCTCACAGATTAATCACAACCTGCTTCTTTCAGCTTAGAAATGTTTCTAAGCTTCAAACGTTGGTGTCAAAGGCTGAATTAGAGATGATTATTTCTGCTTTTATTCCATCTGTTTATCTGTAACAGACTTTAGAAGTCTGAATAACAAAGATCTTCGCTGTTTATTTTGCCTTATTTGTGCTGTTTTCAGCCAGTTTAAGCTTTTAAGCAGACCTGCTAAACTGCACGCGGCAGAAAGAAGGTCCTCGGCACGAGTCCCGGCTATGGGCCCTGTCCGGGTCGTCCAGTACCCCCCCCCCCCCCCCCCCCAGCCCCTCAGTGATATTTCAGGATAAGCAGTACTTTGATCAGTGCTTGATGCTCATCTGGTTCTTCAGGCCCAGGTTCTCCTCTGTTGTCAGGTTCTGGTGTTTGTTCTGTTTGTTCCTGGTCTGGACTTCCTGTCCTACACAGTGAGACGCTTTTCTTCCGCTGCAGACGTCTTGTTTCTCTACCAGGAGGCTGAGAACGGACCAGAGCTGGACCAGGACCAGGAGCTGGACCAGGAGCTGGACGTGCTCACCGACTCGTCTCACAGCTGAACTCTGACCCGACCTCTGACTCAGCAGGAAGTCACTGCCTTGCAGGCTGGTGCCGGTCCGTGACTCAGAGCATCGTTGTTGCATCACCCTGTTGTTGGAAACGAACCGGCTTTACCCGGCTGGGCTGAGGTGTCTCTGTGGTTTCAGGACTTTTTATGACTGATGGGATGTGATGAAGAGACGGATCCAGAACTAACCAGAGATCCAGAACCAGCTGATCAAACCTGTGACTCAGCCCGTAAGAACAACACAACCAGAACCAGCTGAAAGGGTTTCATTCACTGCAGCCCCTTCTTCCCAACCAGATTAAACTTTCCTTACAGTCAGTGTTCACTTGGATCGTTCAGAACTTAAAGGAGCAATAAGCTAAATTTCAATATATTCAATACATGGAATAACTAAAAAATAATGATATGAAGAACTAAAGGTAATATTTCAGATGGACTATGAGGTCACACCACAGCTCTCTGCATTGTTCTCCAGTCTCTTATTTCCACGCCAGCCGGGTCGTGCACGTGCATGCGCACGTTTGCACATAACCACAGGTGTGAGCGCACGTGAACAGCTGCCACTCAGGGCTCAGCCCCTCCCTGCCCTAAAATACCACCATCAGAGCAGCTCAGCCTGGAGCAACATGGCGGAGAGCAGCCCAGCAGATCAAGATGTTCTCTTGCTAACAGCATGATAAAGTTCTGAGTTACTTACTTCTTTATTTGACGTGTTCCTCCCAAAGGTGAGGCTGTTTACTGTGTTTTTATCCTTTACAAACATGTGCACCGGAGGCTAGGCGTGAGAAGGGAAGGAGAAGCTGGGTGGCTGCTTGGAGCTAGAGGCACGGCTCGTCATCCATCTTGTTTTGGTCTACAGAAAGAGATGCAGCTCCACCTAGTGGTGAAATATCACTTATTGCAATAAATAAAGCTGCCTTAAAAGAAAAAAAAAACTTAGCCATAAACATATTTGGGTACATAAGCCGCCATCTTGGATAGGTCTCTCACGTGCCCCCAGTGCATTTATTTGCACTGAGGAAGCTGTTTGCCTGAATAAAATAAATCATAACTCCTTGAATTTCTACCCGATTTTCACACAGTTTGGTACGTCTACATATTTTTGAAACAAATGGAACCCCATATATTGGCAGAGATGTGGTTACGATACTGGACACTGTTACACATAAAAAACATGTTTTCATGATGAAATACATTGTTTCAACAACGTATTTCATAAATATATGCTCTTTAACTTACAGACATATTGCAAAATAATGTATAAATATATGGTTTAATACTGAAATACTTTGTTTTATGCTATTTAACAAAGAGACGTGTGATATTACATATTAATAAATGTATAAATCAATATATTGTACATTTAAGAAACAAGTTGGATAATTAATTTAAATTTATTTCACTCTCTCTCTCATGTACAATCATGATCCTTCACTACACACCAACAGTAATTTCTTCATATTTCTGCTGCTGTGCATACAGTTTTTAAAAAGCCTGGAGAAGTGTTCTTTAAGATTTCCAGGTCATTCCAGGGTCTTACACCCTGTTTGCAACTAGGGCTGGAGCTTCAGACCCTTGAAAAAAATATATTTTGCACAGCTTCTTCCATGTAATGGTACTCTGTAACTCCAAGGTACTTAATTTGGCAACGTGGTTCAGCTTTAGTTTGTGAAATACAGCGATAAAAAAATTAAAAAGAGTACAATTATGGTCCATCTGTTGGGTTTCTGCATTGGGTTTCCAAGTAAAAGTATTTATCTGCACCGTGTGATCTACTTTCAGTAATTATCCCCAGTTAATGCAACCATAAACTGCAGAAAATATGGGAAAATTTAGCAATAAATTTGCTCCCTCCCATTGGCTGCTATGCCAGCCTTAAGTGGGAGAGACCAGACCCGGCGGCATGGGTCGCCATTGGGGGGCCGTGCCCGCCCTGTGAGCCAGCTGTGCCCGCCCTGGACGGGAAGCTGTCTTTTTTTTTAACCTCGGAGTGGCCATCGTCCTTTTAGTACTATCTTTGATGTGCCAATCATACAATTTAACCAATCAAATAAACGACTGACGGTAACATGCTAGCCAATCACAGCTGGAGTGGGGCGGGACACCGAGTCATAGCCTTCAGTCGCCGCCCCAGTTCGGTTGTGGTCAGTCACCGTTGGTGTCGGTAGAGTGGGATGAAAATTTGGTCTGATTACCAAACAATTACAAGAAGTGACAACGAAGCAGAGAGCGAGCTGGATGGAGCGCTATTAATTTCTGTTTGAAATGCCAGCACTGAAGTCTAAACTGGTGTAAACATTAACGCTAGGAGGGTTAGCTAGACAGCTAGCAGGGTGAGCTAGGACAGCTAGCAGGGTTAGCTAGGACAGCTACGAGCACAAGCTGTTCTGCTCCTTGTTCTCATAGCTGCTGTAATTACAGAACCTGTTCTAGTCAGAATTGTTACTTCATTCAGTGTTCAGCCTGACACCAGCGCTCATGTTTATTAGCGTGTAGCTTATGCTGGACTTTTAAGTTAAGACACAGCGCTACAGGTTACCCTATGTCACTGTTAGTTTCCAGTAACCCAAACCAGCATAAAACCTGCCCAATTTAAAATAAAAAACAAGCCCAAATCTCAAACTCTCTCATGTTAAAAGCACAGAACTATTAAACACATAAGAACATGCCATTAGCACACAACTGCGCCGAAGCAAAGAAAAAAACTGCGCATATGGGCTCCAAACAAAATGTACAATCAGACAACCAAATAACACACAAGATCTCTTTAACAATCAGGATATATCAACCGGAAAAAAATTAATTATAAATAGCTTCCCAACATGAGTTGTAAATCTACCTTAATATAAACGTAATTTCTCTCAGTATAGCTTAATTAAACATTTCTCTTACACGCAGTCATGAAATATTTTTAAGTTGATAAGTAGAACTCAACCCCTCTTGGGCGTTTACACTGACCAAACACTTGATTAACCATTATTCTTTTCTTGTTTTATTATAACAATATTATTCATTATAACTATTATTCATTGATGATGTCAGATCGACAGATTCAACTTATTTAAAAAATAGATAATGACTATTTTGATATATTTTGTTAGTAATTCTTTCTAAAAGCCCAACAAATGTTATGAAAAGCTTCCGAATTTTTTTATCTGCCCATAAGCTATTTTTTTTCCAGCTCATTGTGTTCAAAAGCCTAATTGGTTGGAAACCTGCCTAATTTGGCAACACTGACTACACAATTCCTATTTGTTTGTTCATTACAGTAGTCACAGAGCCACTGTTCAGCCTGAAGCATATATATATACAGTATATGTATATATAATATAATATTTTTTCTTTTTAAAGTGTGCCCCCCTAAAAAAACGGAATGCTCCCCCTGTAATTTGTTTCTGAAGCCGGGTCTGGGAGAGACCCATTCAAGATGGCGGCGATGCAGGATGCGCTCCAGCACGCAATGAGGCGTCTACTCTTTATAATGTCTGTGTGCAGCCGCCTGTGGAATAATAGAGGAATAATTTCTACTTGTTGGAACACAGACGTTCACAAATGACCTTAAATAGAATCTAAATGTTATTCTGGTCAGCAGAGCAGGCGCTACTCAGGGTTCTGCTCAGAGAACATATCATTGGATGGGAAATAATGTAATGAGTTGTTTTGACAACCAGGTTTTCTACAACTGAACTAAAATGTTGCTGAGCAGCTTCTGACAGTGATGATACAACGAGATCATTATCTGGATCAGCGACTTCACTGCTGAAGCTTCGTCTTATTGGACATTGACAACCATTTTTTTTCATTTATTTGAAAATAAATAATAAAAACAAGAAATATCTCAGAAAATCAGAGCCGTGCAGGCGTTCAGCAGCTGCTGATGAAACATATTTATTGATGGGAGGGGTCGTCCTGCCGGTGGACTAAAACTGATCCTTCACCTGATTGTTACGTCACCTCGAGGAACAGCACATGATTATCAATCTACTGATGATGGTAAATTTAGTTAGGTATGAATTGCCTGGCTGTGGATGATCAGACTAAAGAAGTGAAGTTTAGAAAGATATCTCAGCCTGACATATATCCAGAAAGCTGATAATCAGCAGCTGATGCAACATTTTCCAGTTTGAGGAACATCTGACTCAGGATGTGCTTCACCGTTTTCTGATCCAGCAGGCAAATCAAATATGGAGGTAACACACATTCAAAGGAAAAATAATTGTATTCTTATGTTATGATTTAAATAACATAACGTGATAATAATCTGTTGTGGGGACCCATTCAGGCTGTTTTGGTGTCAGCTAGCGCCCCCTTCTGGATGGACAGGAAGCCAGCCGCAGAATCAGCCCATTGGCTCCAGCTTCTCTTCAGTTTGGCTGCAGATGATCAGATGAGTTGCACCTAGAACCAGTAGAAGTCATCGGTCTCATCGTTGATACAGAATGGACCAGATGACAGATCACTGAGACGCCTCAGGAGCTTCCTGTCTGATGGTTTCCCTCAAAACAGGAAACAACAGCTGCTGCTTTAGCAGACGCCCGGGCTGACGCTGCGGTCCATTTAGCTCAGAACCAGGAGCTGGGGAACCAGAGTAAACAGCGTTCCAGGTTTATGGAATCCTGACTTGGAGAAGTCAGGATTCCATAAAAAACGAAAAAAACATAAGGTCAGGATATGGCGACGGCCAGGAACGCTGTTGTACTTCTTATGACCGTCGTTTAAAGCGGTACTTTCTACATGCGAACACTAATGTGAATTTGTTGGATTCAGAGTTACATGTAATATTGATTTTAGTCAAGCTTTTTTTAGACGCCATATTGGATCCAACAACCAGCCTTAAAAATGTCTCCGACGTTCCGGGGGAGTCCGATTTTAGCGGCTCTTAGAGTTGATTCTTCCAACCAGAAGTCAGGATTCCCGAGTTCCGACTGCAAGTGGAACGCTGCATGATGCTCCAGGGGGTTCCCAGCGTGGATAGAAGCTGGTAACAGACCTGATAGATTATAGAGATTAAAAGTTACAAGTAATGTTTGTATTAATGCAAGAATGTCCTGAATATTTTTAGGGATAAAATAATCAACTGGGATAAATATCTGGCTCTATAAGGCCCAGCGTCGCTCTGCCTGCACAGGCCTGACGTCACATTTCTAGTCCGCTCTGATCGGCACCACTCCGCCTGAGCAGGACCCAGAGACCTAGTCCGGTTGGGAAAAACTGTGATGGAAAAGCTCAGCAAGCGGGATGAGCTCAGTAGAACCCGGCCTAGCAGAGCCGGTGTTAAAAGGGGAAAACACCGCCACCTATTTCGTGTTCAGTAGAACAATTCAGCACAGCTCAAAAAAGACAAAGATTTTGTGATAAAATGTGACTTTAAACACATCATGAGTCTCAGGTTGGCTGTATTTCTATGTTTAACATTAAAAATGACATTATCACAGACTGGTGACCCCTGTGGGTGGTGGGATTGTTTTTTTGTTGGGGGAAAATTATGAATCATAATGTTTTAAGAATAAAGTGTAAAACCATGAGAATAAAGTAGCATTTTCATAAGAACTGAAACACATGCAGCCTTCCTCCTGCTTTAAAACGAGAACTGTTGAGAATTTTGTAAATTATTCTTTGGTACCGGTTTTACAAATACAGAAATACCAAATCTTTTTAGCACATCAGTATCAGATAATCTTGCGACCTCCAAGATGTGTCAGGAGCCCCGGGGGAACCTGACCCCCCTTTGGTCTAATTGATGATTATTCTGGGTCCAACATGTTCCTCACTCAAGATGTTTATTCTGTAGGTTCTGGTCCAAACTGGACCATGTTTTGATCATCATGATCTCTGCAGCTAAACTTTATAGTTAATAATCAAACAGCTGCAGCGCCCCCTGCAGAGCAGCTGCAGGTATTGAGTTTATTTGGAGACGGAGCCTCCTTCATCCTCCAGCTGTGGCTCCGCCTCCTCAGGTGTGGGAACAGGTGAGCTGGTCATACGAAGCTTCTTGCTGACCCGAGCGTAAACCGAGTTCTTGTCGTCAGAGCGAGCGATGTAATGCAGCTGCGTTGATAGCTGATTGGCCGGTGGTGAGAGAGCTTCGCCACTGCCGCCGCCCCCCGGCTCAGCTCCGGCGGTGAGGCAGGTGTGGTCAGAGGCCTGAGGGGCGGAGCCATTCAGATCTGAGAAAACAGAATAATTAAACATCTAAAGTCGGTGCTTTAATTCATGGTGTCAGCCCTTCAGGAAGCTCTCTGACCTCTGCTCTGCGGCGCCATGAGGTGGCTCCTCCAGGGAGGAACGGGGACCGAAGTTCCCTCTGAAGGAACTGAAGTGAGGAACAGACACAGAACAAATTCTCACAAACAAAACGATAACCTGCTGCTGCCTTCCTGTCTGCCATGTTGGAGGACAAACGTTGTCCTAGCTCCTAGCTCCTATATTCTACCTCCTGCTCCTTGACTCCATCAGGGAGGAAAGGAGCTTCAGCTGCTGAGCTGATTCCAGCCTTTAAGTCTGACGTCATTAGTGACAGAAACATGGAGGATGGAGTAAGAAACATGGAGGATGGAGTCAGAAACACGGAGGACGGAGTCAGAAACATGGAGGATGGAGTAAGAAACACGGATGATGGAGTCAGAAACATGGAGGATGGAGTCAGAAACATGGAGGATGGAGTCAGAAACACGGAGGATGGAGTCAGAGACATGGAGGATGGAGTCAGAAACATGGAGGACGGAGTCAGAGACATAGAGGATGGAGTCAGAGACATGGAGGACGGAGTCAGAAACATGGAGGACGGAGTCAGAGACATAGAGGATGGAGTCAGAGACATGGAGGACGGAGTCAGAAACATGGAGGATGGAGTCAGAAACATGGAGGATGGAGTCAGAAACATGGAGGACGGAGTCAGAGACATGGAGGACGGAGTCAGAAACATGGAGGACGGAGTCAGAAACATGGATGATGGAGTCAGAAACATGGAGGATGGAGTCAGAGACATGGAGGATGGAGTCAGAGACATAGAGGATGGAGTCAGAGACATGGAGGACGGAGTCAGAAACATGGAGGATGGAGTCAGAAACATGGAGGATGGAGTCAGAGACATGGAGGATGGAGTCAGAAACATGGAGGATGGAGTCAGAGACACGGAGGATGGTGTCAGAGACATGGAGGATGGAGTCAGAAACATGGAGGACGGAGTCAGAGACATGGAGGATGGAGTCAGAAATATGGAGGATGGAGTCAGAAACATGGAGGATGGGGTCAGAAACATGGAGGATGGAGTCAGAGACACGGAGGATGGAGTCAGAAACAAGGAGGATGGAGTCAGAGACACGGAGGATGGAGTCAGATACACGGAGGATGGAGTCAGAAACACGGAGGACGGAGTCAGAGACATGGCGGATGGAGTCAGAAACATGGAGGATGGAGTCAGAAACATGGAGGATGGAGTCAGAGACACGGAGGATGGAGTCAGAGACATGGAGGATGGAGTCAGAGACATGGAGGATGGAGTCAGAAACATGGAGGATGGGGTCAGAAACATGGAGGATGGAGTCAAAAACATGGAGGATGGAGTCAGAGACATAGAGGATGGAGTCAGAGACATAGAGGATGGAGTCAGAGACATGGAGGACGGAGTCAGAAACATGGAGGATGGAGTCAGAAACATGGAGGATGGAGTCAGAGACATGGAGGATGGAGTCAGAAACATGGAGGATGGGGTCAGAAACATGGAGGACGGAGTCAGAAACATGGAGGACGGAGTCAGAAACATGGAGCACGGAGTCAGAAACATGGAGCACGGAGTCAGAAACATGGAGGATGGAGTCAGAAACATGGAGGATGGAGTCAGAGACATGGAGGATGGAGTCAGAAACATGGAGGATGGGGTCAGAAACATGGAGGACGGAGTCAGAAACATGGAGCACGGAGTCAGAAACATGGAGGATGGAGTCAAATCCTGCAGCCTTCTGGACATCAGCTACAAAGAGACGCTCTCTGCTCTACGCATGTTTTAGTTGGTTTCTGTGAGGAGGCTGGTCTGATACGCAAAGGATTGTGGGATACCTAAAGGGTTCTGAGCGCTGGTAAGGGATGTGGCGGGGTTCCTAGGCTAAAGGAGCTATGAGAGGGAGCATCCAGGCTCCTTTTCTGCCTCCTTCCTCACTGACTGATTCAGACAGCTGATCATGGAGACTCTGACGCAGTTCTGACCCATTAGCCGTTTTCGGATGCAGCCACATAACTCATAAAAAGACATAGTTGGACATTTCTGTGCTGCTGTGGAAACACGATGAGAGAAACTTTAACAACACGTGTCAAAGTCAAGGCCTGCGGGCCAAATCCGGCCCGTCAAAGGTAATTTATCCTGCCCTCTAGAGCCAAAAAAGACATATCATGTAATAAAGTACAGGCATATATCCTTTTAAAGGAGAAGTTCGGTCAAAATCAGAATTCAAACTGCTGAAAGTACTTTAAATATAAAACTACTACATACTGTGCAAAAAATTATACGTTTTTTTAATTAAGAATAATTCTCATTTAATCATGTTTATGTGGAGGAATCCATCTTGGTCAAGAATAGTACTGTCACCTCCCATTTTGTGACGTCACTCGGCGGACCCGCTGTTGAGCAAGTTTCAACGCTCTGTTTGTCACGGCGCACTATTTTCCAAGATGGCGACTGGTGCTCTGTACGAAGCAGAGAGTGATGAAGTATTTAGTGACAGTGATGGGAGTTCTGTGGAGTCATCATCATCTGATAGCGATATGGATGTTTTAGAAGAGTTTCTTGACAGAAACCGGACTTTTGACGGAATCCAGCCGTACCTATTTCCATTGCAAACTCAGTTGGGTCCTACAGTATATATATGTGCACGCGCGCTCCGCGCAGCACGGCTTTGCCGGCGCTGCAGCGGAGCGCGCGCACACACACACACAGCGGAGGAGAGATCGCGCTGAAGTGACTTAAGTTATATATTTGCCCCCTAGCAAATAGGGCAGGTGGTCATTATTGTATTAAGTATTAAAATATAAAAGCATTCCAACACATGCTGGGGCGGAGGGATACCATGTGGTATCCCTCCGCCCCTCTGGTCGGTAACCATCCCCGTAACTTCTAAATTAAAAATTTAAAAATAACTTACTGAAAATCCTCGCCCTCATGTCATGTTCAAAACATTCTTCTTCGAGATGGTCGCTGCATATGACGTGTTTTCTCTCTGGCCAGAAGTTAGATGGCAAATCCGCTCTTCAAGTTGGCAATCCAGCGCCGAGCCCGGTGGCTCATGAATCAGGAAGTTGAAATAAACTATGTTTTTTCCACTTTTACCAGTTGTGTTGGAACATCCGATGGCCATGCACGTGGGCACTGTTGCTTCAGCAATAGCTCTTGGGAATGTCAGCGGTGAAGTCCTCTGGAAATCCGAAATAATTATTGATGATCGCAGCTGTGTAGAACGGCTCCTATTGACTTTGCATGGAAAGCGGAGAGAAATGCTGTCGCCGCTTCTGCTTTTCCACGTCGCAGGATGTGATGTCAAACGCCCCTTACTGCCCATATTTGGGCAGTCATGTCAGCCCCCATACACAGTGATTCAGATGACAATTTATGTTTTTATTTTCTTATTGATTCAAGATAAGTTCATTAAATAACCACAAACGTATTAGTTTTAGTTATAGCTAATGATACCCTGATTTTTCCTTGTTGACCGGACTTCCCCTTTAAAGTGTATAAAGTGGCTAAAACTGTGCCTCTTGTAGCGAATGTTAATTTTCTTTAACTGTGTTAACTGCTTTTTTCAACTGCCACTAGATGTCAGGTTTCCCCTAAACACATTAAAACAACCCAGAAATGTCCAAAAAGAGAAGAAGTGATGCAGAATGATGAGTTTAAAGTGTAACTCACCCCAATGTCAACTTTGCTTGCAGATAAACTATATAAACTGGGACTAAGGAGCTACTTTTATGTTACTGTGAATATTTTAAATATTTCTATGTGAACTGGAATGAAATTATTAAATCAAAAGTATCATCTATAAAGGAGCAACCGTCCATTTTAATGACTTCATGATGCCAAAGTGGCCGAATCTAGAAATGAGTTTGACACTTCTGATTAACAATGACTATGGCATTTATGGCCAAGCAGCAAGTTAACCTGGAGGTTAACAGCACCAGCTGCAGTCAAGCCCAGAGGGGGAGCTTCCTGTCTCTTTCCTGAGCTAAACCGTTTAAACCAGGAGACCGCTAGCGGGCCGGGCCACATCCAGGTCAGATTCTTCCTGGTGGTGCTGCAGCAGCTCACTGGAGAATCTGAGCTAATTTGACATGCAAACACTCAGAAACCTTGTCTGCAGGTTAACTAGCTGTGGTCCAGTTTAAACCAGGCAGAGGACGGGTTTAACGTGCAGGGCTGCTGCAGTCCAGGGTCCAGACTGGCTGGTCCGGTTGGGTTCTGGATGGTTGGGGACTCTTAATAAATCAACCAATGAAACTATTTTGCAGTGTTGGTAATTAGATCATAGTTTTCTCTGAAGATGAAGTCCTTCATCACTGCCATGGATGAACTTCTGAACCAGTCACGGTGAGTTTGGATCTAATCCACCAGGAGTCAAACCTGCCTTCATCAGATGATTTCATGAATTCATTATTATTCAGCAGTTTATAAAAACATGACCCAGTTCAGGGTTCTCCTTCCTGCTGAGCCCGGTTCTGTTGGGTCACTGACCTGGGGCGGGCTCCAGCTCCCCCTGCCGGCTCTCCGAGGAACTACATGACACAACCGGATCTCCTCCGGGATGAAACTCTGAAACAGACAAAAGTCCAAAGTGACCGAACAACCGCAGATTCCAGAGGTTCTGCAGAACTTTGACCAGATCTGTAAATCCAGGAAACCCAGACTGACCTTTCTCATCCTTCTGGATGTCTCCTATCATCGGGTTCTCCTTCACCTCCTCCAGCTTCACCTGCAGATCGGTTTACAGATCAGATCATTTGTTCTGGCTGCTGTTCTGCCTCTGATCACAGGTTCTGCTCTTCTTACCACCCTGATGAGAGCCGATGGATGTTTCTTTGGCTTTGAATCCTGGAGCTCAAAGGAATGTCTGAAACCCAGAAAAGAGAGAACGTCTTAATGAACCTTCATGTCCAGATTTTAGTGATCAGCCAAACTGGATCCGTCAGTAATATCCAGGTCTTCATCTCCTGCTGGTTTATCTTCTCTATGATTCTTCATGAACTTCTCTCAGAAAGGTTCTGCAGGATTAAAGAGGAACCAGAATGCTCCACCTTCAGCACCAGAATCAGAACAGAACTGGGTCAGGGAGCATTTGCTGCATTTGAGTCCAAACCAGCAGAGCTAAAGCTAATTGTTGACCTAAAAGCAGCTCTGAAAAGTTTTTACTAACTGCAAAGTCGTGTTTTTTGGTTGATCTTATAACCTTTATAATATTTTTAAATCTACATGAATCTACAGATATATTCAGAAAATCAGAATATGCATTTCTGACAGGCTTGTTTTAGGAAAAAATATTAAACATACTTTTCATTTCTGCATGAAAATTGTTGCTTTTTGCTCCGTCTGATGCGGCATTCTAATCTTAAAAGTTGTTTTATCAGCTGGACATCTTCGGCGTGTTTTAATCTATTTCATGTGTTTCCTTTAGTGAAATAAATGAACGTTTTGATATTATTCTAATTTACTGAGCATGACTCCCAGGTCTCTCCTGGAAAAGAGATTTTTCTCTGGATGAATAAAGCTCTTTATGTTCAGCAAACGTCCAGTTGGGTTTGGATCTCTGAGGGCTGGTCCGGATCCAGAACCCTCTGCCGGGCCGAACATTTAGAGGATGATGTCCAGAGATAAACTTCTTTATCTCTGCAGCAGAAACTCTGCCAGAGACCGTTACGTTCATCCAGAACAGAATCGGAGTCACCTGATGGACCCAGACCGAACGGTTCTGTCCGTGTCTAGAACTCTCTGAGACTCAGAGGTCCGAGTTGTAGACCTGACCTTTTGCAGTCGCTGCAGAGAGCTGTGAGGAAGATCAGGAGGAGGAGGAGGATGAAGAGGCCCACGAGCCCTGAAGACAGGAACCACGACCCGGTCACCTCTGCCCCCACTGCCGCCATGGAGAACTCCCAGAACCAGGCGGATCCGGTCGGACCCTGAAAAGACAGAGACAATGAAGGTTCCTGCTGATGGAGGGGTTCTGCTCAGTGGAGCCAGGCGGGTCAGACGGAACCAGACACACTGCTGTGGAACAGAGATGTTCTGATGGGTTCAGCAGGTCACAGCCAGAACCGGACCAACTGGGTCAGTCATGTTGGAAATGATCACAGGGAGGTCCGGAAGCAGGTTCTGGAGAGAGAAGAGCCGAAGTTCTGCGGGGCGGTACCACGTGAGGCGGTAAATGAAAATGAGCTGCAACCTGTTTGCTTTCTGTTTCCATCAATATGCAAAACCTGTGTGACGACGGCCAGAACCCGGCCCACACTGATCCGGTTAAACGCCACTAAAAGGAACAAAGAGGCTCTGTTTGCCAGAACCTTTGCCTCTGGTCACCAGTAGCTCAGAACCAGCTGACTCCGTGTTTACACTGCCGCTGGTACCGGGTGTGTTCAGGCCCGGCTCTGTTTGACTTTCAGGGTGTTTCTGACTTCAGCTCCTGTGTGACACGTCGGATAAGACCGACCCGCTTAGCTTAGCACAAAGACTGGTTCTGTCCAACAGAATCTCTCAGCATCAGAACATCGTTCCGTTTCTTCAGGAGTTCCTGCTGGAAGCAGTGGGTTGCCGGTTCAAACCCCTGCTTCAACGTGACCCGAATGCAGATGACAGCAAAAGACCCGGCAAAAAAAACCCGGCCAATCAGAAGCCAAGAGGCCAGAGATAAGAGACTGAATGCAACCGACCCAACAGAACCTACTGATAGAAACAGAACCTGTTGGGTCCAACATGAACACAAACTCAGAGAAGAAAAGGTTCTGAATCCAGGCGGCGTCAGAGTTCTGTTAATGTTTTCTGGTTCCGTTAGAAATGATTAACTTTCTAATCTCAGCAGCTTTCTTCTCAGCTCACCTTCAGACTTTTACTTTGAGAACGGCCCGTTTAACGGGAGAACCGGGAGAACCGGGAGAACCGGGAGCTGCTGGTGTCTGACTCAGTCAGCCTGCAGAGATCATCCGGACGGGTCAAGACCCAGAATCAGCCATTAATAATAATATTAACAATATTATTAATAATAATAATACTAATAGTATTAACAACAATATTAATAATAATATTATTAATATTATTATTAATAATAATGATAATATTATTATTATTAATAATAATAATATTATTAATAATAATAATGTCCTCTGATCAAAGAAAACTTTGCTCCTTGTCATCCAGTCCAGTCTGAAGGTGAGTTTTCATGTTTAAGCTGTTAACGGTTTAAAACAGCATCAACTAGTTAGCAGTTAGTTAGTTACTAGTTAGCAGCTTTAGTTAAATTGTAGAAGTTGACGCACACCAACCTGTGAGCTGGAGGTTCTGGTTCTGCTGGAGAGCGACTGAGTGAGCAAACATGCAGCTGATCACACCAAAACACACACACCCAGTGAGACTTCTGAACTCACAGCGGCAGGACGCCCTTCCTCCTCCTCTTCCTCAGGGCAGAACCAATCAGATGTCTCAAAGCCCATAACGGCGCCTCCATCATCAGAGGCGGCTTTATTTCAGCTCGTTGCTCAGTTTCCACCCTCAGCCTGACCTGCAGGTGGACACATGTATGTTTTTATTGTTTTCAGGCAGACATTAGGTTGGGGTGGTTCTGCTTGGGCCCACATGCTGCGGCTGCTTCATCAGCTCCTCTTCAGAACCGGTACCAGCCGTTCTGAGGCAGGTGGCGGCCTGCAGGCCCTGGAGTGTTTGTGGTTTTCATGCTGCAGCTGATAAGCTCACAACAGACCAAGTTATCGGCGGCTCCGCCCAAACACTGCAACCGACACGTTCTGCTTGACTGCCGGAGCGATGAGGCTGAGCGATACGCCCCGCAGGAGGAGGCTGAAACCACCAGAGGCGGCAGAACAGGAGGAGTTCCCGTCGCTCCTCAGGAGAACGGCCAATATTGACAGAAGGAGGTCGGTGTTCAGCGTGGAAACGTCTGCATGCTGAACGAAACTCCTGCCGTTTAAGCACCCATGGAGATGAAGGAACCCCTGACTGCACAAAAACACAACAAGGGATGGAAAACTATTTACCCCCTTACAGATTTCTATAAATCCAGAAAACAGAACCTGTCTGACAGCACGAAGTAAACAGAACCACATCAGGCCCGCTCTAAAGAGCTTCAAGAACAGATGAGAAACAAAGTCTGTGGCATCCATCAGGCTGGAGACGGTGACAGATCCATTTCTAAGGCTTTGGACTCCACAGACCCGCAGTCAGAACCATGATCCACTAATGGAGGAAGCATGTAACAGTGGAGAACCTTCCCTGAAGAGGCCAGTCTACCAGAACCAGTCCAGGAGCTCATCAACGTCTCACCCAGGAGGTCCCAGAAGAACCCAGAACATCAACTGAAGCTCTGCAGGCCTCACTGCCTCAGCTAAGGTCAGAGGTCACCATGCAACAATAACAAAGAGCGCCAGAACCACTGCTGACCCAAAAGAACACAAAGGCCCGTCTCCCATTTAACAGAAAACATGGAGATGATCCCCAGGACTCTGGACCAGGGGTCAGCGACATGGCGCCCGTGGGCAGCAGGTGGCCACCAGGACCACATGTGGTCAGAAAGAGTGAGCTGCATCTAAAATGCCTTTTTAATCATACTTGTATTTACATAGATTTAAAACCAATAAAACATGTTTATGTTACAGGAAGTTAAGGTGAGCTCTGACTCTTTAGGTCAAAGGTCAGGGCAGGTAGCCCTTCCAGTGACACGGTAGTGAAGTAGATCTCAGTTTCACAAAGGCTGCTGATCTGGACTGAAAAGACAGAAGTGGATTTTTTCTGGACGATGCGTGATGCATCTGGGGTAAAACTAACTCGTCTCAGGACCAGAACTTCATGTGTCCTGAAGATCAAGAACCTTTGGGTTCTGCAGCAGATCCAAAGCACTCCAGCAGGTCCACAACTGCATGCCTCAAAAAGCAAAAAGACTAAATGAAGGTTTCTGGATGGCCTAGTCAAAGTCCAAACTTTCCAACATGGGAATTAAAACAGTTCTGCAAAGCGGAGCGGGTCCAAATTCGACCGATCATCGGTTCTCATGTCAGCTGCTGATGCAGAGGGAGGAACCAGCAGTTATTGGCGTTAGGGGGTGAATACTTTTTCACACAGCTTGATCTGGATAGATTTTTGTCTCTTAATAAATTAAATCCTTTTCTGAAAAATGCTAATTGTGTTTAGTTACTTTTGGTGGATATTAATATTTGTTTGGGGAACGGGAGTCTGTGGCATCTCTGCATGTGAGACCTGTGGGGCCACCAGATGGCGCTGTGGAGCTCTGTGTTCACAATAATCAGCGGGACAGGATCGTTCTTTATAGAGTAATATTGTAAAAAAGACAGATTCCCTTACCAGTAAAGTTATGTTATAAACATCTGTGTTTATTTATCTAAGTCTGCCAGGTAACTGACAAGCTCAGTAGCTAAATCCTCGTCTTGTTGGGGCCGGTCCACCAATGTTTGTTTAAATAATGAACATCTGAAATCGCAGTGAGCATGCTCAGTACGCTCTCAGTAGACATAGTGGGGCACAAATCCTACGGCCCCAAGCTTTGATCAGCCAATCAGAATGCTGGAAATGCAGAAGTTACGTTTAGGTTCTGCTGGATAGATAAACCATCTAGTGCTGGTTCTCCTTGTTGGATCATAGAAGGATTTATGTGAATCTTTTCTGTTCCATAAATTAACATTATGAGTGAACCTTTATTTGTAATTTAATTAAATTACATTTAGCTTATATAAAAAGAAATTTACGCTAATTTATCTGTTTCATTTAAAATTGATCAAAGTCAGGTTGTATTAATAGTTGTTGAGTTTTTGTGCCACACTGAGACACATTTTAGTGGGACAACCTGCAGCCTGCGGGCCGGGCCGTGTTCTGGTCCGTTTGTTTTGTTTTCCCTGTGCTGAGAGAAGAACCTTGACTTTACAAACCCAGACAAATCTGCTGAGGTTCTCTGAGTCATGTGAGGATTGTTGGTTCTGTCCAAACGGGCCGCTTTTAATGACACACATTCTTTGATAAATCCACAATTAGATGCAGTTCAGATCAGTTTTTATTTCATTTTATTTGTCGTTTCCTCTGGTATCTCACAGAATCGGTGCTGAAACACGTCGAGGTCTCACTCCAACCCCGACGTTACAATCCAACATGGCCGACGTGTGGAACCAGCAGGGAAAGCTGCCGCCAACCTGTCGGTGAAAACGTTCCTTCAGAGTCCGAAGGCGTCATCACCAGCTGCTGGTGGTCCAGTCACTGAGCACCAGAACCAGGAAGTTCTACTGGGTTTATGGGGTCTAACAGGAACACGCTCAGGGTGGAGGCGCAGCATCACGCTTCTGCTGCCGTGGAGGTCCGGTTCTGAACACGGCTCCTCAGCGCCAGCGCTGCCACGCTGCAGCAGGAGGTCAGCCAGAGGAAGGAGGTGCAGGCCAGCAGGAGGCGCTCCGCCCCAAAGAGCCTGGGTAGTGCCGGGCGTCTCCACAGGAAGTCACGGAACAGCGCCTCCTGCTGGACCACGGTGCAAAGCGACAGCAGGACGTGGAAGAGCTGACGGCTGTGACCCAGGACGTCAAAGCTGCCAGGGGAGAAACGCTCAGGTGAGGAGCAGGAGAAGAAGAAGGCTGACAGCAGGGACAGCACCACCTGGTGGACAGATCACACACAAGAGATTGTTTAAAGTTTTAAACGAAGCAGTGGATAGATCAATGAATTCAGGAGTAGCGCCACCTGGAGGAGATGCAGCGACGCCGTCGGGCTGCTGGTCCAGCTGTGGGTGGCGAGACGGTGGAAGATGGGACTGATAACGAAGATGGTTGTCAGGCTGTAGAGCTTCCTGTGGAACGTGCACGTCCAGCCAGAATGGACTTTCACATAACAGGAAGCAGTGCAGGAGGTCCAGGAGAGAACGGCTGCAGCCGGGAGGAAGATCTGAAAGCAAAAGGACCTCATCAGCACCTCTGAGTTACCTTCCCAGCAGCATCTGGGCTCATCTAACTGATCCCATGTGTCCTTCCTCTCAGAGCTCCACTAGTCAGCAGGAAGAAGATGCACCAGATGTTCCAGTGACTGATCACGCGGTCCAACCTTTCCCAGGAAGCTTTGTGTCCAGGCGGCGTCGCTGCTGTACAGGTGAAGGGCCAAAGCGCAGCTGTACAGGTAGATGGCCCCGCCCACATTGTTGAGGAAGAAGAGGGAGTAATGAGCGCGCTCCGAGTGTGGCTGCAGCAGGTGAGCAGCAGCACTGCAACATATCAGCAGAGATCAGGTCAGTCAGGCCTCAGCGCCTCTTTCCAGAGGTCCAGTCATGACAGAACATGCAGGTCCTCTCAGACCGCAGCATGACATCATGACACGTTCACAATGTCTCAGCGTCTGCAGGAAGTAATAATCACGCCCCTGATCACGCCCAACTTACTCTGGTTCCAGCCTTAAACTTCAACGCACTCTGTTGGAATTTTATGGGACAGACCAACAGGAAGCAACACAAAAATGATGCAAAGTTTTCAACGTTAAAAAAATAAAATTCACAGAACTGTAAGTTTTTTCCAGGTCAGAGAAGGGAGGAAGTTCTGGTCCAGACCTGCTAGAGGCTGCAGGAGACCCAATGGGATGGGTTAGATCAGAGCAGATCCATGGGCTAGAACGGCCTAGTCAAAGTCCAGACCTAAGTAAAGCTGGGAATTGTTATTTACAGATGTTCTCTGTTTAACAAAGAACGGCTAAAACGTTCAGTTTGTTCATAGACTGAGACAACACCTCCAGCCAGAAGAGGCTCTACAAACCTCTGACCCGGGAGGGTGAAAATAAAATGCACACCACACTTTTCAGATTACTATTGCATCATTTTCCTTCCACTTCACTGTTCAGCTCCAGTTGGTGTTGGCCGGTAACATTTGACACTGTTCTGAGTTGAAATGTGTTAAACCAGGACAGGTTCTAAAGAACTCACCTGCAGCCCAGGTATGCGAGGGCAGAGAACATGTAGAGGACCAGAGGTAGCGAGGAGACGTCTGCTGAGAGTCCCTGACCTTCTGGACCCTGCAGCCGAAAGCCCAGGACCCCCTGAGGAGGAGCAGAGAGGAGGAGATGTGAGGCCGGTCAGAGGGCCGGACTCCATGAGGTCGGTCGGGTCGTACCCCTCCTCCCAGTACGGCGAACATCAGGAACCGCAGCGACACCATGGCGGCGGCCAGCAGGGGGGTCCACACGGTCAGGGAGTCGTTGTGCAGCTGCAGGAGGCTGAGCAGGTAATGCTGCCATGGTTGCCCCACCGGACGGTACCCCCCCAGCACGAAGCGACTCCGAAACAGAGGCGGGACGTCCAGGTCTGTGACGGTGGGGGGGGGGGAGAGGAGGAGGGGGGCGCACAGGGATGGGGGGGCGAAGGACAAACTGGGCATGATGGGAAAGGGCCCAGAGATGTACTGTGGGGTCACACAGGTAGACAGGTAGACAGGTGTTGGGGGCTAAACACAACAGCTGTGGCTCATGGGAAATGGAGTTCAATAGGATGATTGCGTAAAAAGAGAAAGTGGTTAAAGAATTAAAGTTCTGATGTTTTCGGTTCAGAACTGAAATATTCGAACTTTCCTAAAGTTTCTGCACAACCTGGAACCGTTCAGCCTGAAAACAGCCGATCGAGAAAAATAATGACATCCTGTGTTCCCTGCAGCACTGTCCTGTTTGAGGTATTACCAGCTGGTTATTTAGAATAAATTATTGATTAGAAAAGGTCCAAATTCACTGAGGTCATCATAACGATACGTTTTTATTAATTATTTCAACAGATTTACTGATTATTTAATTAACAGAGAAAACGTTTCCCTGATCTGGATCAGATCCACCTGCAGCTGAAACTGGACTCAGGAGTTCATCTCCTACCTGGATTGTCTCTCAGTCGCTGAGTTCGGAGCAGATCTGTCCTGCCTGGGTTGGTTCTGCTGTGAGCGGTTCTCCTGGAGCTCCTGACCCGCTCTGTCGGCTCACATGACCCGGCGCTCCACACTGCGTCCTTGTTTCCAGAGGAATTCCAGCTGAATTCTCCCCAAATGAGATTCTCTGCAGGACACTTCAGTCATCATGAGGCTGAGCAGACAAACTGGACTGAGCTCACAGAACCCCCGTCTGGACCGTCCCACAGCAACACGCGGGGTTCTGAACTCCAGAAACATCAAGCTTCATGCAGGGTTCCTCCAGGATCACAAACGTGGAGACAGACGAAGAACCGAAACAGCTGAGCTGAAACATCTGGGAGAAAGCAGCAACATTCTGGTGTCGTGTTGTGAAGTTTTAAATTAGATTCAACTTTATTGTCATTACACAGGTACAGGTACAAGGCAACGAAATGCAGTTTAGGTCTAACCAGAAGTGCAATAGCAGCAGTGCAGGATAAACAATGGTTCCATAAGTACAGGACATGGGTTTTTACTGAATAAATATAGAGATGGATACTATTATAAACAGAATTTTACTGATAGATTTGTCCTATGAATATAATATATAGATAACTAGTATTGTGAACTAAATTTACAGCTGGATATGTACTGAATATAATATACAGGTGGATATTACTATAAAATGTATAAATAAAGTTCAGACAGAAGCTATTTAAAGGCACACTATGCAACATTTTTCAGTTAATTAATGTGTTCCATACCGTTTTGGATGATTAAATGAGTCATTTCAGGTTGAACAAAGGTTTTCTCGGCCGCCCTGGTGGTCTGTAGGGGAAATACCGCACTTGCAACTGCAGGAGCCCTCGGCCCGCGCCCACAGGCTCAGAATCTCGTGAATCGCGAGAGTCGGTCTTGCTTTACGGCGAGAACTGCTACACGCCCCCAGTGAAAGGCATGCTCGGTGCTAACGCAGTGGCGATATCTGTGCAGTTATCATGGCGGAACCGGCGATAAAACAGCGAAAGCCCATGTCGGAGCAGGCAAAAAAGAGGAAAAGGGCTCTGGACAGAAACAGGAGTCGTACACGGGTGAACATCGGGCAAGCTTCATCTGAATGGCGAGAGCTAAAAGAGAAAGAAGGCTGCAAGGCTGACGCGGACCTCGCGTTTCTGCTGATGCGATTGTAAGTAACATTGTAGGGTTTCTCTCTCTCTCTGTGGATGTTCATACTTTCACTGTGTTAAGCCGGGCATACACTGTACGAGTTTTTCAGTCGTGGTACTTATAGACATCTCAAACTGTGCGACGGAACCGCGGGGTTTAAAAGTTCACCGCTCATCTGTGTGCTGATCTGTGTTCTCAAACTGTACGGCGCGACGCTCAGACGCGGCTCGGGAGGCACCGGGCGTCGGGGGGAACGGAGGGGAGAGAGGAAAGACGAGACGCCCCGGCGGCCGCGCGGCATACGGAAACAGACGGCCAGCGCGTCGCGCGGACCGGAACGCTTGCCCTCCCCAACCCCCCCGTGAGCCGACGTCCGGGCCCAGCGGGTCCCGGGCCAGGCGGAGGTCGCTTCGGGGACGCCCGCTCCCCTCACTCCACTGGCGGGGACGGAGAGGAAGGGAGGGCGCCCCCTCGTAGCTCTGCTTGAACAGCAGGTTGGTGATTCGTTGCGTTCGCCTGTCTGCTAAGCTCAAAACAACCGCGCCTGGCTTGACGGAGAAACCAGGAGAACAGCTGAGCATCTTTACGACAGTGCACTTTTACTTTCGCCCTCTGGGGGGCGCCTCGCTGGAAAATCAACCCCGGTTGCATAGTATACCTTCAAATTAAAGTGCAGTGGAAGGTAATTGCATATTACAGTTTATGTATGATGTTGCAAATGTATATGTAAACAATTGGTACTGTGAATAAACAGTCAGCAGTGCAAATCAATATTCAGTCAAGGTGAGTAGTGCAAGATGCATGTAAACAGTTGTTACTATAGTAACAGTCAGGAGTGCAAGTGAACATTACAGTCTTGTAAATAACAAAATGGAGGTAGGTGTGAGGAGGGAGAGGAGAGTCTATCAGTGAGGATTAGAGTTCAATAAAGAGACAGCTCTGGGGAAAAAGCTGTTCTTTAGTCTGCTGGTTCTGGTCCGGAGGAACCTGAACAGTCTGTGGGCTGGGTGGGATGAGTCCTTAAGGATGCTGCGAGCTCGATGTAGGCAGCGTTTCTTCTGGATGTGCTCAATGGTGGGTAGTGGAGTCCTAGTGATGTACTGGGCGGTTTTCACCACCCGCTGCAGTGCCTTGCGCTCTGCAACAGAACAGCTCCCATACCACACTGTTGCACAGTTGGTCAGGATGCTTTCTATTGCACAGCGGTAGAAGTTCACCAGGATAGTCGAGGATAGCTGATTTTTCCTCAGTATCCTCAGGAAGAAGAGGCGCTGGTGAGCCTTCTTGACCAGGCAGGAGGTGTTGGTTGACCAGGACATGTCTGCTGAGATGTGGGTCCCCAGAAACTTGAAACTGGAGACACACTCAACAGCCGTTCCATAGATGTGGATGGTGTCGTGCGTGCCTCTTGAATATTTTCTGAAGTCCACAATGAGCTCCTTCGTTTTGGTGGTGTTGAGGAGCTGGTTATTTTCAGTGCATCATGTGGCCAGGTGCTTGATCTCCTCCCTATAGGCAGTCTTATTGTTGCTGCTGATGAGACCAATCACCGTAGTGTCGTCCGCAAACGTGATGATGGAGTTGGACGCGTACACAGGCTTGCAGTTGTGGGTGAAGAGGGAGTAGAGAAACGGGCTTAGCACACAGCCCTGTGGTACACCAGTGTTGAGTGTGATGGACGTGGAGCAGTTGGAGCCTGATCGGACGTTCTGGGGTCTGTTGGTCAGAAAGTCCAAAATCCAGTTGCACATGGAGGTGTTGATGCCCAGGTCTCGAAGTTTGGCTATTAACTTAGCCAGGATGACAGTGTTGAATGCTAAGCTAAAGTCAACAAACAGCATGCGTGCATAAGTGTTCTTATTGTCCAGATGTGTGAGCACAGAGTGCAGTGCCATGGAAACTGCATCCTCTGTGCTCCTATTGCTGCGGTATGCAAACTGGTGTGAGTCCAATGTGGATGGTAGCGAGTCTTTTAGGCGTGCCAGGACCAGCCGCTCAAAGCACTTGATTACGATTGGTGTGAGTGCTACAGGGCGGTAGTCGTTAAGGCACTTTGGGCTGGAGTGTTTTGGCACTGGCACAATGGAAGTGCATTTGATGCATGTTGGTACAGCTGCTTGGGCAAGAGACAGGTTGAAAATGTCTGTAAAAACCCCAGCGAGCAGACCAGGAGACAAATAAAAACGCTGATAGCCAAAGTGCTGCAACGTCTTCCTGGGCTACACCTGGACAGGTAAGCAGTCCATCAGAGGACCGACAAAGAGACATACAGGACAGACAACCATGCACACACAAGTTAAAGCCGGAGACCTTCAGCAGTGATCCGACTTTGCAGCAATCCGTCGTCCTTCATCAAGCATGTGGCGACAGTGGAGAGGAATCACTTCCTTTCAAGAATCACAACCAGGTCCATAATGAGCAGCCGCCTGCCGGGACTAACGGAGGGTTTAAGGAAACTAAAACACAGAATCACAGATTCCATGTAAGACAGAATCTGGGTCCATTAACGGTTCTGTCCAGGAAAGATACGACGTCAGAGACACAATCGTTAGGCCGATGGTACAATACACATGCATTGGACAACTAACCCCAATGCATGAAGTATATGAATAGATATAGCTGAATATCACATTTTAAACAGAAATGTATTTGTTTATTGTGATTAAATGTATTCCAGGCTGTCTAATAGGTTTAGACAACATTTGCCTTCCTGCGGGTCTATTTACTCCACATCAGGCATAAAGACTGCGGATTAACATAAAATGGTGACTAACTCAGGGACATTTATGTTTGACCAGGTCAAATGTTTATCAGCGTTTCAGTTTTTAAATAATTACATTAGAACAGAAAAATTGTGAACATATTAAATAAAGCAACTGGTTCAGCCTGGCTACTCTACTAAATATATCCAGTTCTCTGGTTCTCTTGTATTAATGACGAAACATATGTGGTTCTAGAAAGAAATATTTATTTTAGTGTGCATTTTAATGAAATGTGTTTTCTGCATTTGACCGGTCCCTCAGGGACCAATCTGGGGATGAGGACCGTGCTCAAGGACCCAGAGGTGCAGCCTGCAGGGTTAGAGCTGGGTTCTAACCCTGCAGGAAGGCACTTCTTTAACCACTAGGCCACAACTCCACCAACAGATTGTTTTCTCAGATTTAGTAGGACTCCTCAAGATCTGCAGAGCTCCATTTTGTTTCCAATTTCTCAGCATTGTGCTCTGAAGGACACAGCTCTGAATTAAACCAGGGAGCCAGACTCCAATTACCTTCATGTACAACAGAGACTTCTTTGTCAAATGCATCAATGAGGAAGTAACACTATCAACAAGTCAATTTATGAAGGGGGAGAAAATAAAATGCTGCCCTCTGCTGGTGGTTCTGTGATACTGGAGAAATTAATAATTGAAAAGATAATTTTAACCTCTAAACTGGTGCCCTAAACTTCCCAAAACGCCTAAAAAAGTAAAACTAAATTCAATTAAATGCTGTTTGTTAATCCGTCGTAGTAGATCTAAAAGCTTCATGTCTTTATAAAGAGAACGCTTTACATTTTTTAACCAAGCAGTCCAAGCAGCTGCAGGCTGATGCATGGAAGTACTGACTGAAAAATAAAGGAGCCGAATGAGACAAGTCTTTTCTGACAGGTTCAAATTTGAAGTCAGTAGCATAAGAAATTACTATTCTGGACCTGTTTTTCTGTGGCCATGTCTAGGTGTTCTCCAAGGGCTATCCAAATGTATCCAAACTGTGCCAAAATGGAGAACACCTGGATATGGCAGCTTCAAAAGGCTTTAACTCCGGTTTACCACTAAATAGATCTAAAAACAAAATATCACTACTAATGGGTTTTTACTAGTGACAAGCTCTTATATCATTTATCAGGTCTTTTAGCATCTTTCCTGGTGAAAATGTACGTCTGACACCAAAAAACAGCTTTTATGCACAAGGACGCATGCAGAGCTCAGCTATTCACTTCTCACATGCTGCTGCTGTTGAGATTTAAATTTCCTGCCCCAGACGCCATACAGCCTGACGGTAATGTTAGTGTCGGAACACACATCTGCTCTGACTGGCCTGAGCTAGGTGCGAGAAAACAGGATCCACGCTGTTGGTCAAAAGAGATGTCAATCAAAGCAGGAGGGCCTAGACCACCATTTTGAAACCAGAGTCTTTAAAATAGAAATGTCCGGTAGGAACTACAATGCTTAGAAGTCAGAAACACGTTCCGATCCGGTGTCCCCGTGAACTTCCTAACAATGTCTGATAACCTGATTGTCTGGGGGCGACGGTGGCGCAGAGGTTAGGGAGTTTGTCCTGCAACTGGCAGGTTGCTGGTTTGATCCCCTGCTCTGACTGTCTCTGTCATTGTGTCCTTGGGCAAGACACTTTGCCTTCTGGCAGTGGTCAGAGGGCCTGGTGGTGCCGGTGTATGGCAGTCTCACCTCTGTCAGTCTGCCCCAGGGCAGCTGTAGCTACTAGCATAGCTCACCACCGTCAGGGTGAGAATGGGTGAATGACTAAACTGTAGTGTGAAGCGCTTTGGAGGTCATCAAGACTAGTTAAAGTGCTGTACAAGCCATTTACCGTTAATTTAACTGTACTGCTGTAATGAAAATTTAACCCCGGGTTGTTAAGATGGTCCAAGAGGGCAGAGTTGGATCAAGAGCGTGAAGCCATCAATGAGCGGGTCTGCAAATGTTTTGTACTGCATCCATCCAATCATGCATTTAGGGAATCCCATCAACCTCCATCTAGGGCTGAGTATTGTTGAAAACGTCACAATTCGATTCAATATTGATTCAAATGTTCCGATATTGATTTATTTTGTCATAAATATAAGTACACAGTTTTTTAAGTGTACCTGTCGTTACATCTTAGATGTTTATTTATATATTGTCCATATAAACAGCAATAGTATACCAATGCACGTATTAATATTTTTGATCAATTAAGTATCGATTTGGAATACAAAAGGTTGCGCGACAACCCAACGTGTGATAACTTAGTGGTTAGAGTGTGGCAGGACCTTCACGGGCAGAACCACCGGCCCACAGGGGAAATCCCCGGTAGTCCCGGTGCCCACAGTGTTAACACTGCTGTGAAATCATTAACTTCCCCGTACAACGTGAATCCCTCCAAACCCTCCAGACCGTCATGAGCCCATCAAACTAATCGAGGGATTTCTGGATATTAAATTGGGAAAAATGATTGCAATGCGTTGATAAATGGATATTTTTAGCCACCCCTACGTCTCTCTGAATGTTAAAATTCTAAAAATGTTTTCAGGATTTAACATCAAACCAGGAAATAAATCTGAAAACTGATCCAGAGGTTCATCTCAGCTAAAAGCTTTGAACTAAAACTGACACATTTACAGGTTTGGGACAGAACCAGGATCGAACCAACAGAACAGAAACTGCAGGACTGGACCATTGTTTCTGTTGCAGTTTATTTGTATAAAGGCAGAAAATGTCAGTATGCTGCAGAATGTTCTGGGAACAGGGAACTCGATCCATAGTCTGGGTGCCATTCTGAACTTAGTCCCGCCCACAACGTTTTAGGTCGGGAAGTTCGGTCTGGCATTGCTCAATACTAGCGCGAGTATGCTCGCCCAATATCTGGTGGGCCAATCAAATTGTCAGGATGGGCTTTATACGATGATGGACAGATGATCAACAGTAACGTAATCAACCACGTCACCAAAGCGCGCTTCGGCAAAAGTTTAATTTATCAGCTGGCTCCGTTGGTCGCTAAGAAGATGGGACACAATGAAAACCCATTGGTCATTGTTGTTTCTCCTTTGGTCGCACTCATGGAGGACCAAGTGAAAGAAGAACTGAAATAGGCATCACGGCGATGCAACTCGGCGTGAACGACGAGGTGGATATAGCCAGCGGTCGTTGCCAGCTCCTTTTCGGAAGCCTGGAATCCTGGCTGCTGAACAACAAGTGGAGGGACATGCTAGGCTCCGATGTTTTTCAAGCCAACGTTATGGGTATCGTCGTGGACGAAGTTCATCTAACTTACAAATGGTAAGAGATCATCTGACTGTCTGACTTAGTAAATAACTCGCAATGTCGTGATATGAATCCCATGTTGTAAACATAGTAGGTAACGTTGTACGTTCTGTTGACAACAACTATGCGTCGCTTAACATACGTCACACACTCCGCTGCTCTTATTGGTTGTAGGTCTATCCAACTGAGTGCAGAGGCATTTTTTTTCCTGGTTCGTTCGAAACACGCCCCATAATCACAGCTCTATGGAGCAGTATCAGACTCTAATTCTGACTAGAATTGAGTATGACTACGTCAGGCTACTCTATCCAGACCCATTCAAACAAAAATAACAAAAAGAACCTGACCTGCTGTTGCTGGCATTCATCTCTCTGTAAATCAAAGAATCTATGAATATCTTTATCTGGTATTTATGTACAAAATGATCTAAAAGGAAAGTTTCATTTTTAATCAGAACCAGCTTTATTTACCAGGTATGAGAACGCATACGAGGACTCGGGTTGTACAAATATCACGATGTGCTTAATTATACAATATTGAAAATCAGACACAATCTGCTGTAAGGAACCGCGTCAGAACCCACTAGAAACACGCAGTTTTATTAAATGTGAGCCGAGTCAATTTCTCTTACATTTTATAATCAAACAGAGAAAAAAAAACAGACTTCAATCCAGAAATATCTGCCGTTCTTCTCCAACAATCTTTGTTTTTACTGTAAAATATTACCGGTCCAGTTTGTAAAGGCTCTCTGGTTCCAGAACCAGAACCAGGTTAACGTGTTAGACCATGGAGGTTCTGCAGGAGTCCATAATCTACCCCGTCAGTGACACGGTTCCGTCCCAGATGTTGCTGAGGAAAACTACTGACTGGAGTCCAATCTTCAGCAGGACCAGAACCCAGCAGAACCACGGAAACTCAAAGGTGCAGGATGGATCTCAGAGGGAAAACAAGGAGGGTGGAACCAGGCTCAACGTCTTGTCCTGAGATTTCACACCTTGGTTCTGGTTCAGGTTCTAGGATCAATTCAGTGTCAGATTTAGGTTTGGGGTTAATTTCCAGGTAAGGTTCAGGTTCTGGACTGAGTTCAGGATTAAAATCAGTTTCTGGGTCCGGTTCTGGCTTAAATTCAACATCTGGTGGTAATTCAGTTTTTCTCCGAGCCCAGTTGGAGGTTCTGGTTCAGTTTTTTGCTGATTTAGTTCTGGTCAGTGGTGGCCCTGACGCAGGTACAGCCGACAGCCACGGACCGGTATGAGGCAGAGTAGCAGCGGTTGCTCATCCGGGTCAGAACCAGTATGTTCTGGTAGATGGGAACTGAGTTGAGATTGTGATTTCCTGCCTGGCCCGGTTTCGGAGCGGAACAGAACTCGCTGGTGCAGTTGGCCTCCCAGATAGTGGAGGGAATCTGGTTCTTCACCGTGGTGGTCCTGGAAGAGAAGAGGTCAGAGTTAGGAACATGGTTCCAGGAGCCCACAACAGAACCAGAACCAGGAGTTCTACAGAACCCACCTCCAGGTCCAGGGAGACAGAGACCTCAGGTTGATGCTCCCTCTTCCTTCCGATGAGGAGACATCCGAGGAGAACACCAGCACGGAGTCACACAACGCAGGAGGAACCTGTTCCTCTGAGGAGGCGACCCACAATGCACTGCAGAACACCTGAGGACCACAGCTTGATGTGAGCTGGACCAGAACCAGAACCGCGGCCGAACAAATCACTTCCTGACATTAATTTCCAAACCCGATTTATTTTTAGCGTTTCTATTCAAAGTATGGCCGTCATCAGACCGATTGGGCCGGACCGGTCCTACTGAGCCCAACAGATTCTTATAGAGTCTGACCGGGTCCAGTTCAGTCTGACCGGGTCCAGTTCAGTCTGACCGGGTCCAGTTCAGTCTGAGTCGTCTCAAGTCACGTCGAGTCCAACTCAGTGTGAGACCGACCACAAACCATCAAGCCTGACTGAGTCCGGTCCGGTGTTGCTGAGTCCGGTCCGGTCTAACAGGTAAGAGGCTGGACCTCAAATAAATAAGCTGCACGGGTCAATATTATTGGTCTCGTCACATCAGAGTTTCTAAGAAATAAAAAGTCCCAGAACTTTCTTCTCCAAGCCTTTGGGTTCTGGTTTAGAGACCAGAACCTTAGAGAAATTCTAATAAATGAAGGAAATAATGAGATTTCAGCCTTTGATGGACGGTTATCTGCACAGTGCATCGCCAACAGTACCGGGGAGGTTAAAACAGAAACCCATTTCTGCACAAATGGAGTGAAATCCAAACTCTACAGGGGTGTGCTTTCTTTTTCTGAATGAAATAATAACGCCTGGTTCCCGTCTGAGGGTTAAACGTGAACTAAGTCTCTTTTACCTGTAGGAGAGTTAGAACAGGTGAGGCAGCAATCAGTAAACAATGATAGAAACATTTACATAAGCAGGTAATAAATCAATAAATAATTAAAATAGCCCTAAATCCAAACCTTCCTAAAATAAACAAAGTGGTCTGGACTCATATCTGGTTCCGTGAATATTAAATTAGTTATTATCATTATGCGTTATTATTGATGGAGTTCTAGGATTAATTGGTTTATAACTTATTAAGTGATCAGATCGAACCGTTTATCGTTGAATTTCCTCCCGACTCATTAAAAGGTTTATTATAATTATCACTGACTGAGTTCAGTCAGAACTTCTTATGAGTTCAGTCAGAACTCAGTGGACCGGACGGACCTTAGGGTCCAGCTGTTGGTTCCTGCCGGTTCAAACAATTTAAATATGAGAACAAAAGTTAATTTTAAGATCATCCTGATTTCATTCTAAGGTTTAAACATCGGATCAGATACGAGTTGAACTGTTTCAGAACCAAAGCCCAGAACCCAGTCAAACACAGCAGGTATCAGACGCCCGGGGCCCGTTTACAGCACGTCTCATCACAGCAGGACGTATTATCAGCCATCTAACTTTAACTTCTGCTGGAAACAAGCAGCGAGGATATTTCAGCTCATCTGAGCGTCCTGGCTGAGAAGAACCGAGCAATGATCCGGAGAACCCTGACGGCCTAGAAAGGTTGTTTGTCCTGGAGGCTTCAAGCAGGTTGATGAATAAAATCCTCAAATCAGAAATAGTCTAAAATGTTTCCAGTTTGTGTGAAAGAGTGAAGCACCAGAGTCTCACCAGCAGCATCTTGAACGAGCGTCTCAGCAGCTGCATGTTGTCTCCGCTGTGGCCCGGTCCGGTTCTGATCCTCGCTGCTCTCACATCAGCTCTATATAAGAAGCTGCGTGACCATCAGATCTGATCTGGGATCAGATAACCATTGGAGGAAGTGATAGGGGAGATTCCTCCTATCAATGCAGTCCATCTACAGCACAGCTCTCTCAGGTTATTAAAGTCTTATCAGCAGTTTCAGCGCTGATACAATCTGTGAGAGAAAAGCAGAAAAAGGCAGAAAAACACCAGAAACTCCTACAGACTGAGTTAGAGCAACACACGCCATCACCCGTCCACCCATCCAGCAGAAATCCAAGATGGCAGCCGAGCCAGTTCTGTGTTTAGGAGGTTAGCAGCTCAGGTTTTTCTGCTTGCAGCTTCATTTTATTCCTGACTAAATGTTTATTACTCTGCAGATCTGCAGAGGTGACACAAGGAGTTCTCTGGGGACACAATCTCATGAGAAAACTTGGATTATCATGGCTGGTCTAAACCAACTGGCTTTGACTGCTAGCCTGCACACATCAGCACTATTTGCTTGACTTTATGCCATTGGCCCATTCAGCCCTGCTCACCCAGAACCAGTACCTGGCCCAGCCTGCTGGTCTTCAGCCTTCGGCTCCACCTGCAGCCCCATTAATTCAATTCAATTCAATTCAATTCAATTTTATTTATATAGCGCCAAATCATGAAACATGTCATCTCAAGGCACTTTACAAAATCATTACGGCCCAGAATTTAGCCACAGGCTCCACCTGCAAGCATTCAGACATCCGCCTTCACCTGCAGGGTTAGGGTGGGTGGGAGCTAACCCACCCACCCTAACCCTGCACCTGTAGAGTCCCCAACTACCAGTTCAAAAAAAGTTTAAAAAATAAAACAACTGGACTTTTTTCCAAAGTTTGAAGACGTTTCCCTTCCCATCCAGAAAGCTTTCTCAATTCAAATGTCTGGAGTAGAAGGAGCTACAAGCTTTATATTATTGCCCAACAAGGCCTTGTTATGGCTTAGATATCATGCAAATTAAACCGAAACAGGTCCACTCCTTAGTAATGGGAAGTCGTTAAGGTCGTTGTTGGCCTGGTTTACAGGGGAGATGCAGGCCCGTATTAAGACAATGTGGTGCCCCTGGGCACTATTCCTCAAAGCCCCCCCCCCCCCCCTTACCCGTGCTGTCCTCCAGTCAAAAACATCAGACATAATCAAGGGGATTTCTGTAATTTAACTTACTATTTACTAACTTACACAACTACATGTAGGCATATGAGCAGTGAGCAATATTCAAATATCTCATTTTAAAATGTTGAAATCAAAAAGCACAGCTTTTGATGTCTGCTCATTTTGGATTAATTTTCTGTAGCGTTAAAAAAGACGATACATTTGCACGTACTTGTGGACCAGCTCAACTATGACAGATTGGGGAGGGGGAGTGACAAAGTCGAATCAATCAGATTATACAGATTGGTCAAAAATGTTCCTATATAAGGGAACCAGTTGATTGCTTCAAAGTCCCGACAAGCAGCATTCACTCCTGGAGAAGCGTAGAGCTACAGGGAGAGTCGTCTGCATTGTCCATGGCTTTGCAGCAATCCCTCATACTGAGCAAGCATGAAACTACAGTGGAAAGAAAAACCACCCATTAACGGGAAGGAAAACCTCCAGCAGAACCAGAACCAGGCTCAGTATGAACGGTCATCTGCCTCGACCCACTGGGGGTTACAGAAGACAGAGCAGAGACACAACAAGAGAGACAAAAAGCACAGAAGCTCACATTGATCCAGTAATCTGTTCTACATTAGATGGTAATAGTCGGTGATCTGTCTTCTCTGGATGATGTCACAGTTAACAGAACGTCAGACCAGGTGTACCTACTATGAAGAAAAAAGAGAGAGAGCAGAAAGTTAAAAGCTGAAATGACGACAGTCATTTCAATGTAATGCAATGCACAACTAGAGAACAGTAGACTGAAGAACAGTAGAACTCTATAGAGTGAGAAAAATAGGCCCTGATGTCCTCCAGCAGCCTAAGCCTATAGCAGCATAACTATAGAGGTAGCTCAGAGTAACATGAGCCACTCTGACTAGAAGCTTTGTCAAAAAGTAAAGTTTTAAGATTAGTTTTAAAAGTAGACGGGGTGTCTGCCTCACGGACCAAAACTGGGAGTTGGTTCCACAGGAGAGGAGCCTGATAGCTAAAGGATCTGCCTCCCATTCTACTTTTAGAGACTCTAGGAACCACCAGCAGACCTGCAGTCTGAGAGCGAAGTGCTCTGTTAGGAACATACGGGGTAATCAGAGCTCTGATATATGATGGAGCTTGATTATTAAGGGCTTTATACGTTAGAAGAAGAATTTTAAATTCTATTCTTGATTTAACAGGAAGCCAATGAAGGGAAGCTAAAATTGGAGAAATATGATCCCTCTTGTTGATTTTCATCAGAACTCTTGCTGCAGCATTTTGGATCAGCTGAAGGCTTTGAACTGCATTTTGTTGACTTCCTGATAGTAAAGAATTACAATAGTCCAGCCTTGAAGTAACAAATGCATGGACTAGTTTTTCAGCATCACTCCTGGACAGAATGTTTCTAATTTTGGCGATATTCCGGAGGTGAAAAAAGGAAACTCTGGAAACCTGTTTAATATGGGATTTAAATGACCTGTCTTGGTCAAAAATAACACCAAGATTTTTTACTTTATTACCAGAGGCCAAGTTAATGCCATCCAGATTAAGTGAATGATTAAGAAGTTTATTTTTTGAGGACTCTGGCCCAAAGATTACAACTTCGGTCTTGTCAGAATTTAGATGCAGGAAATTTAAAGTCATCCATCATGATCATGTAGCCTAATCTTGATTTATTTATCATTTATTATTATTGTGACATCAGTGTTCACAAAATGAATAATGCATGGTCTTTCAACACTTTCAAGTAAATAATATAACACTTTATGAAAAATATATTTTTAAAGCATGTGTCATGTGGTGCCCCCCCATGGTTGGTGCCCCTGGGCACTGGCCCACTGGCCCTTATGGATGATCCGGCCCTGGGGAGATGTTGTGATCACCTGCATGGAGGTGAGGGTTGTGGTGAAAATTGGAAGGAATCAACCCTATTGCTGTATTATAAGTTTTGTATGTACTGGGATTTTGTGTTTGGAGAAAATCCTCTTGCAACATGATGACGATGTTTTTGTGTTTATTCTTCTCACCATTATGTTCTGCAGCGTGTCTTTTGGATTCTCTTGCTGATTTGACAAACGCCCAGTTAGGGTACCCACAGGTTTCAAAAACTTACAACACACCAATAGGTTCGATTCCTTTCAACCCTCACCTCCATGCAGGTGATCACAACATCTCCCCTGTAAACCAGGCCAACAACGACCTTAACGACTCCCCATTACTAAGGAGTGGACCTGTTTCGGTTTAATTTGCATGTTATCTAAGCCATAACAATGCCTTGTTGGGCAGTACTATAAAGCTAGGAACTCCACATTACTCCAGACATTTGAATTGAGAAAGTTTTCTGGATGGGAAGCGAAACGTCTTCAAACTTTGGAAAAAAGTCCAGTTGTTTTGTTTTTCAACTTTTTTGAAATGATCATGACCTGGATGACTGAGAACCTTCATCCGCACTAACTACCAGTTACCACAAAGGTTCTACATTGTGCTTTTTAGCCTTCAAAAGTCAACTAAAGGCATATATATGATGAAATACTGCCTTTGGTACTACAGATTATGAAATATGAAATATTAGTTATTTTCTGGTGTATTTTTTCCAACCCGGAAGAAAGACGCTTGCTGATGTCGGCTCTCCCCATGTGGGGGCGCTGTAGAGCCGCTGCACCTATCAAACAGCAGTTTGCTGAGGCTGAGCAGATCAGGACCTAAAAGAGCCTCTTGGTCTGAAGTTTGAGCAGAAAAGATGGAGCTCTGCCTCACTTCATCGCTCGCTGTTTACCGGGCCAGACAGCACAGTCAGGGTAGCTACTTCCTGTCGGGGGGGTGGGGGGGTTGGGTGGTGGCAAATTTTTCTTCACGTCTGCCAAAATCATCAAGTCTAAATTACTTGAGAGCCAAAAAAATATTTTTGTAAATGCTGAAATTACCCCAAAATGATATTGTGAGTTTAGGTTTTAGCTGCTCTACAAAATATGAGCATTTAACGCTTTAATGAAAACAGATTTCCTGCAGGAAAGGGAAGTGAAAATCTTTGCAGATCCAGGGTTTTAAAACAAGGCCGTCATCCAGTTTGCAAATTCTTTTAGGTTCAATTGAAAATAAATTTAACAACATTTTTGTTCAGGATTTGGGTCAGTCTTTCTTTAAAAAACGTTTTCCTTATGTTATCCAATTTTAATCCGATTTATCTGATTAGTTTATCCATTTTATCCGATTTTAATAAATTAATTAAATGCAGATTTTGTTGCACCAAAGTCTGCATTAGAGTAAAAGTCATTGGATAGATGTGTCCTCATTTATTGTGAAATTAAAGAGGAAATAAAAAGTGTGGTTATTAGAAGACAAATGCTGACATTTTTAATCATAAGCAGATTTTAACTTCAATAACTGAGCAGCAAATCAAGCAAAATACCCCTTTGGCCCTTTAACAGGCTAAAAGCATCTGACCTGCTAAAACAGAACACTTTCCCTTTTACTAGGTCACATCTTATTGCCCTGTTTTTGCGCGGTTTACTTGCTAACCCAAATGGTTCCAGTAAAACCTTCACCAGCGGTTTACCTGAAGATGCGTGCTGTGGCACAGTGGCAGCTATGACAGCAGCTCAGCTTCACGTCAGCCCAGAACTTCTGCAGCTTTGGACATTAATAGGTGGTTTTATACAGTTTCCATCTCCCCTCATTGTCTCCTTCTCTATTCCTGCAGCTATCAGAGACAATTTTTATTAGAATGAAAGTTGGTCTCTAAACACAGGAATGCAAACATCAGCTCTTAATTATATTATTGCTTACAGGAAATGTGGAATCTTACTCTGGCCCTGATTCTCCTGCAGACCTCAAAACTTTTTAAAGCCAGATCTGCTCTGGGAGTTATTCAGATGTTAGGAACTCGTCCTCAAACTGGACGCGCTAAACACGACCAGCATCTTCTCAGCTGGGATGGAGTCGCTCCATTTGATGGAGCTGAACTCTGGACTTGCTCACGGAAATCACACAGCAAGCACAGGAACAGAACCGGGCAGAAAATACAGGCAATGGAGCAACGAGGAAGATGAGGTTGACAGAACCAGCAGAGAACCGAGGGAGGCAGTGATCCTGTGAACTGGGGGCCAGCGACTGTCCTCTGTGGCTTCAGGTTCCTCCAGGACGAGAGACGCTTGCAGACCAACGGCTGGATGCAACCTGCTGGGTTCCTGAGGAACCCTGAACCAACCTGGAGGATCTGAGTGGATCGATTTTGGAAAGAGCCTTGAGATGAAGTGCTGTGAACTGGTGCTGTGTGAATGAAACTGAATTGAATGATGTGACAGAAATCACAGCTGCAGAGTCGAGGCAGGAAGCATCTCTCCACTCAATGACCCACGGAGAGCGAGGTGAGGACCTCTGGAACCGTGTCCACTCATCAACCCCATCCGAGGAGTCCTGGACCGACACACTGGACCAACAGGAAATCAGCTACACATGCTGGTCTGAAGCTGGATCCCATGTAGAACCCAGCAGAGGGTCCAAGGATGGACAGGCTTGATCCGAAGATGAAGATGATCTTTAACATCTTCCTGGAACGAGCTCGGCTGGAAGTCTCAGAAAGGCTTCCACTAAGAACCTGCCGACCCGTTCCAGCAACTTAAAGAAAGACGTTCCTCCACCACGTCAAATGAAGCCTTCAGTCGACCTTTGACCCACGTTAGTTTACTTCCAGAGTCGACAAACGGTGGCCACCATGGTCTTCTCTGTCTGCACCTGGTGGAGACACCTGGTGCGTAAATGGCTGGACCTGGACCTGATCTGGACCCAGAAGCTTCTCACCGAGGGTTAAAACTCCTGCTTCTATTCAATTCAATTCAATTTTATTTATATAGCACCAATTCATGAAACATGTCATCTCGAGGCACTTTACAAAGTCAAAATCAATCAGATTACACAGATTGGTCAAAAATTTTCCTATATAAGGAAACCAGTTGATTGCATCAAAGTCCCGACAAGCAGCATTCACTCCTGGAGAACCGTAGAGCCACAGGGAGAGTCGTCTGCATTGTCCATGGCTTTGCAGCAATCCCTCATACTGAGCAAGCATGGAGCGACAGTGGAAAGAAAAACTCCCCTTTAACAGGGAGGAAAACCTCCAGCAGAACCAGAACCAGGCTCAGTATGAACGGTCATCTGCCTCGACCCACTGGGGTTTACAGAAGACAGAGCAGAGACAAAAAAGCACAGAAGCTCACATTGATCCAGTAATCTGTTCTACATTAGATGGTAATAGTGGTGATCTGTCTTCTCTGGATGATGTCACAGCTAACAGAACGTCAGACCAGGTGTACCTACTATGAAGAAAAATGACAGAGAACAAAAAGTTAAAAGCTGAAATAACAACAAACAATGCAGATTGGAGAGCAGTAGGAGAACTCAGCAGAGTGAGAGAAATAGGCCCTGATGTCCTCCAGTAGCCTAAGCCTATAGCAGCATAACTATAGAGGTAGCTCAGGGTAACATGAGCCACTCTGACTAGAAGCTTTGTCACAATGGAAAGTTTTAAGATTGGTCTTAAAAGTAGACGGGGTGTCTGCCTCACGGACTTTGCTTCTCTCCAACCAAACCCAACATTACCTCAGGCTGGGCTGCGTTCCTCTGCTGGGGCGCTGATGTCTAACCCTGACCTTCACACATTTACACACCAGTCAATTAAACACATCTTCTGTTGAAATCTCAGTGAGGGTCTCACTTCTTAGTTGTTTACTCGTCTTACGTCATGAAAAGATGAATAAATGCAGAAGTGCAGCGTCTGTATAGCAGCTAGAGGCAGAAAGCTGTGCTGCAGGCTGGCCTGATGTTTGCTGCAGAAGCTGCTGGACCTGTGCCACCATCCAGGAGAGGCCTTCAGAGATCTTCCTGCACCTCCTGCTTAACGATGCTGATGGCTTGGTGCTCCTTCATTAGTCCGGTTCCACACCTGCACTCTCACAAATGAAACATCAACACAAAAACTTAATCTAACAGAAACAAAGACACATTTAAATACTTTTAACTGTCCTAAAACTCGTGGGGTTTAACACTTGAAGTTTATGCAGCGTATTGACTTCAGCCAAGCTGAATGAAACCAGACAGAATGTTCTTAGGAGCTGCAGGCACCAAGGGAAATTTTTTTAATTATGACTGAAAAGGAGCAAAAGTATAAACTTATAATGTTTGTCCTATTTACAAAAATGAAAATCGAAATCCACTCAGAGGTCCATGAGTCACACGGAGAAAACGTTCAAAACACCAAGACACAACAAAACATCTTAATCACTAATATAACGCTTCAGCATAATAATCCTCAAATTTCTGTAAAAAATAAAATAGAGCGCTTCACCTCGCTATCAATTCATTCCACAAAGTACCACCCTTATCAGAAATACATCTTTCCATCAGCACATCTGCTTCTATTTTTTAGTTCCTTTTAAACTAGATTTACTTTAACTTTTAATAAATTTGGTTTGAATGTTGTTTGGAAACGTTTTCTTATGACCTTTATACATCAATTTTAAAATACAAATTTCAATCAACTCATGAATTTCCAATAAATGTAGCTGTATAGTATAGTTAAGCTAATAGCATGATCTCTATATCCACTTCCACTAATTACTCTCACAGCTCTTTTCTGTAGGAAGAAGATTTAATTTATGTTTTACAGACTCTACCCCACATTTCCACACAATAAGACAGATTTTATAATTTATAGAGTTGTACAATATAAACAAAGTTTTTTTTGTTCAAAATATCCTTTACCTAATTTATTACAGCAACACTTTTAGATATTTTACCTTTTATATGATTTATATAGGGTCCCATTAATAAGAACACTTAGAAACTTAATCTCTTTTGTTTTTGTCCTTCTAATCCTTTAACATATAGTTGTTCATCAACACAGTTTTTGCTGCTGCAAAAATCATAAACTTTGTTTTACCAACATTTAAGGGCAGTTTGTTACTATTAACCATTTTTATTTTTATAAATTCAGTTCCAACTACCTCTAACTCTTTTTAATATATCTTCTCCAGAATAAAAAAAGTTTCATCTTCAAATAGAATGGACCAAAATAATTTAGAAACCAAAGTAATATCAATAACATACATGAGGAAGAGTCTCTAAAAGTAGAATGGGAGGCAGATCCTTTAGCTATCAGGCTCCTCTCCTGTGGAACCAACTCCCAGTTTTGGTCCGTGAGGCAGACACCCCGTCTACTTTTAAGACTAATCTTAAAACTTTCCTTTGTGACAAAGCTTATAGTCAGAGTGGCTCATGTTACCCTGAGCTACCTCTATAGTTATGCTGCTATAGGCTTAGGCTGCTGGAGGACATCCGGATCTAATTTTCTCACTCTATAGAGTTCTACTGTTCTTCAATTATGCATTACGTGTTGTCATTTCTGCTTTAACTTTCTGTTCTCTCTCTTTTATCTTCACCCACTATTACCATCTAATGTAGAACAGATTACTAGATCAATGTGTGCTTCTGTGCTTGTTTGTCTCTCTTGTTGTGTCTCTGCTCTGTCTTCTGTAACCCCCAGTGGGTCGAGGCAGATGACCGTTCATACTGAGCCTGGTTCTGGTTCTGCTGGAGGTTTTCCTTCCCGTTAATGGGGTGTTTTTTCTTCCCACTGTCGCTTCATGCTTGCTCAGTATGAGGGATTGCTGCAAAGTCATGGACAATGCAGACGACTCTCACTGTAGCTCTACGGTTCTCCAGGAGTGAATGCTGCTTGTCGGGACTTTGATGCAATCAACTGGTTTCCTTATATAGGAACATTTTTGACCAATCTGTATAATATGATTGAACTTAACTTTGTAAAGTCCCTTGAGATGACATGTTTCATGAATTGGCGCTATATAAATAAAATCGAATTGAATTGAATTGAGTCTATTGCTGTTAAAATCTCTTCTATCAGCTCAGTTATATCTGTCACAGTTCAATGATTTTGACAATTGCTTAAAATGCTACATATATTAAAACATGTATTTAGTCTGGAAACAATTTCTCTAAAATCTTTGAAAATTGCAGAAGCAGCATAATAGGTCTATAATCATTATATTTGTGCTTATTCCCGCCTTTGTAGATTGGTATTATTTTAGCATATTGTCTGGGAAAACCCCCTTTGAAAATAAATTCCAGATATATGTAAATGGGTCAACAACTACGTCTATGACATTCTTAATGAAAACCATATTCAAATCTACAAAATCATTACTGGTCTTATTTTGACGCAGTTGCACAGCCTGCAGTACTTCACGCTTCTCCACTCCAGCAAGAAAAATCCTGTCAGCAACTTCTCTTATACTTGAAGAGAACTTGAAGAAAACTCCTTTATTCCATATGAAAATATATAAAGAACGGCAGCGATCGAATCATTCCTGATATCAGCTGTTTGGGCTGATATTCACCAAACCGAGAGTTATTAAATAAATATTAAATAACCTCCTCAGTTTTTAGTTTCAACAGAGAAAACCTTTTGTTTCAGTGTTTCTCCGTCTGGAGGGTCGTTTCTCTCCACGGCGCCGCCCAGTGGCGGCCCGCTGCTCCCTGGGGGACGGAATAAATGTTTCATTGACAGGTATGTTGCAATGACAAATAAAGATGATTTCTGGAGATGAAACTACTGTAGAAACGTCGGTGAACTCTGCTGTGCTTCAGCTCAGCGAACACAGAAGGTGCTGCAGGTTCCTGCAGAGCTTCTTATCGCTACTACACATCTGTTGCCTGCGCTGCATCTGAATCAGATCAGGAAAGTTCATCTGATCTTATCTCCACCTGCCTGTGTGGGTCTGAACCGAGGTGACTGCTGAGGCCCCGCCCCCCGTGGTGACATCACCGCTGTGATGTGGTCGACCCTGAGGTCGGAGCAGAGATGATCTCAGCAGCCTTTCTCTGACCTGGTTTAATAGAGGAGGAGGAATTATCAGACAAATCATCAGGTTTGTATCTGAGGCCGTTTACAGGAACTGGAGTCAGCGTTCTGCTCGTCGACCAGGAAGCGGCATCCTGCGGCGGGTTTTAGGTTCAGCAACGTTCTCTTCCTGCTGGAGAACAGAGCAGCTGCTGCTTTCCGCAAAGCCTCCAAGAACCGTCTGGTTCTGATGCTGGTCCTCAGATGACCAGTTCAGTTCAAACGGTCTGAGCCGCCGAGCCGCCAGGGGACCCGACTCATCCCAAGAGTTAATCTGAGGTTTGACAAAACACGCTGACACTGTCAGAAAGGCGTTATTTGTCTTTATACAAGGAAACTACATCGATCAGACGGAGGGTCAGCCATCAAACTGACCTGCAGGTCTTTAGCGCCTGGAGGAAACCTACGCAGACACGGGGAGAACATGCAAACTCCACACAGAAAGGCCTCAAGACTCAAACCCAGGACCTTCTTACTGTGAGACAAGAGTGCTACCCACTGGTCCACCATGCAGTCAAGATTCAAGACGGATCAAGATCTTTACTGTCGTTCTGTCCCCGTGATGAAATGTTTGATGAGACAAACATGAACCGCTGTCACCTCCTGAGAAGCTGAACGCGGACAGATTGGCCTCTGATAAGGTTTAAATGCTCCAGAGCGGCAGCAGCAACCTTACAGAAGGATGTGAATCACTGTGCAGCTGCATGAATGCATCAGACACAACAGTAAAAAGTGAAATGTTCGAGTTAATTGATGCTAGAGTAAAAAAACACAAGTAGCAGTCAGTAAATCACTGTGTCGCAGCATAAATGCATCAGACGGATGTTCCCGGAGAAGTTAAAGTGTGCAAGTAGTCAGTACTAAAAATGTGAATCTTCAGGTTAAAGAACTGAGTAACACTAGAACCGGTCCGGATCGCAGTCCGTCTGCTGATTCCTGGTGGAAACTGGGGCGTCTTCAAGTTCATTAATAGAGGGTAGATCATGAGAGAGGCCATGAAGACGGCAGCCCTTCAGACTAACCGGCCCAGACGTGATACCAGAACATCCTGGTCCAAACTGGTAAAACAGCGGCGTCACCTGCTGTTAAAAGCATCAGAAACTCTGAGAAGTCGCTGTTTCTGTACTGTGACCCTATTTAACTCCAGACTGAAATCCCTCAGTGATCCCATGGCGCTGTAGATATTCCTGTAGGTGGAGGAATATGGAATAGAACGAATAGAAACACTTTTATTTTCCCAGAGATTCAGGGACACAGACTGGATTAAGATTAGCAAACATAGGATGAACCTTTAAGAAGAATCTGGACCTCAGCATGAATGCAGGCAGCTGGGAGACAGGCGTTAACCAGCTTCACAGTGATGGCTACAGACCTGGAGACCTGGAGACCTCCTCAGCTGCCTGCTGGGATGCCTCACCTGAGCAGTAAAAAGCTGCAGGTGTTGGACAACCCTGGAGACCTGATGAAAATGAGCTGGAGTCTGGGTTTCTAGCAGGAGGTAGAACAACGGAGTCAGGACATAACAGCTTACGGGTGATCATTAAAGAACTTTTATCTTTAGGCTTATCGCTGTGAAGAAATCAGAATAAAACCGAGTCTTCACCCTTATAACAGCAGCCTGATTGTCAGCTAATCAGCTTCTCAAGATCTCTAATGAAACCTGAAGTCTGTCCTTCTGCCACCTTCCCTCGGCAGGCTCATTGATCCAGGGCACTGTAACAGCTTCACACGCTAGTTTTAAATCAGCAGCACCATCCAGAATGTGAAAGTCATTCAGGAGCTGGCCAAGATCTCCATCGTAACGACACACAGGAGGCCGGGAGCCTGGCAACGCTGTAATGCTGCGATGCTGCAATGCTGCAACGTTTCAATGCTGTGACGCTTCAATGCTTCAACACTTCAATGCTGCAACGCTTCACCGCTGCAACGCTGTGACGCTGCAATGCTGAGGTGCTTCAATGCTGCAACGTTTCAATGCTTCAACACCTCAATGGTGCAACGCTTCACCGCTGCAATGCTGCAACTCTTCAATGCTTCAACACTTCAATGCTGCAACATTTCAATGCTGTGACGCTGCAACGCTTCACCGCTGCAACGCTGTGACGCTGCAATGCTGAGGTGCTTCAATGCTGCAACGTTTCAATGCTTCAACACCTCAATGGTGCAACGCTTCAATGCTCCGACGCTGCAATGCTTCACCGCTGTGACGCTTCAATGCTGCAACGCTTGCAAAGCTGCAATGATGTGCATTGATCAGGTGACGGGAGGCGAGCCAGGACCAGGAGATAAAAGGTCAAACTGATGGAGAACATCTCCATGGATGGTGTCAGAATGCACTTCTGGGTTTTGTCCCTCATCCTAACAGATCCTGCAGGAATCTCTCCCTGATGAACCATCAAGTTTCATCATTTAATTTGTAAACATCACATTAATTCAGTGATTACATTAACTTCGGGAACTAGCAACAAAACATGGATCATTTCATTTATGTTGCATGTGTGGAAAATGTATCAATGATTCTGTCGGCCTGCGGTTTCCCACAATCCTAAACGCAACATTTTTATTTATTTGTTCCACCTTTAGCTGGAGGGATACTCTCTCTGAGATCTAAGATCTCATCATCAACAGAGACCTGATAAAATAAAACAACAAAAAATCTAATGTTACAAACTCAGGAACAAAACAAGTTAAACATTTGAGTCACTTTAATGAGTTGATATTCAGAGTTGTGAATGTTTGAAGGTCCTTCAGTTGACTGCAGAGGTTTAAAAAGGTTCACATGCAGAAGATAGGCTCAAAATTATGGAAAGGTCTGCAGACGAGGGGTTCTGCTGCCTGGTTCTGGACACATGCAGACTGCAGTCGGTTCCATCTTCCTGGCTGTGGTTGGACCTTCAGGTTCTGTGGAAATATCGACCTCTAGAGGCGGAGGCGGGAATTACAGCGTCTCCGGGGGCAGTGTTGATGTTCTCAGTCATCTGGGTCCAAACCAAACGTTCTGGTGTACTGGGGAAATATCCGTGTAGACCAAGAAGACACCAGAAGGTCAAAGCAATCTGGAGCAAACTGGACTATTTTGGTTCTGGTTGGTCTTTGGGTTGTGTTTCAGGGTCCAACTGGGCAGCGGCACAGCAGAGGCTCTTTGGTCCCTCTGGTCCCTGGGAGTCCCGCATCCAGCCAGATGTTCCCTCAGGCTTCCTGAAGCTGCTCTGTTCTGCTCCATGTTCCTCAGGAAGCCATCGCTTCACCCTCAGGGGTCTCCACTGGGCACTGGGGGAGTCTGGTGGTCCATCACTGAGACCCTGGGAGGAAGCTGGAGTACCCTGAGGGAACCGAGGCACGCACAAGGAGAACAAGCCAACTCCATGCTGAAAGGACACAGGCTGGGATTTGAACCCAAGACCTACTTGCTGCATCACCTACCAAGATGAGAATGTTAATGTTCAGCACCTAGAAGGAGGTTTAAACGTGGCCTGGCGCTCCTGCCTGAACACCTGGTGAGACCCAAACATCTGACGG
Source organism: Fundulus diaphanus (assembly GCA_037039145.1). Classification (NCBI taxonomy): domain Eukaryota; kingdom Metazoa; phylum Chordata; class Actinopteri; order Cyprinodontiformes; family Fundulidae; genus Fundulus; species Fundulus diaphanus. The sequence continues at coordinate 1,316,171 of CM073122.1, forward strand.
AGCAGCTTTGGCTCTGCTGAGGATCTGCAACCAGCTCCTCTGTGCGTGGTTTGTTCTGTCTGTGGTGGCGGGTCCATGTAGAGCGGCCAGGATCTCCTGGTTCTGTTGGGCCTAGGAAGCTGGATGGTGAGTGAAGCAGAGGTTCAGTTCCTGGATGTCAGTTTGCGGCCGCAGCAGAAAGCCCCTCCTCTGGGCTCAGGGTGTTTCCAGTCAGACGCTGCAGTCCTAGAAAGACGAACTCCGTCAAGGCGTCACACGGAAACTCTGAGCTGCTCTGACCTGGTTTGTGAAGCAGGTCCTGGGTTCATGACATCCTATTTATATTGTCTTTACTCTGCAGGCCCGATGCAGCGCCTTCTGTCAGAACCAGTTCACGCTTCAGTTTATTTAGATATAATTCACACGTCATCTCAAGGCTCTTTACAAAGTCAAATTCCATCAAATCAAAATCATTTTCCTTCACTTTATTTTCTTTGCATCCAAATTTATTTTCTACAATGATTGAACCTCTGAAGACGCGATAACTTCAGCCTAAAAATCAGCTTTAATGCCTAAAAACGATCAGTTTCTATTAGAAAATGGATTTCTTGCTCCTGGCAGATCTGCAGATGAAGCTGATGATTGATCAAACGTTTGTGTTTTTCAGCCTTTGTTGCTCAGGTTTGGACTAAAGTTCTCAGATCTTAAGAGGTTAATTCAACGCATATCTACACACGATTCATCATCTCAACTAGAACCGAAAGGTTTGCAGCATTTTCTCAACAGCACCAAAGGTTCAGAGGAGCTGAAGTCCAGGAGAGGCCTCCCCAGAAGGAAGAGGAACCTGCAGACCCTTCATGATCATGAAGGTTTTAACAAGGACCGGTCGGATCTTTCACATATTCCTTTACCAGAACTATTCACACCCTCCACCACAGCATGATGCCGCCTCCACCGTGCTTCATAGCACAGATAGTGAGAACCAGCTGCTGTCTCCACAGATGGGGCCTGGAGCTCAGACTAAAAATATTAATTCTGGTTTCTGAGACCAGAAGGTTTTGTTTCTCCTGGTCTGCTGATCTCAGAGGTCCAGTTCTACTAAATGTCCATCTGGTTGGTAGTAGTAGTAGTAGTAACTTTATTTTTCCTAATGTGGGCAATTTGTGTGCAGTAGTAATAAACATTCACACTTCACACATAAAAAACCCCCACAAGAAATACATAAAATATAAAAATAAGGTGAATAAATATATATAAATATGTGCAGCGCAGAGAATGAATAAAGCGAAGGCCTATATGTATGCAACGTGTGACTATCTGCTTTTCCTGGTAGCGTTTAGCAGCTGGACAGCAGAGGGAAGAAAGGAATGTTTGTATGTGTTTGTCCGGGCTGGTGGATATTTAAAACGGGAACCAGAGGGTAGAAACTGACATTGGTTGTGTAGGGGATGGGTGTAATTATCCAAGATGGACTCAGCCTTCCTAATTACCTGCTCTTTGTATATTTCAGTCATGTTTTTCTGTTGGACGCCTGTGATTTTACTACATACCTTAATAATCTTGGATATGGCATTTTTATTCTTTACGTTAAGAAGAGCAAACCAGCAGATGGCAGAGAAAGTGAGTATGGACTCTATGAAGGATCTGTAGAACATGGTCATCATGTCAACCTGAAAGCTGGCTAGCTTTCTGAGGCAGTATAAGCGCTGCTGCCCTTTCTTACACAGCATGTCTGTGTTGCTGTTAAAATTTAATTTGTCGTCTATAATAGACCCAAGATATGCATGGACGTTCTGGATGCTTCTCTCATCTCCATGAGGGAACACTGAAGGTTCTGGTGGTTCCAAACTTCTTCTGATGCCAGATAATGGAGACCACCAGGCTGTCTGAGACGTTTGCTGCTGCTGATATTTTTCTATCCATCTCCAGATTTAGCCTTAGAACATCTGGTCCCAGAGGTCTGCAGAAGGTCCTCAGACCTTCATGCTGGGTTTCTGCTTGGTCAGCTGAGACCTTCTGTTCAGAACCATCTTTGGACCATTCTGGACCAGTCAGCAGAACTTACCTCAGCAGAACCTAGATCCGGCTGGAGAAACATCTGTCGGTCCAGATCCACCTGAGAGGTTCGCTATGTGGGTGTGCATAAGTAAAAATGTTTTATTTATTAAAATGTCTGAAAATAGATTTTAAGTTTCTTTATGAATAATAAATTATTTTTATTTATTCAGCACCTTTCACAGATAAAAATCACAAAGTGCTTCACGTGAATAAAGGAAACGATAAAAACAGCTGATTAAGTCAAAGCCTGTCTGTGGAGCTCAGAGGAGGTCCGGAGAATCAGAACCAGAGCCTGAGAAGCTGGACCTCTGCAGGTCGAGTCCTGGGAACCACCAGCAGCGTCTGGTTCAGTGTTTTTTAACCAAAATTAATCTGAAAACATATTTTAGAACAAGTCTGTGACATAAACTACAGAGAAGGAGAAGGGCTGAGAAGAATTTTTACTTAAATACATTTTTTGTTATATTTTTATTCCTGATTTAACAGGAAGCCAATGAAGGGAAATAAAATGAAGGGAAGCTAAAATAGGAGAAATATGATCCCTCTTGTTGATTTTCATCAGAACTCTTGCTGCAGCATTTTGGATCAGCTGAAGACTTTGAACTGCATTTTGTGGACTTCCTGATAGTAAAGAATTACAATAGTCCAGCCTTGAAGTAACAAATGCATGGACTAGTTTTTCAGCAGGAATACAGAAATAACCAAGTTTAAACGTAAAGGTCGACTCCTGCTGATCTATTGAACTTTATCGTGAGATCTTGTAAAGCTGCAGGCTGCTGTCCTGGTTAAGCTCTTCAGATCTGTCTGATTTTCTCTGCTTCAAGCATTAAAATTGTGCTGATTCAGACAGCATGGGAACATAAACACACGTCTGCGTGCAAAAAGCCCTGACTGTCCTTAAAAGGCGCTGCAGGTTTTCCTTGATGGTCCACCCAGCAGCGTGAAAGCTGCTGCAGCCTGATGCAGCAGGAAGTCGTTGAGATCAGAGATAAGCGGCGAATGAATGGAAGCAGGTCAGAGAGGAGCTGGCAGCGTGGGCTGCAGAGACAGAAAACACGCGCAGGACACAAGTGATAACTCAGCAATCTGAGCGCGCTGAGTCACAGCATGACTGGAAACCAGGTCAGAGCGGCAGCGGGCCCCATCCTGCTCCACCCGGGGGGCCCTGCCCTGTAGAGACTCCCGCAGGATCCGTAGGGATCAGTGAATCGGGGAGGTCCACCAAGGAGATCCAGCAGAACCCTGAGGAATCAGGCAGGGGTCCTGCACCTCCTTCAGAGGGACACAGAGGGCCTCCAGAGAGCCACTGAGGCCCTCAGGGGCCCCGCAGAAAGCCAGCATGGCACTCCGCTGAGACCAGGGCCACGCGCGGGTTCTTCTGCAGCTTGTTTGGCATTAAACAGACCACGATGAAACCTCTGACATGAAGTGAGATCATGGTGTGACTCATTACCGAAACCTTCACGTCTCTTTTCAGGTTATCTTCATCGGAAATCTCCTGCTCTGTTTACATCCAACCACCTCAGAGATACCCTGAGATCCCCCAAAGTAGCGGGAGACATCCTTCAGCTGCTGCTGCCGCCCAGACCCAGGAGCTGGACCCGCACTGGACCGGGACCAGAACCAGAGGAGCAACGTTTTATTTAGAGCCGCCCTTCAGGGCAGAGAGAGCTCAAAGGTGGTAGGACAGTAGGCCCAAAGACAAGGCTAGCTGAAAGCGAAGGTTCTGGTGGAGCGCTCAGCGAGGCAGACGTCAGGTTCTGATACGTCCAACATTCAGGTCCATTCTAACAGCTTGGACTAGAACCAACCTGATCACAGCCCAGATCTCCAAAGCTGGGGTTAAATCCTTTCTTAATGTCCAGAGATGTTGTGAAACAGACCAGCTTTAGATCCAGTCGGACCACAGAATCAGAACCACTGAGATGTTCTCCTACTGCTCTCCAACTATGTATTATTTGCAACTATCTGTGCCAAAAATAGCAAAGAAACAGATGTTGGCATCCTGATACTCTTTATTTCTCTTGCTATAGGAAGTACCCCTGGCTCAATGGTCAGTGGTTCATCACAGCAGTGTTGTGCTATTACACACTGTTTAAAGTTATTTAATGTTTAATAAATAACTCTCTGTCTCTTAGGTATTGTCTGGTGAATATCAGCCCAAACAGCTGATATCAGGACAGTAGCTGAAAGGGATGATTCGAGCTCTGGCTTTAACAGCAAACTCTGCACACATATATAGAATAAAGCAGTGACAAGTTCAAGAATTTATTAACAGAATTAAAATGAACATCCAGAGAACATCACTATAGAATGCTGTTTATCCGAATTAACACTATATTTCAATCAACAAATCCTCTCTACTAGGCTAGTGAGACTTAACTAAACTACTAAACAAAATGAAGATAAAAAGAAGCTAAGGAACTATTTACATGCAAAGAAACAAAGGACAAAATACAAATGGTTGATCATAATCATCAGAATGATTCAGTGAATCCTGGTTCACTGAGTTAAAGAACCAAAGTTCAACTTAAAGAACATGGAATGAGGTTAAATTAACTTAACTAATTTAAAACATTTGGCATGTGTTTTAAACCATTCACAATGCAAATCCCGAGTTAAACAAAACGTTATTTGATAAAATAACATTTTCTCAGTAAGAATCTGTAAACTTTAGGAACGCTTGATTTAACTAATGCGATTATACCTCCAGGAGGTATCGGTTACTTCTAAAGTTGAACAAAACACCTTTAAATCGACATTATTATTCCATATTAATGCGGTAATAACGCTAATATCTGGAAACCGGATGTTACCGGGAGCTAATAGCATTTAGGCTAGCGGATTTTCGGCACTAATTTAAAAAAACTCTGGCTTTATTTTCGTCGTAGTGAGTAGACCGGTTAACGCAAACATCAATGTCCCATCAGTGTCTACAACTCTTATATAACGTTTGTTATAACCATAAAAACACACTCAAATCACATCGGCAATGACATGGTATCAAAATGCTAGCGGAAGCTATGTCGCTCAGTCCCATGTGTTTTAAAAACACAATGTAACCGCATCGCACAAAACTTCCAAATAAACCATTTATCTTTCCCTGTTTGGTTCTCTGCAAACCTGTCGGTGCCTCGTGTGAGTTCAGTTCACTTTGGCCGTCCAAGGAAGAGCAGTGGTCCAGGAAAACGATGGTTATTTCAGCAGCGGGCTAGCATGCAGCCATGAGCTAGCCTAAACGCGGTCAGGGTGCAGCGTAGGCCGGCCCGACGTCCTGCATGCAGTCTCTGAGCTCTCATCTTTTTATTTCCATCATGGCTTTCATGGCACAACAGCAGATAGCTGCTCATCATAGGCCCGGTTCTACCTCTGGTTCTGGTTCTGCTGGAGGTGTTCTCTTGTTAAAAAGGGGTTGTTCCTTTCCACTATCCCCACATGCTTGCATCAGTGTGAGATACAGATCCAATCGTGGTTGAATTCAAATGTTTTAGTTTTTGTGACGGATCGAAACAAAACCGTTTGTGAAACAAGACAAATGACAGAGAAAGTCTTTAGACTGTGAACATGAAGACTTTATCGCAGGTCTTTGGTTTAATCATTGGAGAATGTTCTGAGAGTTCAGGCCTTCGTTCTGAGCACTGTTGGGTTCTGGATTGAAACTGTGCGGCGGCAGCAGCTGCTGTGTCTCCAGCTGTTGGACCGAGGCGGTTCAGAGAAGTTCAGTCGGTACAGAATCAACACATTTCAGGGTGAAACGGGATTCTGCAACCATGCTGTGACCTAGAAAAGCTGCTGTCAAGGTTTGATGCAGAATATTTCATCCTCAAAGCCAGAAAGTGGGTCGACGTTCAGACTTCGTCAGCCGGGTCGCTGCGGTTTACAGAGGAGGATCAAACACGCTCAGGGGGTGACATCACCATACACAGTGCGGCGCCGGCCCGCATAAAAAACCGAGCTGTTTACGCTGGAGTTCATCAGAACAGCAGTCAGGAGGGGAGGATCAGCACCAGCAGCTCAAACCGGACCTCCAGCTGAGCCTCGGGAACTTTCAGGGTTAAACGAACCGCCTGCAAACACCAGGAGCACCTGACCCGACACAGATCCGACCAGAACCAGCATGTTTCCAGCCTCAGACAGCTCCAGTGTGACGGTGAGAAAACCAGCAGAAGTTCTGATGGGTTCATTTCTTTACAGAATCAGCTCAGAGTCCAACAGAACCCAGAACAGGTCAATGTTAAACAAACATTGTCAGAACCGTGAGCTCCTTTCATTTATCTCTCCATGCGGACCTGACTGCCGGTTCTGATTGGCTGAGTGGCGCTCCTGTCCTGTTAGCGTTAGCTTCAGGATCATTTTTACATGTTTTATATATTTTTGTGCTTTGCTGCTTTTTCTGGGCCGGGTCATGTTGTGGATGAGAACGGGTTCTCAGGCTCTTCATCCAGCACAAAGCGTGGCGTTGGTTCTGGAGGCAGCCGACTTTGGGTTTTGTGTAATTTTAGCTGTTGGACTGACTGTCTCTCCATCTCTGTTCAGAAGGTTTATTCCTGTTAAAGTTGACCTCTGTCTCCTCCTCAGGCCTCCAGGGCTGTCGCCATGATAGCGATGGTGGTGATGATGGCGGTGGCCATGACAGAGGCGGCCCCTAGGCACCACTCAGAAGAAACCTACTCCCTGCTCCTGGACCCCAAGGTCCTGGTGCCCAGCAGGAACCTCCGTCCACTGGAGAACGCCTCCATCTCGCCCTGGGCGTACAAGTGAGTGTCGGCCCGCCGGGTTCTTGTTAGAGAAATCAGAGACGCTTTTCTTGACCCGTCCCCGCCTCTGTCCTCAGCACGTCCAGCGATGACGCGTTGTTCCCACCCGTGATGTCAGAGGCCCGCTGTCTGCTGCAGGGCTGCCTGGACCTGGAGGGCAAGGAAGACCTGAACCTGAGGTCCCGGCCCATCATGCACCAGGTGCTGGTGCTGCGCCGGGTCAAGACGCCGGGGGAGGGGCACAAATACCATTACCGCCTGGAGACCCGCGTCATCGCCGTGGGCTGCACCTGCGTCCGGCACATGGTCCACATCCAGGAGTGAAGACCTGCTTGAGTTGATGGGCGTCTGATAGTCACTGGAGGAATTCATGAAGAAATATATCTGTTCCATTTCTGTAAGGTTTTACGTCAAACCAGAGAAAACTACACCACTAAGTTACACATCAGGAGCCTTGTCAAGTCTTATTTATGCTTATTTAAGTTTTATTTAACAGTTTTCTGATCTTATTATTTGTATGTTGATGTATTTATTGTCTAAAAGCGCCGAGTCAATAAAGTCAAATGGAGCCCAGAGATAAAGTGTTCTTGCTTTATTCTTTAAAATATAATGTGATTTCTGTACATCTGAAAGAAGCAGCCGAAAGCACTGCAAGACAAATCGCTGATTCATTCATTCACTGATCCACTGATTCATTCACTGATTCATTCATTCACTGATCCATTCATTCACTGATTCATTCAATCATTCGTTCGTTCAGATCAGGGAGTTTATGTTGATGTGATGAATGAAGACATTTTTAACAGAATCTGAGGAAGTTGGACCGCGGGGACACTATGGTTTTGTCAATAAACAAGAAGTCCAATTAGCCAATCAGAACGCAGGCAGTACCTCCTGATTGGTCCACAGAGGTTCTGTTCTGAAGCAGAAACAGGAACCAGCTACATTGCAAGCTCCTGTACCTGCACATAGACATGATCACTGCACACCTTCTTCTTCTCTTTTCTCTGTTCTAATCCCAACCTGGACCAGAACCACCTCCTTACTTTGACTCTTCTACAGACCAGGGGTCCGTTCTTCGTACGTTGCTTAAAACATCCAAGATCAAATGACACATCCAAGATGATTTCATCCGGCTAATCATGATCCGGCTAATTGGGTTCTTCGAACACACCTGTTGTTTAGGATTAGTATGGCTGGATTGACTTATCTGAGATAACTGCGCGTTCATGCGTTTGTTTAAAAGGGGAAATGTATCGATAGTAGAAACATTGATCAGCAACGCTGCTATTGGCTGTTCAGCATGGCCAAAGAACGGCCACAGTTTTTCTCCCAAGCAGAACAAGAGCTTTTAATGGAAGGTTATGCCGAATTTGAGTCATTAATTAAAACACCTCAAAATCTGTTAAAGCCAGGAGAGAGGGCTGGCAAAAAGCAGCAGACAAATTAATGCGTAAATACTGTCCATGGTAGATGTTTCTATCCCTTTCTACAGTATGAATTTTTCCATTTTAATAATCTCATATTTACTTTGTTCTTTTATGTCAGAGCCTCCACAGGACCCACTAGAACATGGGGACAAGTAAAAGTGAAATACAAGAATATTCTACAAAATGGTAGCCTTTAATTATTATACTTTATTTTAAAAGGGCACTTGTTATGTCAAGAGATCCAAATTTCAGTGTCATTCCTTAGACACGGGAAGTAAAGGACATGTGCAAACTGGGAATTTTAACAAAAAAAAATCTTTATCCATAAAAAATTAAAATTTTCCTTTTCCAAGTCATCCACAGTTTACACGGCAAAACTGTATTGCTCTGTGGCTAGATAATCCATCCATAGTTTTTTCTAATACAATATACGGCTCGACAGGAAGCAAGCCTTTCAAAGTAAACTAAACTTCACAATAAAATGGCCCGAACAAATCTTCTTACTGAATAGGATAAAAATAAAAAGCAAACCATCATACAAATAACTTAAATATTTTAGATTTATGGCTCCAACACCACTTTTTAAAAGCCACTGTTAAATGATGTGTTTGTCTGTTTATAACAGCCACCAAGAAAATCTCTCTACTGTCGCGCTGCGCTCAAGGATCCTGTCTATTGCGCAATACGCGATTAATTCGAAAAACTCTGCAAATTATTCTTGCACCTTCCGCAACAGGTTGCAGCCGTAAAAATGGACATGGCTACGGCAGACTTCCCTATCTCCTCTGCTTATACAGCCGTGATCTAATCTTGTTTACATGAAATAAGCCTGCTCTCGAGCAGGCTTAAGCTGGCGCACATGTTGCTATGACAACAAGTGCAGGATGTCTTTCGAAGAACCAAACGATCCAAGATCATGCCAAATCGTCAACAATGAAATCCTGCTAACTGAGTTAGCGACGTACGAAGAACGGACCCCAGGTTTGGGTTCTCTCACTGGGACCGGTTTATTCAGATCAGTCATGTCCTGCTGTGTTGAAGAAAAGGAAATTTGACTTTGATTCTGGTTCTGGAGGACTTTAAGCCTCTTTAAATGTTTGGACCGGTCCACCTTCAGCTTTCACTGTGTCACCCAAGAACATTTTAATTTTTCAGTCAGACCTGCTGAGAGTCACAGAATGAGATGGTTCTGGTCTGAACCGGGCCTAACTCTAAGCCTAATTGTGTTTCAGTTTCAGAAACAGCGTCAGACGGTTCTGGTCTCTGAACTACTGGACCTTTCATGGCTTCATTGGTCTTTCTCCTGCAGGTGTTGCTGGATCTCACATCTATTCTGGCCCGGGGCTCCAAGTTCTTCTAACCTCTGTTTTAAGTCAGAATGTCACCTCAGATTCTGGTGTGAACCCAGTCCTGGTTTGCTGCTGTACTCACTGGGGCCACTAGATGTCACCAAAGAGCGTCATGGAGGTTCAACCTGTCCAGCAGAGGGCGCAGTTCCGCTAAGAGTATCTGAACTGATGCATTAAGTCTCTGGTCGATGTGGTCCAGTTGTTCTCTCAGACAACTCTGCGGGTTCCTTTGAGCCATGTTGGGTTCTGGGTTGTGCGCCTACAGTCACACTCACGCATGAAGACATTGGCACTGTTGGCATGGCAACAAAGCATATTAAAGTCGCAGGAATCCATCATGACTGAATCTGCAGCGATTCTCAAAGTAAGGAGTTTGTCTCTTTAAAGAGTCCTGGTGGAGCAGTCAGTCCCTCAGTCCTCCTCTTCTCTTGTGCTGCTGTCAGTCCCTTCCAGTCAGACCAGCGCCAGTTTCCCAGTCCGTCATCCAGGTAAACAGCCCTCAAAGTCGGCTTCTCAATAAGGTTCAGCTTGTGTTGTGATCAGGCCATCATGACACCTGAAACAGAGAGCGGGGGGGAATCAGCGTACCGAAACATCAAAACACATAAAGATAGAACCACACTGCTGTTAGACCCAAACACCTAACCCAGACCAGGACCCTGACCCAATCTCAAACATCCTCCATCTCATTCAAACTGATACCTAAAGTTCTGACTGCTAAGAAACGATGAACGACCAGTCAGTCACAACTCTGACACTTTCTTCTGATGGTTATGTTCTGATAAACCCAATAATCCACATTGCTGTCAGCAGAACCTGAACGGTTTGTCTGATCCACCTTCAGACCTCAGACCAGGTATCAGTCTGGGAGTATTTAGCTAAAGGTGGCCAATGATAAAATATATATTTAAGCCCGAACCAGTAAATATCAAATGACTTTCTTCTTTGTTTAGGAAGATCAGCTGATTTCATTTTCTGGCATAAGTGTGGATTTTATCCTCCACCATCATCTCAGCCTCCTCATCCTCACCTCCACACTGTGTTTGTCCTGTAAGACAGAAAGAGACAGAGACAGGCGTTCATTAGAGACTCATGTCCCTCTGACAGAATTCAGTGACAATGGGTGGGGCCAGTGGGGGAGAGGGTGCGATTAGTGGGTGGGGGCAGTGGGTGAGAGCAGTGGGTGAGATCAGTGGGGGTCTGGGTGGGGTCAGTGGGTGAGATCAGTGGGTGAGGTCAGTGCGTGGGGTCAGGGTGAGATCATAGGGGGTCAGGGTGAGGTCAGTGGGGGCCTGGGTGGGGTCAGTGGGTGAGGTCAGGGGAGGTCCGGGTGGGGTCAGAGGGTGAGGTCAGTGGGTTGGATCAGTGGGTGGGGTCAGGGTGAGATCATTGAGGGTGTGGGTGGGGTCAGTAGGGGTCTGGGTGGGGTCAGTGGGTGAAATCATTGGGGGTCTGGGTGGGGTCAGTGGGTGAGATCAGTGGGTGGGGTCTGGGTGAGATCATTGAGGGTCTGGGTGGGGTCAGTGGGGGTCTGGGTGGGATCAGTGGGTGAGGGCGGTGAGTGGGGTCTGGGTGAGATTATTGAGGGTCTGGGTGGGGTCAGTGGGTGGGGTCAGTGGGTGGGGTCAGGGTGGGGTCAGTGGGAGTCAGCGGGTGGGGCTAATCTCCGGTTCTCACCTCCTCCTGTGAGGCGTTCAGGTGCATCTGTAGCTTGTTGGCGTCGCCGCGGTGCTCCTGGCGCTCTTTGGTCAAAGCTTTCTGAGCGACTTCGCGCTCGTGCTCCCGCCTCTGAGCCAGGTGCTTCAGCAGGTCCGCCTCCTGACACTAGGGGGCAGAGAGCAGGGTGAGCTCAGGTGTAAAGCGGTCAAACAGAAACCTTCCAACCGGAGGCGAGAACAGTGAGTGAACTGGGACTAAAGTCCGGCCGGTTTGGTTACACCAGTGGATGAAAGATGTTGGACACCTGGCTGTGCTGTAATTGGTCAGTCTGGATGCAGGTTAAACATATTAATGTCCCAGCAAAGGTTTGCTGTAGACTTGCTTTGCACCCTGAATAACTTTTACATTTATTTCTGAACATTTACTTCTATCACAACTCGTTCAGAACTGCACCTGCACCTCAAACGCAGCCCTCCGCCTACCTTTCTCCTTTCCTGAGCGGCATCCAGCTTCTTCTGGATCTCCTCCAGCGATGGTTTCTGACGAGGAGGCGTGGTGGCCCTCAGCTCAGGAGTGCCATCAAAGGTGGGCGGTTTCAGGATGACCTCAAAGGCCTGGCCGCTCGCTCGCTTGCTCAGCTCGATGACCTCCATGTCCCGGATGTTGCACAGGTTCAAGTCCACCAAACCTGCAGGAGACCACATGCTTTACAGTCCAGAACCTCGGAGAGCTAACTCAGGGGCCACAACCTTTACGATCCGTTCCTGCCCTCCGTCCAGCTAAATATTCTATCTATCATGGAAGTTTTTAGTAATTTTTAAAGAACCACCCCTTCATTTCTATTTAAAAAACATTATTATGCAACAAACGTCTGCAAAAAAAGGATGGATACTAAAATGTGTTGAAATTTGTGGAAAGTTACATAAACAGAGGCAGAGAGAAGCGACCTGATGTCAAGTATTACTGGTACATTTGTTATAATATCTACATTTTTTCTTTAGTTATTAAATTATAAAGAGCCATTGGGGAGGGTCCAAAGAGGTACTTGGAGCTACAGGTTGCAGAACCCGTCTGGTGCCAGAACCGGACCCTGATAGGTAACCATCATCACACAAGTGGGTCAGAATAATTGGGTCCTGGTTCAGGTTTGGATCGTCTCGCATCTTTGTTTTTTCTGTGAGCTCTAAACCCTGAAAGTGGACCCGAGAGGTCCAAAAGGTTCTGAACATCGTTCCCAGCAACAGGGCACATCTACAGCAGACTTGATGTTATCCCAGTTTGAGGAGTTCTGACCCAAAGAATGATCCGAACCCGTCAGGAGTTCTGGTTTCAGCTTCTAAGAAGCGTCCGCTCCAGGAGGAGGGAGACCCGATCCAATCAGCCGGGCTTCCTCAGACAGAACCTTTGGCCAGATGCCATTGCATGACCGGGATTAAAGAACTGAGCTGGACTGGAATTACCTGGCCTGAATTGGACCTGTTTATATTCTGGATAACTGGATATTACTCGGTTCTGATCCACCTGATCGTTTAATATAGATGAACTAAACTTGCTGAACTGAACGTTCAGATTGGAAACCTGGAGCTGGAAGCCAGACCCAGATCCTGTAAGCTGGTTTTGGTTCCTGACCCAAACCCTGAACAGAGGTTCTGCTGCTCACCTTCCTTCTGGTCGGCTGGTCGCTCCCTGGGCTCAGGGAGGATGCAGGAGCAGAAGATGGACACCAGGGGGAGCTCTCGCATCTTCTCTCTGTATGCTGGAGGACGCAGGAGAGAGAAAACGGCATGAATCCGCATGACGGCATGACGGGATCAGCCCGAACCCAGGAGAACCCAGGAGAACCCAGGAGAACCCAGGGGTCAGAGGTCCATCTTACCTGTGAGGGTCATGTTCCTGCTGTTCTGCGCTTCTCCGTCAAAGACACGGTGGTGAGGTAGAATATGTTCCTGAGAACGGAGACAAGCGGATCAGAACCTCATTCTCCAACAGGATCCCTGCTGAGCAGAGACAACCAGAACTCTGGGTCCCAGCAGAGACTCTGAGGTTCTGACTGTTCCTGTTTTATCTACGCAGCTGAACCAGGAGGTTCGTCACTGGGCTCAGACTGGATCAGAACTTTGCACAGAACAGATTCCTGCAGCAGCTCTGACAGAATCTCTGTCTGCTGCCCTCAGCAGCTTAAAACACTCCGGAGTGAATGTTCCTGAGAGACGCGATGTTCTGGGAGTTCAGCCTCAGAGCCGCTGAATCCAGCCAGAAACACGCAGCAGGAGGTGGAGAGCTGCAGGAACATCGACCCTGACTTTAGAGAATAGAGAATATTGCAGAAAGCTTTCAGAAACAGCTTAATAATGTCTGAGGCAGGAATCTGTTCTTTGTCACATCAAGGCACGTCGCAGCAGCTGCAGTTTGCAGAGCACCAACAGTGCTGGAGAACCGCAGAACAAACACATGAACCCGTTTAGAAAACACCAATAAAGAGAGAAAACGGGCTCTAACGACAGCAAGCAGAGTCCTGAGTGACTGAGGGAGTGCGTGTGAGCGTGCACGGAGAAATGATGTCATTGTTTTCCATGAGCGCATTACCTGCAGAGACAGAGATGCTGAGAGAAAGATGCAAAAGTGGTGCAGCAAGGAGAAGAAAGAGGGCATGCAGGTGGAAGAAAGAGTGAGAAGGAATGGAGGAGGAGTGGAGGAGAGTGAGAGGAGCGGACCGGCTTTGTTCTGGTGGGCAGAAACTCACCCTGCAGCCTCGCTGATCCTGTCTCTGTTCTCTGAAGATCTGCAGCTCAGCAGCATCAGCACCACACCACAGCTGCTGCATGACATCACCATGCAGCGCTCTGATTGGACAGCAGGGACGCTGGGCCGTGATTGGTCCAGAGAGGCACAGGGTGGAGGTGGGGCATGAGGAGGAGGAGGTGGTGTGGGTATATTTCAGTGGAAACTAACTCTTCATCAGAAACTGGGAGCAGGGCAGCAAAGTTCTGGTTGAAGCAAACAGAATCTGGATGATCTCACCAAAATCAGAATGTTTGGGTCCAAGATGTCAGGGAGCATCCTGATGTTCACCCACACGGTTCTGCCTTACGGGCAGTAATGACCCGGGTCAGGTAACAGCTGCTCGGGTTCTGCCTGGATTCAGTCCAACACCTGAGAAGTATTCAGCTGAACTCTGCAAACAGAACATTCCCCGTACAACCGACCCGAACAGGGAACAGGCCAGTTTGTCTCACCGCAGAAGAGAATATATTTATTATATAAGATGATTCAAAAAAATCCTCCCTCAGATGTGATGGGACAGAAGGTTCTGCTTTGATCCGGGCTGATCCGGTTTGTTGGCGCCGCGTGTTTTCAGAGGAAATGTCAGCGCTAAAATTAAAGCTGACAGTGAAGCGTTACTCATCCTGACTGGAAGAGGAGAGCACGCCTCCATGTGCCGCTGCACACACACCCCGACCCAACACAGCTCAGAACCACGACCCAAAACAGCTCAGAACCACGACCCGAACAGAACCAACACGCCTCCATGTGCCGCTGCACACACACCCCGACCCAACACAGCTCAGAACCACGACCCGAACAGAACCAGAACGCCTCCACCTGCTGCCAGGACTCACACACACAACACCTGACTGGACCGGTACTGAATTAACTGGTTGGACTTTTGTCTGGTTCTGAACTGATGAAAGTCCAACTTCAGGTTGACAGGTTCCACAGCAGCGGGAAGTGGACCTGGGGAGGAAAAACTAAACCCGCCTCATGTTGTGGACTTTGACTAGGCCATTTCAGCCCCTTGGTTCTTTTGTTGCCACGTTGTCTTTGGAGAATTCATCCCAGCTTCTGTCTTAAAAACATCCAGATTCTCAGTTAAAGCTTTGTTTGGTCATTCTTGGTCCATTTTGCAGGAGTTCTGGTTTTATTTGACGCTGACAGAGAAACTGAACATCGTCTTTCTCTGCTGACTGAACGAGTTCTGTCTCTGAAACTTTTTCTTTGGGAAACAACGTTCTCATTTGAATGTTATGTTGTTGGGTTCAGTTACCAGAAAGAATATTTTTCCTTTAATCGGCCTGTTTCTGTTGGTTCTGTCATGACCTTTGACCTTTAATTTGATGGAGATCAAATGATCAATTTATTCACCGAAAACCTGTTTAGACAACACGATAAACGCCCAGAGGAAGGACTACAGCTCCCATCATGCACTGCGGTGTGTCTCCATCTGTGTGAAGGACAGCAGTGAGAAGACGTAGCAACAAGGAGAGAAACCTCCACGGCCCAAATGATGTCACCTTCAGCCAATCAGCGCAGAGCGCTCCAAGCCACGCCCCCTGTGTGAGCAGAAAGTCAAATGAGGTTCGGGGCGCAGCATGAACACACCTTCCTGCTGCAGAACCGAGCCGAGGGGGGAGGGTTCTGTGCAGAACATCTGGGCAGGATGACATCATCTCTAAGGTGATGTCACTCAGCATGAGGTCACCTTGCTGCACTGAGCAGTGATGTCAGGTTCTGGTTAGAAATGTGTGTGTGGTGGTTCTGATCCAGCAGCACATAGCTGGTGCCAACACACAGCAACTACAGCACCGGTTCTGATCCAACCACTGCAGAACCAGCCCTGGTGCTGTGGATGTGGACCTGAGC
Organism: Fundulus diaphanus; assembly: GCA_037039145.1. Classification (NCBI taxonomy): domain Eukaryota; kingdom Metazoa; phylum Chordata; class Actinopteri; order Cyprinodontiformes; family Fundulidae; genus Fundulus; species Fundulus diaphanus. The sequence goes on from CM073122.1 coordinate 1,332,044, forward strand.
AGCGGGCCCACTCGGCTCCAGTGCGCAGGAGGTTCTGCTTGGTGTCGTGACCGTTCGTGGTTCTGCTCGTGTCTGCAGCCCACGGAGGACGAGCGGAGGCACCAGACGGCTGAGTGGGCTGAGAGGCAGGCCGTGACTCACGATGCTTCCACAAATAACGCGGCTCCCCTTCCACAGCGCCACCTGCTGGCCTGCACACGGAGCTACGCCTCCTCAGTGCAGCTGCTGCAGGTTCTGTTTGCTTCACTTGGTTCCGTGTTCAGGAAGAAACAAAATGATGCAAAAATTAACTCCTAAACAGGCAGACGGTCCGGTCCTGACCGCGGTTAGAACCGGACCTACAGCAGAAGGACCTGGAGCTGACCCGGTCCAGTTCCTGCTGATGGGTCCCTCAGTTTCACTGCAAAATCTCTTTATTTTTTATTCCTGAATGCCAGTATTACCTTCGCTTCTCCACATAACAAATATTCATTTTCTTTATTTCTAACCCTTTAAATGTCAGTTTAGTGACTGAATCTTGTTTTTTTGTTTTGTGGTTAGTTTCTTTTGAAGATTCCTTGTCAGAGATTAAATTAACTTTGATTTGAAGTTATCATTTGCAGTAAAACGTAACATTTCAGCAGCGGGGAATGAAGGACAAATCTAGGTGTTGCAATGAGTTCAAAAGTGCATTTTAAATGAGAATCGGTGGCACAAAAGATGCAGATTGCGTCGCTTTAAAGGCATGAAAAAAATTAAAGACAAGGGGGGAAAAACTTGAATTCACCTCCAAATAAACAACATTGATGAACAGCTTCATGCAAAACAGCAGCCAGCGGAGGTAAATCACTGTTTTATTGGATCAGTCATTGATTAGTTGATCCACCCCGAGCCAGAACCGCACCAGGGGACGGGAACAGCGCCCCCCAGCGGCGTAAAAACATGGAACTGTTCAGTAACCAGGCAGGGGAGTCAGTTCAGTGTCTTCATGCAGACCAATCAGCACCAAGAGCTGGGCTCTTCACGCCCAAAGGCCGGTGTCCTGCAGCCCGGACAAATAACTGGGTCTCCAGAACAACTGGGTCATCAGCAGGACTCTGGAGAAGGACTCAGGTCATCCTGATGCTGAGGAGCTCATCCAGACGTTGGATGCAGGCAGTTTGGACCACCTGAGAGCTGCAGAACACCGGCCCAGGAGGATTGGGGCCTGATACTCTGAAAGACTCATGGAGGAACAAGAAGAGATGAAAAATGCAAAAACACAATATGAAAAAGCTCAATTTAAAGTTATGAAATATGAAAAAGCTCAATTTAAAGTTATGAAATATGAAAAAGCTCAATTTAAAGTTAGCCTGAACAGGAGAGAAAGATGTAGAAGGTGAAAATATTTAATTATTGAAGGATAATAAGGCAGATTTAGGTAAAACACGAGGAAGGAGACCGCCGTCTGCAGAAAGTGATGAAGTGAGCAAATATGCAATAGTGTGTGAGAGACAGTTTAGTGATTCTTAGTCGGATCAAGAACCGAGTCCTGGCTTAACTGGTTCTGAGTGTTCGGGTCCAAACCCTGTGTGGTTCTTAGTGTGAAACCTGCAGCTAGCCTGTGTTCCCCCAGAGACGTTCTCCTAAGTGGAGATCAGAATAAAACTGTCCAACACTCATGATGTGCCTCCAGAATCAGACGCATGTTCTGGTCCTGGACTCAGATCCAGAGAACCAAATGGAGCTCCAGAACCTTCCAGCAGCTCCTCTTCATTCATGCTGAAACTCTGAATGAGAGCAGCTCCTCCGCCTGCCACCATCTGCCAGGCGGCCAGCGCCCACACGCCGCTGAGATCCGGTGCGTGGTCGAGGCGAGCTGCTGACTCACCAAGCGTGCGTGAAGCGTGCGCGCTCCTACGCTGCAGCAGAAGAAGAAACTTCTGAGGATGAAAGGCTTTAAACGCAGAAAATGTCCAGACCGCACCAAGAATAAAACTCATTTCTGATAAATCTGAGGAGCTTCATCTGATCTAAGCTCCAGCAGATCTCCCCAGGCTGCAGAACAGTGAGAGGCTCTTCATGACCCTCATCCACACCGGTCCGGTTGTGCTGGTTCTGATCTGCTCCAAAGGCAGCAGGGAGATGTTGATCTGAGGAGCTGATGGACCCGAACTACAGAGCAGGCCCTGAACAAAGGTACCAGTCAGGAGAAGTCACCCCGCCCTGGAACCAGGAGAGTCTGGACCACCGAGACGTTCCTGCATGTTGGTCCAAACATGATGAAAAGACGATCGGAAGCCGATGAGGCCGACAGCCACACTGCAGGAGCTGCAGAACTGTTCAGAAAGTTCTGGTTCTGTTCCACCTGTGCATTCGCCTCAAAATTCCAGACCTATAATTCTAGATTAGCTTTCCCCTGCAGTTTTACTAATCTGGAGATTAGAGGTTAAAACACTGAGCTGACCAGCCAGCTCCACAAGTCAGGAAACCGCCTTGGGATTCTTCCAGAACCTGGTTCTGGATTGTTTCTAGAACCATGTAGAACACTGGCCTGGGGTATCCTCGGCTAAAAGAAAAGTAGACAGAAAACTGGAGCATTCATTAAACATGAAGTCTGAAAAATCTGAATTCTTTTCATCCGGACTTTTCCAGACCGTGTAGGAACCCTGCACAGAACCATCTGCTGTTTCTCCGGGGTTCTGCTGGAGCTGAAAGACGGAACCAGGACCAGAACAACCTTGTTGGGGAACCTGTTGTTCTGAAGGAACCAAACAGGACACCAAGCCCAGAACCAGAACTAGATGTGACAGAAAGCCCGTGGGCTCGGCTGAGGACTAAAGAGTTCTGGAGAACCTTTAAAGAGTCGGTCCGTCTGAGCCGGTGAAGATGGCTGGAACCCTGAGGTTAACAGGAGGGGGAGTTACTGGAGACCTGGACTCCATCTGTAAAAAACGTTCTGAACCTCATGTTGGCCACAGACCGCAGCTCAGAACTTTATTTCAGTACTTTTACAGAGTTTTCATATAAAAATAAAGACTTTTCTTCTTCTTCTCCTCCCAGTGGGAAAGCAGCCAATCAGCTGCTCCGTTTCATTGGTCAGGGCGCGTCGGGCGTGGTGCACTTCCTGTTCCGCACCTGAACAACTTCCTTCCTCTCCTTCAGAAAGTTTCCGAAGGCGTCGGCCTCCTTGCTCTCCTCGGTCGCTGCAGAGACGGGAACACAGAACCTTTAGGAACCGACTGACGGAACATCTCAGAACCACCTCAATGAGACCGTTACGGTAATAAAGGTGAAGGGCTGATCCTGCGCCACCTGATCCAGAACCCTTCACCTTTCAGGGTCAAAGGTTAATCCGGGCCTCGGCGGCAGCACGTCTGTCTGTAAACGTGTTTTCTCACCAGAGTGGTCGATGTCGTCCGTGTCGCTGTCCTCCTCCTCCTCCTCGCTGTCGTCAGGCATCCCGCGGGTCATGATGAGGTCGCTGGGTCCTGCCAGGTCCGCTTCCCCTGTGGCAGGAAGGAGAGGAGCTGGTTACGGCCATTTTAGACCAGAACCGGACTCTTACTGCAGCGGCACGGTTCTGTCCTCCACCTGGGGACGCAGCGGAGGCCAAGTCCACAGCTCCCAGGTCTCTCCTGAGGCGCTCCAGCTGCTCCTGCTGCTTCCTGCTCTGCGCCTCCACCTGGTGGACAGGAGGACAAGTCAGACACGGAGACGCCGCCGGGACACAGGAGGGGACAAACGGACTCACCAGCTGCTTGCGCAGTCGCTCATATTCCGGCCGATAGTCCCTGGGGAGGCAACACGTTCAGTTCCTCTAACCTGGACTAGAACCTCCTGGACCTGTGCGGGTTCTGACTCACCTGTCGTATTCTTTGGCTGCATCTTCCACCTGAACAAAGAGCTCATCCAGGCCGCTTCCTGTCACTGCGGACACGCCCACCACCTGCAGACAGCATGTGCAGATACATCCAGAACCTTTCTCCTGTTCCCATCGAGCTCATGCTGAACAGAGTCGTACAAAGACTGGAGCGTACCCTCAGGTTGGTGTAGAACTCGTCCAGAACCAGGCTCATGGAGCGGGTCAGGTTGCTCACGTACGAAGTCTCTTGGTTCAGAGCATCCTGGAAGGCCTCAAAGTCCTGCATCCACTCCACGGCGAAGCTGTGATCGATGATGTCGGTCTGCAAACACCAGACGTCAACAAAGCGCCGCGTCAACAGAACCAGAGCGACGGACAGCGAGCAGGAAGCAGCTGACCTTGTTCATGGCCACGATGAAGGGCAGCTTGGTCTTATAGAGGATGCTGGAAGACACGACCATCAGCAGACGTTAAACATGACATCACACATTCTCACCCACTGATTGGCTCATTATTAGGCTCCACCTAATAATGGCTACTAGCCTAATAGGGTGTGTCTCAGGTCAGGGATGGGCAGTATTTCTAATACAAGTATTTGAAATACGTATTTCAAATACAAAATTCTATTTTGTAATTTGTATTTTATTGAGATGGTGAAAATGCCTTCGTATTTTGTATCAAAATACTTCAGTGTTGTGTATTTTTGTATTTTCAAAATACTGTAAAATACTTTCTGTGATGACATCTAACTATCTATAAAGCATGAAATAGTGTCTGTGGCACCTTCACAGTCAAGTCCCTGTCATACCACTCCTGGCCACTAGGGAATGTTGGCGCTGTTTCACACTTGCTATGGGCACATTGCTCGATCAACTCAGAACGCACGGTGCTGCATATTAGATTGAGTCAGGTATCTTCTACTTGGTGCTTGGTCCAGACCAGTCAAGGAAGTTGTTTCAAAGCAAGGTGAGCAACCAGATTTACCTAGTTTATTTCAGTAACTCATTTATTCTCAACCATGAATCACTCTTTTTATCGCATGTTCCTGTTCAGTGTAACGTTCAGTGTTCGTAAGGCTAGGCTATTTAACTTTTGAATGTTAGCCGCTAACTAACTAACTCTGTTAGTTTCACTGTTGTTGATTTCACCAGTGAACATTCAAAGAATCACGTTTTTAAAGTTATTCTTATGTTACATGGTTTCCTTTTGTTTCATGTAATTAGCCTATAGCCTACATAGGACTGTTGTATCTCATTGTAAATATGTTGCTGCAGCAGCACCACAGGTGACCTTCTCCGCCACTTGTAGTAGGCTAGTTTTGGCCGTTTTAATTTACTTTTTCTTAGAAATGTACCTAAATAATGTTCTGCTGTTGACTGTATGTAGCCTACACAATATCAGTGTTGGGAGTAATGCAGTAAAAAAGTTATTTAATCAGGCTACAGTAATGCATTGCTTTTGCAGTAATGCAGTAATGTAAGGCATTACCAATACAATTTCAGTAATATTTTACTCTGTACAATTCTCAGTAGGGATGGGAATCGAAAACCGGTTCCTGTTCAGAACCGGTTCCGTTTGTTCCAATTCCATGGAACCGTTTGGCAGCGCGCTTAACGTCTTGCTCCGGCTCTGAGCAGCACGACGGTAACAAGTTACGTCACGTTTTTTACGCAGGTTACGGCGTGACCAGGCTTAAAGCAAAACAAAACAAATGGCGCGGTCGAAAGTCTGGCTTCATTTTAAGGAAGAGAAAGATGGCAAAGTGGCATTTACATCCGCGGGAGGAAATACATCCAACAGGTAGAAACACCTGCGCACACAACATGGCATACATTTTAACGAATGCCGTCTTTTTGATTCTTACCGGACAGAAGCTAAAGTTACGACCAGCATGGAAGGCAGCTCTGGTGGTAAGTAGCTAGTTTTACATCACTGGCTGGTTCCTAGTAAATCATATACCATCTCTGGAAATAAACCAGTTTCCTACCTCTCTTTGGGGTTATTAAGGGAGTGTGCCTTTCTCGTTAATCCAGCCCTTCCTTTGTAGCATGTTTAATTAGAACTACTGGTAGCTGGAATTATTACATGATTCTAGCTACTGCAGTGCATGTAACGAAACATGCTACGAAGTTGCTCCGCAGTTCAGGGGCCGAGAGGACGGTGACGCTCGTTTATTTAAATCAGGGGGAGATGAGTTTATTTCCCAAAATTGTACAGCAATGCTTTTTCATTAAACGGATGCCTGAGAGATGACTGAGGTTATCTAAAGAGAGATTAATAAGCATCTGTCACAACAAACTTACATTTTCTTGTATTCTAAACAACTCATCTACTGTATTTAAGTTTGTTCTTATATTCCTTTTTTAATTTTAACAAATATAAATGTTACTCTGGTTGCACATTTGCTGTGGACATCTTGACCTTGTTAGTTTGTAAGGTCGTGTGATAGTTAAGTAAACATTGATGCTCATCATCAAACTGTTTGTTTTCCTTTTTTCCCCAAACTGGAATTGAAAAGGAATCGAATCGTTTCACAGAATCGATAAGGGAATCGGAATCGTGAAAATCTTTTCAATTCCCAACCCTAATTCTCAGTAACTGAAGTTACTTTGCTTTTTAATCCAAAATTGAGAAATACTTAATTGGCACCAGAGAAGATTATCCAAGAATTAAAAAAAGTTATCTATGCTGGTCCTGGAATCTGACTGCCCTGTTTAGATGACTGTAGAAATGGAATTTAAGTTATCTCTAACCCTAACCCTAATCTCTGCCATTCATGCAACAGATCTAACATGCTTAGGCTATGCTTCTCATTTCAAGCAGTGAGAATAACTAAAATGTTGCTTTTACAGACTAGAGAACTTCTTTTGATCCACAGTTTAGACAAGGTAAGGTTACACAGCACAAGGCTTACAAGTTGAGTTCACAAGCTGAGATCGCAACACTTGAGTTTGTGATTTTCCTTTCTTTTATGTTTTACAGTATTAATGTGACAACCTGATTTTTTATTTTCTTTGGTATTTACATTGATCAAGGTTGTGCACTGTGGTAGTGATGGTGTTAAATCACTTAAAATGTTTAAATGCTTACCAGTTTAAATGTCTAAATAAATCATCCATTTGGATTGTTTGTCTGAGTTATTGTCACTGATTAGTGGGCGATCTATTCCACCAATAGAGTAAATAAATATACTTAAGGAAGGGCTCCTTGAGTTAGTGAACATTTCTCAGGGCAGAGGTTTATATTGGGGTGTCTAACATGAGGGGTCAGCAGATCTGTTGACTGACTATGGAAGGAGTCTCTTGCTTTCAGATGTTTTTCCAGATAGTGAACAAGTGAAGGGATCTTAGAATGAAGTATTTTGTAGTATTTTGAAAATACAAAAATACAGTATTTTATTTTGATACATTTTTAAGGTGGGTATTTGGTCTTTTATTTGGAAATACATTTTGATGTATTTATGCCCATCCCTGGTCTCAGGTCAGGGGTCTCCTCCTTCGAAGGACGCATTTGGAGGCTGATTACGTCACAGCATGGCGACGAAGGCCGTCCCAATTCATGAGTCCTTCTAAGATTCCTTCCAACGCGGCCGACGAATGAGTTTTGCCCGATTTGAAGGATGGATCGGGTGTATCCTTCATGGCTAATGCTATCCCATGATTCATTGCGGGTTGAACAGAATTTTTTAACCGGAAACAGCAACGGTGGAGGGGAGTGAAAAGCTGTTGGATTTATTACGCTTTCTGGGACATAAAAGTACTTTTTAAAAAGGTTTTAGGCAAAAAGTTATCTATGTCGAAGCCTCCCTCCAGCTGGCTCTGCGCTATGAAAGATAATTCAGATATCTAATGTCAGTGTTTGGTTAACTAATCATAATAATAATCATAATAATAATAATAATAATAATAATATCTACAAATAAAGTGATTCAAGCTTTGCTCAGAAAGTTAGAGGGTTAATGTTTAAGTTGGAGAATGTTTTCCTAATCATCAATGAATTTTGATCAGTGATATAATTCAACAAAAATGTAAACATTTGGCTAATTAATGAATCAGACTATAAAAGATGATAAAGTAACATTTTAAATAAAACATTGTGAGCTATAATGAACATGTAAAGATGAAAAAAAAGGACAGACAGACAGATAGATGTGAACATTTTCAGAATAGTCACAGTTCGCAGAACTATTTCAGTCCTGGAGTAATAGGGCCAGGTTAGATTCTTATAATTATTTTTATTCTTTACGAGAATAAAGTCAGGACAATGAAGCCAAAGGGATACGAAAATAAACTCGTAATATTACAGAAATAAAAATATTACGAATATAAAGTATATTCTGAGATTAAAGTCCCTCTGGTACTGTTTAAGTGACTGAGTCTACCTGCAGATTTGCCACATCCAACATGGCGGACGCTCTGACGCATCGCAGCAGGCAGACCCCGCCCAACCAGGCGTCTACGTAGATAACGTCTATGGTTGTGGTTAGAGACTCTTCTGGGGAGTGGTGGCCTAGTGGTTAGAGCAGCGCGCTGCACTCAGAGCAGGATGCAAGTACCCGGTTTGATCCCCAGCGCCTGAGCAAGACCCTTAACCCCAGATTGCTCCCCGGGCGCCACACATGGCAGCCCACTGCTCCCCAAGGGTGATGGGTTAAGATGCAGAAGAGAATTTCTCCATTGTGAGATCAATAAAGTTCGATTATTATTATTATTATTATTATTATTATTATTATTATTATTCTGCTGATAGCTGCTGACTGAAGGCAGCGTCTGTCTGCAGCGCCATCTGCTGTTTGCAGGAAGAACTGTGGCGCCTTAACTGGAGGGAAGGCATAAAAGCTGCTGAGCACCGGTACCATCACGGCTAGACCCAAGATCATCAGAACCAGAATAGCTTGGTGAGTAAAGCGGGCCGGTACCTGCAGGCGTACAGCATGTTGGACATGAAGGTGACGGGGTTGACGCTGCGAGACGTGTCCATCACGTAGATCACCACACAGGGAAAGGATGACGCCTACGACCCAAACAGACACAGCTCAGAACCAACGCCACGCGGCCTCCCAGAACCAGCCGAGCCGAGCCGCAGACCCACCAGAGCCTCCGTGATGATGGTTCCTGACGCCGACCAGGTGAAGACCTCAATCTGACCCGGCGTGTCGATCAGGACGTACCTACACAGACGAGGTGGAGCAGAAGATCAGGCCCGGACAGAACCATTCCGGATCAGAACACAACCAGCAAACAGTGACAGGAGCTGCTGGTACTGACCGGTGGTTCTGACGCTTCTTCTCGATGAACTGCATCACCTGAATGACACGAGAACACAGAAATCACTGAAACCCAATAACCGCAGCCAGAGTTCTGCTGAGAGCCGAATCGGACCCAAAGTTCTGGATCTGCTCGCCATCACAGCACGTCTCTGTTGAGCAGCTGATCCGATCACAACAGCAGGTCCAATGGTCCTGGAAGGACCTCCAGCTGGTCCAACACTGAGAGGAACTGAAGGTTCTGCAGAACATCACTGAGAACACCAGAGTTCTGATTAGGTTCTCCAGCAGGTCCAGTCAGCACGGACAGAAACCCGTCCAGAACCCCTGCTGGGAACCAATGTAAGAACACTTCTCAGTCCATCCGTTGGATTAGAACTTTAAATCACCTCAGCCAGTTTCGGGTCGGTATCAGAACCTTCAGTGGCTTGAAGGACTTTTGGATTTCCAAACCTAAGTGGGTTGAAGAGTACCAGAACCCGTCTGAAGATGATCTGAGGATCTGGACTAATCCCTGTCCAGCTGTGACCAGAACTGTCAGAACTGGGTCAGGCGGTACTGATTCTGAACCCAGAGGAAGAAGATGGACCTCAGTTTTATTGACTCCATCTAATACTTTGTTGTAAGAGCTGCACAGGATTGTTCTGATCCACTCTAGCATAAGTTCTGAGGTTCTGATCCACTGTACGGACGGGTACAGAGGGTCGGACCGGCTCCAGGTTCTGGTCTGCAGAGATCTCCACCAGCAGCGCCTACCGAGTTCTGATCCATGTCTCTGAGCCCGTCCTCATTTGACCCAAGTCGATCAACAGGAAGCGGAATTATCGGTACCGATTAACGAACTCCGGTCCAGATCGTCGCCCCCTGCTGGATGATCTGGAGTTGAATCATTTTTCAACAACTTTACAGAAATCAAACCTACTTTATTCTTTAATGTCTAACCTGATCGGTTGATGTTTGATCCTTTTCATTTAACAGTTTTATGTTGTGATAAAAACATTAGATATAATTATAATATAATTACAGTCTGATAATAAAAATTATCTTTTCTAACCCAAAACATCCAAGGTGTGTCATTCCTGGTTGTCCTGTTTTATATCAGTCAATAAAGCTTTATAGCCCTTATAGTTTCCTACGAAGCTGCCAATCAGAACCTGATATCGGACCCTTTGTGACATTTGGATCAGGTGGTGGAGACGGTTCTGTGCAGCCCGATGCTTTAGAACCGGCTCTCCACCATCCGGGTCGGCTGAGCCAGACTTGCTCCGTGGTACCAGGGAGGGACAATAAGCACCTCCTGCCAATAAACCTCCACCTGGAGCCGGGCCGGCCTCAGGCTGCCGGCCCGGCTCCAGGTTCCGGTCTGCAGCGGGTCACCTGATCACCTGATCAAAGCGCGTGGCGAACAGGTTGAGCGAGGTGACGATGCCGCCGTTGGGCCCCAGGCTGTACTGCTTCATCACCTCCTTGTAGTTCACCGTGTCCCTGATGTCTGCAGAGGACAGAGGGCACAGGTGAGGACTACGGAGAGCCGCAGGGACAAAAACCACAAACCTGGCTTGGTTCTGAGCAGCAGGAACCAGCCCAGCAGCATGGTTCTACCAGAACCAGGCAGAACCTCACCGATGTTGGCAGGAAACGGCACCTCGTGCACAGCAGGGTCCAGGTTGATGACGTAAGGAGCAGAGTTCTGGGAGTGGAGATGAGCCGTCAGCCTCTGCAGGAACAAACACACCTGAGACAGGTAACCAGGTAACCAGGTGATCAACCCTACCTGGCGCATCAGCAATGCTCTGATCCGTTTGGGTCAGAGCCAGTCCTGTAAATGAGTATGATGCTGAAGCTGCCGAGGAACAGGCGAATTTATCCGGTTCTGATGGTTCTGCAGAACTGGACGATCATGTGTTTTACTGCCGCTGAGGCCAGAACCATCAGAACCGAACCTCAAAACGTCACCGGACCCAGGAGGACCCTGAACAGGTGAGTGGAACCCGGACCCGTTACATCTGTCCACCGACTGGATCCGTTCCCCGGCGGAACCACACAGACCAGAGGTGGATTAAACCCAGTGTCTGTGATGATGGATTCACGCGTGGACGTGAAGCCGTCACGCTGTTCGCGGCGCGCGCCGCCTCACCTGGACGAAGGTGGTCTTCCCGGAACCCGCCATGCCCAACACGATGAGACACACCGGGGATCCCGGAACCGCGGCCGAACCTCCCTCCGCTCCCGGTGCCGAACTCTCTCCGTTCTCCGGTGGATCCGTCTGTGCCGCCGCCGCCGCCATGTTGGTGGTTTCTATGGCAACTGATGGCCGTCAACAAGCAGGCTGTGCCGTAAAACAGCTGGCGATGAGCCGCTTCCGCCAGCAGAGGGCGCCAACCTGCGGCTGAAAACACGACCTTTGAAGACAGGAAACATTTAAATACATTTTATACATTAAAACATGAACGTCAAAAGCAACAAACGCGAAACTAAAACCAAATAGATTTTAACGAAGCAGTAAAATGTCAATAGCAGTAGAAACCTGCGGGTTCCAGGCCTCGTCTGAACCGGTTCTTGAAGAGTTCTGGTTCATGTGTTCGGGTCTGAAAGGCCGGTACCAGAACCGGTGCATGGACCTTAAAGGCTGCCGGACTATGATCCATGTTCTGGTGCTGGTCAGGGGGTTCTGGATGAGCTGCACCTGTCTTAAAGGGTCAAAATGCATTCCAAGTGCTCTGTGCTTTATTAGAAGATTTAAAACAAACCGTGTAGAAATTATGTTACTCTTAGATTTTTGGGACACATTTGTCTTTCATTATTTTAACAGCTTATTGCGACTCATTTTCTTACAGACTTTACAAACAGATCTAATATGTACTTTTTATTTTAGTTTTCCATTTAAAAGCAAACATAGGGAGAATCTTTCTATCATCTAATGTAACAAAGGAACCGGGCTCTTCAGACTTGTTGGTAATCAGATATCTCTGGTGGGGTTTACCTGCCCAGGTGTACCGCTGCCTCTCTGATGGGATAAGCTCCGCCTCTGAATAGATGATGTGCGAATATAACTGGATGCTGAAGAACATGACTCTCCTGCTCATAGACATTATATACCTATATGATGTCTATGCTCCTGTTTACCATAGTAAATCTACGGGCCGGGGTTCTGGTCAGGCCCGTTTGCTATTCAAGCACTGTACCACCATGGTCGTTGGACCAGCTTTTGGTACCTTTGGAAGAGTGGGCCGGTACCAAGCTCTGCTGGAAAATGTAACCAGCATCTCCATACAGCTTGTTAGTAGAAGGAAGCATGAAGAGCTCTAAAATCTGACCGTGGACTTCAGAAAACCCAGTGGAGCAGAACCAGCAGATGACATGGCAACCCAAACCATCACTGACGGTGGAAACTTCACTCTGGACTCTGGCAGCATGGATTCTGGGCTTCTCCACCTCTCCAGACTCTGGACCTTGATTTCCAAAGAAATGCAGACTTTAATTCAATCTGAAAAGAGAACTTTGGACCACTGAGCAACAGCCCGGTTCTGCTTTTTTTCTCAGCCCAGGTGAGACCCTTGTAGCCCGTGTGTAGGACCCGTTTTTGGCTGCTGATGTACTGACTCCTAGCGAAGCTTCTTGAAAGGATTTTGCTTGACGGTCGTCTTCAAGCTGCAATGATCAACTCCTCCTACCTCCCGTTTTCCTTCCACTCAACTTTCTGTGAATGTGCTTGGATCCAGAACTCTGCGAACAACCAGCTTCTTCAGCAATGACCGCCGGCGTCTTCCTCTCCTTGTGGAGGAGTCGATGACATCTGTCCAGTCAGCAGTCTGACCCAGAATGGTGCCGTCTCCTGACCCAGGATCAGAGACCATGCAGAGGCTCAGGAAACCTTTGCAGGTGTTGGCAGTTAATTAGCTGATTAGTGTCCAGTAATTAACTGAGACACTGAATTTTGAGTTAATTATCTGCCGCCAGAATCACCAAAATACAAGAAATAAAGGCTTGAAATATTTCACATAATAATTATAGAATAGATGTGTTTCACTTTCTGAAACGAAGGACTAAAACTGTTGACCTTTTTTATAATATTCAACATTCTTAGACGTACAAATCAAAGGCTTTAAAGCCGAGGAACAAACCACATTGTTCACAGCCTGGTATGGCGGCGCGCACAGACACAGCGGCTCACAGCGCTCCCTATTCAACAGATTCAGGGATAGCTTTTTCCCCAAAGCCGTCACCATACTCAACCTTCATCCAGATTTGCACTAATGTCTTGTATGTGTATGTGCTTTTATGTGTTTTTTAATGTGTGCACTTTTATGGAGTTGCTCTCCAAATCTCATTGTACTGTGTACAATGACAATAAAGGCTTTCAATTTCAACATTGCTACACTTAGTTGTTGTGGATCCTGTCTGCCAGCGTCCTGGACTCTGGGTCGGTCTTTGTTCTGGTCCAACAGATCCACGGACTGACCAGGACAGGCTGAACTCTGGCAGCGGAACCAGCAGATGGATCGGCTGTCGGCCTGAAGGACGATGGACTGACGTGGGTTCAGGGCTAGGCGGGATGTAGAAGGTCCTCGCCACTTGATGACCCCGCTGTTTTATCGGGTTCCTTTGTTACAAAGACAAAGGGCTCCTGTTTATTCTCAGAGTGTCGATGATGAAGCTAAAGATCATAAACCTGGGAGAGGAAACAACCTCGGAGGGGAATAAAATGACAGCCACGACCCAACAGAGATGCACCTGGAAACCTGAGGACGAGCAGAGGAACAGACTGATGTTCAGATTAAACCTGTTTCTGTCCTCAGCCGGAGAGACGGAAACACCTGGAGCACAGATCAGACAGGAAACATGTAAAACACATGTCCCAGCGTTTTAAAGCAGCCTGCACCACCCTGACCAGCTGAAAACCTGCCCTGAAAACAGTGAACCGGGCCCGTTGTCCACTTTATGGTGACAGTTCATTTCCAGGTGACACATAAAAAGGTTCTGATTGGGTTAAAAACAAACAATCATGTGACGATTACTAGAAAAAAGCTAATTTAACCCAACAAACTGTGTCAAAATGAAACATTGACATAAAGTGGTTCAGTTTTTTCAGTCACACTGAAAACCTGATCTGAAAGGTTCTGATCAGCAAGTTCTTCAGAAGTTAAAACCAGCCGACCCGGTTCTGTTCAGCAAGATTCTGGGCAGCCTCGCCCCGACCTTTGACCCCGCAGCAGCTGGATTCTCTGCGTTTACGTGGAGACCGTTTACCATAAAGCGTGACAAACTGCTGGATTCTGTTTTTGGAAACACGATGAAGCTGCGAGGCGTTCGCTGGCCGCCTCGCAGCTCGGGCGTTTACTGCTCAGTGACGTCTGGCGTAATCAAACGATGATGAAGAGCTTCCTGTTTACTTTAATCCTCCATCAGTCGGGTTTTCTGGACTCTTCGGGCCTTTCCTTCGGTCCTCCCACAGACCGGGTCAGAACATCTCACACAGCAGCTCATCGTGACTCAGAGCTGCTCAACCCTTCATCAGTCAGACGGTGAGTTCAGGGACGGTGAGTTCAGGGACAGCGGGTCAGGACCAGGACATGTCAGCGTCCTGAGTGGGTTGTCCACTGACACTGATCCATTTTTCATGTGATAACATTGTTGTTGTTGAGCAGAACCTTCAGGTCTGACAGAAAACCTGAGACCCATCCAACGTCAGGGACAGATAAACAGGATCTACTCAGGACAAAACTCCAGAAATAACCTGGTTCTGATTAAATAGTGTTCTGCCACTTTTTTATTTGCAGCTCAAACGGGTCTTAAACGGCTTTCCCAGCTGTGCACCGGCAGCCGCTTCCTGTGCTGCTCCAGCTTTTACTGCTACGTAAAGCTGAAAGCAGAAGCAGCGCATCAGTGTTTGTTCTCTGCTGGAGGTTTGATCAAAACCACAAATTGGGTCAGAGGTTCTGACGGTGGATGGTTCAGGTTCTGCTCACAGTTTAAAGACGCAGAGGAATTCCAGCATCCTCCGGTGTAGTGAAGTGATGATCTATTGAGCTTTAATGCGTCAGGCTTTTATAAACTAAAGCCTTAAACGTGGTAAAGGTCCAGTACCTAAGGTAGTGAAACGGGTCCAAGCCGACCCCAGCAAGAGGGTTCCTAGAACTTTATACGTAAACATAGCAAACAAAACAATCTTTTTTCATAGAAGAGGAACAGTTTACCGCCACTTTGACACATTTTACAGTTCTTACATCCCAGCAGAAACAAACCGCATGTGAAGGATGATTTACTCAGAGGTCAGAACCAGCTGACCCGGATCCGTCCACACACACTCTGTGCCGCCCGGTTTTCTCGTTGAACTCGGAATTTGGATTTTCCGACTTCCGGCTCAGAAAATCAACCCCTGAGGCTGGAATTCTGACCGGGAAACCCCACGTATTCAACATGGCCGCTGCATATGAAACCTGGAGAAAGCTGCGTGTATAAAGTTTTTATAAGGACTTCTGATTGGCTGTTCGCCGTTAAACCAGCAGCACACACAGCAGAACGCCCATCCCAGCGTGTTCATTTGCTGTCTGAGCACTTTAACAGCGTCGCTACAAGGCGTTAGCATCACAAGGAATGGACAAGTAGAGTTTCTCTGACCCACAACTAAAACTACGTTTTTCCCAGGTCCGAGCTCTGGATCTGCACCGCTCTGGAAAAAATCAAACAAACTAACAAAATGATGATTTTACTTTTTATGGGCATCTGTTTGAGTCCAAATAGAAAAATAGTTAGAGGTTTCTTTGCAGAAAGGATGAACATTACGGTGAATAATGGGTGCTTGTGTGGGAACACAACAGACACTGATCCCCTAGAGATGATCAGCTCAGCTCCACTTTGCTAAAAACTGTGAAATAGCCCTTTACCGCCATATTGGAAGCTTCAAATCTGATTCCGACAGAAGGATCCTTAGGCTGCACCCCAAAAGTTCCAATTGGTGAGGACTCTTCAGCCAAAGAGGAAGAGCGTCAGCAGTCGCCATGATCAGAGATGTCTGAATATTGCAGTCGGTGAGGAAGGAGGTAGGAAAAGGAGCCACTATGCTTCCTATCATAGCTACTTAAGCATAGGATCCTTGCAATGTTCCTTACCGGTGCTAAGGAGCTATAAGGAATCCCATAGCGGCTGTATCAGCACAGCCCACATCATGGAGATCAGCGAAAATGTCCGTAGAGCAGAGAGCGTCTCTTTGTAGCTCATGTCCAGAAGACTGTAGGATCTGACTCCGTCCTCCATGTTTCTGACTCCATCCTCCATGTTTCTGACTCCGTCCTCCATGTTTCTGACTCCATCCTCCATGTTTCTGACTCCGTCCTCCATGTTTCCGTCACTAATGACGTCAGAGTTAAAGTCTGGAATCAGCTCAGCAGCTGAAGCTCCTTTCCTCCCTGATGAAGTTCTGTTGACCCAGGAAAGGAGCAGGAGAAAGGAGCTAGGAGGTAGGAGCAAGAGATAGGAGCTAGGAGCAAGAGGTAGGAGGTAGTAGCAGGAGCTAGGAGCAGGAGCTAGGAGCTAGGAGCAGGAGCTAGGAGTTAGGAGCTAGGAGCAGGAGCTAGGAGCTAGGAGCTAGGAGCAGGAGCTAGGAGTTAGGAGCTAGGAGCAGGAGCTAGGAGTTAGGAGCCAGGAGCAGGAGTTAGGAGCAGGAGTTAGGAGCTAGGAGCAGGAGCTAGGAGCTGTTATTTGAGCGTTTTGGAAGCAGCCGTAGTCTGCAGGCGTATTTCCTATGGTTCCTCCCCTGGTTGGTTGCTGCCCTGGGTGGTGAGCCATGTTGCCATGTCAGAAACCAGCAGCAGCTGCAGGTTTGACTCTCTTCCAGGTGGATCACGGGTGAACTCCACATGCTCTGAGGTTTCCCAGCTTATCTTCAGTTTTTTTCAGATCTTTTTGTGTGTTTCTGTGTTTTTCTGTTCTGAGCGAAGCGTCACTTTTCCGTCCGGCTCTGAGTCTGCAGACTGGGATTCCTAATGTGGCAGGAGCACAGCTGGCTGAGCGAGGGTGGGGGAGTAATGACTTCCAGCTGCCTGGAGCCGAGCACAGCAGGATATTTGATTTCTTCACAGTCACAAACAGGCTCCTACCTGAACGTTGGAGCGTTCTCCACAATGTTCTCACGCTGACGGGTTTGTTCTGGTTCCCTATGAGGAGCCTGAGTCAGGAGCAGGGTCTCTGCTGCCAGGTCTCTTATAACATTTTTGACCAGTCTGTATAATATGATTGATTTTGACTTTGTAAAGTGCCTCGAGATGACATGTTTCATGAATTGGCGCTATATAAATAAAATTGAATTGAATTGAATTGAACTGAATTGAACACGGGTTCTGCAGCAGGTCCGGTTGGAGCTCCGCTGGCAGGGTCCAGTAGCACACTGGTACCGTCTTCTTGTGTTTTTCTCGGATCAGGGACTGGACTCAGAATCCAAACAAAGACGCTGAGCTCAGAAACAAGCAGCAGCTCCGAGTCTGTTTGGACCGGTTCTGCTCCTCAGAGAAAACAAATCTGTCCGATTAGCAGGAACAGATTTCTGCAACCCCCCTCAGAACGCCAGTAAAGAAAGCGGACTGAGTCACTCTGGTTTGGGTCTGGGTTCTGGGTTCTGGGTCCAGGTTTTCTCATAGTTCTGTTTTAGGTTCTGTGTTCCTTTTACTTCAAAATATTTGGGTTTTCTATGTTACCCAGTTGTTTTATGAAATTCTATTCAGGATCGGGAGAGATCGGCAAACACAAATAAGGACTCAAACACTGTTTCTGTTAGAATATAAGGCACACATTTATTATTATTCCCCACAGAATACAGCACATTAAAACAACTAGCTCTTCACACACGCAAAGTAGCAAGCATTAAAGCAACAAGCTTTCAAACAGACGTGACGCTCAACAGATTCTCAGAATCAGCCCTTACCATTGACACGAACTGGGAGCCCTCAGTCCTAGGTTAAGATCAGCGTTCACGATGCCGGTGTCCACACACGAACTCACGGCAGACTCACTGGGCTAAGGGCAGTCTCCTCTTTATATACTTGTAAACAAAGAGTCAGGTGTGGAGCGAGAATGGCCATCTCTCCCTCCACAGCCACCCTCCTTTCCAAAACATGTTCCCAAACAGAACCCGTTCCCAGCATCTCAGCAGTGTGTGAAGCAAAATAATATTGCAAACTCAGATAATAAAGCAAAATAAGAAATACAGAATCAGTCTTTCCCACAACACATTGTCATAAGTTCCCACCACAAGTTAAAACAAGTTATCTTAGTTTCATGTGAACCCAGGTGCGAACACCACAACAGCCATAATCAATGTGTGAACTGGCCAGTCCTCTCTCTTAAAGAGCAAAAACTATTTATTTAACTGACCAGTCTTCCCATAGTGTCAAAAGTTAAAACAAGTTATAAAACTGAGCAGGTTTTCCCATAATACATTGTTAAAGAGCAAAAATAATTCTTTCATATATCACTCCACCCCTTGGTCTTTGACAATCCTAATTTTGGGAAAACCTAATTTTAGAAAAACTGTCCCCAAGGTCTATTTTAAAGTTATTCTTTCCGTCCCAAAACCACTTTTGATTATACAGGTGCAAACATTACATAAGGTTAACACTATAATAACAATAATGAGCAAAAGCAAGGGAAGTACTACATAGTTTCGAGCAGTAAAAGACATTCCATTAAAAATGTCCCACCAATGATGTGCAGGTGATTGCACCATTAACTTAGCCGCATGCAGAACCTGTCCTTGGACCATAAATGTAGACACCTTTAAGCTGGAAATGTTGGACCTGTGTGATTCAGCTAAGCAATTTAGTTCCGTAGACTGATTCAATGCGCATTTGAACCAATCCAGGGAGATGGTGAAATTGGTTAATTGATAGGTCACGTTATTCCAACTTCAGATGTATACATCAAAACACCCAACGAAAGGCACCTGAGGTAATTGAGGATGACTCTTTATTGTTTCTCTATCTGGTTCATGAGTCCAATCACATAACACCTCGTCTCCAGTTAAACATGGGTTAAGATGTCCTTGTTGTAGCATACATACCATTTCCTTTATCAGCAGTCTCTCATAGATCCAGGTCATAGGTGTAGTTTGTCTGTGGGCCAAACCAATCACCATCCAGTTTCAAAAACCAATACCCCTGTACAGTCACTACGGGCAATATATAATAACGACAGACAGTAGTACTATTGGTAACATCATATTGTGTCCAATGTCCTTCACACATAGTAGCATTACAATAGATCTTCTGTGGTTCTAGTTGTAACCAACTTTTACTACTAATGTTCCATAGTTGTCTCCATTCCTGGAAATTTCCGATAATAACCACATGCTTAAACCGTTCTTGTTGCATGTGAGCGTGCATCATTTGTACGTTACATACCGTCCAGTTCAAAGCTACAGAAATGTTCGTTAACACTTCTGCTGTTGTTTTCCACATTTTTAATTGCCAGTTCAGTTCTTTAAGGAAGATCTTTGCAGTTTCCTCCTGTGATGTTACAACAGTAGGCATCCATAATCCAACCTGATGAACAGCTCTTGATGCATGCTGTCCAGTGTTTAATAACATAGTTCTTGTTACTTTATTGTCAAAAGTGTTGGAAACACTTAACAAAGTACCTGTTCCACCAAGCAAAGTGTCCCACCATGCACGTTTCGTCCTAGTGCATGTCGGCAGAGGAGAAAAAAAAACTTTCCAGTGAACTTTAATTGTTATCGTCGATTGTGCCATTTGTTGACAAGTGTGTGCAGCAGGTGCAATTTGAGTGTGTGTCTTCTTACACGCTCGTTAGATGATTCATATTGGCACAAACCTCTCCTTGAAACCACTTTAACGTTACATCCCTTGAAGACTACTGGCATGCTTCTTACATGCCACCGAGAGCATGTGTCGTCATCCTGGGTTCCGTTGCGCGTGCTGTCTCCCCATCACAGTTGATACGGCTGAACCACTTCTTTCAGGATCCGGCCCGGTGCTTCCGTCCAACAGAGGTGTGTCAGCAGGACCATGGCAGCGAGGACACGGAGGATGATGGTCCCAAGTCCTGCACCAGCCCTGTGGTTCCTCCCACGGTTTGGGATGTCCGCCATCGCGCTGTCCCTCGGGTCGTCCAATCAGCAGATCCCACGGAAACATGGATCTGAAATCACAAATTAGTATTGCTATGAGGGGAGAGGGAAAGGGAGAGAAAAAAAAAATTAGTTTTCTCTTACATAGCACTTAGACACTGGCACATTTATCCATTTTTCCTCTCCTTGGTATAATACTGCCACTGTTGCATCACTGCCTTGTGCAATGATTTCAGCTGGTTTAGGTGGACCATTTTCCTGTCTCACCCAAACTTTGGCTCCTGGTTTATCTGTCGAGCCAAACCCCCCTGTTCCTCTTACAGTAATGTTAGCGGGGGCAGCTATTTCTTGAACCTCTGTCATTTCACAGGGTTTCACTAGCAGTTGTGCTATTTTTTCCCCTTTCTCAATTACCAGGGGATTTTCTCCTTGGTGGAGACACACCACTCCGAGTTCTCCTTGATAATCCCCATCAATCACTCCAGCTTGTATAGTCAGACCTTTCAGAGCCAATCCAGATCTTGGCAGAATGTGTCCATACATGCCTTTGGGACATTGTAGACCCAGGCCTGTTTTAACCACCTGGACCACCCCTGGGACCAGAGTAACAACCTCCATGGTCCTAAGATCTAATCCTGCAGATCCAGGAGTAGCCCTAATAGGCAGTTCTGCTCTTGGATCAATTTTCCACATTCTGATTGGTCCTTTTTCTGGAGTACTGTAGGCTGTTATCATGCGGTTTAGTGGTGTTACCCCTGGAGCAATTGGCCTATTATTCAATTGGGCCACTGCTTGCATCAATTTAGGCTTCCAATCTGTTAAGTCATGATTATCAGACACATTTTTTTTTTTCAATATAACTGCCTTGACCAGCTGTTGTTTGCACGCAGAACGCTCTCCTGCGCGGAAAAAAAACCAACAACATACAAACATAAAAACTTCAATCTTTCCTCCCACGAATTTCCATGCTGCACAATCCTAGTTAAACTCCATCAGATCCGTCAGATCAGGGTACATGTTGCTCCTCCTTCTATCTTTGTTCTTTCTTTTCCTTTTTTTTCACTCTCCTTACTTTCACATCTTTGCCCGAGGATTCCTCAGACTCTGACACCTCAGTCTCAACCACCTTAGCAGCTTCTCTGCCCACAACAGACTCAGATTCTTCAGCAGGTGGAGCCGATGGTGTGGGATGAATTGCCTCACACAACAGCTGAATCAAAGAATTTAATGGGTCCAGCTCAGCACCAAATCCTGCACAGTTAACTTTTAAGCCTCTCCTTTGACACATCTGTCTCAACTCATCAGTAGGTAATGCGTGTATCTCTGAAGCAGGCACCCCAGCATTAATCAGTGCTCTCCACAACATGTTACGTGGTGGACCCTGTTCATTTCTCCCCCGCTCCCTTTGCGGCCTGCGGACCGGAGTTTGTTGAACTCGTGGTCTGCATTCCTCCTGCTTGCCCCATTCTCCCAGATTCCCCAGCTCCATGATTCGAGCCTTAATGGTTTCCATCGGGGCATCTGGAGCTCCCAGCATCACAGTAAGCATAGCTGCCCGATAATGCTGTGGGGCAGTTTTAATCAACTGATCTCTCACCACCTTCGGAACAGCCACTTGCTGATATCCAGCCACCATCCCCACTGGTAACAGATCACGTACACACAGCCTCGTCAGCCTCTGCACACACTCCTTTAATGTTAACCATGGTCCAGAGATTTCGGGCCAATCAGATACATTGGGACACGTTGCACGTACTGCCTCAGACCACACGTCAAACAATGATCTCGCCTGATCCCCCAAATTTCTCGCTTCTTGCCTATAATTAGCATTTACATTCCCATCAGTGCTCAGACCACCAAATGCCATGCCATCTCCGTGATCTATTTCAATCTGTTCTGCACCTTCATCCAGCAGTCGAGCCACCCATAGATCAGTGGGTTCGCCCGGATGCTGCCTTAATGTTTTAGTGATATGAGCAACTTCATCCTGCGAGTAATCTTCTGTTATGGTCCGTGACACCGCCGGCGGCTGCGGCTGTTCCACCCATTCCATAACAGGTTGTCCCGCAGCATCAAGTACATCATTACCTTGAGCATCTATCCGCTGCCGGACGACTGCGGGTATATGCTGCTGCTCTCTTTTCCTTCGGACGACGGGTTTAACCCCCAATGGAGGGAAAGGACGTGGATCTGGAGAACCTCCAGAATCACTGTCCTCCTCATCGTCCCACATATTACCGTCCCAGCTCTCGGGATCCCACCCAGACCCCAATCCAGCTACAAACGAACGGACTTTTTTCAGAGGAAAACGGCGGGGTTTTTTCCCCTGTTTTTTCCTGGTTAACACAGACACCTGGGCCACAGCTTTTTCAGCAACACTGGTCATCTGTTCCAGCTGATTGGTCAGCATTTGCACATGCTGCCGATACAGCGACTCAGCAGACTGCAACTCAGTCATTGCCTGTCTGTCTTTTAACTGCTGAGTTTTTAATTGTTGGCCAGCTTCATACTGTATTTTCCACCCCGTGGCACAGATCCACAAGCGCCTCTGTAATCCGGCCACCGGAGCCTTTTTTTGCACCTCAATTTTCTGCAACACTTTCAATAATTCTTCGGGTCCCGCTGCCTCCAGCGGGCCGCTCCACGGCTCCGGTCTGCCCCCACCATCGCGCAAACACAGCGCTATCTGCTTAGAATGAGGAAACTCCCATCCGGGAACTACCTCTTCCCTCTGAATTTTCTCATCAGAGTTCTTATTTCTCCTTTTAAACATATTTCTAAACATATTTGTGTATTGTAGTCTCTCCTCCAATCCTGCCGACAACGCCAAAATGTTTTATGAAATTCTATTCAGGATCGGGAGAGATCGGCAAACACAAATAAGGACTCAAACACTGTTTCTGTTAGAATATAAGGCACACATTTATTATTATTCCCCACAGAATACAGCACATTAAAACAACTAGCTCTTCACACACGCAAAGTAGCAAGCATTAAAGCAACAAGCTTTCAAACAGACGTGACGCTCAACAGATTCTCAGAATCAGCCCTTACCATTGACACGAACTGGGAGCCCTCAGTCCTAGGTTAAGATCAGCGTTCACGATGCCGGTGTCCACACACGAACTCACGGCAGACTCACTGGGCTAAGGGCAGTCTCCTCTTTATATACTTGTAAACAAAGAGTCAGGTGTGGAGCGAGAATGGCCATCTCTCCCTCCACAGCCACCCTCCTTTCCAAAACATGTTCCCAAACAGAACCCGTTCCCAGCATCTCAGCAGTGTGTGAAGCAAAATAATATTGCAAACTCAGATAATAAAGCAAAATAAGAAATACAGAATCAGTCTTTCCCACAACACATTGTCATAAGTTCCCACCACAAGTTAAAACAAGTTATCTTAGTTTCATGTGAACCCAGGTGCGAACACCACAACAGCCATAATCAATGTGTGAACTGGCCAGTCCTCTCTCTTAAAGAGCAAAAACTATTTATTTAACTGACCAGTCTTCCCATAGTGTCAAAAGTTAAAACAAGTTATAAAACTGAGCAGGTTTTCCCATAATACATTGTTAAAGAGCAAAAATAATTCTTTCATATATCACCAGTTTTCCAGGTTCTTCTCGTCCTTCTCTGGATTCTGGAGTTTATTCTATCCGGTCATGTCTTCCTCTTTCCAGGATTTATCCGTCCTTCATTGGATCCTGGGTTCTGTGGTTCTGCTTGGCTCTGGTCACATGTCACCAAATGCTGTTTGACAACCTCCTGAGCTCTGACTCTGAGTCTGAACCTCCGCCGGCACTCGGGCCCGTTTTGAGCCCAGTTTGGGGTGGTGGTGTTAATTTGGTGTCTTGGTTTGGTGGCTTTGTGGTTTGGGTTTCTGCTGTTTGCTTTGAGGGTGTGGCTGAGGTTTGAACCCGAGGAACCATCCAGAACACAACGTTTCCCTAACCTGAGGCTCCGCTCAGTTTGGGATGATGAAACTCTGCGTCATTCGGGCCGTCTCTGCTGCTCGGACGTTTGTCCACCTGAACCTCTGCAGCCGCACAGAGGGAAGTTCAATAAACAGTGAGGAAGAGGAGGGTGGGGGCTGGGAGCTGAGTGGAAACAGCAGAGTGGGCCCCAGGTATGTTTTCAACTCCCACTTGTGTTAGCTTGGTTTAGATTAGCCCTTCTCCAGCACACTCAAGACTAAATATGAAGCTGTTTCTGTTTAAGGACCAGCAGCCTGAACTGGCTCAACGCTTCTGGAACCGACTCACCAGGCCTGGAAATTCTGGCAAATCCCAGATGTCCCAGAACATGTGGTGTCCTGAAAGAAAAGATGATACTTTAAGGAGAAAAAAAAAACGTTTGAGCTGCTGTGCAGGTTTATCCATGCTGGCACATCACCTGTACAGGTGTCTAAACACCCAAACATCACCTGTGGAGAGAAACTCATTTTTTCAAGGGTTTTATACTTTAAAACTCTAAATAAAAAGTCAGTCATGTAAAACCTGATCACTCTTCAGACATTTCGGTCTGAACTTTTATCACGACTCTCCTCCCTCCTCTGCCGCTGCTCCTCCCCTTTGTGCAAAATTCTCTTCGTCACACAGAAAGCTGAAGTTCGGTAAATCTGTGGTGAGAGTGTTTCTAGTAAAGCAGAGAAGCCTGAGATTCTTGACCCACTTCTGGCCGCCGCACATTCCCAAACATCCCCCAACATTCCCCAGCATTCCTAAAAGCCATGATGAATGATCAGGCGGCGGTCGATGAGAAGCGGGGAGGACGTTTAGCCTGCAGGGCGGCTGTGCCAAACAGAACAGAAGCAGGTAGAAGGCGGCAGATGCTGCTCCTCTTTTCTCTAGAAGAGGAAACAGGCAGAAGATCCATGTCCTCTTCCTCTTTAGGATCAGCATCTGGAGGATGAGCCGGCTGCAGGAAGGAGCAGATCCACGGGTCTGACTCCAGATTTACTGCTTTAGTTTTAGTGAAACATGTTCTGCAGAGACAAGCAGAGGAGTCACAACAGGTCCCTCTGGTTCCCTGGATCACCTTTCTTCTCCTTAAACCCGCTGATGTTTTCAGATGTTTCCAGCTTCTTCTTCTGTGGTTGCAGCTGCAGCTTCGTCCCTCGTCATTCCAGGGAAGAGTCCGGACACATTTTACACTTTTATTCTGAACGCACATTCTTTCCTCTGTGACCTTTGACCTGGGAAACCTGAGGACCTCTTTGGTTTTATGGCTGCACTTAAAGCAGACCAGGTGAGGCCTCAGGTGAGCGTTACCTGCAGGTAAAGCAAAGACCTGAAACTGAAGTCGGTTTTGTCTGCGGGACTTTCTCGGTCTTGCAAAGTGAAAACTGGCTGCTTTATGGGTTCTACCTGAGCTCTGGCTGCCAGGTGAGGACCTGCAGGTCAGAGAACCTGCAGGTCCTCACATAGCCTGATCCAACTGGACCTGTAAACATCAGGTGGTTCTGATCAGTTAACCCGCCAGGTGAGACATAGTCCTGATAAGAGCTCTGACCACTGATGGACCAGAACGTCTGGCTTCAGAACCAGGGTGGCGGGTCATTTATGATCCATTTAAAGGTGTTGTGTCATTAATAAATAAAAAAGATAAATTGTTTTAAAAAAGCTTCAGTTATAATTAGTTAGTTAAACTGAAAAGATGCCAGATCAGACCTGACTCTACATAAAACCCTTTAAATGAACCGAATCGGCTCTCTGGTATCGGTCCGGTCCTGGTGCTGGTGCCGGTCCAGGTGTGGCTGCGGCCGCTCGGCTCCGGTTTCTCCTCCGGCAGGGGCGGGGTCAGTGATGAAGAGGAGGAGCAGCTGGTCTCGGTTCAGTCTGTCGCAACTTTTTCTTCTTTGTTTCTGAGATTCTGATGGACCTACGGCAGCTCACCGAACCGGGCCAAAGCAGGTCAAAGGCAGGTTAGAGGCGGGCGGGACCGGGATCAGGACAGTCCGGGCTACGGATCTGGACTCTGTTTGGATCTGGACTCTGTTTGGATCTGGACCAGGACCATGAATCGGCGGGACTGACTTCTCGGAACTTTTCTGCCGTCTCCATGGAGATGAGAGATTTTCCCGCCATCTAAGCGGCTGACCACGCGCCGATCAGGGATCAATCATCTTCATCGGTGCCGTATTGATCGGGATGGGCGCGCTCCCGTTGCTTTTGCTCGTGCTCTTGATTTGCGAGCACGCCCGCAGCACGTTCCCGATGCGGGCCTCCTACAGCCTGTACACCGGCGGGAACACGCACGCGCACGGAGCACGCGCTGCCAGCAGACACCGGTAAGATGACACGTGCACGGAAAGGATGATGATGATGAGGAGGAGGATGTGAAACAGGGATGATGACATCACCGAGCGCGTGCGCGCACCTGTGTGTGTGTCTGTTTATTTGTATGAAGATGAATGGTTCCACTGATTAAGCCACCAGAACCAGAACTTTCTGATGTTTGACTGTTGGTGAAACACGGAGGAGGGTTGCTGGTTTGAATCCTCCTCTGGTTCAGTCTGGGAGTGGATCTGCTCATGTGCTCCGGACCTGCATGTTCTGATAGAAGCTGTCAAACTCTAAGAACTGCTGCTGATGGGCTCCTGGTGTGGGTTCTGGCCAGGTTCTGATTGTGAGTTGTCTCTTAGGTCCGGGTTCTGGCTGTGGGTTGGGTTCAGATTTGGATTGGGCTTAAGGCCAGAACAACTGGGGTCAGTCACTGAGTGAGGTGTTGGACCTGGCTGTTCTGACGTCTAGAGCAGAACCTTCAGTTTTATGAAGTCAGAACCTGGTTCTGTGGCGGAGAGCAGGGAGGTTCTAGTGGTGGTGCTGATCTGAGGGAATGATGTCGTTTGGGTTGGGTTTGTGTTTCTGATGTCACTCATTCCTGAAACATTATTCCATGGTTCTGCTGGGACTGGGACGGAACCGCTTTCTCAGTTCTTCTCTGCGTAAACAGTGAGTACAGAGAAGCTCAGAACCAGCCCAGAGCCAAACATGTTCTGCTGTCTTTGGACCAACATGGCGCTGGTGGACAGAAAGCTATACTGGACCTCCGGTTCTGAAAAAAAGTCCAGAACATACACTGGATAAAACACTGATCCAGTGTCTTTTCAGGGTTTTCTTAAAACTGGGTTGGGTTCATATTTCTGGATCTAAGTGGGATCTTTTTTTGTAAAGTACATTGAAATCAATAAGTGAACAGAACTGAACCGAACAGAAGTGAACAGAACCGAACCGAACACTGAACTGAACCAAACCGAACTGAACTGAACCGAACCGAACTGAATTGAACTGGCTGAAATGACTCTTTGCTAAATTTCAGTTCATTTCCATTCTGAAGTTTTTCTCGTTTCATTAACCTGTTATCGAACTTCCCAATATTAGATGAACCTGTCCTCACCTACCTCACCTGTCCTAATGTGTCCTCTCCTCACCTGCTTACCTGTCCTCACCTGTTGATACCTTCAGCGGATCTCTGCCTCCCAGCTTCTTGTCTTTTGGAACCTGAGAGTATTTGGACATGAACCTTATCCAGTCTGGATCCTCTGGCTCTCTGCTGGTTTGTGTTCTGTTCTTCATCTGAACCGGGTCACAGGGCCTGCATAGGTGATGCCCAAACCTTCTTCACCTTTTTAACCTCCTCAAGCTGCTCCTGCAACATTGCAGGGTCTTCCTAAATCATCTTTGAGAGTCCGGTGTCGACCCAAAGGTCCTGGTGATATCTGGAGCACCTCCTTCCGGAAAGCTAAGCCCGAATGATCAGAGGAGCATCAGTTCTGCTCTTTGCAGGAGCAAAAGGTCCAGATCCTGACAGGAGGGGTCCAGTTCAGCCTTTTCCATGAGAACCAAGATTTCAGGTTTACAGGTGTTCCAGAACCAGCTGGAGGTCCACACTCTATGATATTAGCAGGACTTATCTGCAGAAAGAAGCAGTGGAACCAAAAACTGCTGAGCTGAGTTTTGAACTGAGCCGGTTCAGAACCAGCTGTGGTGGAGTGCACCAGGTTCTGATCCACTGCTGACGAAGCTCTCACTACAGTCCAGGACCAGAGGACCTGCACCCAGTTAGCAGAGTCTGATCATAGTGGTCCGACTCGTACCTGTCCTGGATGTTTGACAGAACCCTCCACAGACGTTTGGAGCGAAGATGCAAAGAACTGTTTTGGGCTGTAATAAATATCAAATAATTAAATAGATACCAAGATAATCTGTGCTACGCTATGATAATCTATGATACTCTATGCTTATCTATGATATGATATGATAATCTATGATAATCTATGATACTCTATACTAATCTATGATACGCTATGATAATCTATGATACTCTATGTTAATCTATGCTACGCTATGATAATCTATAATACTTTATACTAATCTATGCTACGCTATGCTATGCTATGCTAATCTATACTACACTCTGCTACTCTATTCTAATCTATGATACGCTATGCTAATCTATGATACGATATGATAATCTTTGTTAATCTATGATAATCTATGACACGCTATGATAATCTATGATACTCTATACTAATCTATGCTACGCTATGATAATCTATGATACTCTATGCTATGTTATGCTAATCTATGCCATGCTATGCTAATCTATGTTACACTATGCTAATCTATGCTACTCTATACTAATCTATGATACCCTATGCTGTTATGCTAATCTATGATACTCTATGATAATCAATGATACGATATGCTAATCTTTGTTACTCTATGCTAATCTATGATACACTATGCTAATCTATGATACTCTATGTTATGTTATGATAATCTATGCAGCTCTATGATAATCTATGATAATCTATGCTACTGTATGATATTCAATACTACGCTATGCTAATCTATGCTAATCTGTGGAAGTCAATGTTATTCAACTATTTAGTTAAATATTTTGTCGATTCTGGTGGCTCTAACCGCAGGTTGCTCAGTGCGAGCCACCAGAACTGACAAAGACTTCTGGATAGGTGTTGAAACATCTTCAGAAAGAACCGAGCGAAGGTCCGGTTGTCTCCGATTTAAACCTGTTTGCTGCTGCCATGACCCGGATGACAGAATTTGTTCAGGTGTTTCTTTTTAAACGCTGTGGGTGCCGGGCAGACGAGCGTCTTTGGATGCTTTCAGACTTCTGGCTTCCATGTGACTTCATGCAGGTCTCTAATCTCCAGCCTCCACTGTTTCCTGTCCCCATGGCGTGGTACCTGCACCAGAACCAAAGCACTGTGTGGCCTTGAGCTGGGCCAAAGGAGCTGAAAAGGAAGCTGATCCAGTGCAGATGTTGATGAAGATGAGCAGCTGCTTGTTTTCTTTTAGTCCAAAATTCTGAAATCTCCTTCTTCGTGACATTTATGAAACACGTATCCCTCCGCTGGGGGAAGTAGTCCGTTGGTTCTGACGGTGCCGCTCATGAACCTTTACTGTCTCAGCATGACTCAAACCGTTTTAGTCAAACTCTCTGATTCAACTACTGCACCATAAACTGTGACTAAATGTGAAATAAATCTGTTAAACGACGGAAAGATCGTTTATTCTTCTGTAACTTACAGCAGGAACATCATTTTTTAATGTTTTGTGGTAAAAACGTACTAATCTGTCCCACCCGGACTGTAAACGCTGTTGTTTTGGTGTCAGGAAGCAACGTCTACAGCAGAAACAGGCGGAGTCCGTGCAGAATCTGATTTGGGCTTAGATCTGCCAGCGGTTCCGTTGGTCCACAGACTCTGAGTGCTTTCTGGGAGTTCCTGTCTGCTTTTGTTTAGAACATCAGCAGCGGAAATTATTGCTGGACACGTTTTAAAATCCACCCTTGCGTCATCATCTGGAGATTCAGGAATCCTCAGTTCATTGCCTCTTTCTCTCCCAGCGGCTGATCCGATACGCTCGGAACCACCTCCTACACTTTAAACTCAGGAATGACTCAACAGTTTATTCAATTCAATTCAATTCAATTTTATTTATATAGCGCCAATTGATGAAACATGTCATCTCAAGGCACTTTACAAAGTCAAAATCAATCAGATTACACAGATTGGTCAAAAATGTTCCTATATAAGGGAACCAGTTGATTGCTCCAAAGTCCCGACAAGCAGCAATCACTCCTGGAGAAGCGTAGAGCCACAGGGAGAGTCGTCTGCATTGTCCATGGCTTTGCAGCAATCCCTCATACTGAGCAAGCATGAAGCGACAGCGGGAAGGAAAAACCTCCAGCAGAACCAGAACCAGGCTCAGTATGAACGGTCATCTGCCTCGACCCACGGGGGTTACAGAAGACAGAGCAGAGACACAACAAGAGAGACAAAAAAGCACAGAAGCTCACATTGATCCAGTAATCTGTTCTACATTAGATGGTAATAGTGGTGATCTGTCTTCTCTGGATGATGTCACAGTTAACAGAACGTCAGACCAGGTGTACCTACTATGAAGAAAAAGAGAGAGAACAGAAAGTTAAAGCAGAAATGACAACACGTAATGCATAATTGAAGAACAGTAGAACTCTATAGAGTGAGAAAATTAGATCCTGATGTCCTCCAGCAGCCTAAGCCTATAGCAGTAAAACTATAGAGGTAGCTCAGGGTAACATGAGCCACTCTGACTAGAAGCTTTGTCAAAAAGGAACGTTTTAAGATTAGTCTTAAAAGTAGACGGGGTGTCTGCCTCACGGACCAAAACTGGGAGTTAGTTCCACAGGAGAGGAGCCTGATAGCTAAAGGATCTGCCTCCCATTCTACTTTTAGAGACTCTAGGAACCACCAGCAGACCTGCAGTCTGAGAGCGAAGTGCTCTGTTAGGAACATACGGGGTAATCAGAGCTCTGATATATGATGGAGCTTGATTATTAAGGGCTTTATACGTTAGAA
Source organism: Fundulus diaphanus (assembly GCA_037039145.1). NCBI lineage: Eukaryota > Metazoa > Chordata > Actinopteri > Cyprinodontiformes > Fundulidae > Fundulus > Fundulus diaphanus. Next base: position 1,363,079 of record CM073122.1, read on the forward strand.
GAAGAATTTTAAATTCTATTCTTGATTTAACAGGAAGCCAATGAAGGGAAGCTAAAATTGGAGAAATGTGATCCCTCTGGTTGATTTTCATCAGAACTCTTGCTGCAGCATTTTGGATCAGCTGAAGACTTTGAACTGCATTTTGTGGACTTCCTGATAGTAAAGAATTACAATAGTCCAGCCTTGAAGTAACAAATGCATGGACTAGTTTTTCAGCATCACTCCTGGACAGAATGTTTCTAATTTTGGCGATATTCCTGAGGTGAAAAAAGGAAACAATGGAAACCTGTTTAATATGGGATTTAAATGACATGTCTTGGTCAAAAATAACACCAAGATTTTTTACTTTACTACCAGAGGCCAAGTTAATGTCATCCAGATTAAGTGATTGATTAGGAACTTTATTTTTTGAGGACTCTGGTCCAAAGATTACAACTTCGGTCTTGTCAGAATTTAGATGCAGGAAATTTAAAGTCATCCAGCTTTTGATGTCATCAAGACATGACTGCAGTCGAAGTAATTGATTGGATTCATCAGGATTTATGGATAAATATAGCTGAGTGTCATCAGCATAACAGTGGAAATTAATCCCATGCTGTCTGATAATTTTGCCAATCGGAAGCATATATATAGTAAAGAGAATTGGTCCAAGGACTGAACCCTGTGGTACTCCACAAGTGACCCTAGAGTTTGAGGAAGATTTATTATTAACATGAACAAACTGGAATCTGTCCGACAGATAAGATTTAAACCAGCCTAACGCTTTCCCCTTAATCCCTACAGTATGTTCAAGTCTTTGTAGGAGAATATTGTGATCAACTGTATCAAATGCAGCACTGAGATCTAACAGTCTACACACATTAAACGACACCTGGACGGATCTTTTCCCACCTTTAAAACAGCATTTATTCTGTAGGACAGAAACAGGCGAACCTGTTCAGAAGGAATATTAGAAACCAGCAGGAACCTGCCAGCTTAAACCTGCACAGCCTTAAAATAATCATTTGCTGAAGCCGTTTTCTGCCCTGCGATGAACTGCCGGCCTGTCCAGAGTGGACCTCTCGCCCAATGGCCGCCGGAGATCTCCAGCCGCCCTGCGACCCGCATGGAGGAGCAGGTGTAGATACCGGACCGGTGGAGTCACACCTGGACCTCAGTCTTCTTCCTAGTGGCCTCAGAACCGTGGACCAAGATGTTCTTTAACAGCCGGGAGCATCAGACTAAACGTGTGAGGCTTGAACAGGACAGACCTTCCTCTGAGTAATGATGTTCTGATTACGCTCACCTGATGGGACACACCTGGGGGGATTTTAGCCACTCAGTAGAAGTGGGGTGTCCTTATTTGTTCCTCGGAAATTAAATCTTGATGTGTTTAACAAAAATGTTTACAGAACTGATAGTAAATGGAAGATGTTTATGTGTTTACTGCTGGGTTCTGTTGTCTGGCCCAGAAGAGAGAGCTGGTCAGCAGCGGTCCGGTGACGTCCTCCTGGTCCTCATAGAAACAGAGACGGCTGCTCGCAGCAGCAGCGTGGAGCAAATTCCTCAACACAATCGATCTAAACACGTTCACACAGAGACACATTCATCACGGAGCTGATGACGTCAGCGGAGAGGTTCATGTGACTTTAAACAGATTAACTGACATTAACCAGGAGTTTGGATCTTGTCCTGCAGACCTGCAGAACATCGACTGGACCTAAACAGGCAGAAATCAGGGGCCCAGATCGTTGTCCTCACACTACATGTGATTAATTTGGCATTACTGAGGGACGTTGTCCATTTGGGAGATCCACTTGTGTTTAATGATGCTTTTGGTTTTATGAAGCAAACCCTGCCTCAGCAAAACAGCTCCAACGCATGACGCTGCCACCACCGTACTTTATATCTGGAACGGTTTTCTCAGGTTCGCACACGTCCCCCTTTTTCTTCAAGTGTAACGGTGGTGATTATGTCAAAAAACGTTACTTTTAGTATCATCAGAGCCAAGGAAATGTCTCCAAGCATTAAGGTCTTTGTCCAAGAGTCCGCAAACTGTAACAGAACCTGACCTCTCTCTGGATAACGTAAGAAACCATTGAAGAGCCAGTGAGTTCAGTCCGAGTCAGCTTTAAAGTCTACATGATGAGGTTTAAGTTATGTTAATAACGTCTCCAAGAAAAATTATGATCAACAGAGACAACGGCGCAACGGCACAGAGTGTAATTATGAGGAATGAAGGAAACTGCACAAGCTGTGACTACAGGCATGAGCCAAGGAGATGTCCTGCCTACCAACAAGTGTGCAAAGCTTGGCACGGAGAAACTCATTACTCATTACTCTGGATGGCATTCTCATGTTACCCTGAGCTACCTTTATAGGCTTAGGCTACTGGAGGACATCAGGGTCTATTTCTCTCACTCTGCTGATTTCTCCTACTGCTCTCCAATCTGCATTGTTTGTTGTTATTTCAGCTTTTAACTTTTTGTTCTCTGTCATTTTTCTCTTCATAGAAGGTACACCTGGTCTGGTGTTCTGTTAGCTGTGACATCATCAGGGGAGGCAGATCATCCTCTATTACCATCTAACATAGAAAGTACTCCTGGATCAATGTGAGCTTCTGAGCTTTCTGTGTCTCTGCTCTGTCTTCTCTAAGCCCCAGTGGGTCGAGGCAGATGAGCGTTCACACTGAGCTTGGTTCTGGTTCTGCTGGAGGTTCTCCTCCCTGTTAAAGGGGAGTTTTCCTCTCCACTGTTGCTTCATGCATGCTCAGTATGAGGGATTGCTGCAAAGCCATCAGCAATGCAGACGACTGTCCACTGTGGCTCTACGCTCTTTCAGGAGGAGTGAATGCTGCTTGGAGAGACTTGATGCAACCTGCTGGGTTTCCTTAGAGAGGAAACTTTCTGACCAACCTGGAGGATCTGATGGAGTCTGACTTTAGAAAGAGCCTTGAGATGATGTGATGTGAATTGGTGCTATATAAATAAATTGAATTATGGAAAAATATTAAAATCACACAAGTATACAACAATCTAAAGGGCTACATATAAATAAGACAGAAGCTGAAGAGCAGGAATTCTTCATTGGTTCTATTCAAACAACCAAAGAGACCCATTAGTGCCACAAACCAACATGGTTGGTGCAAAGGGAGAAAAGTGGCAAGAAGATCTGATCGTCAACAAGCAAGTTTTGAATGTCCGGCTGGAAACTGGAGCTGATTGCAATGTTGCCTCCATGAAAGAGCTCAGAAAGCTGAGACTGGACGGAAAGGTGAGTCTGTTGCCTATGAAGGCACAACAATGCAGCAAAAGGCAAAATTATGTCAGTATAAAGATAAAATGTAGGACATTGAGGTCGTTAAAAACAATGTACCTGCAATTCTAGGACGAGAGTCCAGTGAACAAATGGGGCTTGTCAGGAGATTACATTTACTTGAAATACAGAGTGACATTCTGAGTGAATATGAGGATTTATTGTCGGGATTAGGCTGCATACCGGGAGTATACCACATCCAGACGTCACTCCAGCAGTTCATGCCAGGAGAGAAAACTGCAGCAGAATTGAAAGCAATGCAGAACCTGGGTGTGATAACCAAACAGAATGGGTGAAGAGAACCATTACAGGAACAAAACCCATCAAAGTGAGGATCTGCATCGACCCACAGGATCTGAATAAAGCCATGAAGAGAGAACATTATCCACCGTGCCCAACTGAAGAAGTCTCTCCTGTCAGATTATTTCTGTGTTGGATGCCCAAAATGGATTTTGGTAAATCCAGATGGACGAGGAAAGCTCTCACCTGCAAACATTTATCACGCTGTTTGGGACACAGAGGTTTAAAAGATTACCCTTTGGTATTTCATCAGCAGCTGAGGTGTTCCAGAGGTGCAACATAATAGATGATCCTGGTTCAGGGAGAGAGCATCGAGCTGCATGATCATCGTTTGAGACGACTGCCAGACCGCCGGAGAAGCATCAACCTGAAGCAAGTTTAAGACGACAGAGATCCGTTACGCTGGACATCTGCTCTGAGAAAGACCCAAATCTGATCCTGAAAAGGTTAGAGAAAGAAAACATGGCTGCAGAGACAAAGCTGCTCTTCAGAGGTTCACAGGGTCACTGCCTCTCTAAATTTATCCCCAACCTTTCAGACTTAAGGGCTCCTTTAAGGAGGAGATGTGGAATGGCACTGAGGATCAGAGCAACAGCACAGGTTTGATAAACTAAAAGCTCTCGTCAGTCAAGCACCAGTACTGAAGTACTCAGATGTCAGTAAGCCAGTTGCTTTATCAGTTGGTGCTCTGAGGATCTGGGAGCTACTCTGAGAGGGCAACCAGTGGCAGACGGCTCCAGAGCTTTGACAGGCTGTCAGAAACGCCACGATCAGACTGAGAAAGAATGGATTGCATGTTCGGCATCAGTATCTGTGTGGAGAGTGATCACGATCCACTGGACATGAAATCACTCCTCCGCGCCCAGCCAGGCTACAAAGAATGTTCATGAGACTATAAAAATACGCCCGATGTCAAGTCTAAAGGAAATGCGCGTGGCTGATGCTCTGAGCAGAGAGTTTCTACATGAGCATCATGAGGAACTCCTGGATGAAGAGCTGGAGGTCAAACTGTGTAATTCATCAAGTCCCCGAATCAGATGGAAAGTGGCAGGAGTTCAAAGAAGCAACAAAAGAGGATGCTGGCAGACAGAGACAGGCTCCAGATTAAACCCACGGGACATTTATGGACTCACAGTGGAGAAGTCAGGCTGGCAGTACCACACAAACTGAGGAGTGAGCCTCTCATCCAGGAGTCAGACGTGGTTCTGTTCTGGTCGTGTTCTGTTCTGACCGGGTGTGAGCAGACAGGTTGAAGAAGCTGTGGCTCGGTGTGCCGTATGTAACACATTCAGGAACAATCAGCCCAGAGAATCACTCGTGTCTCATCCAGCGCCTGAAAGAGCAGGATTTGAGCCAAGATACGGTGGATTTCAGTGAGGAATGGGGTTTTAAACACACAACCTCAAGCTTATGTCCCCCCAGGTGAAAGGTCAAGTTAAGAGAGAAGTTCAGACAATAAAAACCTACTGAAAAAGGCGTGGTTGACCCATATCTGCCGTTGGTTGGACACAGGAACACACCCTGGTGTGGAGACTGTCACCTGCTCAGATGCTCATGGGTAGAAGGCTTAAGTCAGAAAAACACATTGTTGTTGGTGTCTCTCCATGAAAATACCAGGAGCAGCAACCGAGTACACAGACAACAAAGACAGAAACCAGACTTTGACCAAGGAACCAGGACACCGCCTGACCTCCAGGGTGGTGGGACAATGAAGGTCAAGAAAGCCAACAAGTGGGAACCAGTCACTGTGGAACAGAAACACAGCCAGCCAAGGTCAAATACCGTGGAAACTACAAATGAAGAACATAGGAGAACATCAAGAGAAACTGTAGGGTTACCTGATGAGGGCACACCAGGCACATGGCCCTACTCCAGACTGTCCCTAAGGCCGTTTCCAAAGTTGACTAAATGACGGTTATGGACTAAATCCAGAAAAATGGGAGATGTAAAATATCAAGATGAAGACAGAGTTGCTTGGTGTTAACAGTTGGTGGCACTGTGACGATGACATTGTGTTGTTATAGACCAGAAAAAGACAAATAAAACGGGCCTGACTCTGTCTGTGATGCAGCAGCAGCGCATCCCGGGGCCTCGTGGACGAAGGGTCCGTATGCACAAAACCACCAACTTGGCATTTACAGAGATGAGCTTAAAATGTCGGTAATCCACGCAGATGTTTGACCTGCCGTTAAAATGTTTGGCAGCAACTTCTTCAGTCGACAATAAAAAAACACAAAGTACTAAAACTCACCCAAATCCACTGAAATATAACTTTATGAATTTCTATGTAACTCAAGGAGCATCAAACTCAACGTTTTTTCAGGAGTTGAACTTTTATGGTTTAAATTCGTTTAACCAAAGTGAATCACATTTAGCCTCAAAACCATGGAAACAAGTTCAATCAGACGTAAACTTCCAGCTTTTGTCCCACGTCGATATTAAGGAACATCGCTCTGTGCGCCGGGAACCATAAAACGTGTGATTCATCTGACGGACTCTCATCTCGCTATGATTAAACCGGGTCGGATCAGAACTCCTAACCAGTCAGCTGGTTCTGAGGTGTCCATCAGCAGCGGCTGAAGCTGCTCTGGTCCTGGATCGATGGCAGCGTTGGCGCTGCTGGAGGCCATCGCTGGTGGAGGAACGTGGAGGGAGCGGGTTCTCAGAGGTTCTGCTGACCTGCTGGAACATGATGATGGGGAGCCGATTCTGATCGCCCAGTTATTGTTGAACTGGACCCAGCGTTACAGAGGGGAACCGGGAGCAACCGTGCGTCGTCGGTGGTATGCACCAAACTCTGTAACACTGGTGTTGGTCTGCCATGATTCGGCCATTCACGTTCTGCCACAGCACCGTTTCAGGTTCTGACTCTACAGGTTCTGACTCCACAGGTTCTGACTCTAGAGGTTCTGACTCCACGGGTTCTGACTCCACAGGTTCTGACTCCACAGGTTCTGACTACACGGGTTCTGACTCTACGGGTTCTGACTCCACAGGTTCTGACTCCACAGGTTCTGACTCTACAGGTTCTGACTCCACAGGTTCTGACTCCACTCCGGTCTTTGCATCCGGAGCGTTTCAGAGGGGGCTGACTAGCTGGTCGGGAATTTAACCTCGTGGAGCCGTCCCATCAGCCCCTTGGGACGATCTCATCCATGTTGTCAGTTACATAAAGTCCCCAGAACCGTGGCCCTCATTAGCAGCCAGGAGCAGATTTCTAAATGTTCTTACAGATTAACTTCTATCCATAAACCCCTGTTATTATCTCCAGCTGTCACTTTCTACATGTTGTATTAATTAATCCTGTATATTCTTCAGTGATGGTATCAAGGCGCTGGTTGTTTGTTCCTGTAATACTTTATCAGCTGGTTCTGCTGTTCTTTATATGTCTCTCTCTGCAGGTGTAGAAGCAGACTCAGAGGATGTTATATCACTCTCTACCTTTCCTCTCCTCTTTCTTTCTCATTTTCTCCCTTTTAGCATTTAGTCTGTTTCTCTCCTTTTTCCTCTTCTACCTGTTTCTGTGTCCATTGAACATGAAATAGTCCCAGAATAAAATCTAATAATTCAATTCAATTCAATTCAATTCAATTTTATTTATATAGCGCCAAATCATGAAACATGTCATCTCAAGGCACTTTACAAAATCAAGTTCAATCATATTATACAGATTGGGTCAGATTATACAGATTGGTCAAAATGTCCTATATAAGGAATCCAGTTGATTGCATCAAAGTCTTGACAAGCAGCATAATAAAAATAAAGCTTCTTGCATATATAAACCAAGCAGAGCTCTATGGAGAAAGCAGTAAGGCTCCACTGGTGAAAATAAATCTGTTTTTGGCTTTAAGACAATAATTATTAAAGCTACACTATCAGACAGGACACAAAAAAACATAAAAAATGTAATCACAGCTCTGACTGCACTCATGTTGCTGTAGTCTTGCTCAACTCAGGATTCTGCTATATTATCATAATAATAATTAGAATTAGACTCATTATAATAGTTGTGTCTGGAACTAAATAAGATCGCCATACGGTGTATAGAAACACAACTTTAAAGATTTCTTCCGAACCAATAGGAAAATTCTACTGCAATAGGCACCGTTCAACCCTAAGGGGGCAGCACTGAGCCGATGTTAAGGCAAATATCGCAGAACTAAACAAGTTCACATGAAAATGTCAACAACTGCACAGTAACATTAAAGTTGCACCTTTAGGCCCAGTTCATACAGATTATCTGCACTTTAAACAGGAGAACTTTGGTCCAATTCAATGTCAGACTGAGAATAGAGGTTGTGGGTGTTTTTCTATAGGTTTCATACAGAACCCTTTGTTGATCTTAAAATGATTCTGGTCAACTTGAAAAAAATGTTGTCAGATGAAAGAAATTGTGGCTGCTTGGAATAACAGACCCTCTGAACCTGGTTCTGGTTTCACAGACCAGACCCTTTAGAGAGCGTTATTGTGGTGGAAGTTTTGTTTTTTAGGGTTTATGAATCACATGGATGTTGTTCTGGTTACACCTGCCGTGCTGGGTCAGCACCGCTCTTCATCCAGAACCATCACCTTTTAGACACATTTATATAATTTACATTACAGGACAAATAAAGGTTGATCCAACAGGTGGTTCTTCAGCCCACTAGGTGGTTCTGATCATAGTGAAACCCGTCTGGACCAAGCAGCAATGACTGCTTGCTTTCTGGATTTTTCTTCAAGTTTCACTTTGATAATAATATTTTGTCTGAAGTCTGACTGGAAAAGGAAACAGTGAAGTTCTGGAGAGGAACCCCTGACTTGTTGCCTCAGAACCAGCTGTCTCAGAACCAGCTGCCTCAGAACCAGCTGCCTCAGAACCAGCTGCCTCAGAACCAGCTGTTCCAGAATGATTTCTCCTGGTCCTCTGCAGTCATATAACGGTGAACTTTGGGTACCAGAATAACCTACTGTGTCCTGGGAACAGAACCACATGTGAGACCCGGTCAGAGGAACCCCACTCTGAGCTGTTTGGTGTTTTTCTGTGATGAAGGAACTGGTGCGCGTTCGTGCTCACAAAGACGGTGAGCTGCGTGGTGGAGGATGGGGTGGAGACCTACGTGAAGCCGGACTACCATCCATGCAACTGGGGCAGTGGGCAGTGCAGCCGGGTCGTGGTGTGAGTAAACAGTGACCCGTTTCTACCACCGACCCGCTCAGAACCGGCAGACTCAGTCTCCGTGCTTGGTTTCTCCACAGCTACCGGACCTACATGAGGCCGCGCTACAAAGTGGCCTACAAAACCGTGACGGAGATGGAGTGGAAGTGCTGCCATGGTTACAGCGGACAGGACTGTACCATTGGTCCAGCTGGTGGACCAGGAAGTCCTGTGTCCAATGGAGCGGGGACAGGAAGCGCTTCGGGAATCGGACAGAATGGAGGTAAAGTTACTGAAGGTGTTGAGACCTGTTTTGGGTCAAACTTTGTTTTGGGCTTCATATTTCTGCTGCTGTGCATGCACACAGTTTTTTAAATGCCTGGAAAAATGTTCTTTAACATTTTTCCAAGTCATTCCAGGGTCTTACACCCTGTTTGCAACCAGGGCTAGAAGCTAAGAGCCTTTAAAAAGAACCGTTTAGTACAGCTTCCTGCATGTGATGGTACTCTGTAACTCCAGGGTATTTAATCTGGCAACATGATTCAGCCTTAGTTGGTGAAATACAGTGATACAAATTATTAAACATAACATTATGGTCCATGTGTTAGGTTTCTGCATTGTTCTCACCAAGTAAAAACCCATCTTCAGAACCAACCTTAGCCCAAAATGGTGATCTGCAGCATGTGATGTACTTTTAGTAGTTATCGCTGGTTATTTTGACCATAAGCTGCAGAAAATACGGGTAAAGTTGCTCCCTCTACGTTTACTCCCTTCGGCTGCTATGCCAGCTTTAAGTAGGGGAGACCCATCCAAGATGGCGGCGATACAGGATGCACTTCAGCTCATAATGAGGCGTCTATGTATATAATGTCTATGATTTGTAAATTTGAAATATGTAAAATCCATTTATACAAAAGTTACCAACTGCAGCTTTAAGAAAAGATAGTAAGATGAATTGGTTTTGCATGTAAGGAGTTAAAAATCTGCATCAAGCTGTATTTTTGTATTATTCATGAGGACTGAAGTCTAAAATGGTGTTTTATAAAACCTCTGACCTTTAAGTAAGATTTTCCCTCCCTTTCTCCTCTTGATGATGCTGTTCTTCAGTAATTAAGCTGTTTGAGTTAGATTTTCCCTGTTTGTCTATAAACCTGTCTAAGGTGAACACGAAATCTAGAACCTTGGCTGTTCCTTCCTTTCTAGGACGACAGGACCGTGAGGAAATGCGGAGGATGGAGGAAAAGATCCAGAGGCTGACAGAGCAGCTGCAGGGCTTCCAGTCCACCATGAACGAACACTTCCAACACGAACCCGTCAAACCAGGAAAGAACCCGGCAGATGCAGCTCCGCCGGAGATAAAGGAGACGATCCACAGCATTCAGACCAAGCTGGACCAGCTGGACAACCGCACCAAGGTGAGTGAGCCGGAGGAGGACAAGTAACTGAAGTTCTGCAGCAATATTTGCCTGAATTCGATCGCTTTACAGAAATCCTCACCTTTCTGAAATGTTTCTAAAATGTCTCTTCTGACAGATTCACGTTGGTGCTTTCACCGCGTTCTGTGGCTCGTTTTGGTCTTAGTTGTCCTATTAATTAGGTTCAGCTTCAGCTTGCTGCCGCGGTTTGTAAAGATGACTGAATATTAGCCTAGTCTCATTGGCAGTTAAGCCCAAAGTTAAAACATCTGAAAAGATAAAAGACTGAGTCAAGTATTCCTATGAAAAGACAAATTAGCATTTATTGAAAATTACTTTAAAAAGTGATTTATGTCCTTCTCAATAATCATTGGAAAAGTTTTCATTGGCGTCCCAGCAATACCCAATAGTTACTGAGCAGCTTTTTGCATGTTTCCACTAATATTTTAATCACCATCAACTTATTTCAACTATATTCAGTTCAAATATTAATTAGAATGTTTTTTCTATGCTATTTAAAAAAGGACCATTTAATTAATGTACAGAAATGTATTCTAGATATATAGTTCACTCCAGTCGTACGGGCAGGTTCAGTATCAGTTACATACATCACAGTTGGATCCTGGTTCTGGATGAATCCCTCCACAGAATCAGATTCCAGTCGGGCCCCAAGCTAGACTCCAAAAACTTTGACACGACTTAATGCCAGAAGAAACATGCTGGAGCAAATTAAAGGTAACTGTAAAACGAAAGAATCAAATATTTATGGGCTAACTGTATAAACTCTGCTTCCCAGTTTGAAAAAACACTTTAAAATACAGACTTTTATGATTCAGAGATCTGATCAGTGATCATAAAAAGAATTACAGAGTTTATGGATACATATGATAAACTTTCCATTGTGACAAAGCTTCTAGTCAGAGTGGCTCATGTTACTCTGAGCTACCTCTATAGTTATGCTGCTATAGGCTTAGGCTGCTGGAGGACATCAGGATCTATTTCTCTCACTCTGCTGAGTTCTCCTACTGCTCTCCAATCTGCATTGTTTTTTTTATTATTTCAGCTTTTAACTTTTTGTTCTCTGTCATTTTCTCTTCATAGAAGGTACACCTGGTCTGGCGTTCTGTTAGCTGTGACATCATCAGGGGAGGCAGATCATCCTCTATTACCATCTAACATAGAAAGTACTCCTGGATCAATGTGAGCTTCTGAGCTTTCTGTGTCTCTGCTCTGTCTTCTCTAAGCCCCAGTGGGTCGAGGCAGATGAGCGTTCACACTGAGCCTGGTTCTGGTTCTGCTGGAGGTTCTCCTCCCTGTTAAAGGGGAGTTTTCCTCTCCACTGTCGCTTCATGCATGCTCAGTTTGAGGGATTGCTGCAAAGCCATCAACAATGCAGACGACTGTCCACTGTGGCTCTACGCTCTTTCAGGAGGAGTGAATGCTGCTTGGAGAGACTTGATGCAACCTGCTGGGTTTCCTTAGAGAGGAAACTTTCTGACCAACCTGGAGGATCTGATGGAGTCTGACTTTAGAAAGAGACTTGAGATGATGTGATGTGAACTGGAGCTATAGAAATAAAATTGAATTGAACTGAATGGCTGATGGATGGAGAGTGGAGTGGTTGAGCAGGTCAATCCGTGTTAAAGAGTGTTTGGTTAGAACCTTGGCTAGAACCTTGGCTAGAACCTTGGGGTCCACATTGGCTGTGGGAACACTCTTCATCCCCTCAGATGTTCCACCTGCAGCTCCTGACTGCAGCTGCTGTTCGTGTCTCCAACAGGCCCACGATCAAACTCTGGTCAGCATCAACAACCACCTGGTCAACGGGAAAGGGAACGAGCTGGAGAGAGATGTTCCAGCGGGGGGGCTGAGTGGAGAGAAGCTGAGCACGCTGAAGGAGAACATCCTGAAGGAGTTGGAGAGCAGGGTGCTGCTGTCCTGCTCGTCCTGTCAGGTGAGTCCTCCGATGCGTCTCACGTCCCCACATGAGCAGAACCAGAGGTGTCCGTATGTCTGTTCCGACATCCACAGCGTGACAAAGACTGAACTTTGTCCTGATGCTGTCAGGCTGGCGTGGAGGATCTGCGGCGACAGCAGCAGGAGGACCGGGAGAGGATCCGAGCTCTGGAGAAGCAGCTGACCGCCGCAGACGCTCGGCACCGACAGGACGTAGAACGGCTCCAACAGGAGGTGCAGCGCTCCCAGAGATGCTGCACCTCCATCGGTGACCTCCAAAGCCGCGTCACTGACGCTGAAAACAAGATCAGCTCGGCCTCGGAGAACCTCAACGTTCTGCTCAACCGTGTGGAGCCCAGCAGAACAGGAGGGGAATCCAAAGGAGGTCCGGCTGGTGGAGAAGGAACCAGAGATGGTGGCGTAACAGACGGAGGACGGAGGGATCTGCTGAAGGACCTAGAGCTTCGCATCAACAGCAGCGTCCTGCGAACTGAGCAGATCTGCTCCGACCTAGAAGCAGCCCTGAAGGACTACGTCCACAACCAGCTGGAGGACCTGCGGAACGTGTTCTCGGACCGCTTCGATGACTGGACCTTCAGGATCGAAGACGTGGAGCTGGAGGTGCAGCAGGTGCAGAGAAACCTGGTGGAGCACGACAGGAGGCTCTCAGAGCTGGAGAACAGCACCGTGGAGATGAGCCGCAGGGCGGAGCTGTGTCGCTGTGGAGGCTCTGGGGGTGGAGGAGACGGTGGGACAGATGTAGTCGGAGCAGACGGAGGAGCAGGAGGAGCAGGAGAATCACCTGGAGGGAGGGACACGACCACCAAGAAGTCTCTGGAGTGGAGAGTGGTCGCCAACGAGGGCCAGATGCGACATTTCAACACTCGGCTGAAGGACCTGTCGGTGTCTGGAGACTCGCTGCATGACAGGGTGAGTCCAGACCCGGTTCTACAGAACCAAACCAGAACCGAAATCAGACTAATGCTCACAGTTCTCCTGTTTCAGGTCAAACTTTGTTTGGGTCACACACAAAAATCTCCAAAATTCTTCTGGGGCCAAATGCCAGAAAACCAGAGAGATCAGTTTTTATTATACTGACATTAATAATAAATTTTATTCTGTTATTCTCTTCAACATCAGAGGTTGACGTACAGTGAGAACACAGCAAGGTGATGATGTCATGGCTTTGTAAGCTTTTGATTGGCTGATTCGGGAGTTAAATGGCAGCCTTGCTGTGGCCCCTGGGCTTGGTCTAGCCCAAAACTATTCATACCCGTCAGATTTGGATCCAGATCATTTTCACTGAACCACAACGTTTGTTTTTTTGACTATTTCTGCTAAGGAAGATTCATTTTGAAACAGAAAATCAGTTTTATTTACATGTTATTAAAATAATTTCTATTCTTCTTAATGGGCTGTTTTTAACACAGCAGTGAGCTCCTTCCAGGAACAGCGGAGCAGCTTTCTTCATGTTTCCTCGGCTCTTTGGATGATTTATGATGAACTCAGAGTCTTTGAGGTTGGAAGGCCTCCGTGCCATCACCCTAATCTACGTCAGGACTCTGGGTGGGCCGCTCTGAAATGTTTTTACTATTTCCTTTTTTGAAGAAACAAGCAGAATATCTGCTACAAAGTTTCTTTCCATGAAGTCGAAAAAGTTAGAATCAATTTAAATAGAAAATAAAATCCTCTAAAGGTCTGCAGCTAAACGGTCGGCTGGTGTTCGCTGTGACCTCAGGATGCCTCTTGGTTTCTTCTGATGCAGTGAAGACAAAATACCTCCAAAAATAATCCTTCTTTGTTCTAAAGCCCAGTTAGTTGGCACATTTAACACTGGGTGCTCCTTGGCGGGTTACCTGAGCGTCTGAGGCTCCGCCTTCAGGCTCATATTTAACACCAAAGGTTTAATGGTAAATTCTTTTGAAAATGCCTTTTCTAACAGTGGGGAATTTATCATGAAAAGCAATAATTATTCCTCCCCAGCAGCCGTCGCAAAGTTCTCATCTCAGACCCAGAGAGAATCTGTGGGCGGAGCCTGCAAAGGAAATTCTGCCTATTTCTAAGGAAATGTAGGAAAAGCTCCAAGTTCAAAGAAGATTTAGTTAAAAGTAATGATGTTGTTAATCCTAACTGGGCTGAACCAGGACAGGATTGGTCCGATCAGACACAGGAAATAAATGTGTTTCATGCAGCGTGTGTAAATATGTGGTTTCAGCTGAAAGTCCACCGCTGATGTTCTGGTACCAGATCATTATTTTATTCTATTTTGATGACATTTTAAATAAAATGCTGAAGGAAGACTGGCTGATGATGACTGGAGGATAACGCACTAATGACTGTCCAGGTTCTGGACCTGAGCCATGATGTCCGGGCGATCAAGTCTCTGACCGGGGACAACGGGGAGAACTTCAACCGGATCGTCATGGAGGTGGAGATGCTGGGGCAGGACTGTGAGCTGTGTGGGAAGGTGGAGGAGGAGCTCCGAAGGTTGAAGAATCAGACCCACGACCTGAGCAAGATCCAGGAGGCTCTGCAGAACATGCAGAACCACATCAGCTCAATCCAGACCCGACTGGACTCAGAAGGCGGCGGCTGCAACCATGTCTGCTCGTTCCTGCAAGATGACGTTCGTTTACTGCGAGACGAGGTTAAAAGGTGCTCGGAGCGATGCAGGACGGGTTCTGACACATTCACAGGTCAGATCCACCTCCTTTCATAATGTAGTTCAGTTTGTCTCTAAAGCACCGATTCACAGCAGCTCAGCTCAAAGTCAGTCCGGTCAAATCCTCCAGATCCGTTCAGAGTTCCTCTCTAAGGAAACCCAGCAGGTTGCATCCAGTCATGGACTTCCAGTCCAGCTTTATTTATAAAGAACTTTAAATTAGCAAAGTACATAAAACATTTCAAACATTAAAATGCTATAGTAAGGAAAACAAACAGAAATGGGATGTATATACATTAGTGGCCATGTAATAAAAGATAAATTAGCAGAAGCCAACATCAACTTCTCACATGGTGGCAAAGGCAAAGAAACGAGTTTTAAGGACAGATTTAAACTCAGGCAGTGATGTAGCCTGTCTGATCCAGGTTTTAGGACCCGCTACACCAAAGGAACACTGAGCCTGGTTCTGGTTCTGCTGGAGGTTCTCCTCCCTGTTAAAGGGGAGTTTTCCTCTCCACTGTCGCTTCATGCATGCTCAGTATGAGGGATTGCTGCAAAGCCATCAACAATGCAGACGACTGTCCACTGTGGCTCTACGCTCTTTCAGGAGGAGTGAATGCTGCTTGGAGAGACTTGATGCAACCTGCTGGGTTTCCTTAGAGAGGAAACTTTCTGACCAACCTGGAGGATCTGATGGAGTCTGACTCTGGAAAGAACCTTGAGATGATGTGATGTGAACTGGTGCTAAAGATAAATACATTTTATCTGAATTTTAGTTTAATCTGCTATAAAGTATTTAATAACTAGTATTTAATAACTGCTACCTGTTTGAACCTGAGGGGAGGTCTCTGTGCCCAGCAGGTGATGGTTCCAGCAGTACCGGTGTCCCTGGTACCGGTGTCCCTGGTACCGGTGTCTCTGGTACCGGTGGATTTGGACCCAGCTTGGATGCGGAGAAGCCTTTAGACGGCCACAGCGTAATTGGAGGCTCCTTTAACAGCAACCAGCTGAAGGCCCTGCAGGGCGAGCTCACAGAGATCATCTTCACCTTCAGCTCCATCAACGACACCCTGAGCGGTCTGGAACACACCGTGCAGAAACACGGCAGCGTCATAACCGACCTGGGTGAGCTCGGCAGCGCCGGCCGTCTGCTCTCGTCCTGCGGCGTCCGCGCCTGCTTCATGTCTCTCCGTCTCTGAACTCTGGCAGGAAACACGAAGGACAAGATCATCTCTGAGCTGGACAAAATGCAGCAGGAAGTGACCGAACACGTCCAGGAGAGCCAGGAGACACTGGAGAGGATGGATCGGGACGTCCGGCGCTTTGAGAACATGGTGGTGGTGGAGATGGGAGACTGCAGGAGGTCCGGAGACGGACTGGAGAAGAGACTGTCGAAGCTGGAGGGCGTCTGTGGCCGGCTGGACGGCGTCTCTGACTCCATCCAGAAGGTGAAAGACGGTGAGTTAGACTTTGATCTAGTATTAAGCCATGGAAAGCAAACATCTCCTCAGAGATGGAGGAAGCAGTGAAGCTGGTGCAGAAACCCTGAAGTCCTGGACCTCCTGCTGCCAGGAATGGTTTCGGGGCTGAACAGCAGAACTAATTCATAGGGTTGTATTAACGCCCGGTCCAGGTGTGATGTTCTTCTCAGTCAGAACCTCAGCCAGGTTCTACCAGCAGGAAGGAAAGCTTAAGGCCACCAGAACCAGTCCATCTGATGATTAACTGGTGTGAAATAAATGGTTCTGCTCTTTAGATCAAATGGGGACGAAGGATGAAACCTGAGTTTGGGGTCATCCATTTAAATCATTCCTTAGTTCAAAGCACCGGCAGCGACACCGGGATCATCCTGGATGTGATAAATTAGAGTTTCCCTGCAGCCTGTCCAGCGCTGTTCACTGTGGCGGAAGAGAGACTGTTTTGGTGTCTGCAGCTCTCCGTCCGTCTGAGTGACCCGTCCTGCTCCGCCGAGGCTCTGGGCGGGAGAGACGAGAGCCGGGAGCAGAGCTGACACCGTAGTTACCCCCGTTTGGGGCAAAGCAGGAGAAATTCACGTCCTGATGATGACTCTGCGCATAATAACGAGTAACTTTCTCTGTTTTACTGCAGGCCTGAATCATCACGTGTCGGGTTTGTGGACCTCTTTTTCTGGGCTGAACCAGTCCGTCGTCCAACATGGAGGGACCCTGGACGTCATTCAGAGGAGCCAGGACGACGTCCACAGCAGGATGAAGAACCTGAACTCCAGCCTGAACCAGGTCCTGAAAAAGCAGCAGAGCTTCTCTGATCAGATCGGTGAGCTCCTTCATCCCATTTGTCCTGCTGGGGTTTGGGTCAGATGGTCCAGTTGTCCTCCTGTCTGCCTCAGCGACGCTCCGACTCGCCAAGATTTAACTTAAATAGCCATTTTAATTACATTTTAATCGAGTTTGTTTCCAAAACAGTTTATTTAAATGTCCAAATGTTGACCGTTGAACCATCGGTGAGTATTACAGTCTTCAGCCAGGTGCTGCCCTCTGCTGGAGGCTCTGGTGGGGCTTAATTGAATACTTTGAATTAATTACAGGCCAGTGACAAGTACAGGTAACATTGATGGTGTCAAATAATTAAATGAAGCATTTTCACTCGTACAGACCTGCAGGTCCCCAAGGAGCTCATGACTGGCGACGGGTCGTAGCTGCAGGTCCCTCCAACCTTTAAGGGCCAAAGTCTGGTTCATGCAGAGCTGACTGATGCTGGGCGGGCAGTAGAGACGGGTCTGTAGGGAGGGGACCTTTAGGGATGCTTAGATGAACACTGGATCTTCTGCAGTCTGAGCAACTCTATAAAAACAGGATATAGGTCGTTTTCCAAAGCAGAAAGAAGCAGCTTCTGCTGCCTGTTGCATTTTCTTTTCATTTTGGAGAGAAATTTAAAGTGTTTTCATTATTGTTTTATCACATGACTGATTACATCAAATATCCATATGTCCAAATATGTTAGAAAAACCTTCAGAGCATTATATGGTGTCCCAGGTTTTAATTAAAATGTTGCTTTTATTGACCTAAAATAAAAAATAACCTTCCTTCTATGCAAAATTATATGTCATAACTTTGCATCCAAGTTTAAAGATATCTACACCTCTTAAAAGTTAATTTGTTTTAACATTAGATGTTTCATTTCATCAGTCACTTTTTACGCTTTCATATGTTCAGACGTTTAGAAAGATGAGCGCTCAGCTCACAGGAATAAAAAAATTAACATGTCAGATGTTTCAAATGTTCGTTTCACACAGGAGGAATAATTTTCTTTCAAAAAGAAATGTTTTTTTTTTTATCAGAAGCAGGAAATCTGTGTCAAAGAGCCTTTGCTACTGTATGATAAATCGGCTTGCCATAGCCTCCCAGATATTTAACTTCTCTTTTTTAGAGTTTGTCAAACAGCCAGATTTAGAAACACTGAAAATGTTTCTGATTCGGTTGCTGGAGACGTTGCATTATTTCCACCTTTCTGTTCATTTATGCATCATCATCTCACAGGCCTTCCAGGACCTCCAGGAGAGAAGGGCCTCTCCGGGCTGCCGGGGCCCCGGGGACCCCCCGGACCTCCTGGACGAAAAGGAGACACCGGCTCCCGAGGTCCTCCAGGTAGGAAAGGCTTGTTTCTGCTGAATCTGTCCAGATGTCTCTAAACTCTCGGCATTGAAGGCGTGTTGGTGCCGACCCGTGGGCCACGCTTCCTACGCACGGTCACCCAGCCAGCTGGAGGCCCCGGGCCCTGGATGGCTGCTCCACGCTGGCCCCGCGCCTCCAAAGCTACGTTTAAAGCGAACCAAACGCGACAGTCGGGTTCCTGCGGCTTCCAAGAACAGGCTGGGAGAACCCTTGAGACGCTGAGCAAAGGTTCTGAAGGAGATGTTTGGATCCTTTGAGTTTCAGAACATTTTGGCCCAGAAGAACTAAAAATGATGAATGTTTTTCTGATTCTTTGAATAAGAGATGAAAATCCCTCAGACCTTTTCTGACAGCGGTTTCCCTTTTTTTCAGGTCCAACGGGGGAACCAGGTACGCTCTCTTGGACTCTGTGAACCGTCCCAGGTGTGCAGACCGCCTTCATCGTGTGTCTCTGCTTGTCTCTGGACGTCTGCAGGTCTTCCTGGAGTTGATGCCCACAGACCCAGGCTGTCGTTCTCTGCTGGCCTCACTGCCGCCAAAGACATCGCGGGAACCGTCGTCTTCAACAAAGTCTTCGTCAACCAGGGCAACTTCTACAACGCGGCAACAGGTGAGCAGGTCACCTGTGTCCAACCGGCAGCCTGCGTGAAGGTCTGAGCTTGTTGTGGATGGCCTCCCCACAACGTAATAATTTGCACTAAGTCCTTCAAAAATTCTAAGTTCTTGGTAAGGCAGTTAAAAATATCCAACAGTAGTCAAAAAGTGAACAAAGGTAGCTGAGTTTCAGTCCAGGGTGGTTTATTGCAACAACACAAGACAACCACACATGAGATGTTCTCCGGATAACATCTGACAACATACAGAAAGTGGTCTGCTTATATACATTCTCTGGATCTTGGGGCTCCTCCTTTGAGCCCCTCCCATTTTTACATATTTTCCACTGCTTTTTCCACGGATATCTTTGTTAATTGTTTACCTATAAGTGGAAACTTACCTAGGGTGTGCTTTTTTAAAAACATGGTTACACATCACAGCTCCTCCCAAACATGGCCCCTCACTACTGCCCATTTTCCATATGGTTACACGTCATTACCTTTTCCGAACATGGACCATGCATTTTCTGTGTTCATTTGCAGCCTTTCATGTTCTGTTTTACATTGCAAATGTGATCTTTGACCCAGAGGTTTTTTCCATTGACCCTCTACCTCTTATTCTAGACTTGTAGCGTGACACACACACACATGTTTCTTAGGTGAATGTTACAGCACACCTTATAACCATTGTGATAACAATATATTTATTATAAGATATTGATCCACCACAATATTCATTGTGTGATATTAATCCACTACAAGCTCTTACTGAGAAATCTGCCCTCCTCAGGTATTTTCACCGCCCCTGTAGATGGACACTACTACTTCAGCGCCGTCCTGACGGGACATAAGAACGAAAAGATCGAAGCGGTCCTGGCCAAGTCCAACTACAGCATGACCCGGGTGGACTCTGGAGGCTATCAGCCCGAGGGCCTGGAGGCCAAGCCTGTGGCGGACTCTAAAATCAGCTCGGGCTCTCTGGCCGTCTTCAGCATCGTCCTGCCTCTGCAGCGAGGAGACACGGTGTGCATTGACCTGGTGAGGGGCCGGTTGCCCCACTCCGTAGAGCCCCTCACCGTCTTCAACGGCATGCTGCTGTATGAAGACCTGTGAGCTGCTGCTGCGCCGCCGCCTGGATTAGGACAACGCCTCATGAGGAGCGAACATGAGCTCCTCTGTCAAAGCTGAGCCAGCCTGAGTATTTCCCATGAAGCTCCCATGCAGCTTCATGGACCAGCAGGAGGGGATTTTATCGTGTCTGTATTCTGTCCAATCAGCAGCTCGTCTCTGGTCACATGATGTGACCCAAACGCCCCTGAAGCCGAGGAGGAGACAAACCGCGTTAGAAGAATCAGGACTTTCCTCCGTCACTGCGAGCAAACGTTAGAATAATGTTGTACGTAAATGTTAAATACTCTTAATATCCAGGATGTGACGGCTGTCCAGAAGGTGGCGCTACCGAGCTGTGGATTTTTATGTCAGAGGAGCAGAAACCGCAGGAGGACTCGGACATTATGTTTGAAATTATATTTGCTAAAATGTCTGGATGTGGTCATGTGTTTTATGGAATATGGCGTTAATGCGCTGCTGCGTGTCGTAGGAGAGCGACTCACAGGTTCAGCGCCGCCACCCCAGCATGGGTGACACCCATTAGGACCGCGCCCCATCTACAGCCTGAACATCACCCCATACCTGCAGAATCCAGCCTTAAAACAGTAACGCAGCATCAATTCCTCATTCAGCCCCACCAGAACCCCCAGAACCACAGACTCCCAGTCCAACAAGGTCCATCAACTTCTTCAGCTTTTCAAAGGATCCTTCAAAGTTCATTTTCCAAAACGCTCCCCCGTGGTACCGGTTCTATTCACAGCAAAGGACTACAGGAAATGCTCTAAAGGTTCTGCCATGTTCTAACGTCTAGAAAACAATGGTTCTGTGGGTCCAGACATGAGACAGCTACAGGGTTTGGTGCCACATCGAGTATTTCCATGTTTTTAAGTGTTTCCATTTTCATGCACCCTGCATCTGAGATCAGTGGTGTTCATTCGCCCGGTTCTGCTGCGTCTGGACCGGGTCTGTTACTAATGCTGCAGCATCGCCATCTGCTCTTATTTCATTACATATTAGAAAATCCACTGGATACATTTTTTATTTCATGTGGAAGAGTTTCAGGAAACCTGAAGAACAGCTGAAGACCACTTTTATGAGATTACAGGAGGTGTGCTGCACATTATTGGGAAAAGTATTTACTCCCCTCACAGATTTTCTGTTTTTGTGTCATTTAAACTCTCCAGATAAGGAAATTAATTTTAATAACAGAGATGAGGAAATAACAGGTTGATTTAGCTCTTGTGTGAAAAAGTAATTACCCTCCCGGTTAAGCCTGTGATTAACAGCATTTCTTTGGTTCCGTTATCCCTGACCACACCCGGTTCTGATCACTGTCAGACCTTTATAACCAAAAGATCCTTTAGATGAGAAACAAAAAGGGTTCCAGATCCATTTCTAAGGCTTTGGACTCCAGAGAACCACAGGAGAACCATGATCCACACGTGGAGAGAACAGCAGAGAACCTTCCCTGGAGAGGCTGGTCTACCAGAATCACTCCAGAACCTCATCAACGGCTCATCCAGGAGGTCTCAGAGGAACCCAGAACATCATCTGAAGCTCTGCAGGCCTCACTGCTGAAGCTAAGGTCAGAGGTCACGGTTCAACAGTAAGCTAGAGAGAGTGGGCAGCAATGGCCTCATAGCTACAGTCATGGTGCTCCAGGTGGAGTCCAACCCGGACGGTACCGGTCCAACGCAGAGAGACACGGCGGTCATGATGCTGGACTTTAGGAGGAAGCCAGAAACCGCTGGGAGACTTCAGGCTGATCCGCATCATCAGCTGCAACCTGATGATGAAAGCAGATATATTCACTATAATCACCATAATCCTTAATAAACGATGCTGCGTGTGAACTGAAATGATCAGGAAATGAGGTTTGTTGTTAAAACTCAACCTATTTTAGCTTCATGTTTAAATCTGATGGAACATCTCATCGCTGTTAGCAGTCAGAGGCCAGAAATGTGATGAGTTGAAATCAGCAACCAGCTGATGCAATATTTTGTGTTTGAGTCGGACCTGCAGCAACGTGAAGATTTCTTCACGCAGGGCTGTACAGAACATGGTCTCATTCTTCTGAAAAAAATCTTTAAAGTTGACACAGGCTTTAAAATGTTCCTGACAGACAAATGCTTTGGTAAAAAGCTCATTAAATGTATGATTAACTCCTGGTTTTTGGTTTATGTTACTAAAGAAAATTCATCATTTGTGGCACACTTCAAACATGCAGCCCAAACACCGACCGACCCAGATGGTGAACCACAGCTTTCTGAACGCATTATTATAAGGAAAGGAACGTTGTTGCTTTGTGAAAAAAGTAAATACTTATTTCACATATTCAGCCAAACATGCTGGGGCGTCCTCCTGCAAGGAATGTGTGGAACAAAGCAGCCAATTCACCATAATAGTCATCTAAAGGCACTTTGCAAGGCAATATATTTAATTAAAGGGGGGGACAGGTCCAGTCCTGCAGCTTTTAGATGCTCCAACACTCCTGACCTGCACAAGCATTCAGTCATGCGGCTCTGCAGAGGCCTGGTAACGAGACGCTCGTCAGATTAAGGAGTCAGAGATGCGCGGCTCTCCAGGACTGGACTGTGGAACCCCTGAATCAACCTTGTTGCTGTACAACCAAGTCCCGTTCACTTTATTCAGATCTTTATTTATGCCCCTATAGGCAACTATAAATATACTACTAATAATAATTATTATTATGCCAAATAGTAAAAGGTTTTCTAGCCCACCTTTGAGTCATTAAACATCAGAAATCCCTTATATCAATAAAATCCAGCATCCAGTCAGGATGAAGAGAGTCGCCTACTTCACCAAACTGAAGATAAAACATCCTCTAAATATGAGTTAATACAGGATCAGTCCTGTACAGACTGAGAACAAGTTTTTAGTTTAGTGTGATTTCATTTTTTGGGTGTTTTGTTTTTATGTCCATTTTGTAAAAATGTGTTTTTTTTTTTATGTGTAATTTTTAGTTTCCATCCATTGCCTTTCCTTTTATCTGGAAATTTGTCTTGGGTACAGACTCTGGCTGTTACACCACATTCACACATAAAAACACTACTATAGAAATTCCACTATAAGGAAAATAAATACATAAAAGAAGCATGTCGCATTACATTCACAATGATAAAAAAAACAATTATAAAGACACTTCTATAAACAATCTGTTATAAGAAAAATTAATACATGATCCAGGAAAGTGGGAGTTTTTATTTGCTGACATCAGCTGAATTTTCTCAGAAACATTTAAAACTTCACAAAAACACAAAAACTGAGATCTTGAACCAGGATCCACCTTTAAACGGTGACGTGTACCAGTCAGCCAATGAATGGAGCTGCTGCTGTACACGTGACGTAGAGAACCAGGCTGCAGTAGTCCCGAGGCGCCGCTAGGGGCGGTAATGACGCCAGCCCATGAAACCGGAAGTGTGCGGTCCCATTGTTGTGGTCCTGCTCAGCGATCCGGCGGCGTTGGACTTGGACCCGAACCCGTCCAGCATGTCTTCCGTCCAGCACCTGAGGGAGTTCATCAGCGAGCGGCTGACCGCTGCTGCGGAGGAGATCTTCGGGGTGTTCCACAGAACCATCGCCCAGTACGAGGAGGAGATGGACCGCCAGCGCAGGCTGCTGGACGCCGCTTGGAGAGCCGGCGGCAGCCTCCAGGAAGCAGGTCAGCGGGGTTCTGCAGGGCTGGATCCGGGTCCCCAAGGTTCTGATCTGGGCTCAAATAGATGCGGGAATGCAGAGGATCAGTCAGAACCATCAGCGGGCCTGCTGCAGAACTGCAGGGGTTGGGAGATCTGAAAAGTGTGGCGGGCATTTATATTCACTGAGTCAATAATTAGATGAAAGGTTCTGGCTCGGTCGGATCCAGTGGCGCCTCCAGAAATGTTTCATAGGGGCCACTTAAAGTCTTGGGGTGGCCCTGAAACTAAAAGCCATAATTTCAGGATTTTATTCTACTTTTGTGATAAAGCTGCCTGTAGAAAACTATCAGACTGATATCTTTTGGTTTATTATTTGATTTTTAATGCTACTAATGATCTAATGTGGTTAGACCAATAACAGTACAGTTAACATTTTGAGCTGAACAATGATTCCTTTTTATTGTGTAATTATATTAGAAATAAGGTGTACATTTATTCATTTATTAAAAAAAAACCCTGGTGGTGCCATTGGTCGGATCAGATGGAGAACATCAGTTTCCAGGTTCTGTCTGAGTGTTAAACTAATGAGATGCAGTTGAGATTTTAAGTTTTTTGAACACTGGAGATATACACCAGCACCCTGCGTGACCCCATGAGAGGTAAGCGAGCAAGAAAATGGATGTTGAACCCAATCATAAAAATAAAAAGGACATTTTTTTCCCACTGAAACTGACATCTGAGGCTCTTTTATTTTTTAAAAAAGATTTGCGTTGAGGTTTTTGAGCTGTTAAAAAGTTTTAACGCAGAAACGTTTTAGCTAGCGCTAATGAAGTGATGCATGGATCAGATTATTATTAACAGGAAAAATCAGGTTGTGGAGTAAAACCTGCTGATCTGACAGACTGGAAAAGTTTGGGAACGTTGTTTCTTTAACGTGTGATGGACATGTCCTTTTGTAGTCTGAGACTAATAATAATCACGTTTTGCAGAACATTTCTTTCGTATCTTGTAGGTTTCCTTGTAGCTGCCCAGAGCTGATTTCTCCTGTGCAAAAGACTAATTCAGCGGTGAACCAGGGATTGACCCGACCCATAACCCTCAGCGCATGAAATGGAGCACGTTGATCAATAAATATTTAAATTTATCATAAGAATAGTTCCAGAAAAAATTAATGTCATCAAACAGACAAGCTTCTAGTTATAATGAAAGAAGTCAAGAAGGAAGGCCTGGTCACTCAAAAGCTTCTCATCTGGATAAAAACAGGTTAAAATTAGGGATTTTAGCGTCTCTAGCTGATGCAGCGATCAGCTGCGGCGTTATGGAGGATTCATGTGGGACGCTGGTGGTGAGAATGGGACAGAGATCCTTTACAGTCAACTGGGACACAAACTGATCCATCAGGAGGATTTTAACTCGGTGTGTGAATGTGGCTCCAGTGGACAGTGGGACCTGAAAAGTTCTGAATACGTTGGAGTCTTCAAATGAGGCTGCAGAGGGTATTGGTTGCTTCTCCTGACTGATACCTTTGAATCATGAGATTATTCACCTCTGTAGCTTCTCGGCGAACTCTCGCTGAGCAAGGAGATGAAGTGTAGCTTCAGTTAACGCCAGAGTCAATGTTTGCTCAGGAATGCAGCTTCTACACCCCCCCCCCCCCGGTTCAAAAGGACCCGTTTGCTCCGGTGGGTTCTCTGTCGGGACACTGAAGGTTCTCTTGTGCTTCCAGACGTCCCGCGGCGTTTCCCCAGGAGGAAAGAGGCTCCTGCTGAGCAGCAGTCCGGCGTGGAGCCGCTGGAAGCTGCAGCTCCACAGATTAAAGAGGAACAGGAGGAGCTGTGGACCAGCCTGGGAGAAGAGCCCATGGCTCTGAAGCAGGAGGCGGAGGTCCTGATGGTGACTCCACTGTCTGAGGACGGAGACCACAGTGAACCAGAATCCAGCCAGAACCAGGTCCAGTCTGAGAGGCCGGACCAGGAGGGAGGCTGGCCTGCCGACTCTGGACCAACGAGGAACACGGAGCTGAAGGAGAGACGGGACAGGAAGCTGATGGACAACTGTCCGCCGTCGGCGAGTAGAAGAGACGCTTCTGTGCGGCGTGAAGCTGGTGGAAGAGCATCGCAGGATCCCTCAGGAGCTACGAGTCGCTACAGGATCCACACAGGTGAGGAAGGTAAAGCTGTCCCGTTTCTGGGTGAAACCTGGTTTGAGGCTGGCGTGGCAGCAAACTCAGTTACCTCTGAGGACGATTTCAACGATTTCCCATGAGTTCTGGTCAGTAAAGGCAAACACCGGCACGCCCTGCGATGCATTTTTCTTAGTTGAAGGTTGGAGACGGAGGCTTTAAAGCTGCTGTAAACTGATTCAATCATTCAGTCCAGATTTAAAGGAACCAACAGTCTCTGAACATCTCAGGTTTGTTGCAGAGCTGAGGAGCAGAGAAGCTGAATGCTGGTTTAGTTCTGGTTCTGGGAACAGAGAGTCAGCGGGTCTCTGGTTCCTACCAGACCAGAAACTCCATTTCTAACCATTTAGGGCATTTTCAGCTTTTTTTTGTCTTTTTATCTTATTTTATGTGATGGATCTGCATAAAATATTCCAAGCAGGTGGAATAAATGAGAAAGAAATACATTTTAAGATAGAATAAAAATAAAAAAACATGAACATTTACATTTGAAGATGTCTCCCCCTTTGCTGTGAAGCCCTAAAAAGTTCTGGTTCAACCAGTTACCTTCAAAAGTCGCAGAATTAGGGAAATTAAGTCCACCTGTGCAGTCTGGGTCACATGACCTGTTAGTAGTCATGTGACCCAGACTACTAACTGCTCCAATTCTGACCAGCATTGTTGCTCTGATCAGCACTGGCAGGCGTCACCAGGTTACTTCCAGCGTCTGGGTCGTTATAATTATTTAATTACAGCGGTGGATAAACTCGGGGTCAACCTAGCGGTGCGTACTCCGTCTACGGCTGCAGTCAAAGTCTTTGTCGCTCATTTGGCTCAGACACCGGGGAAATAAAACAAACTAGTCAGCGCTAAACGTGCAGAAGGATGGTTTGGAAGTGGTTGAAAGGAGGCGTGTTTTTTATAATAATAATAATTGATACTTTATTCATCTCACAATGGAGAAATTCTCCTCTGCTTTTAACCCATCACCTCAGGGAGCAGTGGGCTGCCATGTGCGGCGCCCGGGGAGCAATCAGGGGTTAAGGGTCTTGCTCAGGGACCCAGAGTGCAGGCAGTGGGGATTGAACCGGGTACTTGCATCCTTCTCTGAGTGCAAGCTGCTCTAACCACTAGGCCACCACTCCCCATTTTTCTTATAATAATAATAATTGATACTTTATTCATCTCACAATGGAGAAATTTTAACAACAGTAAACCTTTAAACCTGCTGCAGAAAGGAGCTTTTTCCTACCCGACAACCTTTACGCTCATAAAAACAGTCGTGGTTTCCTCATGGCCGAACTTACGGCTCACTGTCTGTCGCCGTTCTCTGTCACTGCTTCATATCTCAGCTGAACAGCCTTTAATCTGGTTCCTGTTTCCCCCTCCAGACTTCCCAAAGCATTTTCTCTGGAAGGAGGCAAACCAGGAGGGAGGTTCCGGTCTGGACCAGGAGGAACCAGAACCTCCTGAGATTAAAGAGGAGCAGGAGGACCTGCGCTTCAGCCCTGACGAAGATGGGCTGGTAGTGAAGCAGGAGGTCGACAGCTTCCTGGTGACTTCTGACTATGAGGAAACTGACCACAGTGGGTCAGAACCAAACCAGCTCCTTTCTAACGCCTCTCCTGCAGCTGAGAGCCAGCATCTGGATCAGGAGGCGAGCTGGGACGAAGACTCGGGGTCAACCAGCAACCGGACCAGTCAAAGTAACGCCGTGGATGGCCTCCCTTCGTTGGACAGTCTCTGTAGTTCCGACTCGGGGAATAAATCTTTGAAATGTGGCGTCTGTGGGAAGACTTTCAGCAGCAATTTCAAAATGCGGAAACATTACAGGATCCACACGGGGGAGAAACCGTATTCCTGTAAGATCTGCAGGAAAGCTTTCCGGGAGAGCAAGTATCTGTCGGTCCACATGAGAACTCACACGGGGGAAAAGCCGTATTCCTGCGAGACCTGCGGGAAAAGTTTCAGTCAGAACAGCCATTTAAGTTCCCACAAGAGGACCCACACAGGTGAGAAGCCACACCCCTGCAGCACCTGTGGGAGGAGATTTGCCGAGGCGTCGGCTCTCAGAAACCACATGCTCACCCACACCGGAGAAAAACCGTTTTCCTGCCACATCTGTGGAAAAATATTACGGTACAGCAGCAGCCTGTCTGCTCACATGAAAATCCACACGGGGGAGAAGCCGTTTGTGTGCAAGACCTGCGGGAAATGCTTCAGCCACAACAGCAGCCTCATCTCCCACATAAGGATCCACACGGGAGAGAAGTCGTACCAGTGCACGACGTGCGGCCGCTGCTTCAGCCACAGCACCACGCTGCTGCGCCACACCCGCAGCCACACGGGGGAGCGCCCGTATTCCTGCGCCACCTGTGGGAAATGCTTCAACAGCAGCAGCCACCTGACCGTCCACATGACGACCCACACCCGGGAGAAGTTGTATTCCTGCACGATGTGCAGCAAGCGCTTCAGCCACGGCAGTAACCTGGTGCGCCACATGAGGACGCACACTGGCGAGCGGCCGTACTCCTGCCAGACGTGTGCCAAGAGGTTCAAAAGCAGCACTCACCTGTCGCGACACATGAAGACGCACCGGAGAGGCTGCAGTCCTGAAGTGGAAATCATCCTGGAAGACGGCAGCGCGGCGGCCGGTCAGAGCTAACGCTGCGCCGCCTCACAGCTTTCATCTTCTACCGCTACTCAGAGAAACGTTTGCTAGCTTTTAAAAGCGTCTGTGGATGTGACAGTTGAGGCAGCATCTGGTTAGGATGACACTATCCCCCCCCCCCCTACTAAGGCTGCTACCTGACCCCGGATCAGCTGAAGATGATGGATGGATGGATGGATGACATTTGACTCGCTGCACTGGGCAGGATTTTGATCAGGAGTTTGCATGAAGAACTCCTGCAGTAGATTTCCTCCTTTAGTTCAGGAAGTGTGAACATTTTCAGCAGCCGTGTTCAGTTCTCAGCTGTTTTTACGGCTGAATGTAGACCCAGTACGCCTCAGGAGAAACTGTTTAATCCTTCCTCTGTTGGTTCTGGTTTCACTGTATTCATGACTTGTAGAGTCAGTTTGGGGTTTAGACATTACTCTATTTGTTGGGCTCAGGTGTTCCAGCCACTTCCAGGTCCACAGGTATGTAGACATCTGGGCTAGAGCGGGTCGCTCTCTGGGCTCAGACACCAGCAGTGCAATAAGTCCAGTCGTGAAGTTTCCTCGTCACTAAATATTGCCGTTATAAGAGTGTTGGGAAGAACAGCAGGTGAGCCACACGGGGACAGGAAGCAGTACGTCACAGAGCGGGGTCAGAGGATGCAGCGTGCACAGAGGTCTCCAGCTGCCTGAGCTTCAGATTAACTCGAGAACAGAGCATGGAGAGCTTTGTGTAAACGGGTCTGCAGCTGCATCTAAGTGCAAAGCGTCAGGTGGTGTAAAGGTTGCTTCATGCTCCGCGCGGACATTAGACCTGCGGACGCGTCATCTGCAGCGTTTATGCTCCGTACGGCTCTTCCTCTGAAGTAGCACTATTCTCCTAGCCTCTAGGGGGCAGCGTTGCGCTCCTATGCCAAGCGTACTACACCTCACTACACGTGGAGTGAGGTGTAGTACGCTTGGCATAGGAGCAATTGACGGCGATTTCTGGGAGTTGTTGACACTTTGTTGATCACGGCGATCCTTTTTCAGCCCAATCATAAAGATGTCGCCTCCTCTACCAACGCGGTTGTGCTCAGAACAAGGTCCATAAAGACGTGATGGAGGTTGGCATGGAGGAACCGGACTGAACAGAACACAGCAGACTGCGGTCCTGGACCGGTGTCTGACCGCACAAAGGCCTTCATGACCCCGACCCAGTAGAGCTGTTAAACCTGCCGGGTCCATCGATGTCACGTCTGTGGCGCCTTTACACCAAACCGGTCCAGTTCTCAACCAATGCTAGAGCGAGGGCCCGGAAACACCTGCCAGAACCGAGGGAAAGAACCGCTCATCAGGAGCTGGAGGCGGGCTCACGGTGCCGATACGGAGCAGCTGCTTGCAGCGACGGTGCCGTTTGCTCTCTGATCCTGCAACAGTCGGAGGATCCAACCTTAACTGGATCAAACAACCCGGTTCTTTTCCAGAACCAGTCAGGAACCTCTGTGGCAGAAAAGAAGTGAAGACTTTCGCCTATTCAGTGTAAGCCGGTCCAATGGTTCCCAGTACCGTCTAGAACGGACCAGAACGCAGGAGAAACTAAACTGAGCTGTTGTCCCGTTTCTAGAACACGGATCCGGTTCTGATCTGGAAAACGGCCGTGAAGGTTTTAGTCAGAATTAATGAAAAATATGTTTATCTAAAGATGGATATCAAGTTTTAATCTTGAATATTTAAAAATCCAAAGATTATACAAGAAATAAAAGTTTTTCTGTTTGAACGTGGATTTCATTCTTTTTTTATTGCACTTTTTGAGTTTTAATTTTTATTTTGATTTCCCTTTCAGTTTTAGTTTTTACTTTTAATTATAAGTTTAAATATTTATGTTTTATTTTCTTACCTTTGTATTTTTTTCATTTCTAACTTGGTCTTCCCCATCGTGTTGCCTTCAGGAATCGTGGGAATTCTCCATGATAGACTTTATATTAACTGTTTCTAGTTAAAAATGACAAGAATTATGGGAAGATTTTTACTATTTAAGCTTTAAATCTGTAGTTGTCACAAATCTTACTTTTAAAGGAAGAAACTATCAAGCAGAAAAACGTCCAGGTTCAATAAAAGGGAAAGTGTATACATTTATAAATGAAAGTAGTTAAAACTAATGTGCTTAATATCTGTTAAACATTGCTAAAAATAAGTTAAAAGAAACTGTAAATTAATGTTTTTGCTAATAAAGCTTTTTTTAAACCAAGCTGCTGAGTCCAAAAATGAGCTGTGATCTAAAATAAAGCGGGTTCTCCTGCAGTTTGTCACCACACCACTGGAACCAGGTCGTTGGTTCTGGACGGGTTCCTCTGAGCAGTTTAATCCTGATGTGATGAAGCAACCTGTGGGTTTGCTTTAATTAGAACCATGTTCGGGTCAAGAGGTTCTGACTGAGCCGGCACAGATTTGTTGCCAAAAAGAACTTAAAAAAAGTTTTAGCATCACTTTTGCCGTTAAATGCGCTCTAAAACGGTCGGCTCTGGCTCGGTGTTTAAGTTTCATCCTCAGCTCTGCGTTAAATGTCATTAAATGTTTTTTTTCTGCTTCAATGACCTGAAAACAACGTTCAGCATCCAGCTGGTCCTCCAGCCGACGTGATTCAGTTCAGCAACATTTTATTAAATAAACCTTCAGCTGGTTCTGATGCTGACGGCAGGAGAGATCGCTCCCCACAACAGCCTTTTAGAAGATCTGCAGCATCTTGCTGAAAACACTGAAGGACCTGAGCTTCCTTAAGAGGTAAAGTCTACGTCGTCCCTTCCTTGGACGGCTGCTGTCCAGGTGAGCAGGTGCTCAGGTGAGCTGCTGTCCAGGTGAGCAGGTGCTCAGGTGAGCTGCTGTCCAGGTGAGCAGGTCCACCTCCACTTCTGCTCCCACCGTGGAAACACAGTTTGACATAATGCTTCTCATCTTGTCCGCCTTCGTCCAGACAGGTCAGTCAGTCACAGTGAAGACACTGATGTTCCCACAAAGTTCCTCCAAGTCCACCTGAGAACATCCCTGAGGGGTTTCTTTCTGTGACCTCCTCACAGATCCTTTGGCCCAAGGTTGCCTCTGAATAAGAAGTTGAGAAAAAATCTGAGCTATGTCGCGTTGAAACTGACCAGATCCTGTCACATCATTATAAAATGCTTTAAAACATTTGTGACGTTTTCTTCTTAGAATGGAAAACATTTCATTTATACACAGAAGGTTCAGTTTTTCATCTGAGTCGATTCAGTTTCTGTGTTTATAAAGCGGCAGTTCTTTATTCATGACGTCTCAAGATGCTTTACAATAAAAAGAAGTCAATGGATTTACACAGATTCCAGGTCAGCATCTGTTAGGTCCCAACAACATACCTGGGCAGGTGCTCAAGGAGTGTGCAGGTCAGCTGGCTGGTGTCCTCACAGACATTTTTAACACCTCGCTGGACCAAGCCATAGTGCCAGCATGCTTCAAGTCTGCCTCCATCATTCCGGTGCCAAAGAAACCTCAAGTCACCTGTTTTAACGACTACCGGCCTGTTGCACTGACTCCCATCATGATGAAGTGCTTTGAAAGGCTGGTAAAGGAACACATCGTCTCCAGTCTCCCATCTACACTCGACCCGTTCCAGTTTGCCTACCGACAGAACCGCTCCACTGAGGACGCCATCTCCTCTGCTCTTCACCTGAGCCTGGCACACCTGGAGGAGAAGAACACCCACGTGCGGATGCTGTTCCTGGACTTCAGTTCAGCGTTTAACACCATCATCCCACAGCACCTGGTAGGAAAACTAGAACATCTGGGTTTCAGCACACCTCTTCACAACTGGCTGCTAGACTTCCTCACCAACAGACCTCAGTCAGTCCGGGTCGGTCAGAACACCTCTGATGTCATCACCCTCAGCACGGGCTCCCCTCAGGGCTGCATCCTGATGGATGGATGGATGAATGATGGATGGATGGATGAAGGATGGATGGATGGATGAAGGATGGATGGATGATGGATGGATGGATGGATGATGGATGGATGGATGATGAATGGATGAGGGATGGTGGATGGATGGATGGGTGGATGGATGGATGGATGATGGATGGATGGATGATGAATGGATGAGGGATGGTGGATGGATGGATGGGTGGATGGATGGATGAGGGATGGTGGATGAATGGATGATGGATGGATGGATGAAGGATGGATGATGAATGGATGAAGGATGGATGAAGGATGAATGGGTGGATGGATGGATGGATAAAGGATGGATGGATGATGAATGGATGAGGGATGGTGGATGGATGGATGATGAATGGATGAGGGATGGTGGATGGATGGATGGATAAAGGATGGATGGATGATGAATGGATGAATGATGGATGGATGGATGAAGGATGGATGGATGGATGAAGGATGGATGGATGATGGATGGATGGATGGATGATGGATGGATGGATGATGAATGGATGAATGATGGATGGATGGATGAAGGATGGATGGATGGATGAAGGATGGATGGATGATGGATGGATGGATGGATGATGGATGGATGGATGATGAATGGATAAGGGATGGTGGATGGATGAATGGGTGGATGGATGGATGGATAAAGGATGGATGGATGATGGATGGATGGATGAAGGATGGATGGATGGATGAAGGATGGATGGATGATGGATGGATGGATGGATGATGGATGGATGGATGATGAATGGATGAGGGATGGTGGATGGATGGATGGGTGGATGGATGGATGAGGGATGGTGGATGAATGGATGATGGATGGATGGATGAAGGATGGATGATGAATGGATGAAGGATGGATGAAGGATGAATGGGTGGATGGATGGATGGATAAAGGATGGATGGATGATGAATGGATGAGGGATGGTGGATGGATGGATGGATGGATGGATGATGAATGGATGAGGGATGGTGGATGGATGGATGGATGGATGGGTGGATGGATGGATGGATGGATGGATGATGGACGGACCAACTGAGGACCAACAGACCTCAGTCGGTCCGGGTCGGACAGAACACCTCTGATGTCATCACCCTCAGCATGGGCTCCCCTCAGGGCTGCGTCCTGAGCCCCCTGCTGTTCACCCTGATGACACACGACTGCGTCCCCAGGTCCACCACCAATCACATCGTGAAGTTTGCTGACGACACAACAGTGGTGGGCCTGATCAGAGACGACAATGACCAGGACTACAGAGAGGAGGTGGAGCAGCTGGTGGGCTGGTGCAGAGACAACAGCCTGATCCTGAACGTGGAGAAGACGAAGGAGATCATCGTCGACTTCAGGAAGAACCAGCCTCACCACGCTCCAATGCTCATCAACAGCTCAGCTGTGGAGGTGGTCAGCAGCACCAAGTTCCTGGGGGTGCACATCACGGACAACCTCACCTGGTCTGTGAACACCACGTCACTGGTGAAGAGGGCACAGAAACGACTGTACTTCCTGCGGAGGATGAGGAGAGCCCACCTGTACCCGCCCATCCTCACGACCTTCTACAGAAGCACCATAGAGAGCATTCTGACCAGCTGTCTCTCTGTGTGGTGTGGAGGCTGCAGTGCCTCCGACTGGAGGAACGTGAGGAGAGTGGTGAGGACAGCAGAAGGGATCATCGGGGCTCCTCTTCCCTCCATCAAGGACATCTCATCTCAGCACTTTGTGTCCCGAGCCCGTAACATCATCAGGGACCCCTCACACCCCCACCATGGACTGTTCTCCCTGCTGCCTTCTGGGAAGAGGTTCTGCAGCATCGCTGCAGGTCCACCAGGTTCTGCAAAAGCTTTTTCACTGTTGCCATCAGACTGTTAAACTGCTGAAGCCACAAAAATGGACTCTGTACCACATTCTTATATTTGCACATTTGCATCATTGCATCCTTATCTAGCATTACAAATGCTGCCGAACTCTCAGTTTCTAAAATTAATTCTTGCACTGATGCCCTTTGCACAATCAGTTCTGCACATACAATCGTTTTTTTTAATAATACTCACCTGTACACTGTGATCGCACACTGTCTAGTTCTCCTGCATTGTTTACATTGTTTACATTTAAACTGTTTACTATAAATCACTGCTGCACCTTATCCTGTAATTTACTGTAATTTTTCAAGCTGTATGCAAACGAAATTTCGTTCTGTACGCACTGTGCATACAAAATGACAAATAAAGTTGTCTAAGTCTAAGTTACAAGAGCGTACCGCGCTTCCTAAACTGAAGAATATCCTGAACAACAGAGTCTGGTTCAGTTTATTCTCCAGGTTGGCTCAGAGTTTCAGGAAACCAGCAGGTAGCATCCAGTCACTGACCTGCAGCATTAAATCCTCCTGGAGGAACCTGGAGCCACAGAGGGCAGTTGCTGGTATAGCTTTGCAGCAATCCCTCATACTGAGCATGCATGAAGCGACAGTGGAGAGGAAAACTCCCCTTTAACAGGGAGGAGAACCTCCAGCAGAACCAGAACCAGGCTCAGTGTGAACGCTCATCTGCCTCGACCCACTGAGGCTTAGAGAAGACAGAGCAGAGACACAGAAAGCTCAGAAGCTCACATTGATCCAGGAGTACTTTCTATGTTAGATGGTAATAGTGGAGAGGGGAATGGCAGACTAGCTCCAGGCGGCTGTGTCTAGGAGAGAAACACAGATAAACAGATAAATTTTTCCAGTTTCTGGAACTAGAGGATAAAAGCTCAGCTAATAGCAAAGTCCAGGAGAGAAACTGGGCTGAACCCTGCGGTCAGTCATTCAACATTCGCTCAGCTCTGTTTGGGTTCAGGTCTGTCTGTCAATGTCTCACAGTTGTCTGCATAACATCACAATCCGCCTGAATGTGGTCTAGTTTGGATCCACACAGCCACACATGCCCCTCCAGCTGATTATCAGGAAACGCGACCACCTCAATCGGATCAGAACCAGTCTTCCTCCTGTACAGAACCATCTGTTTTCATTTCGTTCTCAGTGTAGGCCGGATTATCACAATACTGTCCAGGATGAGAAACATCTAAATCTGTTCATAGCTCAGTCCAGACAGGAAACGGAACCTAATCTTTTCCAGGAGACAGAACGCTCTGTCTCGTCTGAAAACCTCACATTAAATATGTTCAGACTAAATTAGCCAGAAGCATCGCACTTTCTAATAAAGTAAAACATTTTCTGAATTATAAAGCATTAAGCGAGCTGCTGCAGAATCTGGGCCAACACCCGGACTCAACCCGCTCAGCCTGGAGGGTTCATGGGGCTGGCTGTCACCACCACACTGATCCGTCCTTCATTAATGGTCGCTGCCTGAAATTCTCTGATCTGGGTGAATTTCAGACCTTACAGTTAATTTATGGAGCCAGAAACAAACAGCAGACAGCATTGTTAACAGGGATGGAGGCAAGTTTATCTGTACAGCACATTTAAGTACAAAGACAACGCAAAGTGCTTTATATGATTAAAATATAGAAGAAAAAAAATAGCAAGTAGGAATAAAATGTAAAGAAAATGAAACAGAATAAAACATGGGAAAATGGAAATATTAAAAACAGTTGGACTACAAAGTTGAACTAACGATGTTTCAGGGGTATCGTTACTGGGTTCACCTTTTAAGGAGGCGCCAAGAACATTTTCCACATGCGGGTCCATGAACATGTGGGTCAGAACTCTGGATTATTAAAACACTCTTTACTTCCATAAACCCATCATTAAATCCCTGTGCGCTCCTGGAGGTTACCGCCAGGGGGCGCTGCCGCCGACACGGACTCCACACCGGAAGTGGTCCCTTAGCGGATGTAAACAGGTTCAGGGCGACTTGGACCCGAACCCGTCCAGCATGTCTTCCGTCCAGCACCTGAGGGAGTTCATCAGCGAGCGGCTGACCGCTGCTGCGGAGGAGATCTTCGGGGTGTTCCACAGAACCATCGCCCAGTACGAGGAAGAGATGGACCGCCAGCGCAGGCTGCTGGACGCCGCCTGGAGACCCGAGATCCATCTGGACCGGACAGGTG
The DNA here is from genome assembly GCA_037039145.1 of Fundulus diaphanus. Taxonomy (NCBI): domain Eukaryota; kingdom Metazoa; phylum Chordata; class Actinopteri; order Cyprinodontiformes; family Fundulidae; genus Fundulus; species Fundulus diaphanus. The sequence goes on from CM073122.1 coordinate 1,399,661, forward strand.
AGCAGCTGCAGCCCCGGGGTATTCTGGGTATTCTCTGACCAGGTGGGCTGCAGGCAGAGCGGATCCGTCATGATTGGAACCATTCTGAGATGTTTTGACCAGAACCTGCGGCCTGCTCCTCCTGGTGGTTCCGGGCGGATCTTAATAGTTGGTGAGCAGCTCCGGTGTTATGCCGAAAAGTGCATCCCTGCCGAGATATGCATCCCCTGTCGCGGGAGCGCGCCTCGCTCTGTACAGCTGAATATCGACGAAGAAAACGGATTAAAATGTGACCAACGGAGTTACTTGTTCTTATATTAGTGATATCAAAACGTTTGAATATACCTCTTGTGTGAAAAAACGGTGTTTATTTGGCAGATTCGTTTACAAAAGTACGGGTGTAATGAACAACATTAAATCCAAAGTTTTTATCTGAGGTACGGCTGATTTATTTGTTGTGGTCTCTTGTCATTCACATACAACAATAAACCGTGAGAACCGACGTGAGTTTTGAAACTGCAAAGCTTTTTCTTAAACGGAAGATTCACGACTGTCAGGAAAGCTATGCTGCATTCAGGGGCATGGGACATTTCAAACTTACAAGGAAAGAGGCATAAAACGGAAAAGAACTTAACTCATACAATAATGTATTTTTCCAGAAAATAGCGTAACCTTTCTAACAATACTGAATGCTCTATACTTGTATTTATGATATATTTTTTTGATAATGCACATCTGCTATCTTTTTATTCTGAATATTCTATAATATTACAACAGCAAATTATCAAAGTTTTTCAAAAGCCTGTTTAAAAGTTCCAAATGGGGCTTCAGATCATACAGCAACAATTGCCCTGTCATTGTTTTAAAGGGCAGAATTTGCATTTGCTGAGCCTTATCCTTTAACTACAGATGGATATACAGGAATAAAGTCATACAAGTGCCAACCCCTCATAGATAGCAGGGGGTGCGTTTTTTGGCAAGGGGCTGCCGAAAAGAATCCCCCTGGTTTTTGATCTAAAAATTGTCCCACACACATGAAATTCCTACTGGTAGCTCAGAACAAACGAGTAAACATGTAGGAAATGTTAATTCAGCTACAAGTGTATATTTAAGTAAAATAGCAGGGTGTGCGTTTTTCGGCAGCCATTTGCTGTACAGAGCGAGGCGCGCTCCCGCGACAGGGGATGCACTTTTCGGCATAACACCGGGTCGGTCCAACTGGAGAACAGAACCAGATGAGGTTCTGGATGTTTTTATCTATATTATCAGAGAGAAAAAACCAAAACTACCTGAAGAACAGAAATAAGCCTGACAGACTATTATAGAGACAGATGACCTCTGACCTCTGTGCTGGTCAGCAGCACCGGCCTCAACTTCCAGAGGAACTTTAAGGCAAATTTGTCGCCGTTTTTAAACAGGCTTTCATTAACCTGCAACAATAATTTAGCAGGTTAATGAAAGCCAGATAAAAGCTGAGATAAAATCTGTTTCTGACCAGATGACCTGACTTGGTTTTTCCTCCGTCAGATAAACAACAGATCATGTTTTTACCACCACGCTGTTTATCGGCCTTCTGTTAAAACCAAAACCTTTGGCCGTAATCCGTCTGATTTCCATTTAACCTGCAGTAAACCGATAAGATAAGAATCCCTTAATCGTCCCACAGCGTAAAAGAACAGAGTTACACTCAGCTTAGAGTAATTTAAAAAGTGAATCTAAAGTTAGTTCTGAAGCAGCAGGGCTTTATCGGACTTTTACAAAAATAAAAGTAATATAAGTACCACAGCAAATATTGCACAATTATTGATAATATGGCAGCACTCTGGAGGTCTTCCACAGCTGTGGGTGTCTCCTCTGCTTCAGGCTGAAGCTGAAGATGCTGATCCTTCATGCCGACGTCTTCTTGCAGCAACATGATCCTCCATCATGGCCGAGGCCGACTACACAGGCGGGCGGTTGTTGGGCCTCAGTAGCTACGTTTACATGGACAAAAGTAATCGGAATAAACGGCCGATCGAAATATTGTGATCGGATTAAGCTCAGTCAGAATGAAATTGTGTCCGAATGAGAGGCGTGTTTTATGCCGATTGAAAATATGATCAACATTCATATAAACGCTGGTCAGGATGAAGTTAGTCCAAATGTGGAAAACTGACCTGAGTGCGCATGTGTGCCCGACGTAAACGCTCCCGATCAAACCTTTCTGTTCGGAAAAATAAAAGAGTTGCTTTACTCAGTAACGTTTCAACACTATTAGAACCTGGTGGAGGTCCAGGCTGGACGCTAGGAAGACAAACACGTATGAAACTGCTTTGTTTGCTAGTTTTTGTTGTTTAGCAAAGATGAAAGCTCTTCTTCTTCTGTGTTTTTTTTGTGGAATTAAATAACGGCGCATGTCAGAGTGTTTCTATTCTGAATAAAGCCAGGCGCATAGAACCTCACATTATGATCGGATTAATTGATTCTGTGCCCATATAAACGGTACGTTATTTAACCCGAACACGTTTTAATCCCATCATGAAGTTTTATGCATGTAAACGCAGCTGCTGGTCCGTGAGGCGGCCGTGGAGTCAGGCCAACTGAATGATCCGATTCACGTTCAATGACTCTGGACTAGTTTCAGTTAAACTGAAGGATTTTCTACTAAGAGATTCTTTAAAATACAATCTGTGAAAAACATTTAAAAAATGAGATTTTAAGCCTTTTTTTTGCTTTTTTACTAGCATATGGGGTCTGGTTTCAGAACCGGCGCCACCAGTTTAAAATAACCCGGTCCGTGTTTTTAGGCAGGAAGGTTCTGGAGGCGCCAAAAAGTCCCAAGCTGAAAATAACGCAGGCTATGTTTTCTAAGACTTGGTTTTGGTTCTGGATGAACCGGGCTCCGATCAGCAGGGGACCTTCTGGGATATAGGTGTCCGCGCTGATGCCTGATCACTGGAATGTAATGAACCTCTTCCTGCCGTCCTGCTCGACGTTTATCCAACATACGATTACTGCTCCTAGAAAACGGCGAGTCTGAACAACCGAAGCTGCTAATCAAGCCGTTAAATCTTCAGTTCTGCTCTGCATGCGGGCCAGACTGGGTCCAAATGGGCCGTTCCTTCCTGGCGCTGAGCTGTTTGTAGCTGTGGCTGTTTTCTCAGCTGTCTTTGTGTCCTTTTCTCTCCATCCAGAACTTCCGCACCACTTCCTCAGAAACGACGAGGAGGAGATCCCTGCAGACCACCAGCTCTGGGACCAGGAGGGGAAGTCCCATTTGGACCTGCAGGAACCAGATCCTGCTCAGGTTAAAGAGGAGCACAACGATCTCTGCTTCATCAAAGACGAAGAGCAGCCGGTACCGAAGCAGGACACCGAAACCTCGACGGGGGCTTCTGCTCATCAGCAGATTTCCAGCGATGAAGCAGAACCTAACGCGGACCGGTTCCGCTGTGGCAGCTCCTCTGAGTCAGAGAGACGAGACTCAGTGGGAAGCTGGAAGGAAGACTCAGAACCAGCAAGAACCCTGAAGCTGAAGAGGAGACCGGGCAGAAACGGGAGTCCGGCTGGGTTCTGGAGCAGTCAGGAGAAAGATCGGCCCGTCCCGAAGCTGGAGGCCGATTATTTCGTGGCTCCGGGTCACCAGAACCTGCTCGACCCGGTCAGCTTTCCTGCAGCTGAGGTCCGAGATCAGGAACTAAGCTGGAATAACAGCTACAGAACCACGGAGCTGAAGCCCGAAGAGAGGCGGCCAAGGAAGAGGGTCGGCAGTGAATGTGTGGTTCAGCGGGAATTCAACCCGAACGCGTGTCCCCGGCCCGTTTCATGCGACGTCTGTGGAAAAGCCTTCCGCTGTAACTCAGACATGCGGGTCCACTACCGGGTCCACACGGGCGAGAAGCCGTACTCCTGTGAGATCTGCCAGAGGGCGTTCAGCTACAAGGCCAACCTCTCCGTCCACATGAGGACGCACACCGGCGAGAAGCCGTACTCCTGCCGGTTCTGCGAGAAAAGATTCTCCGACCACTCCTCGCTCAGGAAGCACGTCTACGTTCACACGGGCGAGAAGCCGTACTCCTGCGCCGTGTGCGGGAAACGCTTCAGCCGCAACAGCCACCGGTGGCGCCACGTCCGGCTGCACGCCGCCGAGGCGCCGTCGGCCTGAACGCCTGCTGGGCTCGGGCTGCTGGGCCGGGCCGGACCCGTCAGAAGGTTCTGCTCAGAGGGAGGCTGCTCAATCTGGGCCCACTGATTTTAGCCACAGCATTCTTCCAGAACTTTTATTCTTTTATGTTTTCTGGTTAACTACAGGAAGAAGCTCCATGAATATAATTGGACCTGAAAGTATTTATTTTACATTTGAATAATTAAACTCTAAATTAGGAGGAGATGCTTGATATGTAGTTTTAGTTATTCTTTCTTCTGCTTTTATTTCAAACGTCCTCCATCGGTGCTGTGAGGTTCAGGCTGAGAAACATGCAGTTAGCAGATTAACCTCAAGCCTGAACCGCCGTCAGTCCAGGTAAAACACGGTGGTGGCAGCATCATGCTGTGGGACCAGGAAGACGGATGGAGCTGAATCCAGAACCGTCCTGGAGGAGAACCTCCTGAACCTGCAGCCTGAGATATTATGGGATGGTTCTGATCAAATGTTAGAATGGCCTAGTCAAAGTCCACACCTGAATCCAACTGATCAAATGTTCTGGTTTTTAAAAGGTTTCCTGCAATGTCGTACTTTTCTACATGTTTTATTTATTTCTATGGTCATTGTTTATTAAATAAAAACATTTAAAAAGACATTTTAAAGCATTTAAAAATGTCACCACCAGAAAGTCAGGGTCACAGCGTGTTTACACCAAAACACGTCAGTTTCTGTAGCGTAACGGTTGTGCCATAAACTAAGGTGGGGCCAAGTGACTTTTATTCATAGGAATTCATTCAAGTTCAGAATACTCAAAATCTTTGTGGAAACCGATTACCTAACAGTTTTTTAGTAAATAAGTTTAGAATATTTAAGTTTGAATTACTTACAACTTTTGTATAATTAACAGTCAGACATTACTAATTCTCTAAAAATAAATATTGTGAGTGCACTGTACTTAAAACATTTATTTAAATTTGTACACATTTTTTAATTTCTTTGCAATAATTTGTTAGGATGATATGGTACTCAAATTATTAACTTTTTAAACTCAAAAATTATACTTTTTAGTAACCAAAAAGATAATTTTAGACAGCTCATAAACTAAACTACTAAACTACTTTTTTTAAGTTCAGAATACTCAAACTTCTTCACACAACAAATGCAGAATATTTTAAATGTTTTTATTCAAATGTATTTTTCTTCACAACTGTAAACTAACACCACATACACACATCTGTATGTGTGTGTGCAAATTCTTTGCAAACGTATTACAGAAAAGAACAAGGATCTTCGGTGGTCAAGATCAAATATGGCATCTTAAAACCATTTATCCATGCCAATCAAACTAGCAAAGAAGAGGAAAAAATGCAAAATTTGTAAATATAAACACACCTCATTTAGTTTTAGGAAACCAATCACATCTTGAAAAACTCAACATATACGCATCCACACATGTATTATATAAAATAGGTTGCAGGGTTATGATTAAATCACTGCAAATGTGGGAACTTGCATCCAATGTAAAGATATGGCCTTTAAAAACTTCTAAAACCATCTTCTAGTGAACTTACAGCTATGGCCATTCTACTTCAAAACTGTAACTTAAGACAAATAACTTTAAATGAATAAATAAATTCAATAAATAACCAAAAAGTACATCTAAAGATGTAAAGTCATTGCACAGAAATACAAAAAAATAATAAAAATAAGTCTTTATAGATGTAAAATCTATGCTTTCTGAAAAGAGGGGCCAAAAAATAAAGAAATAAAATAAAATAAATATCACACCCTTTTGGTCCATTGGTTTTCTCCTGCACTCACCATAATGTATATCTACTTTAAGTGTTACTAAGACAAACCCACTCTTCCAGTGATTTAAAACAATTTTGATTCTCCCTATAACAGAAAAAAACGATTTTAATAACCTTCCTGTTGTCCTGTATCAAAGAAGAAAGATGGAGAATGGCAACAGATTGGATTATGTCAAGAACAATAACAAGGACAGAAGTGAAAAGGATGGTGGGACAAAGGAAGGGAGAAAGGAAGTAAAGAAGGATGGGCAAAGAGAAGAGATTGGGTCCAGGATGGAAGAAGAAATGATGTAGGGAAAGGAAGGAGGAAAGAAAAAAAGAAAAACAGAATGGATCTAGGAAGGAAGAAGGAAGGGAAATGATGGTGGGCAGAAAGGAAGGAAGGAAGGACAATTACATAATGTCTACAATGAAAGCAGGTCATTTTTCTAAGAAAGCAAAGAAGGTTTCAGGGGTGCACCATCATCCAACCCCATGAGAAGCTTCTGAATGAAGGTGAAGGTGCCAACAAGCTTCTTTGGGTAGTCCAGATGTAAAGCATAAACCAGCCCAAACAGTAACACATAAGCATCAGCAAACGTAATGTCCCTCATGACAAATTCATCTTCAACCACAATGGCTGTGGATACAGGACTGAAGTGAAGTAGAGATGCACTTCTTCCTCTGATCTCCGTGACAATACCGTCCCGATGTCTGGCTCCTCTGATTCCTCACTCTGGAAAATACAAAAGTACACTGTAACTATTTCTGAATACTTATACAGATGCCCACTCAACAATTAGGTATACAGCAAAGTATTACACAATAACAAGTTAACTCCCTCTACTACGCCTCTCCTCCTCCAATCATCCTGCGCTCCCGATGCAAATAATAGGTTCTGTGGGGGATAACTAGTCGGTCAGTTATTAGCATTTCTCTTTAATGAACGCTCCATGCTGCCGCATATGAACAGACTCCGCTGACCTCTTCACAGCCAGGAGACGCTCATTGCTCCGACTCCATGGGAGTCTTTAGTGCAGCAGAAACTGGGTCAATTTATAAAACGCAGATAAGTTTATCAAGGCAGGAAAAATATGTTATTCTGAGCGATCTCTCCCCTGGCAGGACTGAGTTTACCTGCGTGTGATGGCTGCTGACTGAGCTCGATTCAGCTTAGAAGAAACATTGACAGCTGCACACAGCGTGGACTCTCCACGGACATTTTAAACATTGTACATATGTCGACATTTGTTGTCACAAACCGCTTATTTCACTACACAGTCTGTGGTGCAGAGAGGCGGACGCCACACTCAGGTGCTTGGGAGTCGCGACTGGCTTGATAGAGGCTGACATTTTTTCGGGAATCCCGCGGGATGGGAGTCAACATTAGTAAATATCACGTGATTGGGACGGTACAAGATTAAATATCAACGGGAGCGGGAGTAAACCAATAGCAGGTACAATAAACTAGGATCGATGCCAAAAAACAACCTCTAGTGGCGAACTCAACCTGGAAAAGTTGGATTTGCAACGCAAAGTTAGAAGTAAGGACTTATCTATTAAACTCACAGAGCGACTGTAAAGTTGCAAATATTAAACTTGAGGAGAGTTGAATGTCACGGTGTTAACACTCAGTACTCTGCTTCTAAAACGTGTTTCCTGGATTCATTTTCCAGTGTGTAATAATACGGCCAATAACTTAAAACTACTTTATTATTTTATTTAGTATTATCTGAACAGTTGTGTTTTTTCTGTTTTAACCCACTAACTGAACAACGTGTTAACACTTCTCTTTCACGTTTTAACAAAAGTAAAACATGTCTACTTCCATGTCTGGTCGGATAAAAATGAGACGGAGCTGACTGGACTTAACCTGACTCTAGCCAGACGTATGTCGCTCCGCCTAGCTTCACTCACATACATGTGGGACCTCTCCCATAGAGAGTGATTTCTCCAACCAATTTTGTGGTCTGGCCAATCAGGACGTAGGGCTGGAGTTTCATGGATGTGACGTAGTGGAGAAGCGACCGTGAGATTCCGACAACAATGGCGGCTCATCGAGGAAGCGAGCGTTAGCATTGATGCTGCTCTTTCTTCCGTGTTGTCTGTTGTGCCATGTCAGGACGTGACAAACTTGCATTCGTTCGGGACATGACGGACTGCATTTCCCATGATGTAAGGTGGTCAAAATGGCCACCAACTCCCATCATGCAACGCGGCCCAAAATGGCCGGCGCCCTAGCAACCGATAACGTTGCTAGGGTAAAGTTGATAAAACTCGTTTGCGCCTCGCAATCGGCCTTCTTCCCTGGCGCGCTGCCAACCTGAGAAGACACACAGCTGCTGTACTCCGTGGGTTAATTACCCACACGCCACGTGCTCGAGTTTCTCGCTGGACCGAGATTTTTCGAAGCAAACTTATCCCTGCATTAATTATAGCAGGAGGTCGACTTAAAAAGGTACTCTTTAATTCCTCTGATCAAATACTGGAAGCCACCTTATCTCCCAGTGATCAAAAGAGGACTACGCTTTTGCTGGGCCGAGCAAAGCGACTGTGAACCCGGAGGAAGAGACGAAGGAGCTTCTCCCCGTCCCGCTGCAGCCTGCGGACAACTGCGTTCGCCAAGACGCATTCAGGACGCCGCGGTATTCGGAGCGCTCACGGACCCCTCCGGACCAGCCCCGAGGCACCTCAAAGTAACGGGTTCTCCCCTTTTATTTCTTTTCCACCCACAGGGTGTTTAGAAGTGCCTGGGTAGGTTAGGAACTTTGTAGGTTTAGGTTAATGCGTGTTACTCCAAAGCGGAGTTTGTTTTTAACTGTTTAATATTTTCTTTGTATGTGCATGCGTTTGTGAAAGCGATTATTTGCTCTTTGATTTGTGGTTTATCAATAACCCCGCCGTGGGTCACTGCTTCAGTTCCTTTCCATCTTCTTCCATGCTTTCCCCCCCCCCTCTCTTTTCGCTTCTTCTTATCAGTGAATTTGATCGCTTGGTTTGAATCTTAGTTCGCGGTTTTTCTTTAAACTCACCCGTAAACCACTCCCTCTCGGAGCGGGGTACCACCTCACATTAGCGTAAGCGCGGGGACATCATTAGGACCTCCCCTCACGCATCACGCAAATTTGCAGAGCATACGTCATCGTAGCAGCCATCTTGGGAGGGTGTCGGATGACTGGACTGTAGGTAACTTAGCTGATAGCTTTGTAAGACATCAAAGCGTCCGACTCTCAGAGCTGTTCTGTCTGTCAATGCTGCGACGTCAAATGCCGACGTCTCCGAGTGTGGTTTAAACAACCGTGAGCTGAACTAAGATTTGCTACCTCTCATATTAATCAATTTGGGTTTTTTTTGGTTTTGTTTGTTCTTTTATTTCCATATGATTTTGCATGTGTAGTTTAGTAGTGAATAAGATTTCCAAAGTCGTTGAATCAGAGGATTACTGTAACAGGGAATTGCTTTTGGTTCAATAAAACAACAACTGTGGAATAGAAATTGTTTTATGTTCAATCTAATTCACAGTTGCATTGTTATTTAGAAATAAGAGCTAACCTCCTTTCAGAGTTAACATCTGACATTAATACAGAGACATATCATTGGATGGTGATAAGGAATAAGGATTTAAACTCTAATTGCAGTTATATTGGGGTTCTCACAGTCTGCCGGATAAACCTCGTCGGTCACAAGTCCGACCAGATCATTTATTCCAGCATAAATGAGTTCATAACAGCTACTTAATAACTGCATTAGTGGTACAAATCATTATAAGCTTCCAGCTTTGGCATCACCACCACGTGAACTATATTTGTTATAGCGGAATTTTGAGTTGAATGACTTATTTAAATTATAATACCAAATTATAATTAATTATAATAATAAGCATATTCAGACAGCTTCTTGCATAACATGTCCAATCTACCTAATATTGTTTCATTAAAAGAACATCAGAGAACGGCTCTGAAGGCTTTTGTTGGTGGAAACCATGTTTTCGCCCTTCTCCCGACCAGATTTGGCAAGTTTTGTTTTCCGGGGCGCGTCCGCGGCGGAGCGGTTAGCGCTAACTATGTTAGGAGGCCTTTAGTCCTCGACGCGGTCGGCCCGGGATCGACTCCGACCCGCGGCGCTTTGCCGCCTGTCTTCCCCCCCTTCCTGTCAGCTCACTGTCAATAAAACGCGTGCCACTAGAGCCGCAAACACATAAAAAAAAAAAAAAACGTTTTGATTTTTCCTGCGTCGCTTCGGTGTGAGTGGTTGAAATAGCACGTCGATAAAGATGACAGACAAGTGGCTTATCCAATCAAGGATTTTTGATAAGGCCCAGCCTTCAATAAAGGCAATTCCTATGGATCAGTCCCAGATGGATGTGAGTGGAGCTAGGCGGAGCGAAATACATCTGCTAGGGTCAGGTTAGTGGAACTCAGCACAGATCTACAAAAAAAGATGAACACGAAGTATGTGAAAGACTGGGTAAAATACCACAGGAAAACACATCATGGTCATATTTGATGGGTGCACAATCCTTTTAAAATGAACAGCCATTACAATTAAGATTGATGAAAATGAGCAGAAAACATTGTTTTATCGCTTTATTATTTTTACCTGGGACTGGATCTGAAGAGCAGGCCATCTCTCCAGAAAGTCCTTCACCAATGGCTCTCCCTGAACAATTTCCTGGCGACGAAGTGCAAACGTTGTATGCATGACTTTCTCTATTGATTGTAGGTTCCTCTCGGCTTTATCTGACTCATTGCCTCCAAACTGTCCTCGTCTTGTCCTCTTGGGAAGTTTGGTAGAAAGTTGACTTCAGCCCTTCATGCTTTCTTAATGTTGGAGTGGGGATGTTCCTTCTCTGGATTGTTCTTGCTTCTTTTCCCTGTGTTTACAGACACCTCCTTGCATCCAGATCTTGCCAGCCTAGTACGGTAATTTCCCATTTTGAATTTCAGGCTAATTTTCCATCCGTACCATCCACTCGCACTCCCCGGCTCTTTCAGACATGGGTGAGCGGTTATCAGGGCTTCAGCTGCCATGCCTACATCCCTATCACTTGGGTATGGTTTAAAAGAGTACATTAAGGAGGCCATATTCTCTAGAATGTTGTGTTTTTGTGCTCTGTTTAATTTTAGAGTCCTCCCAGAGCTTTCAAAAACACTGTTCCCCTGTTGCAAGATGTTCAACTTCATATGTTTGGGAATTACTGTGATTTACTTTACTCTTTCTGTGTTGAGGGGTTAGTGAGAGCTTGTGTGTGAGTGTGTGTGTGCGTGTGAGTGCGGTGTGGTCTTTTTCTTGTATCTTGTATATTGTATCTACTTTGTTGTTTTCCTTTCTACATTGTTTGGATATGTTACTGAGGACCCCCATGAAAACGAGATGCTTCATCTCATGGGGCTGATCCTCTAATAAATGTTTATAAATAAATAAATAAATAAATAAATAAATATGAAAAAGTTGGGAGAGGGAAAACATCAGGCCACGTTTTTTTCCGTTCAGCGACAGGCACATGGATATCTGTGTCCCAACTACAACATGAACTTAAATCACTTTCTGACCTACCAACTCTAAGTGTTCCCTTCTCTGGCAAGTCTTCCACATCAACCAAACAGCAGAGGTCTCCACCAAAGTCCGGATCCTCATACTGCAATGTGAACTCAAAGTCCAGCCTTCGCTTAACTTTGTCTTTCAAGATGCTGATGAGCTCATCAACTGATGCTGGCCTCTCATTCAAAGTCACTTTTACAGCAACATCAGTGGTAATGTAGATACGAAGAAGGTACTTTGGGGGCATGGCCATCAACGGAAAATCAAGACAGACAACAGTTATCAAATTTTGTAAGGAATGAAACAAGTAAAATATCTTTACACCTTCATTCACCTAATCAAAACCTTAGAATGATAGTTGTGATGTTTACTTTCATCTGAGAATCAGATACTTGTAGTTATTTTAAGCACAGGGCATACATTAGTCTCTGTGTGGCTGCATGAAGTGCTTGGGTGTCAACAGAAGTTGACCTTCAACATGGTACGCAGAAAGTGGTAAGCTGTCATTAAGTTCTAATACGTTGTTGACAGTTACATTTCCAAACAGGGTAAAGTTTGTACGCTCTTAAGTGTTTAATGTAACATGACTTGTGTTCCCTGCAGAGAAACAGTACGTCACTGTTAACAAGTAAAATCTGCTCAATCCTGCTAAACTGAGGCAGTCCTCCCTCTTGTCCCACAGACACAAACCTCCCAACATCATACATGGTGCCATCTAAAGTGATGTTTGATGTGCTGTATATCATACTGCTGTCTGTCTTTTGTCTTATGTACTGTTTAGCAACGTCTGGAAGCACCGAGACCAAGACAGAAGAGATTGCTGATGCCTGCTGGCGTGGTTTAAAGAATGAGGGTGCACTGAGGTAGTATGCTACCATGTGCTGATGCCGTGTTGCTGAGGTTTTCAACACATTCTTAAAGTCTTGTGTGTCGTGTATAACATGCTTGAAAAACCTATGCTTTCCTTGGAATCTCAGTCCACAAATGGACAAGAGGCCCAAAACAACGTATCAGATCTGGGTAGTGCTCTAAATAGTGATGCTTAGAAAGCAGTCTGAAATCAGGCAAAACCTCCTGAAGCATTTGTCTGTGATCATGAATCTTTGTCTTCAAATACTCAATCGATTCCTCATCAAATGTCGGGGACAGGACTAGTTCAACGATGTCTTTTAAATCCATCAATATAGTCCAAGCCCCGTCTCCTTCAGGAACTATCATGAATGGCAGTAGTCGTAACAATGTGCTGTTTTCATGACCATTACCACCAATTGACCGCTTTCTGGCATAGGTATTTGAAATCGGCTGTGGTCTGTTAACTTTATCTGAGTTTTCATATGCGAAAGACCTGATTTTTCTGTTTAGTCCCTCAAGGGTAAAGTATTTGAGCCTCACCATCTCCTGAATGCAGAGGGCCAACTCTACTGGCACAATGCTCTCAAAAAGGTCATGGAAAATATCAGGTGGGATGCCAGTGGTTGTGTGAAAATGCTGTAACCTCTCATTCAAAACACAATCCCCTTTGACACCAACTGCACTGTGACTCTGATGCCCTTGCACAACAGCCAGCAAATTACAGTCATGACTGGCTTTGGTCCTCAGACAAAATTCACTGTCTCCAACTTCATGACACTGAATCTGGTCTTGTGTGGCATTGCAGAAACGACAAATGTGTCCTGCATGGAAGGATTGCATGAAGCCTACTAAGGCATGTGCTGCAAGGTTGTCGGACACAACACAAAGAACTGTTCCTTGAACTGACTGGCCAAGAGACTCGATGAGTACACCGTCTTGTTCAAGTGTGCAATGGTCTTGTAACAAAGGACGGAGAACTGTTTTGTATCCATACTTCTGGACATCAGGAACCTTACAAATTGCTGCTAGCTGAATAACATGCAGCGCTGACCTGTATTTAAGTGGCAGATCAGCAAGCACCCAGTAAACTGAGCACAGTTTGTGTATTTTTTTTGGAAGTCCCTAAAGGGTTGGCAATTTCTATATCATCAATGTACAATAAAATTGGCAGTGAGATTTTTTTCATGATTTCTGTATGTTGAAACATTTCCTGGATCACCTGGAGAACAGGGACATAGACTACTCTGCATCCAGGCTCCAGGGAAGTTCTTTTCAACAAATGTTTTTCTTCGCTTTTTGGTAGACATCTCCTCTCCTTTAGTTGTGGCACTGATAAAAATATTTGTTTTCATAACCTCATTTACTACATCATTCAGGGTAGCTTCAGCAATAGAGAGATTATGCCTCTGCAGTGTCTCCTTTACGGTATCCCTGACGAGAGGCTGGGAAGATATCTGACCGAGATGATCAACTATTTCCTGAGTTGCCATGTCAGAAACGTGGAGAACAGTTTGCATCTTGAGGAATAATGAGGAGATATTATGGAGCAACTGGGCTCTTAACTGGATGTTTTCACCTACACTCATCCTCAGAATTATCAAATGAGTCTGCATGTTGGGATAGGGAAATGTCTTCATGATAAACATCAGCAGCATTTACAGCATTTTCTGTTTCTGTTGAAACTATCTCATCACTAAAGTCTGAACTGTTTGCATGTATCCTACTTTTGTGCGTATTAAAAGAAGAATACACATTTGTGCTGTAGTTACAGTTTTTAAAAGGCCATGTTATCGTCTCACATTTTTTTAAATGGCCCCTTAAATGAGTGAGCAATGTTTCTTGTGAGAAGGGCTGTTTCAAGTTACAGACAGAACAGGTAAACGCTCCACTCTTGTTTTATGCTCTGTCACTTGCAATGGGTTCACACACATCTCTGTGAAACGGTGACAAATTAATTTTCAAGGCGTTAAAGGACAGAAATGTACATATACATGAGTCATGGAGACATGGTAGAGGGCTAACTCTAGAATAATGTCTGTGTTTCAAATGATAATGACGGAATAACTGTGCCCGGGTGTCTGCAGACAAAATACATAATTTGCACTTCCACGCCATTACTCAAAAGTTGTCTTCGGTGTCTTTGAAGATCAATGTTTAGAGGTCCTTTGCCATTCACTGCTCTCAGTGCTCTTCACTGGTCTCAGGTGTTTGATCCTGTGGCCAGTGTCCGAAATTAACTTCCTGATTCACCGGCCAAGTTGGCCGGTAGATGTAAAAATCAACCGGCCAGGCATATTTTTTACCGGCCAAAATATTAATCCTGATCAGACCTCAATTTTTATCAAAAATTAAGAGTGAGATTATGGTAATTTTCGGGGGGCGTGGCTGTCTGGACCCTGGAAGAGAAATCTTTGTTTCCTGACTTTAATAAGAAAATATTGTAGTTGATTATAAAAGGCACAATAAGAATGATCACATTTACATCCAGGCAGAGTTTCATCAAGCCTTTACAGTCCAACATTTTTCTCTCAGCTGCAACACTTAAAGCACGCAGGGTTTCACGCTGCGTCTTTACGCTGATCCAGCTGCTGGATTTTACCCTGGTGCGCTGCGCGTGAGGGATAAACAGTGGGGAAATGCATAAATAAAGACTGTAAAGGGCTCCTTTAGAGGGAAGAGAATGAATAATGGGTCTGAGCTGAAGCCCCTGATTTTACAAGTTCCTTAAAAAGTCCGCACCTAAATTACATGTAACGTAATTTTGCACAAGGCAGCAGCCCACCGAGGCACCACTGGCTCTGTGTCGTTAAATACAAAAGAGCATTAAACATAGCTACTGACTCTATTGATTTTAATTGGGACATCTTGGTACGAGTGGAAGGACATTAAACGCAGTGATTCACGTTTTGAAGGCTGGTCGCTGATAAAAGCACCTGGCTCTGAGGGAAGGGAGGAGAGAGGCGCAGTTACAGCGCTGAGGCACAGAAACAGCGCCTCTCTCCTCCCTTCCCTCAGAGCGCACGTAGTTAAATGCAGAATTAATAAAAACAAAACTTATAAACAGACTAATGGGCATTTTAGACTGTATCTGGTTAGCAGATCTGTTTTCTGATCCAGCGTGCAGCCATGACTGGTTCTGAATGAAGGCTTTATCTGGGAGCCGCTCTCCCCAGAAATAAGATGTGAAAGAAGCTGAAGCAGCTCCGCAGAAGGCGGGTCTAGACTGAGCTCTGTGAACGGATCATCCGCAGCCCAGATGGGCTTTGTTATTTTTATGTTATTTTTAATTTATTTGGTAAAAAGATTTACTCGCCATGTGGCAGCTAGCCCTCTGAAATTCACTCGCCAAACGGGAAATTTACTCGCATTTGGCGAGTGGCAAGTGTTAATTTCGGACCCTGGCTATAACATAAATATACTCATTAACATGAAATATATTTATATGAAACGGCTCCTCAGGTACAGAGCGGCTGATCACAGCATCTGAATAAAAAAAGGAGTTAGTTTGTTAGTCCTGGTATTTAAAGAATGAGACCCACCATAAAACCATGAATAACATCACATCAGAATAACTAATTTAGGAAAAACAGATTCCTAAACCTGTTTTTTCAGTATAAAGCCTTTAAACTTGTCTTTACCTCTGATAACATTTATATGCTGCTTTAATCAAAGCGCTTCACACTGAGCAGGGCTTAAAGCCAAAATAATCAGTTTGACAGAAATTCTTTTCTAATCAGCCCATATATTCTCAGGCCGTTGACATCATGCCACCTTAGTTACCTTTAATCAAATCTGGTACTTTCAAAATATCCATTGATCATTCCTGTATCTCTCCACCTTTCAACTTCAGAGCCTTGGAGTCATCCTGGACAGCCTCCCATCCTCTCCTTCACTTTCCACATCATCACCTGGTTAACCTTCATCTCTGCAGCATCAAGCTCTTCCCTCACACTTCAGCCAAACTGCTCCACAGTCCACTCAGCTCCACTTTACACTTTGACTTCCCTCCCTGTCCTCCAGAAAACCTCCAGAAATTGCAGCTGACCACAACCTGGACAACACAGGACACATAACCATGATGTCATCCATTTTTATTTAACACAGATCGCTCATTACAATAATCAGTCTCTGCTTTGCCCGTTATTGCACAGCAATTAATTATCACAACTAATGAGTTTATAAAAAGGCATTAACTTTTTTTAGTTTAATACAACGGTTATATTTTAGCCCAGTGACTGGAGAACGGTGTGTGTGTTTTAACGCGCCACAAAAATAAACGTGTTATAAATAACTAAGAGGTTCAGTTTTTTGTTGCGTCATCACCTGCCAGAGGGGTGAATAATTCTGTAGCCGTGTATATATTTGTTTCAGTTTAACACTATTTTGTATAATGAACAAATGATGATCATGACATGGATCCGTTAACTGGTTTTAGACTTAACGTTTATCTGTGTCAACAAAACGTATCTATGGTATTATGAACTATTGACATGATATAGCTAAACGCTCCATTGACTGGCGCCGCCTATTGGAGTTGACGTTTCAGCACGGCCACCATGTTGGATGGGTCTGTTGCCTGACCCCAGTGCCTTCACGTGTACTGAGGAAGCCGTTTAACCAACTAAAATAAATCAGAAGTCCCTGACTTTTTACACAGTTTGGTTTGTTATGAACGCCAGAGATGTGGTTATGATACAGGATGCTGTCGCACACACACAAAAAAAAACATGTTTTACAAAAGCTGCAGAAAATATGGGCAAACTTGCTCCCTCTGTGTTTACTCCCGTCAGCTCCTATGCCAGCCTAGAGTAGGAGAGACCCATCCAAGATGGTGGCGACGCAGGATGCGCTCCAGCCTGTAATGAGGCACCTACATATATAACGTCTATGTTATAAACATGGTAATATTGTAACATTAATATGGAAGTTTCCCAGCTACGGAAGCAGCTGATGTGTATCGGCTGGTCGCTGAGGCAAAAACTCGGCCGTGGGAAGAGTTTGGAGAGGCCATGGAGAAATATCTCAGTATGAGGGATTGCTGCAAAGCCATCAACAATGCAGACGACTGTCCACTGTGGCTCTACGCTCTTTCAGGAGGAGTGAATGCTGCTTGGAGAGACTTGATGAAATTACCTGGGTTTCCTTATATAGGACATTTTTTTTTGACCAATCTGTATAATCTGATTAAATTTGACTTTGTAAAGTGCCTTGAGATGACATGTTTCATGAATTGGTAGCCTCGTGAGACCATCCTGATCTCGCGAGCTTTCAAGGTTTCAGTCACAGATCAGTCTGGCTACCGTTAAAGAAAATTTGGAGCAGTTCACCAAACGAACGTCCAATCAGCGTTGGCTTTGAGGCGGGTTGAGGTGTGACGCAACGAGAAGCGCGACAGTTCAGTCTAAAGAACATGGCGGCTTCAGCCGATGAAACTAGCGTTAGCGTGGCTATCGAGCAAGTTTTATCGGAATTACAGAGTATTTCTTCACTGAAAGAAGAGCAGAACACTACTCTGGAGACTTTTCTGAGCTAACGAGCCTTTACCTCCAGCAGCAAGAGTAGCCTGGCTTGTGGTTGTGTTTTCGTCGTCGCTGTTAGTACGTCATATGCTTCGTTGATCTGATTGGTTTATTTGGCCCGTCTATCACCAACATAGGCCAATCAGCTAACCAGTATTTTCGCCCCTTTCCAAAATTACTTCAACGGAAGGTTTCCAGATGGATATGCGGAGCAAATCCATCTGGCGGAGTCAGGTTAATGAATTGGTGCTATATAAATAAAATTTAAGATCTGTCTGCACGCAGTGGGCCCATAAGTGGATTTCTTGGCAGGACCAAAGTTTCCCCTGCATCTCACCAGGGAGGTCTTAACGTTAATTCATCTTTAATTGGAACTTTAACTGGAAGATCCATCATCTTTCAGGGAACCGACAGAATCCGTTTGATTTGTTTTGACCAAACAGATCGTCCAGAGAGTCGACGTTTTCTGCCCCTCAGTGAACTCTGCTGCATCTCTCCACTCCAAAACCCGGCTGAGATCCACGGACGCTGAGCAACACCAATCTGTTTTTGGAGCAACATCACGTAAAAGATTTTTTTTCCACCCATAAGATGGTCGGAGGAAAGGGCCTAACCGAAGAACATCCTGACCCAATTCCAGCGACATCAAGTAGTGAACAGGTAAGAGTATTTTGGTGGCCGACATGTTAATAATGAAGCGCCTGCTACCATGATAGCATATAGGCTATCATGGTAAAAAAAAACAAAGCTTACCGTTCGATCGACTCGGCCCGTTTTCCGGTCTTTTTAAGCCCTCGACACTCAAGCCATCGTTTGAGCTGAAGGTTGGTGTGTTCTTCGACAGTTCGACCAGTAATCCGTGCGCCTGGGACATCGTTTTGGGAAAGTTTAATGGCTGCAAAGTCGGTCATATCGCTGGTTCTGTTGCTGGTTGCTACGTGCGTTCTCTATCGGTTTGTCCTACCTAAGCGGCAAAAGGGGCGTTGCTCTTGAGACGGTGACGTCACGTGCGCGGTACGCTATTGAAAATCTCTCCTGCTCTGGCCCCAGATATCGGTTTGCCTGATGTCAAAATACTCACCGTCTGCCTAAAAAAGAAAAAAAACTCTACGTTCTCTCATAGGTTGTCGCCATCAGAGCACACAGAAAGGGAAATCACTGTTACCGAACCGTTCTGCTCTTTAACTCGTACAGCATCCTGAGGCAGAACCTCTGAACACACCATAGAAGAAAGCAGATTAATGTTTGACAAACATCTTTACAAGTGATTTAGTTGCTCCGCAGTGACGTGTGGACGGGGCGGCCCTCAGCAGAAGGTTTCCTGCAGGTACAGGACAGTAGATGAACACAGAGGTGTTGGTTTCACAGAGCTCCATCTGCTGCTGACAGCCTCACATCAACGTGTTTTCATCCATAAGCTGATCAGTGACATTTTACAGAAACAACACTATTTAGTTCACCAGCATCTAAATCTGCTATCTTCAAAGGATTTAGAGAAAATAATCTTCTGTTCTTTTTGCTCTCCACAAAGGAGTTTGAGATTAAAGCCTCTTGAGACTTTGATTTCCACATTTCTAACATTGCTACAGCAGTAGTGTGAGCAGAGTTTGGCCCCATTCCTCTTTCTACACGTTTTGTCAGGGAGGTCCTGTTCAGGTGACGTCTGGATGAGCAGCAGGTGTGGCAGTAACCAGGCCTGCTGTGGCTTCAGACAGTCAACTCCGCTGTGATAAACCACAGCCAAATTATGTTTAATGGGAGACAATCGTTTTTTTCTACAGAGTGCCATGTAGGTTTGTTTTTTTTTTCTCCCTTTTAAAAAAAAAAAAAAAAGAAATCTTAAATCTGCATTTTATTCTCAGTCTATATGTTAAAAGGTTTTGGGCTGCTCTTAGTCTGATCCCTCACCTAGGACCTTTTTGCCATGGAGACCATACATGAGATATAAGCCTCTGACAACGTAGCTCCTAGGACCAAAGGGACACTCAAACCCCTCCACCACGATAAGGTGGCAGCCCATGGAGGGGAAAATTAAAATTAAGTTTTGAGGTTTATTTTTTTTCTATTTTTAGTTTTACTTTGTTTTTGTTGGTTTTGTAAGTTACCACTTTTTTAAAGCCCTTTTTTGGTTGGTGGGTTGGGGGGGGGTCTTTTTAAAGCCCTTTTTTGGTTGGGGGGGGCTTTTTTTAAAGCCCTTTTTTGGTTGGTGGGTTGGGGGAGGACTTCTTAAAACCCTTTTTTGGTTGGGGGGGGGGCTTTTTAAAGCCCTTTTTTGGTTGGTGGGTTGGGGGAGGACTTCTTAAAACCCTTTTTTGGTTGGTGGGGCTTTTTAAAGCCCTTTTTTGGTTGGTCGTGAGGGGGGGACTTTTTTAAAGCCCTTTTTTGGTTGGTCGTGAGGGGGGGACTTTTTTAAAGCCCTTTTTTGGTTGGTCGTGAGGGGGGGACTTTTTTAAAGCCCTTTTTTGGTTGGTCGTGGGGGGGGGACTTTTTTAAAGCCCTTTTTTGGTTGGTCGTGGGGGGGGGACTTTTTTAAAGCCCTTTTTTGGTTGGTGGGGCTTTTTAAAGCCCTTTTTTGGTTGGTGGGTTGGGGTGGGGCTTTTTTAAAGCCCTTTTTTGGTTGGTGGGTTGGGGGGGGCTTTTTAAAGCCCTTTTTTGGTTGGTCGTGAGGGGGGGACTTTTTTAAAGCCCTTTTTTGGTTGGTCGTGGGGGGGGGACTTTTTTAAAGCCCTTTTTTGGTTGGTCGTGGGGGGGGGGACTTTTTTAAAGCCCTTTTTTGGTTGGTCGTGGGGGGGGGGACTTTTTTAAAGCCCTTTTTTGGTTGGTGGGGCTTTTTAAAGCCCTTTTTTGGTTGGTGGGTTGGGGGGGGGCTTTTTTAAAGCCCTTTTTTGGTTGGTGGGTTGGGGGGGCTTTTTTAAAGCCCTTTTTTGGTTGGTGGGTTGGGGGAGGACTTCTTAAAGCCCCTTTTTGGTTGGTGGGTTGGGCGAGGACTTCTTAAAACCCTTTTTTGGTTGGGGGGGGCTTTTTTAAAGCCCTTTTTTGGTTGGTGGGTTGGGGGGGGATTTTTAAAGCCCTTTTTTGGTTGGTGGGTTGGGGGGGGGGCTTTTTAAAGCCCTTTTTTGGTTGGTGGGTTGGGGGGGCTTTTTTAAAGCCCTTTTTTGGTTGGTGGGTTGGGGGAGGACTTCTTAAAACCCTTTTTTGGTTGGGGGGGGCTTTTTTAAAGCCCTTTTTTGGTTGGTGGGTTGGGGGAGGACTTCTTAAAGCCCTTTTTTGGTTGGTGGGTTGGGGGGGGGCTTTTTAAAGCCCTTTTTTGGTTGGTGGGTTGGGGGGGGGCTTTTTTAAAGCCCTTTTTTGGTTGGTGGGTTGGGGGAGGACTTCTTAAAACCCTTTTTTGGTTGGTGGGTTGGGCGAGGACTTCTTAAAACCCTTTTTTGGTTGGGGGGGGCTTTTTTAAAGCCCTTTTTTGGTTGGTGGGTTGGGGGGGGATTTTTAAAGCCCTTTTTTGGTTGGTGGGTTGGGGGGGGGGCTTTTTAAAGCCCTTTTTTGGTTGGTGGGTTGGGGGGGCTTTTTTAAAGCCCTTTTTTGGTTGGTGGGTTGGGGGGGCTTTTTTAAAGCCCTTTTTTGGTTGGTGGGTTGGGGGAGGACTTCTTAAAACCCTTTTTTGGTTGGGGGGGGCTTTTTTAAAGCCCTTTTTTGGTTGGTGGGTTGGGGGAGGACTTCTTAAAGCCCTTTTTTGGTTGGTGGGTTGGGGGGGGGCTTTTTAAAGCCCTTTTTTGGTTGGTGGGTTGGGGGGGGGCTTTTTTAAAGCCCTTTTTTGGTTGGTGGGTTGGGGGAGGACTTCTTAAAACCCTTTTTTGGTTGGGGGGGGGGCTTTTTTAAAGCCCTTTTTTGGTTGGTGGGTTGGGGGAGGACTTCTTAAAGCCCTTTTTTGGTTGGTGGGTGGGAGGGCTTTTTTAAAGCGCTTTTGTGGTTGGTGGGTTGGGGGGGGGCTTTTTTAAAGCCCTTTTTTGGTTGGTGGGTTGGGGGGGTGTATTCTCACTGGAATACATCTATTCCAGTGAGAATTAACTTTGGAAAGGAGTGTATTCTGATAAATATCAGCCTTAATTACTGAAAACCTTTATTCCAGTGAGAATTAACTTTGGAAAGGAGTGTATTCTGATAAATATCAGCCTTAATTACTGAAAACCTTTATTCCAGTGAGAATTAACTTTGGAAAGGAGTGTATTCTGATAAATATCAGCCTTATTGACTAGATACCTCTATTCCAGTGAGAATTAACTTTGGAAAGGAGTGTATTCTGATAAATATCAGCCTTATTGACTAGATACCTCTATTCCAGTGAGAATTAACTTTGGAAAGGAGTGTATTCTGATAAATATCAGCCTTAATTACTGAAAACCTCTATTCCAGTGAGAATTAACTTTGGAAAGGAGTGTATTCTGATAAATATCAGCCTTATTGACTAAATACCTCTATTCCAGTGAGAATTAACTTTGGAAAGGAGTGTATTCTGATAAATATCAGCCTTATTGACTAAATACCTCTATTCCAGTGAGAAATAATTTTGGAAAGGAGTGTATTCTGATAAATATCAGCCTTATTGACTAAATACATCTATTCCAGTGAGAATTAACTTTGGAAAGGAGTGTATTCTGATAAATATCAGCCTTATTGACTAAATACCTCTATTCCAGTGAGAATTAACTTTGGAAAGGAGTGTATTCTGATAAATATCAGCCTTATTGACTAAATACCTCTATTCCAGTGAGAAATAATTTTGGAAAGGAGTGTATTCTGATAAATATCAGCCTTATTGACTAAATACCTCTATTCCAGTGAGAAATAATTTTGGAAAGGAGTGTATTCTGATAAATATCAGCCTTATTGACTAAATACCTCTATTCCAGTGAGAATTAACTTTGGAAAGGAGTGTATTCTGATAAATATCAGCCTTATTGACTAGATACCTCTATTCCAGTGAGAATTAACTTTGGAAAGGAGTGTATTCTGATAAATATCAGCCTTTTTGACTAGATACCTCTATTCCAGTGAGAATTAACTTTGGAAAGGAGTGTATTCTGATAAATATCAGCCTTATTGACTAAATACCTCTATTCCAGTGAGAATTAACTTTGGAAAGGAGTGTATTCTGATAAATATCAGCCTTATTGACTAAATACCTCTATTCCAGTGAGAAATAATTTTGGAAAGGAGTGTATTCTGATTAATATCAGCCTTATTGACTAGATACCTCTATTCCAGTGAGAATTAACTTTGGAAAGGAGTGTATTCTGATAAATATCAGCCTTATTGACTAAATACCTCTATTCCAGTGAGAATTAACTTTGGAAAGGAGTGTATTCTGATAAATATCAGCCTTATTGACTAAATACCTCTATTCCAGTGAGAATTAACTTTGGAAAGGAGTGTATTCTGACAAATATCAGCCTTAATTACTGAAAACCTTTATTCCAGTGAGAATTAACTTTGGAAAGGAGCGTATTCTGATAAATATCAGCCTTATTGACTAGATACCTCTATTCCAGTGAGAATTAACTTTGGAAAGGAGTGTATTCTGATAAATATCAGCCTTTTTGACTAAATACCTCTATTCCAGTGAGAACTAACTTTGGAAAGGAGTGTATTCTGATAAATATCAGCCTTATTGACTAAATACCTCTATTCCAGTGAGAATTAACTTTGGAAAGGAGTGTGTTCTGATAAATATCAGCCTTAATTACTGAAAACCTCTATTCCAGTGAGAATTAACATTGGAAAGGAGCGTATTCTGATAAATATCAGCCTTATTGACTAGATACCTCTATTCCAGTGAGAATTAACTTTGGAAAGGAGTGTATTCTGATAAATATCAGCCTTTTTGACTAAATACCTCTATTCCAGTGAGAACTAACTTTGGAAAGGAGTGTATTCTGATAAATATCAGCCTTATTGACTAAATACCTCTATTCCAGTGAGAATTAACTTTGGAAAGGAGTGTGTTCTGATAAATATCAGCCTTAATTACTGAAAACCTCTATTCCAGTGAGAATTAACTTTGGAAAGGAGTGTATTCTGATAAATATCAGCCTTAACTACTGAAAACCTTTATTCCAGTGAGAATTAACTTTGGAAAGGAGTGTATTCTGATAAATATCAGCCTTAATTACTGAAAACCTTTATTCCAGTGAGGATTAACTTTGGAAAGGAGTGTATTCTGATAAATATCAGCCTTATTGACTAGATACCTCTATTCCAGTGAGAATTAACTTTGGAAAGGAGTGTATTCTGATAAATATCAGCCTTAATTGACTAAATACCTCTATTCCAGTGAGAATTAACTTTGGAAAGGAGTGTATTCTGATAAATATCAGCCTTAATTACTGAAAACCTTTATTCCAGTGAGGATTAACTTTGGAAAGGAGTGTATTCTGATAAATATCAGCCTTATTGACTAAATACCTCTATTCCAGTGAAAAATAATTTTGGAAAGGAGTGTATTCTGATAAATATCAGCCTTAACTACTGAAAACCTCTATTCCAGTGAGGATTAACTTTGGAAAGGAGTGTATTCTGATAAATATCAGCCTTATTGACTAAATACCTCTATTCCAGTGAAAAATAATTTTGGAAAGGAGTGTATTCTGATAAATATCAGCCTTAACTACTGAAAACCTTTATTCCAGTGAGGATTAACTTTGGAAAGGAGTGTATTCTGATAAATATCAGCCTTATTGACTAAATACCTCTATTCCAGTGAGAATTAACTTTGGAAAGGAGTGTATTCTGATAAATATCAGCCTTTTTGACTAGATACCTCTATTCCAGTGAGAATTAACTTTGGAAAGGAGTGTATTCTGATAAATATCAGCCTTATTGACTAAATACCTCTATTCCAGTGAGAATTAACTTTGGAAAGGAGTGTATTCTGATAAATATCAGCCTTATTGACTAAATACCTCTATTCCAGTGAGAAATAATTTTGGAAAGGAGTGTATTCTGATTAATATCAGCCTTATTGACTAGATACCTCTATTCCAGTGAGAATTAACTTTGGAAAGGAGTGTATTCTGATAAATATCAGCCTTTGTGACTAAATACCTCTATTCCAGTGAGAACTAACTTTGGAAAGGAGTGTATTCTGATAAATATCAGCCTTATTGACTAAATACCTCTATTCCAGTGAGAATTAACTTTGGAAAGGAGTGTGTTCTGATAAATATCAGCCTTAATTACTGAAAACCTCTATTCCAGTGAGAATTAACTTTGGAAAGGAGTGTATTCTGACAAATATCAGCCTTAATTACTGAAAACCTCTATTCCAGTGAGAATTAACATTGGAAAGGAGTGTATTCTGATAAATATCAGCCTTAACTACTGAAAACCTTTATTCCAGTGAGAATTAACTTTGGAAAGGAGTGTATTCTGATAAATATCAGCCTTAATTACTGAAAACCTTTATTCCAGTGAGGATTAACTTTGGAAAGGAGTGTATTCTGATAAATATCAGCCTTATTGACTAGATACCTCTATTCCAGTGAGAATTAACTTTGGAAAGGAGTGTATT
Organism: Fundulus diaphanus; assembly: GCA_037039145.1. Lineage (NCBI taxonomy): Eukaryota > Metazoa > Chordata > Actinopteri > Cyprinodontiformes > Fundulidae > Fundulus > Fundulus diaphanus. Next base: position 1,425,029 of record CM073122.1, read on the forward strand.
CTGATAAATATCAGCCTTAATTACTGAAAACCTTTATTCCAGTGAGGATTAACTTTGGAAAGGAGTGTATTCTGATAAATATCAGCCTTATTGACTAAATACCTCTATTCCAGTGAAAAATAATTTTGGAAAGGAGTGTATTCTGATAAATATCAGCCCTATTGACTAGATACCTCTATTCCAGTGAGAATTAACTTTGGAAAGGAGTGTATTCTGATAAATATCAGCCTTAATTGACTAAATACCTCTATTCCAGTGAGAATTAACTTTGGAAAGGAGTGTATTCTGATAAATATCAGCCTTATTGACTAAATACCTCTATTCCAGTGAAAAATAATTTTGGAAAGGAGTGTATTCTGATAAATATCAGCCTTATTGACTAGATACCTCTATTCCAGTGAGAATTAACTTTGGAAAGGAGTGTATTCTGATAAATATCAGCCTTATTGACTAGATACCTCTATTCCAGTGAGAATTAACTTTGGAAAGGAGTGTATTCTGATAAATATCAGCCTTAATTACTGAAAACCTTTATTCCAGTGAGGATTAACTTTGGAAAGGAGTGTATTCTGATAAATATCAGCCTTATTGACTAGATACCTCTATTCCAGTGAGAATTAACTTTGGAAAGGAGTGTATTCTGATAAATAGCCTTATTGACTAAATACCTCTATTCCAGTGAGAATTAACTTTGGAAAGGAGTGTATTCTGATAAATATCAGCCTTAATTACTGAAACCCTTTATTCCAGTGAGGATTAACTTTGGAAAGGAGTGTATTCTGATAAATATCAGCCTTATTGACTAGATACCTCTATTCCAGTGAGAATTAACTTTGGAAAGGAGTGTATTCTGATAAATATCAGCCTTAATTGACTAAATACCTCTATTCCAGTGAGAATTAACTTTGGAAAGGAGTGTATTCTGATAAATATCAGCCTTATTTACTAAATACTTCTATACCAATCTTTAATGTGATATCCTGCCCCAAGCAGCTCATCCAGGTAGTTAACTTTCTTCGTTGCATCAGCACATCCTTTAGGGAAAAGGTAACAATCCTGAAGAATTTTCCATCCGTATTTACCTGAAGGCAATGAGAAAGTTGTTGCTGTCAGGATGTGAAACATCCTGTTCATCACCAAATCTCCTCTGAAACGATTCAAATCCATCAACTGAATAAACTTCTTCCGATGGCCATTAGTGTCCCATTCCAGATAAGTTATGCGGCTTCAGTGGATTTCTCTTTTTTTGGTATAGACTCATGGTTTCATCAGTAATGTCCTTGTTTCCTTTCGTGTCCTTATATCGTCCAGTAATTAGTTGCAATCATAATTTCATGAGCTGTGATTGGATGCCCTCTCTCCATCAAAGCAAGATAACAGCACATGGTCTTTATTGGATACGGACGTCCTTGGGGCATTTATACCGGATCAGAACATTCCTTTTCCACATCTTTCAGTTTCACCGTCATGTTTCTCCATATTGTTTTTCTCTTCATTTTTATTGTTGTCACATTCAAAGTTTAGATTTACAGAAGTAGAAGATGATGCTTTTCCTCTTGAAGCTGGTTTATGTGATGCACTTGTTCTGCTTTCCACATCTGACACATTTCTGTTTATTCATTGTATGAGGAAAAAGAGTTAATTACAGCAGTAGCTCCTTTGGCGGCTTCATCTATGAAAGAAAAACAGCTGACTTTAAAGGATGAAAGAAGAAGAAACTGTTAGACGCAACACATGGTCAGCAGGTAGCTTGGTCTAGGAGAGAGGTAGGATCCAAACTGTGAAAGTCCAGTAGTTATTAGCAGCAGTAGCTCAGCCGATGCCCCCTGCAGGAAGGAAGACGTGAGTGATCCCCCTGAAATACTTTAAAATTGAATCTAAATATTTGAGAAATGTAAACTAAATATTAAGCATATTACAAATGTTCTTTTGATTTAAATACTGAAGGTTGTCTTTGAAATTTAAATACCTTATTTTAACCCAAAGACATCTTTGGTCATTGCCGTTTGTCAATATAGTTACAATTATGACTAATAAATATTTTAATTGAGTTTTATTAGTGATATGTACTAAGCTTCTGATTGACCTTCTGGAGAGAACGTTCTTCCTGCAGCTTTTTAAGCCTTGGCAGCCATCTTTGTTCCCCAGCACTGATTTTCAGCCTCAGATTCCACCAACATGCTGGTTCCATCAAACCCTCAGCAGATCACAACGGCCACAGCAGATGCTTCACAAACAAAGACAGAAGGATTGTCACCACAGCAGAACCCTTCTCAGCTCATCGACTCTCAGCAGAGAATCACAACATCCCAGCACAATAGCAGCCAAACGCTTTGGCCTTCATCAGCAATCCCCCACAGCAGCTCCTACCTTTAGGCGTCTTGTTGTCTCACCTACCTTTGAAGATCAGTGGAACAGCTTTTAACTAGATTCACCAAACTCTTGGCAGCCATGACTTGCTTAGAAAGGTGGATCAAATCAAAAATTGCACTTCTTGAATCCATTTCTAGAGATATGGTAACTTTTGGAGTGTTATTGAAAAACAATAAAACTCTGTTGTAACCTAATATTTTGTTTGTTTATGAATAAAGAATTTTGCCATAGAGTGCTGAGATTATCCCCAGTTTAACTTTTTATCTGAAGTGCATTGAATCATATGAATACCTGACTGAAATATTAATGGAATTGCCCACCGATGTACATCAATCCTAACATATGAATCCCCTTGTTGCTGTTTAGCTCATCGACTCTCAGCAGAGAATCAAAACTTCCCAACACAACAGCAGCCAAACGCTTTGGCCTTCATCATCATCAGCAGCAGCATCTTTATCAGCAGCAGCATCTTTATCAGCAGCAGCATCTTTATCAGCAGCAGCATCTTTATCAGCATCAGCATCTTTATCAGCATCAGCATCTTTATCAGCATCTTTATCAGCAGCAGCATCTTTATCAGCAGCAGCATCTTTATCAGCAGCAGCATCTTTATCAGCAGCAGCATCTTTATCAGCAGCATCTTTATCAGCAGCATCTTTATCAGCAGCATCTTTATCAGCAGCATCTTTATCAGCAGCAGCATCATCAGACATCTTCATCATCAGACATCTTCATCATCAGACATCTTCATCATCAGACATCTTCATCATCAGCAGCATCAGCAATCCCCCGCAGCAGCTCCTACCTTTAAGCGTCTTGTTGTCTCCCTTACCTTTGATGATCAGTCGAACAGCTTTTAACTAGATTCACCAAACTCTTGGCAGCCATATTTGTTTCCCACCATTTAGCCCCTCGACTCTCGGCGGAGCATCAAAACTTCCCAGCACAACAGCAGCCAAACGCTTTGGCCTTCATCATCATCATCATCACCCGCAGCAGCTCCTACCTTTAGGCGTCTTGGTCCGCCGCTCCAGCAGTTGTCTCATCCTACCTTTGCAGGTCAGCTTGATTGCAGAGATCCTCTCAGTGTCCATCGTCGATCTGCCGCCGCTTCCTGCCGCCATGTTTCCTCCTCAGAGGTTTCAGCCAAGCAGCCAAACCAACCGCCTCCAGAAGCCGAAGTCGGGCCGTTCTTTGTCTGCTGCGCTGTTTAAATATAAGAAATGGCTTAAATACTACATCAGGGGGAAATAAACAACCTAGAATAGCGTATCAGAAATAAAACTTACCGGGAAGTAAGCAGCGACCTGCGTCGTCCTGTGACTGTGGCCTGAGACTCCACCAGGTGCCTTAATTAGGCGCCAAATCACAAAGTCTCCGCCTACCAGTGATGTGACGTCCGCGGCCGATCCGACTCTTTGGAACGACTCTTTATGCTGAACTAGGACTCGACTCTCGGTGACAGCTGTTTTTGTTTGTTTGTTTGTTTTTCATGACTTTGCTCGCTTTAAATTATTTGCCGCACGTCAACAGCTATTATTATTTTTATTTAATTTGAAATTATATGTATTTAGTGGGAAAATAAATATAATACAAGAAAATGGTGGAAGAGGATTGTTGTTTCTGCCAAAGCAATTAAAGTCCACTTTTTTCTTCTATTACATTTTTATTTTATGTTTCTATATTATAATAACCCTTAAAGGTTAATAACGGACACCCTTCTAGTAAAGAACTACATGAGTATTTGACATTTAGATCTTAAAATGTTATGTACATAACCATTTTTTCTGCAACAATATACTGTGGTTGTAATTTGCATCCTTTGAATAAATATTAATTTTACTTAATAATAATATATTTAAATTAATTTGGGAATTTCACCCAATTTCTTTAAATTAATATAAAACTATATTAGCGATAAACTGGCTAAACTAACTATAAAAGTGCATTACCACCACATACTGGACTGGAATGTGGACAGGAAATTAGTAAAATAAATAAAAAAATTACCAATAATGCTTAAATTAAGTCAGTAACTTATTAGTGGTAAACTAAATTATCTGTTTGATTTGTGTTTTACAAAAATAACATGATTTGACCTTTTATTTTACTGACATAATTCTAAAAAATATTATTGTATTTTTGATACTTATTTTATTTATTGCTCTGATTTATATGATAATGAAAATACATAAAAATATAATTTGCTGTTTCATGCAGACTGCAGTTGTCATGGTCCTGTTGCATGTTTACCACTTACTTAAAGTGATTTAGCTTTAACCTATTAAAGTGTAATTATTTTACTTTCCAGTTTTTCCCTTTTTTCTCCTACATTTTTCAGTCTTATTATCAGTCTTTCTGTGTTACTTATACCCCAGGCTGCCATACTATCAGAAGCAGCTACATATTTTACATATAAATGATAAATGCTATCATTCTGAATTTCAATCCACTTTAAACTACATCAGTATTGATACTGATTCTACCATAAATCTGTAGTTCTTCAGTCCTACATTCTGACACGGAATATAGACTGCTGCTCCAGTATTTCCTGATTCTTATGGAGAGTCAAATACATAAATAGCTTATGAAATAATGATTTAAATGTGTCAGTAATTTATTAAAATTGGGAATAATAATTTAGATAGAAAGATATAGATGGAGCTTATATATAATTGTAAAGAAATATATATATAGATTAATTGATAGAGATTGGCAGAACGGAGCTATTGATCTATGTTTTTAGATATAGCTGTGCATATTTCGAAGTATTATAAATACATAGGTGTGTTTACATATAACTATATATCCAGATTATAGATGTGTTTCTATCTAAATATTTAAAACATATATATAGGGAACATAGACGTTCACTACTCTATGACACATAAAATATGGCGGTGACGTCAATGTGCAAACCTAACTTAAAGTTGGGTAGACTTGATAGTGGATTTTGATTGTTTTCTTCACAATACTTTTGAGTCAGTAGTAATGTTCGGCTTTACAGAGCAGCGAATCTTTATTCTGGACTAACTGGGTATTATTTACTAGAATGGATTCAGTGCTATCTCATTAAATGATGCAGGTCCTAACACGTCATTTATTTCAGCAAACCCATGTCTGCCCCATGTTTTCCTTCCACTCAACTTTCCGTTATTATATTATTATAATTGTAACTGAACCACCAGCTTCTGCCAAGCCAGCCGTTTATTTATGCCTCACACTGCAAAAACGGATCTAAAAATAAGTAAAAATGTTCTTAAAATTTGTGTTTTTGTCCTAGATTTGAGCAGGTAAATAATATCTGCCAGTGGAATGAGTATTTTTACCCCTAAAATAAGATAATTAGACATCCTGCACTTAAAATAAGACGATTGAGATGAGTTGTTCCTATTTTAAGTGCAAAAGTCTTATTTCACAGGCAGATCATCTTATTTACCTGCTCAAATCAAAGACAGATACACTCATTTTAAGAAAATATTACTGATTTTTAGTTCCGTTTTTGCAGTGCAGCATGAACGTCACATTAATGTGTTTAGAAAATAACAAAATTTATTCGGTATTTAGTCAGGAGATTAATAATAATAATAATAATAATAATAATAATTATTATTATTATTATTATTATTATTAGTATTATTATTATTATTATTATTATTATTATTATTATTAATCCCGTTTTTCTCCGAGCTCTCACTCAGAGGATGTAATCCCCGCAGACCGCCGGCAGGGGGCGGTGCGCGCAGCCCCGCCCGCATGGGACGCCCAGGCGGATGTAAACAGCAGCTCGCTTTGTGCTGCTGCTCGGTACCGAGAGCGACTTGGACCCGAACCCGTCCAGCATGTCTTCCGTCCAGCACCTGAGGGAGTTCATCAGCGAGCGGCTGACCGCTGCTGCGGAGGAGATCTTCGGGGTGTTCCACAGAACCATCGCCCAGTACGAGGAGGAGATGGACCGCCAGCGCAGGCTGCTGGACGCCGCCTGGAGACCCGGCGGCAGCCTCCAGGAAGCAGGTCAGCGGGGTTCTGCAGGTACCAGCTGGGTCAGAACCGCAGGCCCGAATCCAGCCTCCATCTTTCCTCAGACTGACCCAGATCGGGTCACCAGCTGGTTCTCCTCACGGTGCTGCCTGGTTTGGGTCAGAACATCGGCTGGGTCAGAAGGCAGAACCTGTGCGTTACAGCCCAGTCAGAACTTCTGTTTCGGGTCAGTTCGGATCACAGAATAACGGTTCTTTTACTTGAAGTTACGTCATTATTTGGCAGAACTGTCCTTTAACGTTTTGGTTCCGTCCACAATCTCCTCAGAACGGCTTTCTGGAACTTTGTCCCATTCGGAACCAGTGTAACCGGGTCAGGTTAGTAGCCCGGATGGCTCGCACACACCTTTTCAGATTTTCTTTGGTACTGAGACCAGAACTTTGTGACGGAGTCTGCAGAACATGGACCTGCGTGTCCTCGGGCCTGAGGGACGTGGTCCATCTGAGGACCCGGTTGTCTCCGGGTGTCCATCCCTGCCTCATGTCTTAACGGTCCGTCCTGCAGCAGAACCGAGCCCGCAGCATGGTGCCGCCACTCCCGTGCTTCACAATGGGACCTGCTCCACACGTCACGATGCTCATCACGACCGAACGCTTCAGTGTTGGCCCAGCGGACCACAGAACCCGTCTCCATGGTTCTGTTGGGTCTGGACTGACGGCCTTCCAGCCCATGGGCTCCTGGACTCGGTCCACTTGAGATACCGGATCTCTGACGGGCTTCAGCAGCATCTCCACAAGGTCTTCAGCTTTGGTTCGGGTGTCGATTGACACATTTCGGACCAGAACCCGTCCGTCTCTGTGGCTCAGAACGTTTCGTTTGAACAGACGGAACATCTTCTGGGATCTGGACCCAACGAGGAACCAGACTGCGTTGATCTGTCCATGATGTGACTCCAGGAAGCAGAGCGTGTCGCGTTGAAATGCTTCCCCAGGTGTTCCAGGTGGGAACCAGAAGTTTCTGAATCCAGGACGTCTTCGTCCGGTTTAACCAGAGACTAATCTGTGTTCGCTCCAGGTTCTAAATCTTTACAAAGAAATAATTATTTATCTTTATTATTCTGACATTTAGCCATAAAATCATTTTCTCAGTCCTAACTGACCCAAAACTGTTAATAATTAATAATTATTCTTCCTGCGGGGAACAGATTAATTAAGAATTAATCTTTTTATACGGCAGGAGGAAATGTCTGGTTCTGACTCTAAAACTCATCGGCCAGTCCTGCTTTCGCTCCATTTTCCTCTCAGGGGACCAGAATTCCCTCTAATCTGGTACCGTGGTTCTGATCCATCGTTCTCCAGAACTCCTGAAGGTCTCAGCGTCTATCAGCTGATCAGCAACTTCTGTTGCTGTTTCTGTGAAATCCATCAGAAATCCAATCATCTGCTCCACGGTACCGACAGCTCAGATAACCAGAACCCGTGTTCTGACCCGTTTTGTGGAGGTGGAAGTGCGATGCTTTGGGGCACCAGAACCGGTCCAGCCCACCAGCTTCGGTCTGTAGAAACATGGCAGCTGAAGCAGAACCGGACCCAGAAGATCCCAGTAAGTCCAACAAGGACCTGATGAGCTTCAGTTAAATCACTTCTTCTCCACTGATGAAAACAGGATCAATTAGCCGATTACTTAATGGGATGTTCTAATGTTCTCTCAGCTGTATGAAGCTGGACCGGCCCGGTTCTGACGACCGGTCAGTTTCTAAAGCTTCAGAACCAGAGCAGCCATTAAACTGGGACATTGTGAGTATTTTCACTGCGTTAAACGGTTTCCTTCCTCCTTCAGGCCTCCTGCGGCGCCGCCTGTGCGTGAAGCCGGGGATGCCTGCTGCACCGCAGCTCTGCCACCAGCAGGGCGGCTCCACACGGACCCAGCAGCAACCAGAACCACCGGGGCTGAGAGGACCGGCCAGACCCGAGACTTTGCACGTTAAAGTCGAACCGGGGAAACTCTGCAGCAGCCCGGAGGACCAGCAGCTGGTTCTGAAGCAGGAGGCCGACACCTTCCTGCTGAACTGCGCAGCGAGAGGCCTCGGCCCATCAGAACCGGAACCGGAGCACATCTTCCCTCACAAGTTTCCTCCACCTGGGAGCCAGGGGAGCAGGTACCAGGGGTCGGCATCGGCTGCCAGAGAGCCGACCAGGAACCTTGGTAGCGGCGCCGAGGCCGGCTCCACGTCGGCGAGCCCGGCCCGGCCCGAGCCCGACGAGGCGCCTGAGCGAGGCGGCGCCGCAGGAACACGCCTCTGCGTCCGGGCAGGTGAGAAGCTTGAGTCTGTAGCTCCGCCTCAGTGAGAAGGTTTACCTGTGGAGGAGCTGGGCTCGTCTGCTCGGCTTTAAAAAGCCCAGCGCCAGAGGTCCGGCAGAACCCCTGCTGCAGAACCCCTGCTGCAGAACACCTGCTCCAGAACATCAGCTGCAGAACATCAGCTGCAGAACACCTGCTGCAGAACGGGGCCTAAATCCTGACTTTAGGGTTCTGTGACGCGGTGCTGGTTCTAACCAGCCCTGATGTTCTCAGGACCTCCATCAGCATCCAGCTGAGCTCATGCAGAGGAGGAACCCAGATGGACCTCATGGTCCACGGGGAGCCGCCTCCTCACAGGTCAGGAACTGCGTGTGAGGCGAATGCCGGGCTGGAGCAGAGCGTGACCCGTCTCTATTCTCGGTACCCGGCCGTCTCTGGTATCAAGAAACCAAAAGAAATCATCTTTTAGACTAAATGGGTTCAGAAGGTAAAAGATTGTGACCTCTGAAGTGGACCGTGTTCTGGGAGAAGTGGTTCTGACTCCAGGCGCTGCCTAAAAGATCTGTGAACAGACCGGTTCGTGTCTTGATCCTGTTGTTGAGAGGAGACGGTCCAAGGTGGATCAGACCAGCTGCAGGATCCTGGTGGTCCTGAGGGATTCAGCAGGAGACGGATCAGAACTTTGCTGCCGTAATGTTGCTGCAGCTGAAGAAGGTGCTGAGCCCGAAGGGTCTCCTATCTGCGGTTCTTGTGTCGCTGGTGGTGGTCCAACCATGGGAGGAGGTTCTGCTCTGCACCGGCTGACTCCAGCAGAGCATTGCTCTAAAACCTACCAGGCCTTCCTGTGGAAGTCTGTCGCTGCAGGTCTTCTGCAGGTCTGCTGCAGGTCTGTCTTCTCACTGAGGCGGAGCTCAGGCAGGTTTGAGTTTTATTTTTAAATCAGCTCCAAAGGTCCTCAGATCATCGTTGGGTTTCTGCTTCTTTTTATCAGTGCTGCTTGGTTTCCTGCTTTTCTCCCTTCAGATGTTCCACGGCGTCCCGTCTCCCCGCAGGAAGAGCCGCCTGCAGACCAGAGGTTCTGTCACCTGGAGGGGAAGTCCAGTGAGGAGCGGCTGGAACCAGAACCTCTGCAGATTCAAAAGGAGCAGGAGGAGCAGCTGGTGCTGAAGGAGGAGATCGATTCCTTCACCGTGACGTCTGCTTATGAGGAAAGCGATGAAAGCGAAGCAGAAGGAAAGCAGAACATCTTCCACGACTACCTGAAGGCTACGAACCGGGAGCCAGCAGGAAGCTGGCAGCGAGACACTGGGCCAGCGAGCAGCGCCGAGCCCATGCCGACCTGTAAACAGACGGGTCACAGCGAGAGTCCGATTAGCGCCGGCACCAGCGACGGAACCTTAGGATGTCAGCTCTGTGGGAAGAGCTTGGGGAGCAATGCTGAATTAAAGGAACATTTCAAGATCCACGCTGTGGAGAAACCGTTTTCCTGCAACGTGTGCGGAAAAGCCTTCAAATACAACATCAAGTTACTGATCCACATGAGGACGCACACGGGGGAGAAACCCTTCTCCTGTGAAATATGCGGCAAAGGCTTCAGTCAGAAGGTCAATCTGAACGTCCACATGAGGACGCACACAGGGGAGAAACCTTACCTCTGCAAAACCTGCGGGAAGAGATTCTCTGACCAGTCGGGTTTTAAAAGGCACATGACCATCCACACGGGCGAGAGGCCCTACGTCTGCAAAACCTGCAGCAAAGCCTTCAGATACAGCGTCCACCTTATGGTCCACATGAGGACGCACACAGACGAGCGGCCATACTTCTGTAAAACCTGCGGGAGAACCTTCTCCGACCCGTCCACGCTCAGGAAGCACACGATGACCCACACGGGCGAGAGGTCCTATTCCTGCCAGACGTGCGGGAAGAGCTTCAGCGACAACAGCAACCTGCTGCGGCACATGAGGACGCACACGGGCGAGAAGCCGTACTCATGCCAGATCTGCGGGAAGAGCTTCAGCCAGAGCAGCAACCTGATGCAGCACATCCGCACCCACACGGGCGAGCGGCCGTACCCCTGCGGGATCTGCGACAAGAGCTACAGCCACAGCTGCACGCTGCTGAAGCACATGAGGAGCCACTCGGGGGAGAAGCCGTACTCCTGCCAGCTCTGCGGCCGCTGTTTCAGCCACAAATGCACGCTGCTGAAGCACACGAAGATCCACGCAGACGGCGCCGTGCCGTCCTGAGATCCACGCGGGAAAGTTAGCTGCGTCTAGATCCGTTTGTGTCGGTTCAGGTTCTGACCGGACCGAGCAGGAGAACCACGCGTAAACTAGAACACCTTCTAACTACAACTAATGGATGTTTAACGAGCGTAATCTAGCTTTCTTTGTTTTATTTTCTGAAACGTTGGTTCTATTTTTCTCTTTTAGAACTAAAAACCTGAAATCTTGACAAGAATAATACCAGCATTGAATGAAAAAATAGTTTTCACGTCTGTGGATGTAAAGTTTTTCCTTCTGTGTGGATTTTGTGTGAAAACCAGAGAAAACGAGCCTCGAGCCGCAGATCTGAAGAACCAAGAGAAAAAGACACTAATGCTGGTTGTAATGGACACTCTTCAGCTGCCGGCACCAGTAAAAAATATGATTAATTATTGCTGGTCATTCAGCAAGAAAATCCAAAAGACCCGCTGCAGAACATAATGGTGAGAAGAATAAACGCAGACTCAGACAGAGGCTGGTGCATCCCAAGGACAAAACGCCCAAACCTAAGATGAGCGGAGTGGTGTCTGCAGTTCAGTCAGTGAGGAATGTTCTGATCTTTATATTGGAGAAACCAAACAACCTCTCCACAGACGCATGGCTCAACACAGGAGAGCTACCTCCTCAGGACAAGACTCTGCTGTCCACCTACACCTTAAGGACAAAGGACACTCTGTGAGGACCAACATGTCCACATTTTGGACAAAGAAGACAGATGGTTTGAAAGGGGTGTGAAGGAAGCCATCTACGTTAAGAGAGAAAAACCAACCTTAAACAGAGGAGGAGGCCTTAGGTTCCAACTCTCAAAAACTTACAATCCAGCTATAGGATTAATTCCAGCCAATCATCACCTCAATTCTCACCCTCACCGAGTGAGCAAAACATCGTTCCTTTAAGTCAGGCCAATAACAACCCTAACGACTCCTCGTTACAGAGGAGTGGACCAGTTTCGGTCCAATCTGCTGGTTTAACGACTTTAACGACCGCCCATTACTAAGGGGTGGACCTGTTTCTGTTGAATCTGCATGTTATCTAAGCCATTACAAGGCCTTTGTTTGGCATTGGTATAAAGCTGGTTACTCCACATTACTCCAGACTTTTTGAATTGGGAAAGCTTCCTGGAGAGGAAGCGAAACGTCTTCAACTACGGCAAATAAGTCCAGTTGCTTTGTTTTTAACTTTTTTTGGAATGATTAATTATTATTAATTAATATAGATAATTCATTTTCAATAGACTGTAAAAACCAAACTAATGAGCCAAAGAATGTACTTAATGCTAATGTAATAATCCAGGGTGGTTCTGGTCCTGCCTGGGCGAGTTAAAAGCTCACAGGTTGGGTTTGGACAAGGTTCTCTGCAGATCCGAATGGTTCTGGTGAAAGCCCGGCTCGCTGTGGGCAGATCAGAACTTCTTGGGATCACCTGGATGTGAAGATGGTCTCTAGGAGGTTTTAGTGAAATCTGGCAGGAATCTTGTGTAAAATATTGGTGCCATCCTCTGAACGTCTGCACGTTAAACCATGTCCTTATCAATGTCCATCAGAAGGTTAACGGGCATTGCAGGGAAAGCAGTCGGGACTGGACGATCAGAACTACCAGAACCTGCGAGCTGGGCCTACCGCTGCCTGGTTCTGACTGGGTTCCTGGAAAAGTGTGTTGCTGTATCACTAAAATAAAACAGCCGGGGGTGAAAATGCGTTTCTCAGTGACTCCTGGAGTCTCCTGGACAGACGATGTCCTGGTAACCCAAAGATCTCTGATCTCCTGAGGGCCCGGCGCTGAGCCCAGTCAGCATGTGGGCTCAGGCTGAGGAACCGCCTGAAGCCGTTCACCTGAAACCCTAACAGGTTCTGGAAGCCACTGCTTCGAGGTCTACGACTGGTCCTGGATCAGCCAGACCAGCTGAATCGTCTTCTGGTCGGTCCAGTCTGAAGACGGACAGAGCTAAGGACCAATCAGATCTGTGGGTTTCACGGTCCGGGTCTCCTGTGTTCTGTGGACCTGGAACGCTTCAGATGGTGGTCCTCAGAAAGTTCCTGTTTCTCCCAGGGTCTCCGTTTCAGGAGCCAAGGAGCTGGTGGAGCTCCTCCTGGGCTGGTCCTCCTCTGCGTTCCTGGACAGGATCTGAAGGTGCGTCTGGTGGACTGGTTTGGGATTAAGAGTCCATCTGAAGCACAGAAGGTCCACATGAAAGCTCCATGTGAGTAGAAGGAGGAGGAGGTCCAGCGCTGCTCAGCAGAAACAAAGCAGGTTGGTTCCAGAGGAGATGCTCTGGAGGACGTCTGTGGAGATCAGATGTTCTGGAGGTCAGGATGAGTCTGAGAGAAAAAGAGCTGAGTGGTCTCCTGTCTTAGCTCAGGTTTCCTCATTTTAACCTGCGTCGGATATTTTAGAAAAATGCTGGTGAAGATTCTCAGTCATCCAGGTCATGGTCATTCCAAAAAAAGTAAAAAACAAGTAAAAAACACATTACTCCAGACTTTTTGAATTGAGAAAGCTTCCTGGAGAGGAAGCGAAACGTCTTCTACTACGGATAACAAGTCCAGTTGCCTCGTTTTTTAGTTTTTTTGGAAATATTTTAGAAAACATTTTTCATTTTTATTTGAACCTGATCGGACTGATGGTGAATGGAGAGCTGAGGTAGCCCAGGTGCCTTCAGGTGAGAAACAACCTGATTAATTACTTCAGTTTCATTTATGAAGCGCAGAGAAGCAAATATCGTCTCAAGGCTAAACGAGAAGGACAGTCACAGCTGAGATCAGCTGGTGGCCAAAGCTCATGTTCTGAGACGCCTCCACCTCTGGGATCTACTCAGCCGGAGGCTGATGGAGCTGATTGGATGAATCTGCCCTGGTCTGACTGGATCTGATGGGTTTGCTGCTGCTTGTGATATTAAGCCTGTAATAATGCTAAATCCATGATTTTTATAGCTTTTAAGGATGTATAAATCATCCCTTTGCTAATAACAGCTTCCTTCGCCCTCTAGTGGAAGATTTTAAACGGATTTAAGCAGGACCGTCTCCACCATAGACATCATGTACGTAGACGCCTGATTGGGCGCCGGTTTGCACGTTGACGTCACCGCCGTATTGTATGTGGCAGAGAGTAGTCAACGTCTATGTTCGCTGTGTGTATGTTTTAAGTATTTAGATAGAAAGATATAGATGGAGCTTATATATACTTGTAAAGAAATATAGATTAATTGATAGAGATCGGCAGAACAGAGAGCTATTGATCAATGTTTTTAGATATAGATGTGCATATATAGATTTTGAAGTATTATAAATAAATAGGGGTGTGTTTATGTATAATTAAAGATGTATGTAGAGAGAGAGAGAGAGAGAGAAATATATACATGTGTGTATGTGTTATGAATATAAAAATCAATTGGTTAAATCTAAATATTGTGGTCTTCATTATTTCATAAAACCGTGTGAACCTTTTAAGATCTGGTATAGACACAGATTAGGAACAGACTTTTTGGGGGAGTATTAAAGAGAAAGTTACTAATATGAGAAAAAAAAGTCCTAGGACTGTTGACGTGTGTGTTCTAATGAGTGCTCTTCAATGACGTCATTAATGGGTGTGACTATAAATTGTGGACCATGCGCAATGTTGCTGTGTGAAGTAAAATAAAGTGGTCGGACTGTGAAACAATGTGCCACATTTGACTGGGTCCGATTCGGAAAAAGTAAAAAAAAAAACCCTGCGCTGTTCTGAAACAAAGAAGGCAGAGCTGCATCTGCTGTCGGTATGCAGCAGTGTTCACCTGATGAGCTGCTGCGCTCCAGGACACTAAATAAAATGACAAGGATTTTGATGCTTACAGATTGTTAAGAAAACTACATCAAAAAGATAAAACAAATAAACTGCAGCTACAACATGGACTGGAGAACGGGTTCTAACTGGGTGAGGCCAGAGAAAGGAAATTCTCACAGAGTTTTTTATGAAGTTAAAGTGGAGCGCGGACACAGGGTTCATCCTGGACAGGTCTCCAGTCACTGGGCTAAAATATAACCATTTTATTAAACTTCAAAAAAGTTCAATCATGCCTTTTTATAAACTGTAATGATTAATTGGTGAACAATAACGGGCAAAGCAATCTGTGTCAAGTTAAAATGTATTATGTCATGATAGTGTTGGTGATGTGTCCTGCATTTCCAAGGCTGTGTTTGCCTTGTATGATCATAAAATTGGTTTATATTGAATGTGACAGGGAGCCAGTGGAGTTGATGTACAGGTGTGAAGTAGATGATGTGATGATGAAGCTGCTTGAGGGTTTCTGGAGGACAGAGAGGAAAGGGAGCTGGGATTGTAAAGTGGACTGTGGACCAGTTTGTCAACAGTGTGAAGGAAGAACTTGATGCTGCAGAGATGAAAGTAACCCAGATGATGATGTGGATGTGGAAAGTGATGGAGAGGCTGTCCAGGATGACGCAAAGGGTCTAAAGCTGAAAGGTGGCAGAGCTACAGGAATTTTCAATGGATATTTTAAAAGTACCAGATTTAGTTGACTTTGCACACTAAGCAAGTGAGCCAACTAATGATGATGACTAATTGATTGGTTTGGCAACACTGACTACACTATTACTATTTGTTTGTTCGTTACAGTAGTCACAGAGCCACTGTTCAGCCTGAAGAATATATATATATACATATATATACATATATATACATTTATATATATATATATATATATATATATATATATATATATATATATATATATGTATATATATATACATATATATACATATATATACATATATATATATATATATATATATATATATATATATATAAATTTTTTTTTTTTTAAAGTGTGCCCCCCTAAAAATATGGAATGCCCCCCCTGTAATTTGTTTCTGCAGCCGGGTCTGGGTGGAGCCGAATGCAGACGCCGATGAAGATGACTCGGATAAAAACGAGGAAGCCTACGCCGAGCTGATCCAGTGTCTAGATCAGTGATTCTTAACCATAGGGCCGCGGCCCAAAGTTGGGCCGCCAGCGCCCCCTTGTGGGCCGCAAAAATCTTTCAGTTTTGCACCTGTGGGCCGCAAGGGCCGCGGGACTGCGTGCAGCTTTCGACCATGTGGTGGCGGTAATGCATCACTCGGTTGTTTAAAAAGCGCCAATACACAGAGAATGGCGTACCTACACTCCAGCATAGTAGATGGCGATAATACATCTAAACGTTAGATGTCACCCGCCAGTAAAAATCAGAAGAAGAAGACGTGACGTCACCATCTCATGAGCAACGCCCCTTGCCGCTAAGGTAGGGCAAACAGTGTGAGAGCGCACGTAGCAACCAGCCATTACACATACAACGATATGACCGACGGTACGGTAAGTCGATGTTTTTCTCCTGCTCGGCGTTCATGGTGCAGTTTTTTTTCTGTTTGTAGTCACCGTCCAGGAATCGGTATAAATTGTCCGGCCCGCCGAACAATTTAGTCCGGTCCGGTGGCCCGGTGGACGGGTCGGGAAAATGCGTGACAGCAACTGTGGTGGGGCGCAGCTGGCCGGCCGGCACCGCAGCGGTGGCCAATAGGCCGGAGCGGCGCTTGGCTGCGAGGGCCGATCAACGCCGCTTGCGGCTTTAACATCCTTCATATGCGGCCTATCAGCGTACCTCGAGTCGCTGTTGCACGTTCCATAACAACAATGTTTAAAAACAATGGTTGGGAGACTTCTCCGACTTAGAAAAAGCGGTAGGTTTACGGAGTAAAACCAAGGGTAACTACAGCGAAAGAGTGGAGGAAAACGCATATTTGCCCTACCTGTACCACGTGATATGACGTCACGTTCTAAAAATAGCTCGCTCGCGGTACGCCATTAGACTGTCTACTTC
Organism: Fundulus diaphanus; assembly: GCA_037039145.1. Taxonomy (NCBI): domain Eukaryota; kingdom Metazoa; phylum Chordata; class Actinopteri; order Cyprinodontiformes; family Fundulidae; genus Fundulus; species Fundulus diaphanus. Next base: position 1,441,799 of record CM073122.1, read on the forward strand.
GCAGCAAAAATCAATAGTATGAACCTGCAGGGTCGGAGGCAGCATTCTCAGGACCCTAGGTTTTTGTGACAGCGCCACCGCAGGGTCGGAGGCTTCTAAAAATACTTCATCCGTTAGCTAAAAGTTAGCTCACAGTAGTAAAAGGTGAGAGCTAGCGGACTTTTACATTGGATTACCCTTTGATAAGATGGGGTTTTACCGGCTTGCTGTTACATGTCTATTACAAACCCATCTTTCCCAGTTCCGGATTTGGCTATAAATGGGGAAGCATTGATCAGAGGTAAAACGGTTTGAATACATATTTAATTCATAGAAATTAAATATGGAGACAGAGTTACATTACCAATATAGATCTTTCACCGCGCGGTCCAGAAGTTTGTCTGTCTGTCTGAAGTAAGTTTTACCAAGACATTCCTTTTATCAACTTTAAAACTCCTCCTGCAAGCTCAGAGGGAGGATGACTGACCCCCTCTCCTGCTGACCACCCCCTCGGGGCAATAAAACTCCATGTTTATCTTACGCTGGAGCAGGAAAGGACAGACCCAGCTCTGCTTTCCTCAGTAACCCTAACTAAGATATATTTTTAATTCTCAACAACCCCTCTGTTTTGATCCCTCAAAGATCAAACCAATAACTAGGCTAAACTAAGTCTATGTCTTGAAACCCTTAAACAAAGTGTAAATGGTAAGATGTAATATTGTAACCCACTGTGCCCTCTGTTGGCGACTTATGCAATCAAATTAAGTTCAAATGTACCCCTTAAATGTAAAGTAACCCAAGTATAAGCTAATAAGCTATTAAACCTATCTGAATCTCGAACCTACTAGAATTAAGAAAAGTAAGCACCTTTATCCGAGAGGTGCAAGGCTAAGATAAATGTGCAACTACCAAAAACTATTATATGATCTAAATATGACTTTAAGAGTCCTAACCTAGATTAACAAAATGCTTCTTAGAAATAAAGATAACCCATGAAAGCACTACACTCAGATCAAACCACAGAATAAAAAGATTATCATGCAATGCAGAACCAAGATTCTAACGATACTAATATTGAACACCTTATGAATATGGAACTTATAAGACATATGCATTGATTACAAAAACTCTCATTTTCTTTTTTCTCTTTTACAAAATGCATTCAATTGTTGTCATGATGTCTTGCATCTCGGAGATGTCTTCTTCTCGCCTTTAAAGAAGATGGTGTAAAGAGTCAGTGTTCCAACCGCGGTCTCCACAGAACTGTATGTTAATCTTTATTAAAAATAAAAAACGAAAACAAAACAAAATTCCAGCTGCCCCTCCGTGGGTGGCTTCTGCGAGATAAGTTGTTCCGGTGATGTCTCCCTGGAACCCTCTGGTGGCTAGTACACACGGCTCCTGGAGTCTGATGGGCCCCTGACCTCTGGCCCACCACATCTGCTTGTCGATAACCTTAGCGTGCACTCCGTCGAAGTCGGGTGTTGGTGTACTCCCTTCACATTTCTGAACTCTCCTAATTTTATGTCTCCAATACAACCTGAAACTTACACGACAATCTTTTAGATATCAAATGTCGTGTGCTACCTGTAATTCCGGAGGTTGACTTCGGTCCCGAAAAGCTCCTTTCAGTCATATGGAATCATATCCTGTAATGAAATTAACTGAACACTCCCACAAGAAACACACTTCACATCTTCCATTGTTCCATCTCCATCCTATTTTAGAAATGTAATAGTTAATGAGACATTTTATCGCAATTTCACTTTCCCCGTCCTTACGCTGTCCTGTAAGAAAATGCAACGACCACACAAATACGTTAATCTCTGGTGAAGATTCCCCTGTCTGTAAAATCAAAAATTAGTTAATGCAGTTGTGAAATCAAAGTATAGTAACAAGACGCATGTGGGGCCCATTCACCTAACTCGTCTCGTTTCACCCTCGTTGAGGATTTGGCACTAAGAGAAGAGGCAGTGAATTCAGAGGCAAAAACAACAGTTAAATATATATTTATTACAACTTGGAATTCCAAAGTGGGAGGCACAACCTTTATCACAGCATCGGATACCTTAAATTCTCTGCCTGGATCTGAAGCCTTTCTCAAAACGTACACATCGTTCCTTCCTTTTCAAACTTACATAGGCCAAGCGGGGGCTAGACCAACTTTCTTTTTCCTAAGTTTCTGCTGAGAACATCTGTCTCCTAACCTTTGACCCTTAAATGTGAACACTGTTATCCTGTAAGAATGTCAGAATGTTCTCTGAATTAAAGATTAAAGATTACCATTCAGCACACCACTCCACACAAAACCTTTCAGCAGTCACCACACCTCACTTATGTACCATTTACGCCATACTCAGATGTCTATGCTGTAAAAAAGTTCCTATTTTTTTTTCTTATCATTTTATCCAGTTGTTACAAATCCTGATCCAGTTTACTGCAACAGATATACGTGGCTTTGAATCCTTAACAAACCTTCCTGACACACCAATGGTTTTAAAGTAAACTAAATATGCATTAAATTACCCTCTGTTTATCTCTGTTTTATCCAGTTTTTTGTAGTTTATGTAGTTTTTCTGTTTAATTTAACATTCACTTTTTTGGCCTGCTTAAAATTTTTAAGCCTTTATCCAAGAACCCCCTCATATAATCTATCTATAACAGATACGTGGTGTCTGACACTCCGCTCATTAAATCTAATTTATAGTTCTGTTTTGGGAGTCACTTAACAAACATTCCAGAGAGCCATGGGTAAGGTCTTTTGTGGGGGGTTTCTTTTTGTTTAAACAACCGTTATCTGATTTACAACGCAGTTACATACCTCCGTGGTGTCCTGCACAAGAATCCTTCCTCCGAAGTACTTGTGCCAAGGGTTGATATAAAGTTTAAGATCTGAATAGCTTTACAATATAGTGTTATCATATAAATGTTTATGTCATATCCCTCTGCTTGGAACAAAATTAATTTTGTTACAAAACATTAACAAAGAATAGTATTAGTCATCACAGGGAATCAATTAACTGCAAATAATTATCTGAACTGAAGTATGAAAAACACTGCCCTATATCCTGGATTCAGATCAAAACTTAATGCAATTTCATAATCCCACAGACCTACAAGAAGTCCTCCAAAAAGATCAGTGTACCCATTGAAATAATGATTATTCTAATGTGCTCACAGCAAGTTGATGGTATGAAAATGCTGAATGTTCCAAGGTACTTACATACTGATAAAATATTGGGTTTTACCTGAATAAAACACCTGGTAACGGCAAAGTCTGGTGAAAATCTGATAAGTTTTAGCATGCAACAGTTATATTGTACAATAGAAAAATCACAATACTTGAGAGCTATTTAAGAAAGAAAGCACCCTTCCTTCCTCAGCCATAAAATTACCAGTTTGTCAGTCTGGTTGTCGTTTGGCCAATCCTAGAACATATCCCTTTTTTTTTTGTCTATGTTTTTATCTTTTTTATTTCGTTTTATTTTATTTTTCGCCTCACCATTTCAAGGCTTCTTGGCATTTAGTTCAATATCCAATTCTAAGTTTTTCTGACGTAAACAAACACATAAATCCCATTCAATCATTTCTCGGTTTCAACATAAATTCCATTCAAACCTAGTTGTACTGTTCAGCCTCTGATATTTTGAGAATTGAGTCTCTTAAACCACAGCACCACTTAATTTAGCCTACACATCATTTTGCCAATGGAGAAAAATCTCCTTACATTTTTCCGGTCGACCGGTGATGCTGCAGAATTAGTCCTCTTTTCGTGTCCAATTTTCAAACAGACCCTCACTCACAGCCAAAATCCGAGGGGTTTCGGCACCATGATAAGATCGGGTTTTACCGGCTTGCTGTTACATGTCTATTACAAACCCATCTTTCCCAGTTCCGGATTTGGCTATAAATGGGGAAGCATTGATCAGAGGTAAAACGGTTTGAATACATATTTAATTCATAGAAATTAAATATGGAGACAGAGTTACATTACCAATATAGATCTTTCACCGCGCGGTCCAGAAGTTTGTCTGTCTGTCTGAAGTAAGTTTTACCAAGACATTCCTTTTATCAACTTTAAAACTCCTCCTGCAAGCTCAGAGGGAGGATGACTGACCCCCTCTCCTGCTGACCACCCCCTCGGGGCAATAAAACTCCATGTTTATCTTACGCTGGAGCAGGAAAGGACAGACCCAGCTCTGCTTTCCTCAGTAACCCTAACTAAGATATATTTTTAATTCTCAACACCTTCTTGCAAAAATGGATACGTTTTTAAAAAGAAAAAATGAAGACGAACGTCCTGCCGACACCCCCACCCAAAAGACAAAGTTTTTGCGGAAATACAATCTCGACTTCATTAAATACGGTTTCGTAAATGGAGGAACAGAGGCAGTGCCAAAAGCCCAGTGTGGGGAGTGTGGGCTAATGCTGTCCAACGAAGCTCTCAAGCCCTCAAAACTACAGCGGCATCTAGAGACCAAGCACCCGATGCTCGTGGGAAAGCCGGTGGAATATTTTAGGAGGAAGGAAATTGGGCTGCAGATGCAGAAAAGGTCTGTCGTGTCACTGACAAGCAACTCTAAATGTGCATTGAAAGCCAGCTACCTCGTAGCCAGACGTGTGGCACAGAGTAAGAAAGCATTGACCATAGCGGAGGAGTTGGTTCTGCCTGCCGCTGTTGATATGTGTCGTGAGCTAATCGGAGAGGCCGCCGCAAAAAAGCTGCTGACCATCCCACTCTCTAACGACACTGTGAGTCATCGTATCGCGGACATGGCCTCAGACATACAGCATCAACTTACAGAAAGAATAAAAAGTAGCCCTTTTTTTTCTTGATCGTGCACCAGAAGCTAAATGGACACACTGTTTTCTCCACCGTGAAAGCCTTGCAGCAAAACAGATGTCACCAGATCTCCACCAGGTGATGGATGTAAGTGTGAAAACCATAGACTTTATTAAAAGCAATGTTGTGAACTCCAGATGTTTTGCTAAGCTTTGTGAGGACATAGAAGCAGATCATGTCCAGCTGCTATATCACAGTGAAGTGAGATGGCTGTCAAGAGGACTGGTCCTCAATCGTTTGTTTGAACTGAGGAATGAGGTGTTCTCTTTTCTCACTGAGAAAAAATCTCATCTTGCACATTACTATGCTGACACAATGTTCACAGCAAATCTTGCCTACCTCTGTGACATTTTTTCACTACTGAACCAACTGAACACCTCACTTCAAGGAAGAAACAGCAACATATTTTGTGTTGCAGACAAAGTTGAAGCTTTCAAGAGGAAACTTGCTTTGTGGACCAAGAGGGCCCAGGAAAAGAGGATGGACATGTTTCCACTTTTGTCTGACATTTTGGAAAACTCCCCTCAGGTGAAGATCAGTGACTCAGTCTCCCAGCACCTCTCCCAACTGGCAGAGAAATTTGGTGACTACTTTCCTGAGGATCCCAGAGAGGGAAACATGTGGATTTTGGACCCATTTTCAGTGGGTTCCACTGTAAATGATGTTGCTTTGCCCTCACACCTGGAATCCCAGCTTCTGGAAGTTTCTACTGACAGCACTTTAAAGCTGCAGTGGGGCAAACTGGACCTGGGCTCCTTCTGGATTGCTGTCTCAAAGGAGTACCCATGTCTTGCACTGAGGGCTGTGAAACTCCTTCTCCCATTCACAACTACGTACCTGTGTGGATCAGGATTCTCCATTGTAGACCACTAACTAAGACCAAAGCCCGAAACAGACTCAGAGCAACTCTGGAGGCTACTCTGAGAGTGAGCCTTTCTCCCATTCCACCCAGACTGGATCTGATTATGTCTCAGAGGCAGGCCCAAGTGTCTCATTAAGAGGTGAAGATAAAAGGGAGTTGTATTATTGTTGTTAATTGTTATTATTTGTGTCATTGTTCATTTGTCACAGATATAAAGATTCTTCTGGTTCTGCCATGCAAAAATGGAGACTGCTGAAGCAATTTTACAATGGCTTTGCAGATTATAAGGCTATAGTTTCATTTGCACTTTAATTTCATTTAGTTTATTTATATTTATAGATTTATATTATTTGAATGCATTTATTTTATCACCCCCTTTTTATTGATTTCATGATTTATTTATATATATATATCTCGTTTATTTTATTAATTTAAAGTAAAAATCCTACTATTGGTCTTTTTTTTATTATTATTTAAAAGCCTGAATTGATCCTTGAAATTTTTTCTTATCACAGCTTAATTTGGTCCATGAATTATCAGCCTGTTCGGTGTCTTGATGTATGTGTGCAGGTTTATGTAAAGGTTTAATAAAAGTTTTTGTGATGATCCCCTTTTATCATGTCATTTTATTAGACAACTTTTTTGCTTGTTAAACAATAAGTGGATTTGGTTTATTATTGAATACAAATCAAACTGTACAGTGTTAATATTTAATGGGCCCCGGGCCACTTTGTACTAAAAAAATTGGACCTCAAGGTCGAAAAGGTTAAGAACCCCTGGTCTAGATGACAAGAGTTTGTCTCTGGTTATGAGAGAGGCGGCAGATGACGGCAGGAGGGCGTTGCAGATCCTGCGAGACCATTATGCGGGCAAAGGGAAGCCGCGGGTAATTAGTTCTACACAGAACTGACATCCCTACAGAAAGCTGCCAGCGAGACTGTCACAGACTACATTATTCGGGCTGAAACTGCCATTACAGCGCTAAGAAATGCTGGAGAGTCGCTGAGTGATGGACTGTTGATAGCAATGACTTTAAAAGGTTTGCCTGAACCATTTAAGCCATTTGTTGTTCACATAACCCAAAGTGAGGATGACAAGTTAACCTTTGGTGACTTCAAAGTTAAGTTGAGAAATTATGAAAGCACCGAAAAGTTAAAAGTTAACATGAATGAAGATAATGTGATTACAGCCAGTGGATTCTCAAGCAAAGGGATGCAGAGACAAAAAGCAAACCCAGAGTTTACGTGTTACAGCTGTGGCCAGAAGGGACACAAAGTGCGACAATGTCCGACGAACTTTAAAGGACAGAGACAATGGTGCAGTTTCTGTAAAAACTCCAGTCATAAAGAGAGTAATTGTCGAAGAAAGAAGAAAGAAAGTGTGAAACAGGCCATTGAAGGGGATGATCACTCATTTGTTTTCAAGATGAGCGACAGCCAGATCAGCGGCTTGAAACAAAGAGGACTGATGGTGGACACCGGTGCAACGTCTCACATAATTAATGACCTGAACAAGTTTAAAAAGTTTGATGATGCCTTCCGACCGGAGGAACACTTCGTGGGCAGATGGGAGTTTTGCTTACTGAAAGATGTTCTGAGGGCACAAACTAATGGGATTGGTTCAATCAGGCAACGGACAAATTATGATTTAAATCATAATTTGTCCGAGGGCAGTCTCTCGCTAACTTCAAATTAGTTAGGCGCGCCTCTCCTCTGTTCTGATTGGTTGCCTGATTGAACCAAGCCCATTAGTTTCTGCCCTCAGAACATCTTTCAGTAAGCAAAACTCCCATCTGCCAAAGAGAGCCTCGGTCAACTTTCAACAAGGACACGATCAACTCATCTGCAAGGATGGAACCAGGTTTGACATCAGCGTGTACAATAGACTTTATTTCCTTGATGTTCTCGATGAAAATGACTTTGCTGATAAAGAGGATGATAAAGTTTTGGGTTGCTATGACATTCAAGAGTGGCACAGGATTTTAGGTCACTGTAATTTTCAAGATGTATAAAAACTAGAAAATGTTGTGAAAGGTATGAAAATTAAAGGGAAGGTTGATAAAACTAAACTAGACTGTGAAACATGTATTAAAGGGAAATTTACCCAGAGTAGAAATAGACAAGCTGATGCAAAAGCTAAAACGGCCCTTGAGCTAGTGCACACAGATTTAGCTGACCCTATTGAGCCTGCTGCAAAAGAAGGATTTAGGTATTCACTTGCATTTACTGACGATTTTTCAAGTGCAATATTTGTCTATTTTCTAAAGCTAAAAGTGACACAGTCAGAGCTACTGAAAGGTTTATTGCAGATGTAGCCCCCTATGGAAAAGTAAAGTGCATTAGATCAGATAATGGCACTGAGTTCATGTCAAGAGATTATCAGTCTTTATTGAGTAGAAATGCTATTGGACATGAGACATCTGCGCCGTATTCTCCCCATCAAAATGGGACGGCTGAGAGAAGCTGGACAACACTGTTTGAGATGGCCAGGTGTTTGTTTATTCAGAGTAATTTGCCTAAAGAATTATGGACTTATGCTGTAATGACTTCTGCAGTTATACGCAACAGGTGTTTTAATAATCGTCTGGGGCAAACGCCGTATTACATGTTGACAGGAAAGAAACCTGATCTTTCTAAAATGAAGGAGTTTGGATCAGTGTGCTACTCTTACAAACAAAATAAGAAAAAGTTAGACCCAAGGTGTGATGAAGGAGTTTTTGTTGGTTATGATAAAAACAGCCCATCATATTTTTTTATTATCCAGTTACAGGAAAGGTGTGTAAACACAGGTTAGTCAGATTTCCAACTAAACCTGAAAGTGAATGCCAAACTCAGACTGATCCAGAGGAGTTGGAGGATGAGTATTACAGAAAAACTGTTCCTGTTAAGTCAGTGTTAAAAGTAGAAGAGCAGGTGTCAGAAGGAACAAAAGAGATGCGTGCTGAACCTTCAAGTGTGGGGAACACAAATATCAGGCAAGATGAAGAACATTGTCTACGACGCTCCAAAAGAGAGAAAAAAGTGCCTCTGTATTTAAAGGACTACGAATGTAAGGCAGATAGTGATGATTTTGCCACAGCAAATTTTAACAATGTTGATTATTGCTATCGTTTAGTGTGTAATACACCACAAAATTTTAAAGAGGCCCTGATTTCACCTGAGTCTCAGAAGTGGGTAGAAGCTATGAAGGAAGAGGTTGAATCCTTAAAAGAAAATAACACATTTACTCTGACCACGCTGCCAGAAGGTAAAAATGCAGTGGGGGGTAGATGGGTTTATACCATCAAGGATAACGCAGATGGAGCTGAGACTTTTAAAGTCAGGTATGTGGCAAAAGGCTACAGCCAGGAAGCTGGTATAGATTATGAAGAGACATTTGCACCAACAGCTAGCATGACGTCTATACGCAGCTTAATACAAATGGCAGCTCAGTATAATCTGAAATGACATCAGATGGATGTTAAAACAGCCTATCTACACGCTCCTATTGACTGTGAGCTGTATATAGAACAGCCTGAAGGTTTTATGGTCAAGTCAGAATTTGGTGAAAAACTGTTTTTTAAACTTAACAAGTCGTTGTATGGTATAAAACAATCAGGACGCAATTGGAACAAGATGCTATCTGATTATTTGTCTGAAAACGGTTTTGTACAAAATCAGGCAGATCACTGTGTGTATACAAAACATACAGCAAATAATAGTGATTCTAGTCATTTGGGTTGATGATCTTATTATAGCAACAAGTGAGGATTCTCTAATGGACAATGTTAAAGACATGCTGAAAGCAAAGTTTAAGATGAGAGATATGGGGACTGTTATGATATATTTTTCGAGGATGAACCCGGACACAGCACGCACACACAGAGCAAGTTCTTAGGAATGAGTTTTATTGAATAGTGTGGAAGATGGATGATGATGGGACTAGAGTCTTTCAACAGACGGAGGTGTAGGGTGCAGAAGTTGGCCGGCAGGATGCGAGTGGAGAGACTGACCCGGAGGAACTCTGGAGCCGAAGACTTGAGACCGGAGCGTCAGAGCCGATGACTTGAGACCAGAGCCGATGACTTGAGACCAGAGCCGATGACTTGAGACCAGAGCCGATGACTTGAGACCAGAGCCGATGACTTGAGACCAGAGCCGATGACTTGAGACCAGAGCCGATGACTTGAGACCAGAGCCGATGACTTGAGACCAGAGCGTCAGAGCCGATGACTTGAGACCAGAGCGTCAGAGCCGATGACTTGAGACCAGAGCGTCAGAGCCGATGACTTGAGACCAGAGCGTCAGAGCCGATGACTTGAGACCAGAGCGTCAGAGCCGATGACTTGAGACCAGAGCGTCAGAGCCGATGACTTGAGACCAGAGCGTCAGAGCCGATGACTTGAGACCAGAGCGTCAGAGCCGATGACTTGAGACCAGAGCGTCAGAGCCGATGACTTGAGACCAGAGCGTCTGCGCCGATGACTTGAGACCAGAGCGTCTGCGCCGTGGACCTGAGAGCAGATCTTCTGAGCCGAATACTGGAGAGCAGAACATCTGAGACGAGCACTGGAGAGAACAAAGCTGACGGAAAAAGTCTAAAGGCTGACTGTAACAAAAACCAGGTTGAAAGGAGTCTTACGGCTGACGGTAACAAAAACGGAGCTGACAAGAATACTGGCAGAGACTGAGCGGGAGTGAACGCTATGGACCGGCGACGAGAACAGAATGAGGTGAGTCTTATAAAAAGGTGAACACAGGTGGCAACAGATCAGGGGTAATTGCTGCCTGACAGGTGACGGGAATGAAAACTAATTAGTGTCCAGAGGAGTGACTAAAGCTGAGCAAGGGAGAGCTAAGTGAACTACAAACTAACAAAGAAGCCAGACAAAACTTAAACCATGACACTACCCCCCCCTCAAGGCCGGACCCCGGACGGCCTAGAACCTCTACCCTGGGTGGGTGGAGGGGGTCCCAGGAAGGCGGGCAAGAGTCAAACAAAAAACAGAACACAGGGGAACCAAAAGCCTAGGAGAAACACTGGGGAACCAACGAAACTAGAGAAAACGGGAAACCAAAAGGTCACGAACACGGAGGACCAAAGGCTAGAGAACACTAGGGAACTAAAGGGGCTAGAGAACACAGGGAAACCAGGGGTCAAAAGCACGGCGGAACCAAAGAGGCTAGAAAACTCTGGGGAACCGAAAGTCCAGAGAACTCTGGGAAACAGGCGAAAGGAAACACCAGGGAGACAAGACAGGCGTGCACAAGCACCAGAGGGAAGGAACGGGTGCACAAGCACCAGAGGGAAGGAACGGGCGCACGACAGCACCAGAGGGAAGGAACGGGCGCACGACAGCACCAGAGGGAAGGAACGGGCGCACGACAGCGCCAAAGGGAAGGAACGGGCGTACTTAACGCCAAAGGGAAGGAACGGGCGTACGACAACGCCAAAGGGAAGGAACGGGCGTACGACAACGCCAAAGGGAAGGAACGGGCGTACGACAACGCCAAAGGGAAGGAACGGGCGTACGACAACGCCAAAGGGAAGGAACGGGCGTACCTAACGCCAGAGGGAAGAACAAGCGTACGACAACGCCAGAGGGAAGAACAGGCATACTTAAAACACCAGGGCTCAACAACAAACGCTGGAGCACGACTGGCATACAGAAACGCCAGGGGATACTCGCCGGGGCGTGAGGGTAACGCCGGGGCTTGGGGAAGAGAACGCCGGGGCGTGAGGAAAGAAGGATCGCCGGGGCGTGAAGAAAAACGCCGGGACGCAAGGGAAGAGATCGCCGGGCGTGAGGGAAACGCCGGGGCGCCAGGGTAGAGATCGCCGGGGCGCGAGAGAAACGCCGGGGCACTAGGGAGAAACTCGCCGGAGCGTGAGGGAAACGCCGGGGCGTTAGAGATAAAATCGCCAGGGCGTGAGGGAAACGCCGGGGCGCTAGGGAAGAGATCGCCGGGGCGTGAGGGAAACGCCGGGGCACAAGGAAAACAGGAACTTCTAAAACGCCAGGAATCTAAACACCAGGGAACTGAGGGTGTCTAAACACACCGGGGAACCGAGAACAGAGGGTGTCTAAACACACCGGGGAACCGAGAACAGAGGGCGTCCAAACACGCCGGGGAACCGAGAACAGAGGGCGTCCAAACACGCCGGGGAACCGAGAACAGAGGGCGTCTATACACGCCGGGGAACCGAGACAGGGCGTCCAAACACGCCGGGGAACCGAGAACAGAGGCAAACACCAAGAACCAGAGGGTGAGCTAGGCAGCAACAGACCAGGCGCGCCAGAGGGCACAGACAGCGACTTTAGCACCGGAGGGCTCTGGCGGCGACCTGCGTGCACTGGGTAGCGACTGGTTGGCGCACCAGAGGGCTCAGCCGGCGACATAGGAGCGCCGGAGGGCTCTGGCGGCGACCTGCATGCGCCTAAACAGGGGAACCACAACAACAAGAGGGCTAGGGGAACAGATCAGAGACACTAGGGCAAGACAGAAACAAACAACTACTGAGGGGAACTAAACTAACCTAGACAGGGCAAAAACAAACAAAGAAAACAGGAGATGAAGGGCATAGGGACCTAGAAAGCGCAGGATCCCAGACACAAAAATACTAAGGGGAAAGACTAAAGACGAACAAAACTTAAAGAAAAAAAACGAATTCAGAACAAGACTAAAACTACAGGGCTAGGACAGAAACTACAGGGCTAGGACAGAAACTACAGGGCTGACGAAATTACAGGGCTGACGAAACTACAGGGCTGACGAAATTACAGGGCTGACGAAACTACAGGGCTGACGAAACTACAGGGCTGACGAAATTACAGGGCTAAAACCGGATCTACTGACAAATCAAAACAAGACTAACGACTAGGAAAGGAACCAAACGCTAAAGCAAAACTATGAAACGGAACAGAACAGGGAGTCTAAGGTAAAGAAACTGGAGCTCAAAAACAAAACTCAGAAGACTAAAGGCGAACCTAGAACAATAAATCAGGGCTATGGCTAAAACAAGAAGACGGAGGACAAGCCCGAACTAGAAAAAACAAAACCAAAAGAATTAAAAGAAACCAAAAACACTCTAGTAAAATATTAACTACTGCAACTAAGTAAATAAAGCTAGAAAAGACACAAAAACCAAACTAGCTGACTAAGAAAACCAAAAACTAGAATACTAAAGAAGAACCCGAATGACTAGAATACAACAAACCAAACCTAAAAAACTCTAAGAAATCAAAAAACACTGAAAAACTAAGGAACGTTAATTAACTCAAAACATGAGGACCCAAAAAATAACTCAAAACAGAAACCAGAAGGCGCTGGGCAGCAAAGTCTTAATATGCTGGGCAGTAGTAAAAGTTAACGCTGGGCAGCGACGACGAGGAGCGCCGTCCTTAACGGCTGCGCAGCGTAGGAGGCGGAACCAGGAAACAAAGTCAGAGGCGGGGCGTCGCGGATGCGACCCCGGCAGACGAAACGGAAGCGTGACGTCGCAATCCAGCGACCATGGCGAGACCAAAACAGAAGCAAGGCGTCGCCGCACGGCGACCAAGGCAAGATGAACCGGAGGCGGGGCAGATCCTACCAACTTCTGCACCGGGCTCTGTGCGTGCTCGGGTTCATCCCTTGGCCGGTCCATAATGTTATGATATATTTTTCGAGGATGAACCCGGACACAGCACGCACACACAGAGCAAGTTCTTAGGAGTGAGTTTTATTGAATAGTGTGGAAGATGGATGATGATGGGACTAGAATCTTTCAACAGACGGAGGTGTAGGGTGCAGAAGTTGGCCGGCAGGGGGCGAGTGGAGAGACTGACCCGGAGGAACTCTGGAGCTGATGACTTGAGACCAGAGCGTCAGAGCCGATGACTTGAGACCAGAGCGTCAGAGCCGATGACTTGAGACCAGAGCGTCAGAGCTGATGACTTGAGACCAGAGCGTCAGAGCTTGAGACCGGAGCGTCAGAGCTTGAGACCGGAGCGTCAGAGCCGATGACTTGAGACCAGAGCGTCAGAGCTTGAGACCGGAGCGTCAGAGCTTGAGACCGGAGCGTCAGAGCTGATGACTTGAGACCAGAGCGTCAGAGCTTGAGACCGGAGCGTCAGAGCTTGAGACCGGAGCGTCAGAGCTTGAGACCGGAGCGTCAGAGCCGATGACCGGAGCGTCAGAGCTTGAGACCGGAGCGTCAGAGCTGATGACTTGAGACCAGAGCGTCAGAGCTTGAGACCGGAGCGTCAGAGCTTGAGACCGGAGCGTCAGAGCTTGAGACCGGAGCGTCAGAGCCGATGACCGGAGCGTCAGAGCCGATGACTTGAGACCGGAGCGTCAGAGCCGATGACCGGAGCGTCAGAGCCGATGACCGGAGCGTCAGAGCCGATGACCGGAGCGTCAGAGCCGATGACTTGAGACCGGAGCGTCTGCGCCGTGGACCTGAGAGCAGATCTTCTGAGCCGAATACTGGAGAGCAGAACATCTGAGACGAGCACTGGAGAGAACAAAGCTGACGGAAAAAGTCTAAAGGCTGACTGTAACAAAAACCAGGTTGAAAGGAGTCTTACGGCTGACGGTAACAAAAACGGAGCTGACAAGAATACTGGCAGAGACTGAGCGGGAGTGAACGCTATGGACCGGCGACGAGAACAGAATGAGGTGAGTCTTATAAAGAGGTGAACACAGGTGGCAACAGATCAGGGGTAATTGCTGCCTGACAGGTGACGGGAATGAAAACTAATTAGTGTCCAGAGGAGTGACTAAAGCTGAGCAAGGGAGAGCTAAGTGAACTACAAAATAACAAAGAAGCCAGACAAAACTTAAACCATGACAGGGACGCTTAAACATTTTTTGGGTATTGATTTTACACAGACAGATGGAGAAATAAAAGTTAACCAAAAAAGGCACATAACTAAAATACTGGAGAAATTTGGTATGTCTGAATGTGGTACTAGATGTACTCCATGTGAACAGAAGTTAAACTTTGAAAGTGAAAGCGAACTTGTAGACCCAAGATTGTATTGTGAGCTTATAGGAAGCTTAAAGGGGAAGTCCGGTCAACAAGGAAAAATCAGGGTATCATTAGCTATAACTAAAACTAATACGTTCGTGGTTATTTAATGAACTTATCTTTAATCAATAAGAAAATAAAAACATAAATTGTCATCTGAATCACTGTGTATGGGGGCTGACATTACTGCCCATATTTGGGCAGTAAGGGGCGTCTGACATCACATCCTGCGACGTAGAAAAGCGGAAGCGGCGACAGTATTTCTCTCCGCTTTCCATGCAAAGTCAATAGGAGCCGTTCTACACAGCTGCGATCATCAATAATTATTTTGGATTTCCAGAGGACTTCACCGCTGACATTCCCAAGAGCTATTGCTGAAGCAACAATGCCCACGTGCATGGCCATCGGATGTTCCAACACAACTGGTAAAAGAGGAAAAAACATAGTTTATTTCAACTTCCTGATTCATGAGCCACCGGGCTCGGCGCTGGATTGCCAACTTGAAGAGCGGATTTGCCATCTAACTTCTGGCCAGAGAGAAAACACGTCATATGCAGCGACCATCTCGAAGAAGAATGTTTTGAACATGACATGAGGGCGAGGATTTTCAGTAAGTTATTTTTAAATTTTCAATTTTTAATTTAGAAGTTACGGGGATGGTTACCGACCAGAGGGGCGGAGGGATACCACATGGTATCCCTCCGCCCCAGCATGTGCTGGAATGCTTTTATATTTTTATACTTATACAATAATGACCACCTGCCCTATTTGCTAAGGGGCAAATATATAACTTAAGTCACTTCAGCGCGATCTCTCCTCTGCTGTGTGTGTGTGTGTGTGTGTGTGCGCGCTCTGCTGCAGCGCCGGCAAAGCCGTGCTGCGCGGAGCGCGCACACACACACACACGTGTATATATATATATACTGTAGGACCCGACTGAGTTTGCAATGGAAATAGGTACGCTGGATTCCATCAAAAGTCCGGTTTCTGTCAAAAAACTCTTCTAAAACATCCATATCGCTATCAGATGATGATGACTCCACGGAACTCTCATCACTGTCACTAAGTACTTCATCACTCTCTGCTTCGTACAGAGCACCAGTCGCCATCTTGGAAAATAGTGCGCCGTGACAAACAGAGCGTTGAAACTTGCTCAACAGCGGGTCCGCCGAGTGACGTCAAAAAATGGGAGGTGACAGTACTATTCTTGACCAAGATGGATTCCTCCACATATACATGATTAAATGAGAATTATTCTTAATTAAAAAAACTTATAATTTTTTGCACAGTATGTAGTAGTTTTATATTTAAAGTACTTTCAGCAGTTTGAATTCTGATTTTGACCGGACTTCTCCTTTAATAAATCTCATGATGTGCACAAGACCTGATATTAGTTGGGTTGTAAGTAAACTCTCACAATGCTTGTCACAACCAAGGGAGTGTAACTTGGTAACAGCAAAACACGTGTTGAAATACTTGAAAGGGACAATAGACGAGAGTTTATGCTTTAAGAGGAGCGAGGAGAAACTTCAGCTCATAGCATACAGCGATGCAGACTGGGCGACTGATCAGAGCGACAGGAGAAGCGTTACAGGTTATTGTTTTAGCCTTAATAAAAACGGACCTGTTATCTCATGGAAGTCAAAGAAACAACAAACTGTGGCTCTGTCTACATGCGAAGCAGAATATATGGCATTAGCAGCAACAACACAGGAAAGTTTGTATCTTGTACAGTTGTTGGGTGGAATGGACAAAGACTGCATGTATATGCCAGTTACAATATTTGAGGACAATAAAGGAGCAATAGCTTTGTCAAAGAACCCAGTATTTCGTCAGAGATGTAAACATGTTGATATCAAGTATCATTTTGTCAGATCTGCACTTTATGATGGAAAGATAAACATTGTGTATTGCTCAACAACAGATATGGTTGCGGACGTTTTTACCAAACCTGCCACAAAGCTAAAACTGGGAAAATTTATGCAATATATGTTTGGAATGAAAAATAACTAGTTTTAAATGTTCAAAAAAAAAAAATGTTTGAATGACGATTGTATAGTGCAAGAGCAAGTGGGGGTGTTGACATGTGTGTTCTAATGAGTGCTCTTCAATGACGTCATTAATGGGTGTGACTATAAATTGTGGACCATGCGCAATGTTGCTGTGTGAAGTAAAATAAAGTGGTGGCGTGTGACGTGTCGCTCGTGGAAACAACTTGATGTAGTCGTGTGCGGTTATTCTCCGACTGTTCCCTGCCCTTATGATGACAGCGCCAACACAATAAAGTAAAAAAGGACAAAAGTGGTAATATAATGAGAAAACGTCATATTACTATTTCCAGAATAGTCACAGTTTGCAGAACTATTTCAGTCCTGGAGTAATAGGGCCAGGTTAGATTCCTATAATTATTTTTATTCTTTACGAGAATAAAGTCAGGAGAATGAAGCCAAAGGGATACGAAAATAAACTCGTAATATTACAAAAATAAGAATATTACGAATATAAAGTATATGCTGTGTTTAAAGTCCCGCTGATACTGTTTAAGTGACTGAGTCTAACAGCAGATTTGCCACATTCAACATGGCGGACGCTCTGACGCATCGCAGCATAGGCAGAACCACTGATCTCTATTATACACTGGAGTGCTAATAGCCGCTGTTAGAACGAGTCGCTGTGAAGCCACCAGCCGCCATATTGGTACTCCCTATTTTCCTCCAGTAACTAGGGAATATGTGCGCTACAGCATCGAATAACGAGGATTTTCTCATGTTCAGGGGGGGCTTAAAACTTTTAAAATGTCAAATGCTATATACTTTTATGTTATGTTCTAAAACAAATACTGAGAAAGTCACTGGCTGAAATATTTTGCATTTTATTTATTTATTTATATATATATATATATATATATATATATATATATATATATATATATATATATATATATATATATATGTATATATATATATATATATATATATATATATAAGCAGCCGGTGAGTGAGTGTATGTATATATATATATATATATACATACACTCACTCACCGGCCACTTTATTAGGTACACCTGTCCAACTGCTCGTTACCACTTAATTTCTAAGCAGCCAATCACATGGCAGCAACTCAGTGCATTTAGGCATGTAGACATGGTCAAGAGAATCTCCTGCAGTTCAAACCGAGCATCAGTATGGGGAAGAAAGGTGATTTGAGTGACTTTGAACGTGGCATGATTGTTGGTGCCAGAAGGGCTGGTCTGAGTATTTCAGAAACTGCTAATCTACTGGGATTTTCTCGCACAACCATCTCTAGGGTTTACAGAGAATGGTCAGAAAAAGAAAAAACATCCAGTGAGCGGCAGTTCTGTGGGTGGAAATGCCTTGTTGATGCCAGAGGTCAGAGGAGAATGGCCAGACTGGTTCGAGCTGATAGAAGGGCAACAGTGACTCAAATAACCACCCGTTACAACCAAGGTGGGCAGAAGAGCATCTCTGAACGCACAGTACGTCGAACTTTGAGGCAGATGGGCTACAGCAGCAGAAGACCACATCGGGTGCCACTCCTTTCAGCTAAGAACAGGAAACTGAGGCTACAATTTGCACAAGCTCATCAAAATTGGACAATAGAAGATTGGAAAAACGTTGCCTGGTCTGATGAGTCTCGATTTCTGCTGCGACAGTCGGATGGTAGGGTCAGAATTTGGCGTCTACAACATGAAAGCATGGATCCATCCTGCCTTGTATCAACGGTTCAGGCTGGTGGTGGTGGTGTCATGGTGTGGGGAATATTTTCTTGCCACTCTTTGGGCCCCTTGGTACCAATTGAGCATCGTTGCAACGCCAAAGCCTACCTGAGTATTGTTGCTGACCATGTCCATCCCTTTATGACCACAATGTACCCAACCCATGATGGCTACTTTCAGCAGGATAATGCGCCATGTCATAAAGCTGGAATCATCTCAGACTGGTTTCTTGAACATGACAATGAGTTCGCTGTACTCAAATGGCCTCCACAGTCACCAGATCTCAATTCAATAGAGCATCTTTGGGATGTGGTGGAACGGGAGATTCGCATCATGGATGTGCAGCCGACAAATCTGCGGCAACTGTGTGATGCCATCATGTCAATATGGACCAAACTCCCTGAGGAATGCTTCCAGCACCTTGTTGAATCTATGCCACGAAGAATTGAGGCAGTTCTGAAGGCAAAAGGGGGTCCAACCCGTTACTAGCATGGGGTACCTAATAAAGTGGCCGGTGAGTGTATAACATTTATAAATATATAAATAACAATATACAAAAACATATATTTACATATATGTATACATATATATACATATATATACATATACACATACTTACATATACATATATATATATTTAATATGAATAACATGTAAAATATTTCAGCACCTAATTTCCTAGTAGTTGATAGTGTTAGTACATCCACCGACTGTAGAATTACCTATGAAACGATTTCACTCAGCCAGAAAACTGCTTGTTGTTGCAGCCAAATCCTGTGGGATTCTGTGAGAGTAGGGAGGAGCAAGATGGCGGCCAGCGACTTCAGTTTTTCGGCAAAATCAGCACTCCAGTGTATTATATAGCTCAGTGGGCAGAACCCGCCCGATCTGTACCGGAAGGACGAGCCGTGCCGTTGACTCATTTGCACACGCGCGAACAGAATAACTTCCGGGAAGGCTTTTTTTGTCTTTCTTGCTTTTTTCTTCTTTTATTTTTTTGTGGGTGGGGCGTTTTTTTTGTATTTTGTCGTAATCGTGTGAATGATTTAAAGGTAATAAAAATACAGAAAAAAAACTGCATTTATTGTGAATATAATGTAACATGCTCCTTTATGTATCTATTTATTGTCTTATAATGGAATTTTTATAGTAGTGTTTTATGTGTGAATGCAGTGTGACGCATAGTTTGGACTATGTAGCAGCCAGTCTGTAACCCAAATCAAATTTCCTTTGGGACAATAAAGTTAATCTATCTATCTATCTATCTATCTATCTATCTATCTATCTATCTATCTATCTATCTATCTATCTATCTATCTATCTATCTATCTATCTATCTATCTATCTATCTATCTATCTATCTATCTATCTATCTATCTATCTTTCTATCTATCTATTTCGATTGATGCTCTGAGCTTGCGCATATGAATACGTCACGCAGCAAAAATTTAAACTCAGTTGAATATTTGATTTTTCTCTTTATTTAACTGCGCACTCCGACAGTGTTGATCACAAAATGGATTAGTTTGCAGTCCTTCGTCACCTACAGTTATGTTTTTGTAAGAAATAAACAATGTAGCCGCCATAACAAGGTCTTCTCTCGTCTTTGTTGGGTCCACCAGAGGCGCACTGACAGCAAACATACGTAACAGCTCAATAACTTTAATAAATTATTTTCTAATATAATTTTCCGTACAAAATGATGATAGTTGTTATCAAGGGAATTACAGCATGTTGTAGGAAAGTACATAAATACTGTTTTTCCAGTCCTGTTTAAACTAATGAAGTGCATTTAACGGTAAACCGGACGTTATGTTCGCCCGTGCACAAAGGAGCTAACGGTACGGCTCGTGCTGGCTGTGCGGATCGAGTAGTGACAGAAACGACTGAATGAATGAAGCGGTTCTTGTATTTAGAGCAGGTTTGGTTACATTCAGGTGTGTTTTCACCTGTTGTTATTCTACATTCCTGCAGTTCTGATGAAACTGTATGAGCTAATGACGACTCTAACAGCAGCTCTGAACTCATGCTGAAACTTCCTGCTGTGACTCGGACTCCAACATGAGGTTCGCGGGATTTGAACTCTGACCTTCGGACCACAGGAGTTCAGCCTGCATGCCTGTAAACTCCTGATGCGTAAATAAATGCTGCCGTTCGAAGCCTGTCAAGCTTTTCTTTATTCAACAAGAACTGGATGCAGACCTGGAGCCAAACACTTTACAGCATTTCCATCGAGGTGAAGACTGGACTTTGACTAGGCCATTGCAGAACCTTGATTCCTTTCTTTGTTCTGTTGATGACCCAGTTCGGACCAAGCTGCAGCTGCTGGACAGATGGACTCTCACTGGACTCCAGAACCTTTTGGTAAAGAGGAGATGACGGTCCACTCCATCACTGCATGGTGTCCAGGTCCTGTGGCTGTGGAAGCAGACAACCACCATTCAGGTGTTCTCATTACTCTCATTTAGCGTCTCAGTGATTATCTCTGACATCATCTCACAATTTTATCCATTAAAAGGAAGCTGTTGGTCATCAGCGTATTTGTTATAACGCTTAAACACAATGCATCTGGTTTACGCCAATGTGTTCTTATTGTCCATATTAAATAAAACACTAAGCAGCCATTTGTCTCCATGTACATTAAGGCCACATGATTTTAAAGCAGCATGTACAGCTCAGCTTATTCATTTTTAAAAGAGAGTTAAACACCCAACCATCTTCTGCCATCATCTGCTGGGGCAGCAGCATCAGGACCAGTGACCTAAAGAAGCTCAACAAGCGGATAAATAAGGCTGGTTCCCAGTGATGAGCACGGTGATTAGCATCCACTTAATTGGGTTTACATACCTGTAAGTATGATAACAACGTTCAAGATATTCATCCACTGTTTACGTTACCGTCCTGGCTCTCACTTGCTGTGGGCTTCTTTTTTTTCATGGAGCTGGTTGCTTGTATCTCTCGATAGAACTGGCAACACTAGCTGCCCACACTTACACCAATGCTGCAGTCTGGCCACAGAGGGACAGAATATCCTTCTCAAATGCTTCCTGTGCCGTGTTAAAGTTTAAAAGTAATTTATTATCCTAACTAAAACAGGGATAATGCGAACCCCTGAAACATGCAGTGCTGCGTTCTTCATGTGCAGAACCTTTTCTGAAGACGTCTAACCAGACCTCAATTTCTATGGAGAGTTCAGCATGAGATTACTGTATTTTTCAGACTATAAATCACTCTGGAATATGAATTGCATCAGTCAGAAAATGCGTCATAAAGAGGAAAAAAACATATATAAGTCGAACCGAACTATAAGTAGCATCTATCCATCCATCCATTTTCCAACACACCTATCCCTATTGGCAGACCTCTCTACTTTTATTAAAAAGTTAAGAGTGAGATTATGCTCATTTTCGGGGGGCGGGGCGGTGCTTGGGGCGTGGCTGGGGGCGGAGCTGACTGGACCCTGGAAGAGCCGGTCCAGTTAACTCTCGGACTATTGGGTTGTTGGACTAATGCTATGCACCCCGGCCCAGTAACAGGGTTCTGTCTCAGTCTGGGTCCTTTGAGCTGCACCACACAACGCTCCGCTGCGTGAACGCAGACTGAAACAGCAAAACAACCTATGTACATATGTTCAGTCTTTGTTGTTTATAAGTTAATGTTTCAATTAATTCTTAAGTGGTACAGGAGCAGCATATAGTTTTCACAGGCCTAGAGCGCCCTCTATTGGCTATAGACGGTAATGTTTACTACTTGGTTCATGTGTGTCAGTATGATTCACCATTTAAAATTGATATATAAGTCGCACGATCGGCTAAACTATAATAAAAGTACGACTTAGTCTGAAAAATACAGTCTGCTAATTTTTCGGTTAAAACAGAAAAAAATGTTCTCCAATTGTTTCAACATACCAAGACTGCCTAATAGAGCAGAATCAGATCTGTTTAAACTCCATCTACATTTAAGATCAATATTGCACCTGATTGTCGCTTAGCTCCAGAAATTCTGTCTGCTGCCACCAGAACTCCACCTTCCCGAGTCCATCCAGTCGTCTGCTTTATTCTTGTAAAATATATTTTGTTTCTAGATAGACCTGCATGAATGGAGCAAATGAAACAGACCCCAAATGTACAAATCATCACTGAATAAATTTAAGACCAAAATTATATAACTGATCACTCTTCCTGCTGTTAACAGGAACTGCAGCAGGAATCATTCCTGATGGCCACAAGCTGTGAAAGAAGCTGAAACAGCTCCGCAGAAGGCGGGTTTAGCCTGAGCTGTGAACAGATCATCTGCAGCCATGATGGGCTTTGTTGTTTCTCTCCGTTATAGTAGATCTTTATCAGATAATGCTGCATCAAACTTAAAGAGTCTGTCCCCCTTTTAATATCGTCCGTATTGCAGAAATGCCCTGTAGATGGCAGCAATGCTGTTTCTTCCCATTCACAAATAGATGTCTTTGCTAACAGTGTGACTTCGTCATTGCGTTCTGCATTAGACAATGTAGCTCCCTTGAAAAAGAAGGTGATTATTCACAGGAAGCTGGCTCCCTGGTTTAATTCAGAGCTGCATTCCTTGAAGCACAATGTTAGGAAATTGGAGAGAAAATGGCGCTCTACACACCAAGAGGAATCCTACCTAATCTGGAGGGACAGTCTATTGTTGTATAACAAGACCCTTCGCAGAGTTAGAGCAGCATATTTTTCATCATTAATTGAGGAGAATAAAAATAATCCTAGATTTCTCTTTAGTACAGTTGCCAAACTTACTCAGAGCTGCAGCTCTGTTGATCCATCCATTCCCTTAGCTCTTAGTAGTAATGATTTTATGGGATTCTTCATAAATAAACTTGATTCCATTAAAAATAAAATAATTGGCATCCTCCCAAACATGATTACCTCGTCCTCAGTAAGTGAGGCAGCGTTGGAGGAATCTTTAGAACCTGCACAGTGTCTGAACTGTTTAAAAGCATTAGAGCTTTCTGAGCTATCTAAAATCTTAGCTTCAGCTAAACCTTCTACCTGCATGTTAGACCCAATCCCAACCAAGTTGTTTAAGGAGGTATTCCCTTTGATCAGTGGTCCTATTTTAGACATGATTAATCTACCCATGCGTCATGGTCGGCTTATAAAATCTGACACTGCCACTTCTTTTTCACACATTTTTTCAGCAACTGCACAGAATCTGTTAAATTCTGCTGCATTTGGTACAGAGCATTTGATGAACTATTTTATTTCAGCATGCTCCAGGGTTTGGGACATTGTTGCTCCATGTAAAGTCATACGTCCCAAGCCAAAGCAGGATCCATGGCTCAATGACAATACGCGCGCTGCTCTGTCGGAAGGCGGAGCGAAAGTGGAAGAAAGACCGTCTGGAGATCTTGAACCAGATTCTTAAGGAAAGCTGGAAAAAGTATCAGAGGGTGGTTAGGGTTGATAGAAAAGATTATTTTTCTGATCTAATCTTAAATAATCTCAGCAAGCCTCGCAGTCTTTTTAAGACGACTGACTGTTTTTAATCCTTTTCCGTCCACTTCACTGGAAAAAACAGGCGAAACTTATAATAAATTCCTTCATTTTTTATCAAAAAGGTGAACACTATCAGGGCGGATATATCTGCTTTTACTAGGAGTTCCTCTGCGGTAAATTGCTGCTCATTTGTTTTTACGCAGTTTCAGCCTGTCTCTCCAGCTGTTCTAACAGAAATTGTTTTAAAACTAAAACCTTCCTCCTGTTCCACTGACCCGGTCCCTCCTCGCTTCTTTATGGAGGTTTAGGACACCATTAGCCCCGTTGTTGGTGAGATAATTAACAGTGGTCTGTCTTCTGGAACTGTGCCTTCTTTCTGTAAAAAAGCAGCTGTTGAACCACTGATTAAAAAACCTAGTTTGGATCCCATGAATCTTTCTAATTATCGACCGATTTCCAAATTACCGCTTGTCTCAAAGATTTTGGAGAAATGTGTCTTGGCACAAGTGCAACCTTTTTTAGACAAACAGCATTTTAGATCCTTTTCAGTCAGGGTACAAAGAAATTCACAGTACTGAATCAGCACTTTTAAAGATTTTCAATGACTTTTTTTTAATCAACTGATTCTGGCAGTTCAGCCATTTTAGTGCTTTTAGATCTTACTGCTGCTTTTGACACAGTTAACCACACAGTTCTTTTGGACCGACTGAGGGACAGGGTGGGTGTCAGGGGGACTGCTCTGCAGTGGTTTAGGTCCTTCTCTGTCAGGCTGGGGGACTGCAGGTCATCGTCTGCCCCCCGTTATTGTGGAGTCCCTCAGGGTTCTATCCTGGGACCTTTATTGTTTGCGCTATACCTCCTTCGTCTCAAAGAGATTTTTACGAAACATGGTATAGCGTACCATTTCTATGCAGATGATTGTCAAATTTATTTGCCAGTTGCTAAAAACAGCCACTGCCCCCTGACACCCCTACTGACTGTCTGGATGACGTCAAGGCTTGGCTGTCCAAAAACTTTCTGAAACTTAATGAGAGCAAGACAGAGGTGATGGTGTTTGCCATCTCTGACTTAGGACACTTTGAGGATTTTTTATGTTCCAAAATAACCAGCCTTGGTGTCGCCATAGACAGCGATTTTAAACTGAACAAACAAATCATCTCCGTCTTTTATCTAAGGTAAAAGCGTTTTTATCGTTTAACCTCTTTGAGCAGGTTTTACTCTTTTATTTCTAGCCGTCTGGACTGCAGCACTTTATTCAGGCATTAGCTAACGAGCTCTCTGCCGTCTGCAGTTAGTCCAAAACGCAGCGGCTCGTCTTTTTAACAGGGACCAGAAAACATCAACACATTACACCAAGTCTTGCATCTCTGCACTGGCTCCTGTTTGTTTTAGAGTTGATTTTAAGATTTTATTGTTTGTGTTTAGAGCCTTGAATGGGATGACTCCTCAATACATCACCGACCTCCTCCAGATTTACTCTCCGCCACGTGCTCTGAGGTCTGAGGGCCATCTTCAGCTAATAGTGCCTAAAACCAGAGGAGACAGAGAGTTTTCTGTAGTTGGCCCCAGACGTTGGAATACTTTGGCCCTCCATGTACGAACAGCCTCCACAGTGGAGGGTTTTAATTCTCGTCTTAAGACCCACTTTTATTCTTTTGGCTTTTAACACCGCAAAATTATCAGACAGCATGGGATTAATTTCCACTGTTATGCTGATGACACTCAGCTATATCTATCCATAAATCCTGATGAATCCAATCAATTACTTCGACTGCAGTCATGCCTTGATGACATCAAAAGCTGGATGACTTTAAATTTCCTGCATCTAAATTCTGACAAGACAGAAGTTGTAATCTTTGGACCAGAGTCCTCAAAAAATAAACTTCTTAATCAATCACTGAATCTGGATGGCATTAACTTGGCCTCTGGTAGTAAAGTAAAAAACCTTGGTGTTATTTTTGACCAAGACATGTCATTTAAATCCCATATTCTTCTTCTAACGTATAAAGCCCTTAATAATCAAGCTCCATCATATATCAGAGCTCTGATTACTCCGTATGTTCCTAACAGAGCACTTCGCTCTCAGACTGCAGGTCTGCTGGTGGTTCCTAGAGTCTCTAAAAGTAGAATGGGAGGCAGATCCTTTAGCTATCAGGCTCCTCTCCTGTGGAACCAACTCCCAGTTTTGGTCCGTGAGGCAGACACCCTATCTATTTTTAAGACTAATCTTAAAACATTCCTTTTTGACAAAGCTTATAGTTAGAGTGGCTCATGTTACCCTGAGCTACCTCTATAGTTATGCTGCTATAGGCTTAGGCTACTGGAGGACATCAGGGTCTAATTTTCTCACTCTACTGATTTCTACTGTTCTTCATTCTACGGTTCTCCAGTTTTGCATTGTATTACATTGAAATGACTGTCGTCATTTCAGCTTTTAACTTTTTGCTCTCTCTCTTTTTCTTCATAGTAGGTACACCTGGTCTGGCGTTCTGTTAACTGTGACATCATCCAGAGAAGACGGCTCACCCGTTACTACCATCTAATGTAGAACAGATTACTAGATCAATGTGTGCTTCTGTGCTTTTTTGTCTCTCTTGTTGTGTCTCTGCTCTGTCTTCTGTAACCCCAGTCGGTCGAGGCAGATGACCGTTCATACTGAGCCCGGTTCTGCCGGAGGTTTTTTTTCCCGTTAATGGGTGGTTTTTCTTCCCACTGTCACTTCATGCTTGCTCAGTATGAGGGATTGCAGCAAAACCATGTACAATGCAGACGACTCTCCCTGTGGCTCTACGGTTCCCCAGGAGTGAATGCTGCTTGTCACGACTTTGATGCAATCAACTGGTTTCCTTATATAGGACATTTTGACCAATCTGTATAATCTGACCCAATCTGTATAATATGATTGAACTTGATTTTGTAAAGTGCCTTGAGATGACATGTTTCATGATTTGGCGCTATATAAATAAAATTGAATTGAATTGAATTGAATATTAAACAGGTTTCCAGAGTTTCCTTTTTTCACCTCAGGAATATCGCCAAAATTAGAAACATTCTGTCCAGGAGTGATGCTGAAAAACTAGTCCATGCATTTGTTACTTCAAGGCTGGACTATTGTAATTCTTTACTATCAGGAAGTCCACAAAATGCAGTTCAAAGTCTTCAGCTGATCCAAAATGCTGCAGCAAGAGTTCTGATGAAAATCAACAAGAGGGATCATATTTCTCCAATTTTAGCTTCCCTTCATTGGCTTCCTGTTAAATCAAGAATAGAATTTAAAATTCTTCTTCTAACGTATAAAGCCCTTAATAATCAAGCTCCATCATATATCAGAGCTCTGATTACCCCGTATGTTCCTAACAGAGCACTTCGCTCTCAGACTGCAGGTCTGCTGGTGGTTCCTAGAGTCTCTAAAAGTAGAATGGGAGGCAGATCCTTTAGCTATCAGGCTCCTCTCCTGTGGAACCAACTCCCAGTTTTGGTCCGTGACGCAGACACCCCGTCTACTTTTAAGACTAATCTTAAAACTTTCCTTTTTGACAAAGCTTATAGTCAGAGTGGCTCATGTTACCCTGAGCTACCTTTATAGTTATGCTGCTATAGGCTTAGGCTGCTGGAGGACATCAGGGTCTATGTCTCTCACTCTGCTGAGTTCTCCAATCTGCATTGTTTGTTGTTATTTCAGCTTTTAACTTTTTGTTCTCTGTCATTTTTCTCTTCATAGAAGGTACACCTGGTCTGGCGTTAACCCCGACCTAAGGTAAAGTGAAAGCAAAAACTGTGTTTGATGAAAGTAAAATGCTCAAATAGAAAGTACTCCTGGATCAACGTGAGCTTCTGAGCTTTCTGTGTCTCTGCTCTGTCTTCTCTAAGCCCCAGTGGGTCGAGGCAGATGAGCGTTCATACTGAGCCTGGTTCTGGTTCTGCTGGAGGTTCTCCTCCCTGTTAAAGGGGAGTTTTCCTCTCCACTGTCGCTTCATGCATGCTCAGTATGAGGGATTGCTGCAAAGCCATCAACAATGCAGACGACTGTCCACTGTGGCTCTACGCTCTTTCTGGAGGAGTGAATGCTGCTTGGAGAGACTTGATGCAACCTGCTGGGTTTCCTTAGAGAGGAAACTTTCTGACCAACCTGGAGGATCTGATGGAGTCTGACTTTGGAAAGAAGCTTGAGATGATGTGATGTGAATTTGTGCTATAGAAATAAAATTGTATTGAATTGAATTATTTGATTGAGGAATGACGTGTGGCATCTGTGCGGTCAGGGAAATGCGTGAGAGTTGAGATACCTGCATTTGACACAGACTGACAGTCGTTGGTTAGGGTTAGCATTAGCTTCCTCAAATTTCCTTATTCATCATCAGTTTAAAGGAAGTGAAGCTAATATTTTTGTTTGTAGAATATGATTTTGTGAAGCTAACGTTAGCTGTGCCCACCACTGCTGGTTCTGTTCTGGGGACTCCTCTAGAACCTCTGAAGATGATTAATAATAAAAGGAAGAACAACCCTGAGCTTCCTCTTCATTAGACAGTCTTCAGTCAGAGGCTCCTTCAGACCCGCTGCACATACAGATCTCTACAGGAAACCCTTCCTGCCTGCAGCAGCAGCAGCATCTACAACAACAATAGGAAGAAACCGGCATAAATATAACACCATCTTATTTTCCTTTGGGATTAATAAAGGATTTTTGAATTCAAATATAGTCATCTTCAGTCTGGGGAGTTTCAGGTAAACTCAGCCTTATCAGCAGAACTGATAAAATATGGAGAGTGACTGAAAGAATGAATGGATGAAAAGAGAATGAGATTATCCAGGTTTATTTGACAAAGGAAATACAGCAATACAGCAACTACAGCTGGTGTTATAAAATGTTATAGGCTGGTTATTGCAAGGAGGAGGTCAAATAAATATTAGCTCAGTTCATGACATTAGTGAAGAGGAAGGGAGGAAATAATGGCTGAGAATGAAAGAGACATTACAACAACAAAAAGGGAACAAGGACTTTATAAATGTAGCATTTATGAGAGAAGAACTAAACCGAGCTGTAAGGAAATCAAGGAAATCAGCTCCAGACAAACACAAGTCAACTTTGTGAGGCATCAAAGGACATTCTGCTGGAATCGTGTCGATTCATAAACCAGGAAAACACATCCAGGGAGTAATAAGCCTGTTGCATTAACATCCAACATGTGGATGTTAATGCACATGTTGGATGTTTCTAGGCACGGATAAAAGTTTCTTTTTAATAGGAAGTTTACTATAAGTCAGAATGGAAAAGAGCTTTTCAGGAAAATATACTGTTTAAAACAAAACACCTTAAGGCAGCATAACAAGCATAGAGAAAACGGGTCGGGGTTCTCTCTTTTTGCAGATGATGGGGCCCATTCGGTTGAGAGGCTGATAGTTTGATTTTGTTGTCAAGAAATTACAAATAAGATTCAATTAAATTTTATTTATATAGCGCCATTTCATGAAACATGTCATCTCGAGGCACTTTACAAAGTCGAATCAATCATATTATACAGATTGGTCAAAAATGTTCCTATATAAGAAAACCAGTTGATTGCATCAAAGTCCCGACAAGCAGCATTCACTCCTGGAGAAGCATAGAGCTACAGGGAGAGTCGTCTGCATTGTCCATGGCTTTGCAGCAATCCCTCATACTGAGCAAGCATGAAGCGACAGTGGAAAGAAAAACCACCCATTAGCGGGAAGGAAAAACCTCCGGCAGAACCAGAACCGGGCTCAGTATGAACGGTCATCTGCCTCGACCCACTGGGGGTTACAGAAGACAGAGCAGAGACGGAGATAAAAAAATTGGTGAATAAATTATGGATTTACGCTCTCAGTTGATTAATCAAAAACGCTTTTCTTCACAGGGAAAATTTGATTGCAAGGAAAATCTTACACTACTATATATTCAACACCTGAAACAAGATAAATACTTTAAACTCCTTGGATTATGGGTTGATGATTGAATTACTGGGTTTTACATCTTCACAAAATTGAGGATGCGAGCCAGCGAGGTCTGAACGCCATGAGGTGTTTAGTTGGACCTGAGCAGGAAGCAGACAGAACCACTTTGGAGGTTAAATAACACAGGATTAACTTGATCAGTGTTAGATTGTGGTTGTGCGGTGCGGGCTCAGCAGCAAGCTCATCTCGTTTAAGATGCATTGAAGCCTGGTCTTCTAGGTTAATCTCAGGAGCATTTAACACAACTTCTCTGAACAGCTACAGGAGAAAAGCTGCTAGAAACCAGGAGGACAGGCATTAAATTACTGGCTTAGTTTGCAGGATGATCATAAAATTAACTGTAGGCTGACAGTAAAACTCCGATTTTACATGGTTGTCAAAAAATAAAACATTTTAATTATAATCAACTGATACAGGCATACGAACGCTGGAGATAGGCACCAGCAACCCCCGCGACCCCATGAGGGATTAAGCGGGTCAGAAAATGGATGGATGATACAGGAATACATTAATAGTTACTACAGTTATAATCATATATATACAGATGCATCAAATTGTTATAGGCTGGTTATTGCAATTTATGTCCAGAATGCAGGAAAAATAATTAAATCATGCTGTCAGTGTATATGGTTCATAACCCAGCCCTCCATCAGGAAGAACAAAGACATTTGACTTAAAATCTCAGCAGCAAATAATAAAATAATAGTAAGAAAATAACTGACTTAATTGACTTATCAATATTTATTGGAATATCTTACAATGACAGATTTAATAAGAATATTGTTGTTGTTTTTAAACATGCTTTATTAAAAACGCCCTTTGGCCCCTGCTCCTCGCCGCTAGGTGGCGGTAGTGCGCAGGGGAGCCGTTTTAAAATAAACCCGGGAAAAAGGAGCCTTCATCGTCGTGTTGCTGCTTCCCCACACCACCGACTTGGACCCGAACCCGTCCAGCATGTCTTCCGTCCAGCACCTGAGGGACTTCATCAGCGAGCGGCTGACCGCTGCTGCGGAGGAGATCTTCGGGGTGTTCCACAGAACCATCGCCCAGTACGAGGAGGAGATGGACCGCCAGCGCAGGCTGCTGGACGCCGCCTGGAGACCCGAGATCCATCTGGACCGGACAGGTGAGCAGCTGCAGGTTGGAAGGTTCTGGACCGGCTCACCTGGCCCGGTTCTGTTAGAGTGAGAGCAGGTGGCTCCTCCTGCATGCTGCCGGTGTGGCGATGAGACGTTTTCTGCCATTTACGACGCCACGCAGCGCTTTACGGCAGCGTTTAAACCCACGGTGCGTTCAGGTCAGCTCGTAGGACTCCGTTTAGGAGGGAAACGTCTTTTAAATGATCAGAACCTTTTTAAATCAACGCATTTTAAACGTCTTTGACTCCTTCAAACTGGCGTCCTGCTGTTTATTAGTGGATTAAATATCAAATCTGACCAACAATAAAATTCAATACAATTTTATTTCTATAGCACCAATTCACATCACATCATCTCAAGGCTCTTTCCAAAGTCAGACTCCATCAGATCCTCCAGGTTGGTCAGAAAGTTTCCTCTCTAAGGAAACCCAGCAGGTTGCATCAAGTCTCTCCAAGCAGCATTCACTCCTCCTGAAAGAGCGTAGAGCCACAGTGGACAGTCGTCTGCATTGTTGATGACTTTGCAGCAATCCCTCATACTGAGCATGCATGAAGCGACAGTGGAGAGGAAAACTCCTGTTAGCAGAGTAACTCACGCAGACAACAGGGGATACTGTTTCACATTCACCAGTTTCTTACAGACTGGCGCATTTTATTTAAACAGACACATGTGCATTCAATCAGTCACTAATTACACTCAGTCACATGACATACACTCTGCAATACGATTGCTTGATTCCAAACTAAATAATAAAAACAAACAAATCAAATATAAATGAGAGCACAATATTTATAAATCTCAACACCCCCACTTGCTCTCTCATTTCTATTTCATTATTTCAATACAGAATTCATACACCAAACATAAATGAGTTAAATTTCATTAACTTGAACTTTGTTGCTGGTTTTGTTAACACATCTGCAACCATATCATCAGTTGGACAGTATTCAAGACGGCTCACCCGTTACTACCATCTAATGTAGAACAGATTACTGGATCAATGTGTGCTTCTGTGCTTTTTTGTCTCTCTTGTTGTGTCTCTGCTCTGTCTTCTGTAAGCCCCAGTGGGTCGAGGCAGATGACCGTTCATACTGAGCCTGGTTCTGGTTCTGCTGGAGGTTTTTTTTTCCCGTTTATGGGTGGTTTTTCTTCCCACTGTCGCTTCATGCTTGCTCAGTATGAGGGATTGCAGCAAAGCCATGTACAATGCAGACGACTCTCCCTGTGGCTCTACGGTTCCCCAGGAGTGAATGCTGCTTGTCGGGACTTTGATGCAATCAACTGGTTCCCTTATATAGGACATTTTGACCAATCTGTATAATCTGACCCAATCTGTATAATATGATTGAACTTGATTTTGTAAAGTGCCTTGAGATGACATGTTTCATGATTTGGCGCTATATAAATAAAATTGAATTGAATTGAATTATTCCAGATTAACTCTGCCCCCCTTTATTACAGATCTCACAAAATGAAATTTAATGTCCACATGTTTACATCGTTGTCTATACACAGGATTGTTTTGCTAAAGCAATGGCACCCTGATTGTCCACAAACACTCTCGATTCATATTTCTGACCATCAATGTTTTCTAACAATTGCTGTAGAAATAAACATTCCTGTACAGTTGCAGCTAAAGCTATATTATACTGTGCCTCACAAGTGGACAGTGCAACAGTAGGCTGTCTGTTGGTCTTCCATGAGACCGGTGGACCATTTTTGTTTAGGCTAACACAGTAACCTGTAGTACTCCGTCTATCAGTTACATCAGTTGCCCAATCCGCGTCACTATATGCATGAATCAAGTTATCATTTTCACCCTTTTTGTAACACAGTTCTTTGTCTTGTGTCCCTATTAAATATCTTAAAACATGCTTGACAGTGCTCCACTGTTCTGTGGTAGGTTTTGTGAAATACTGTGATAGTTTGCTCACCACAAAACTTAAGTCTGGTCTTGTGCATATTGCCAGATAGATTAAACTACCTACTACGTCTCTGTATTCTCTAACATCCCTCACATCCTCAGCGTCATCAGTGTAGTTTCATTTCTGTTCACAAGGAGTTCCTCTGGACTTACAATTTTGCATGTCAAATCTCTCAAGTATTTTCTTAACATACTTATGTTGTGACATTTTAACACAATCACAATCTTGCTCGTAATTAATACCAAGAAAATGTGTTAATTTTCCCAAGTCCTTCATTTTAAATTTTGCATTGAGTGTCTCTTTTACATGATTAAGTACATACATGGTGTTTGCTGCAATAATCAAGTCATCAACCCATATGATTATGAAAACTCTATCAGTTTCTGTAACTTTTGAGTAAACACAATGATCAGCTGGGTTTGGAACAAATTTCATTTCACAAAGATACTCATGCAACATTTGGTTCCAGTTTCTGCCCGACTGTTTAAGTCCATAAAGTGATTTTTCCAACTTATACACCAGTTGTGTATTGTGTGATTTTATCTCATAACCTTCTGGCTGTTTCATATAAACGTCACATTCTATTGGCGCATGTAAATATGCGGTGGTCACATCCATTTGATGAACGATCTAATTTTCCTGCACTGCCTTCTGTATCAACACTCTGATGCTCGTCATACTGGCAGTTGGAGAAAAAGTCTCATCATTTTCACACATTTCTGGCTCTTTCACTGTCCGGTTCCTGAGAATTTTGCACATTAATTTCAGGATCTTCTTTTTCCGATTCTCTCAGATTATTCCTAACCCTAAAATCGTCATCAATCGGTATCTTGTCCGTCTCAGTACTCATTCTGGGTAAAAAGCCATGGACAATGCAGACGACTCTCCCTGTGGCTCTACGGTTCTCCAGGAGTGAATGCTGCTTGTTGGGACTTTGAAGCAATCAACTGGTTTCCTTATATAGGACATTATGACCAATCTGTATAATCTGATTGAACTTGATTTTGTAAAGTGCCTTGAGATGACATGTTTCATGATTTGGCGCTATATAAATAAAATTGAATTGAATTGAATTATTCCAGATTAACTCTGCCCCCCTTTATTACAGATCTCACAAAATGAAATACACTCTCGAGGCAGATGACCGTTCATACTGAGCCTGGTTCTGGTTCTGCTGGAGGTTTTCCTTCCCGCTAATGGGGAGTTTTCCTCTCCACTGTCGCTTCATGCTTGCTCAGTATGAGGGATTGCAGCAAAGCCATGTACAATGCAGACGACTCTCCCTGTGGCTCTACGCTTCTCCAGGAGTGAATGCTGCTTGTTGGGACTTTGAAGCAATCAACTGGTTTCCTTATATAGGACATTATGACCAATCTGTATAATCTGATTGAACTTGATTTTGTAAAGTGCCTTGAGATGACATGTTTCATGATTTGGCGCTATATAAATAAAATTGAATTGAATTGAATTATTCCAGATTAACTCTGCCCCCCTTTATTACAGATCTCACAAAATGAAATACACTCTCGAGGCAGATGACCGTTCATACTGAGCCTGGTTCTGGTTCTGCTGGAGGTTTTCCTTCCCGCTAATGGGGAGTTTTCCTCTCCACTGTCGCTTCATGCTTGCTCAGTATGAGGGATTGCTGCAAAGCCATGTACAATGCAGACGACTCTCCCTGTGGCTCTACGGTTCCCCAGGAGTGAATGCTGCTTGTCGGGACTTTGAAGCAATCAACTGGTTTCCTTATATAGGAACATTTTTGACCAATCTGTATAATCTGACTGATTTTGACTTTGTAAAGTGCCTCGAGATGACATGTTTCATGAATAGGGGGTTTTCAGCTGACGTCACGCTCACGTGACTACTCAGCGCGTCCGCCGTATTGGGTGGCAGTCGTTTCGCACCGTTGACCCGCATTGTATTACGCCTTAGGCAGTATTGGAAGTGAACAATGGTGAAAACGTGTTTAATGGTTGGTTGCACGGCCCGTGGAGGTGGAGATCAACGCTCTATCGCCTACCAGCCGTGATAGTGAATCAGTGCGAAAAAACAAAACAGCTCTCTGAACAACGCCGTCACCTATGGCTGACACGGATATCCAGGTCCGATTTGGACGGTGTTAAGCTGGAATACGCCAGAGTCTGCGGTGCTCACTTTGTCACAGGTAATTAACTGTTAAGTATGTAAAACATGTAAACCTTTGCTGTATTGTGGGCTGTAACAGCGCAACACATGATCGCCATGGGAAAAACATAGAAACGGGTTAATTTTCCACCGCTTTCCTGCCTGGAGGCGCAACCACGGAGAACAACTGTTATAGATAACAAAGAGTCGTCGGCTCGCTTGGATCGCGGCTGTAAGACGACCTAACATAACTTTCCACAGTATCCCGATGTCAATGAGAGTGTGTTCTAAACGTTTGAAACACATAGCAGTTAGTTAAAAGTACATTACATGCGTGAGTGGTTGTTAGCACTAACGGTTAGCATGTGCCAGAGCCCGTCTGAGCGCAGCTTACCTTTGAACGAGTTGCTGTGTTCCCACTGTTTGCTGGCTTTAAGATCTGCAGCTCCTGAACCCATCCATTCGTAAACTGCACATGAGACTCCAAGGACTTGTAGCTTCAGAACTGTTCTGAAGTATAGGCGCTCACACCACAAACAAGGTAGCCGAAGACGTCTGATATGCAAAGTGACGTCCGCGCTACTTCCGGGTTACGTCGGTAGGCTTTTACCGGCGTAAATACGGTAAATACAACTTAATTTTGCACTGGTCATTGTTCTGATTAAATAATTAAAGCCGCGAGCGGTTTTAATTATTTAATTATCAGCCCTGCAGCCAAGCGCCTTCGCGCACCGCCGGCAGTCAGCCACCGCAGAAGCATGCGCCGCATTTGCGTCGGATTGTTTACATTTTTACCATCTTATTAAAACTCACCCGTCCACGTATGATGGCGATTTCCTTGATGTACATAACTTCGACATCTCGTACCCAACCAGATGTGAACTGGTTGTGAGCCTCTAGACCCTTGTAAGCTCTCATTTCCTCAAGAGTGTGCAGAGGGTTTTCACTGAACACCAGGTAATGCACTATGTCGCCGTGCTCTACATTTGGCCAATCATCAGGATTACGGCTAAACAAGGCACCGTGGAGGGCATAGGGGTCCATATGGTCGATCACGGAACATTTCCTCAGATAGACGTCCTTATCTGGTCGCTCTAGCGTGCTGGCGTACTTATCCATTCTCGATACGAAAATACGTGTAGGACAACTAGAGATAAGGAAGTGTGACACCCAATATGGCGGACCGGAAGTTGGCCAGTGACGTCAGTGAAAACCCCCTATTGGTGCTATATAAATAAAATTGAATTGAATTGAATGAAAAGATAATGATAATGCATATTTATGTCCGTCTTTAGACATTGGATCTATAGGTCCTGCTAGATCCTGTGTACCATTTCTAAAGCTGCTTTGGCTCTAGCATCAGGCTCTCGATTTCTAGTCTCAATAAACTTTCCTTGTATGCAAATTTCACACGGTGGGGTACGTTTGTCTTCTCTATTCCTAATTTGCATAGCGTTCACAACATTCTCTAATTTAATTACATCTCCATAGTTGCAATGACCTAGTATCTCATGCCATGTCTGCAAATCATAACATTTCCCACGTTGGTCGTCACATTCATTGTCTATTGTGTGCAAATAGTAGTTTATTATGCACATGTATGGGAAATTCAGTACTGTCTTTATGTAGCAGAACGTTCTTCCCCTCTCTGAAGATCACGGTTGCTCCGTTTGAAGTGGCTGCCTTCACAGAGAAGATGTCCTGTGGATATGTAGGGATGTACAGCGCGTTCCTAGCTCCAGTGCTGTCCACTAAACACACTGCAGCTTCTCCTCTGCTTTTAGCCACTCCGTTGCACCTCGTACCATCAGCCAATTCCACACAGTGTGTGTCGGCTTGGAAACTGCTGTCAAACCATGGAAACTTTGTGATGTCTGTGATGATGTGTGAAGTTGCACCTGCATCCACCATTAGGCCTCTTCTTTCATCCTTACGTCTCCACCTCTCAGCGTCACTTGCCCGAAAAACATATTCCTTGTCATCCGGCTCCTCTGACACTTTTCTTGCGCCATCCTGTGGTTTTCTCCTTCTGCAGGTTGCATCGCGGTGTGCAGCACTTTTACATTGACTGCACCATTGTTTACGTCTGCACGTGCTTGCTTTATGGCCTTTTGTGCCACACCTGTAACAAATAATGTCAGTACTTGCAGCCACACAATCATCCAAAGTAACTTTGGTTCCACTTCCCAGCTGTGTTCTTGCCTTCATTACGTTATCCCCAGAAGTGATTGTCCGCATATTTTCTATATCCTCATAACTTCGAAGTCTTGTTTTAATTCGGCAAAAGTCATCTTAACACCACTCTGAGTAACATGGATAATAAAAGGCTTAAATGTCTCTGGAAGTCCTTTCAAAATCATTGTGATCAAAAGTTCGTCACTCAGATTCTCACCTGCATTCCTTAAAGCAGTGATTGTAGTTTCAGCTCTGATGACATATTCTGTAACACTCTCACTCGTCAGTTTTTGCAGTGAGGTTAGCTCTGTATACAGGCTTATTACCCGGGGGGCCTTCCCTTTTCCAGCATAATATCCACGTAGAATCTGCAGCGCTGCACGTCCGTCATCTGCTGCTTCTCTCATGACCAGCGACAGGCTTTTGTCATCCAGGAACTGGATCAGCTCAGCATAGGCTTCACCGTTTTTCGTCTCGTCATCCTCATCTTCGGCAGAAGGTTCATTCAAAATAGTCCCTTTAAGTCCTTGCAAACAAAGATGACCTAAAAACTTCGTCTCCCATAGCTCATAATTCTTCTCATCTCCGTCAAAAACAAGCCTTGACCAGCGGCTCGTGGACACCGCCCGCTGCTCTTGTGTTTCTGCTCATGTTTGTAGCTCCGAGTCTCACAAACTTCAGCTCGGGTACACACTTTTTCGTTGCGACTTA
Organism: Fundulus diaphanus; assembly: GCA_037039145.1. NCBI lineage: Eukaryota > Metazoa > Chordata > Actinopteri > Cyprinodontiformes > Fundulidae > Fundulus > Fundulus diaphanus. The sequence goes on from CM073122.1 coordinate 1,479,728, forward strand.
ACACCCGTATCCTGGGCCCATAACCTGTTAGCAGAGTAACTCATGCAGACAACAGGGGATACTGTTTCACATTCACCAGTTTCTTTCAGACTGGCCCATTTTATTTAAACAGACACATGTGCATTCATTCAGTCACTAATTACACTCTGCAATACGATTGCTTGATTCCAAAATAAAAAATAAAAACAAACAAATCAAATATAAATGAGAGCACAATATTTATAAATCTCAACAACTCCCCTTTAACAGGGAGGAGAACCTCCAGCAGAACCAGAACCAGGCTCAGTGTGAACGCTCATCTGCCTCGACCCACTGGGGCTTAGAGAAGACAGAGCAGAGACACAGAAAGCTCAGAAGCTCACATTGATCCAGGAGTACTTTCTATGTTAGATGGTAATAGAGGATGATCTGCCTCCCCTGATGATGTCACAGCTAACAGAACGCCAGACCAGGTGTACCTTCTATGAAGAGAAATATGACAGAGAACAAAAAGTTAAAAGATGAAATAACAACAAACAATGCAGATTGGAGAACAATTATTGAAGAGGTTCATTGTTCGTTGTGGGGTTGGGTTAGGTAGCATGAGGGGCTGTCCTTCTGCAGAAGCTGGCTTCTGTTTAGCTTTTGTTCACACAAACTCTGAAGTCTGGTTTGGGTGGTCCGTAGGATCTGTAGGTTCTGTTGGATCCCTAAACTCTGTGGTTTTCCACCAGGTCCAGCAGCTCAGCTCTCCCATACTTCATTAATGCTTGGAGCAAAAACTTGAAGGCGAACATAATGAGCCAAAAGCCTCAGGCTGCAGCAGGAACCCACGCCGCCATCTTGGAAAAAGAGGCTTTATTACTTCATTAGATAACTTTGAGTTCAGTTTTACAGAACTAATAATTTTTTATCATGTGATTTGATGTTCTGCTCAAGAGTAAAAAAACAAAAAGCGTCTAAATGACCACCTGAAGGACTAATTCTCTTTACTTCTATTTTTATTTCAAATCCTCTGCTGCTGACCAGTTAATCGACTCTTTCCTGTTTGTGCATCACAATAATTTGTGTTCTTTCTTCCTGCAGAGCTTCCTCTGCATTTTCTCTGTGAGACAGAGAAGGTTCCTACAGACCTGCAGACCAGGACCCAGGAGAAATGTTCTAATGTGGACCCAAAGGAACCAGAAGGTACAGAGGCTGAACCAGACGTTCCACAGATTAAAGAGGAAGACAAGGAGCTCCTCATCAGTCTGGAGGAAGGGCTCGTGGTTCTGAAGGAGGAAGCTAACTTCCCGCCAAGGAGTTCCTCTCGTGAAGGAAGTTTGAAGGTTGAACCAGAACCGGACCGGGACCAGCTGCTGTCCGAGAGAAAACATGAAGCTGAAGGCCAGGATCAGAATGGAAGCTGGTCTGAAGACCATGGATCACCTGGAAGTGCCGCGCTGCAGCAGGCGAAGAGCCAGAGCGCACCTGACGGGGCTCTGAAATGCGACCTTTGTGAGAAAACCTTCAGCAGTGCCTCTAAACTGTTGTCCCATCAGAGAATCCACACGGGTGAGAAACCGTACTCCTGTAAAAGCTGTCAGAAGGTGTTCCGAGAGAAGCACAACATGCTGGTCCACATGCGGACGCACACGGGCGAAAAGCCGTACTCCTGCAAAACGTGCGGCCGACATTTCCGCTTCAGAAGCAGCTTCCTGATTCACAGCAGGACCCACTCGGGCGAGAGGCCGTACTGCTGCGGCACCTGCGGAAAAATGTTTTCCTGTCAGTCGTCCCTGAAGAAGCACACGCTGATCCACACCGGCGAGAAGCCGCATTCCTGCAGGACCTGCGAGAGCGGCTTCAGCAGCCGCAGCGGCCTGCTGCGCCACATGAAGGTCCACGCCGGGGACCGGCCGTACCTGTGCCAGATCTGCGGCAAAGGCTTCACCGACGGCAGCCATCTCCGCACGCACACGATGACGCACACAGACGAGAAGCCGCACAGCTGCGCCACCTGCGGCGTGCAGTTCAGGCGCAGCTCCACTCTGGCGCAGCACGTCAGGAACCACACAGACGACAGGCCGCACTTCTGCAGAACCTGCGGGAAGACCTTCTCCAAGAAGTCGGCGCTGAACAAGCATGCGCTTGTCCACACGGGAGTGAGGCCGTATGCGTGCGACACGTGTGGCAAACGGTACTTAAGGAGGGATCACCTGAGGCGACACATGAAGGTCCACACGGGACAAGCTGCCGCTGTGAGACGCCTGCAGGAAGGAACCGGTGTGGTGGCAGAAAACGGTTCATCAGGCCTTAATGCCGCCCTCCAGCTGTAACAGTCCAACGGTTTATTTTCAGTTTCATTTAAAAGTCAGGACTTTCAGCACTGATGAATGGATGGAGTCTTAAACTGGACATGTTCTGAATCTGAATCCTGGATGTTCTGAGAACTTCTGGGCCAGGTTGATTCTAGTTCTTCGCTTGTGTTCCTCATCTCTGAATATTTTCCTTTCTATTGGAGGTCTGGGCCTTTTTAATGGCACGGCTCATCGTGATGGATTTCTTCCTAAAATGAGCAGAAAAGAGCTATTTTCATTTTATATCTGTTAGAATCAATGTTTTCTTATGAATAAAGCAGCTCACATGTTTTTTGTCCTGGGATCTAAGGTTTAGCTTGAGTGTGAGCACGAGTTACTGCTTATTGTTCATCTGAATTGTTGTAAATGTTCCTGCTGAAGCAGAGAAATTGTCTGGAGTGGAGTTTTTCTAATTCTGTTTTTGGGGATTATTTAGAGGTAATTATTTTTCTTGGCAGTTTGTTTAGAGATGTATTTAGAATTATGTTAACAGATTTTTTGTATGACCTCTATAGAGAATTAGCTCTGGGAAAATGTAGTTAATAGATGCTGAATAAAAATCTTAAAGGATAAATGTAGCTCTCTGTCTATATGGATATTTAATGGGTTTAATTTTATGGATGATAGAGTAGAAATAAAGTGCATTTTGGGTGTTAAATCGCCGCAGCTTGTTCCCCTCCAGGCCTGCAGGGGGCGACAGAGGCAGCATGTAGGCAGCCGCCGGTCACGTGATGTCAACAGCTAGCGGCTAGCCTCCATTGTTGTGTTGCTGCTGCTCGGTACCGCGAGCGACTTGGACCCGAACCCGTCCAGCATGTCTTCCGTCCAGCACCTGAGGGAGTTCATCAGCGAGCGGCTGACCGCTGCTGCGGAGGAGATCTTCGGGGTGTTCCACAGAACCATCGCCCAGTACGAGGAGGAGATGGACCGCCAGCGCAGGCTGCTGGACGCCGCCTGGAGACCCGGCGGCAGCCTCCAGGAAGCAGGTCAGCAGCTCCGCAGAGGGCCCGCGGGTCTCCGAGTCCGGCCGGGAGCGGCTCGGTGTGGTGGGCTGTTCTCTGGCAGAACCAGACGTCCTGGTCCTCATCAGGCTGGAGCTCCTGTGAAGGTCACAGGAAGCCCCGCTCGGCCTCATTGGGCCCCGGGACAGAACCTGGGACCCAAAGACAGAGTAGAGCTCCGCAGCGGGTCCGCTCCTTCACAGCCAGCCGGTGGAGTAACCGCCTGGAGGAGAAGGCGGCAGTGAAGGCGGGGTTTCCCTCCTAAACGGAGGCCACCATGTTTGGTGGGGGTCTGGGTTAGTAGCGATCAGTTGGTTACTGGTAGTAATAATAAAAATAATAATACATTTTATTTACAGGTATAAGCAACATGGTCATAGTTGGTAGTTTATATGAAGGGCAGCTCTGGGTCAAAGCGGGCTTCATAAATGGGTCCTAGAGATGATGCAACATTTGAGCAGGTTTGCTTAATATCCAGGTGAGACTGATCACTCCAGGTAGCCAGGTGTGTATGACAAGCCCATTACGAGCCCAGACCCAATCAGAACACACCCATCACATGTCGGCTTGGAACGCCTAGAGTATAAATATTGTTATAAATATTCAACGTATCTATGAAATATGAAGACTGTCCCACAAGTCAAAAACGGTTGGAGACCAGAAATGTTTTCTTCTTTAACTGAAGTGTTTTATTCCCAAATAAGCCATAAAAGCCATTTCATTCCTTTTCTCTGTGAGATGATGAATTATAAAGAGGTTCTGATCCCAGCGTGGAAATAACGGGACCGATCAGAACCGATTATGGACACATGGATTTGATGTGGTCCAGAATTGGTTCGTTAAAACTCTTCATCGCCATCAATGAAACCTGTAGCAGCGATTGCTGCTATACTAATAATAATCATAATCAGACATACTTTAATAGTTTAATAGTTATAATAATGATGATGAATAGTATAAAGTTGAGACGCAAATTTTAGGGTAAAATTGATGCATGAAAACAAAGAAAAGTTTTTTAAAACTGATGGAGCCTAGTCTTTATTCACAGTTTGCTTTCCAGCCGGTTTCTGGGTTCCTATATTGCTTTATTTTGGTTTTATGGGTTTTAGCTGTCAGACATAGACACTGCTTTGGGCTCAATTAAGCAGATTTGGGCCCAATTCAATACAATTTTATTTCTATAGTTCCAATTTTCAAGACTCTTTCCAAAGTCAGACTCCATCAGATCCTCCAGGTTGGTCAGAAAGTTTCCTCTCTAAGGAAACCCAGCAGGTTGCATCAAGTCTCTCCAAGCAGCATTCACTCCTCCTGAAAGAGCGTAGAGCCACAGTGGACAGTCGTCTGCATTGTTGATGGCTTTGCAGCAATCCCTCATACTGAGCATGCATGAAGCGACAGTGGAGAGGAAAACTCCCCTTTAACAGGGAGGAGAACCTCCAGCAGAACCAGAACCAGGCTCGGTGTGAACGGTCAATTAAAGTGGTCTGGGCCCAGTTGAGCGGGTAAATGCTGACTTTCACCTGTTTGTGCATCAGAATGTGAACTCTGATCTGACTCGGCTCGTTTTCTCTCTTCAGACCCGTCACAGACTTTTCCCTATGTGGCCGAGGAGTTTCCTGCACACCAGCACCTCACGACCCAGGAGGAGATCTCCGGCCTGGACCAGGAGGAACCAGCACCTCCACGGGTTAAGGAGGAAGGCGAAGAGCTGCGCATCAGTCACGAGGAAGAGCAGCTGGGGCTGAAGCAGGAGGCCGACCCGCCGATGGGGGCTCCGGCTTACGAGGGAGGTTCTCACAGCGAACCAGAACCAGGCAGCTTCCTGTTTGACAACGTCTCTGCGTCCGAGAGCCGGGATCCGGGAGGAAGCTGCTCCAAACCCTCAGAATCTGCTGGAAACCCAGAGCTGAACAGGAGCAGGAACAGTGAGAACCAGAGCAAAGCCGACAGGGCCGACTGGACTCTGAAATGCGACGTCTGCGGCAAAGCGTTCAACAAGGCGTCTGAGCTGAGAGCCCATTACCGCATCCACACGGGCGAGAAGCCCTTCTCCTGTCCCACCTGTCAAAAGGCCTTCACCTTCAAGTCCAACCTGCGCGTCCACATGAGGACGCACACCAACGAGGCGCCCTTTTCCTGCCAGACCTGCGACAAGGTGTTCAAGCACAGGAGCAGCCTGATGGTGCACTGCAGGAGCCACACGGGGGAGAGGCCGTACGTCTGCGCCACCTGCGGGAAACGCTTCACCGACAAGTCCTCGCTCAAGCAGCACTCGGTCACGCACACGGGCGACAGGATGTACTCCTGCGCCCTGTGTGGGCGGGGCTTCAACAGGAGCAGCTACCTGCTGCAGCACATGAAGGTCCACACGCCAGAAAGCTTCTCTAACGTCACTTAGAGCCGGGCGGCGTTCAGAATTATCAATATTCATCATTAATTATAAATATTCAGTCCTCTCTCCACAGGAACGTCCCATAATATGCAGACGCTGCCGTCCTAGAATGATCTCAGTGAATAAAATACACAGTTCTCCTGATATTCATCTGAGGAGCTCCTCTTTCTCCAGGAATCATGACATCATCAACAGCTCAGCAGAAACCGAACCCGAGCCGGGAGGAACCAGAACTCTGGACCTTCTCATTGCTGAGGAAAGAGACACGGTCAAAGATCTTCTCCTCACCGGATGCTCCTACCTGCTGGGAACTTCTGTCCTGTTGGGGAACGGCGGCCCGATGTCTGTCTGATTGTTTTGGTCAGAAGAGAAACAATAATAAAGGATTATAAAATAAAGGATTATAAAACTTTGGTTTTCTGAAACGTTGAGAGTGTGAATGTCTGCTGCAATAAAACATCTGTGATCTTTACCCGCCCAGCTGACGTTTAGCGTCGGACTGTTTCATCAGCGGCATTAATCTGTGAATACGGGATGTTTCTGGCTGCTCTACATAATCTGTTTAAATTAGGATTTATGTGCAGAAAGTGGAAAACGTTCATATGAAAGTGGCAAAGCAACGTGTCTGCAGCTCAGACCCTGCAGACAGGAAGTGACCTTCTGCTGGTTCTGTCCTGAGCTGCTGGGATGAGACCCGGTCCAAACACCTGGAGCGTCTGGTGCTGCTTCTACTTTAACGTTGGATCACATGGATCCTGGTTGGTTCTGCGTCAGATTCAACCACTGAGCTCGCTGCAGGTTAACCTGAACGGCCTCTTCAAGCTTCCCTGAGGCGTTCACACCTTAAAGTTTCAGTATTTTCAGGTTACCCGACCAGAACCAGAACATCTACCACAGGGAGAGAACCTCTGACGGCGTTCAAAGCTCCCAGAGGAATGAAGAAGATTGGAAATGATTAAAATAAAGATGGAGCTCCACCATGTTCCTGAAACCCAGTGAGCAGAACCCGTTCTGCTCACTGGTTCTGGACCCGCCTTCTATGTCGGTCGCTAACAGAACTTTTTGGGTTTATCAGCTTTACAATGGATAAAATAATTATAGCTGCACCTTCATCTGTGGAGCAAGAAATGCAGAAACGGACCCTGATGGCCCGGGTTCTGGACTGATCTGGGCTGGACCGGGTTTAAACAGTCAGGCTCAGAATTATTCATACCCCTGGTGGATTTAAAGATGAAATAATTTTCATTATAGTTAAAAGTTTGTAGTGAAATGAGACGAGAGTCTAAAATCAAACAGGATCTAGTTTTAGTAAATATTTCTGCATTTGTTCCTTTTTTAATAGTTTTAAAAATAGTTTTATAAACTTTATGAATCATTTTGATAATTTCACATCCTGAAGCTTTAAAAGCCTGAAAACGTGTTTCTCCTGATGAGAAACGGAAGAAAAGTTCCTGATCCAGACCTCAGCTCTTCAAGCATTTTCATCTCCAGACGTAGAACAGAACCACAGAAGAGTCTCAGAGGACAGCAAATAGAAAAGTAAACGTTTTATTGTGAAATGAGTAACTTTGCTGAGTAAAGTGCATGAAAACATGAAGATGAGCAGAACTTCTGCTCTCAGAGTTTTACAGCAGCAGCTTTTCTAGCCGACAAACTGAAACCAGGAGGAAGAGTTTCTGTAAAATCCTAAACGATCCGTTAAAGTTGTGAATCGGTCCCTCAGCGACTCGTCCAGCGGCTCTTTAAAAACATCCTTTACATCAAAGTGATTCTGGCTGCACAAACGGACTCGGTTCTGATCCGGGTTCAGTGCAGGCGTCTCTCTTTGCCAAACTCTCTCTGTAGTTTCTGGGTCCAGCTCCCGCTGGGATCCAGGCAGAACCGCTTCTTGTTCTGAGTGGTGACTCTGCAGGAGAACAACATGCAGACGGTTCAGAACACCGGACCAGCGCACAGAACCCCCAGCTTCTGGGTCTGAACTGTTACAACAAGACAGAACCAGCAGCAGCTGGACTGAGATGAAGCTGCAGTGGAGAAATGTGGGAGAGCTGAAGGTGTGAGTCCAGCAGCAGAGACAAAGTCCAGCTTCTGGAGCGACGGCCCGCTTTCAGCACCAGACACCAGGGACGTGCAGAGGGGGGGGCGGAGGGGGCTTGAGCACCTGCCCCTTTGCCCCCTGGTGCCCAAAGTGCCCTTTTGTCAGTGTTTTTTTTGTTTTTGTTTTTTTTTTATTTTTTATTTTTTTTATTTATTATTATTTATGTGTGTGTGTTTGTTGGTGTGTGTGTGTGCATGATGCATGTCCAAAATAATAATAATTTAGATCTACCCTGGCTGGTTACATGATCCACATAACGTGCCCTCACTCTGCCCTACTTTTCCTCTCGCAGCTCCCTTCTCCGCTGCCTCGCGCTGCCTGGTCTGTCCTGCCCCTTTAAATCTGCAGCACACTTGACTGTGCTCTGTGCTGTTTAACTCCACTGTCATTGGTTATACTGCTTTAAATCCCGCCTTCACTCTTTCTGATTGGCTGTTTTCTAGTGCGTCTGTGTGGGTGCTTGCTTGGAGCGGAGATTTCAGTTTTGATTCATACAGGGATACCGCGGCCGGTTACCACAATCAATACTAGGCTACGAAACTAGTCCCATTTAAGAAACTAAATATTATCTGCAGTAAAATAGGTGAAAGCTGCTGAGTGCAGTTCTGTAAAGAAGCAGGCGGGAGAGTTTTGATTTATGGAACTTGTAAGTAACCAACATTAGCATCTCAAAATAGCATCTAATTCTGAAGTAGAATGCATTTATCAACAGAAACCTAATCTGTTTTCTAAAACTAAATATTCTGTGCCAGGCAGGAGTTCTGAAGACTGCTGGAAAGATGGAAAAGCAAAGACTGTAAGCTTAGACTATTAAAAATTCAGATTCTTAGCCACAGCTGCCTGAAAAAGAAAAGGTGAGGGTTTCCCTTTTACCAATATTTCGTTGTCATTATTGCTTTCATTTTTTGTTGACCCTTTGATGCAGTTCAGGTATAAATAGCAGGTGATATTTCTTTTACATGATATACAACACAACAAGACTATATGCTGCCTAAACAACTGCTATATTTTGTTTAGACTTTTGCTTATTTATAATAGCATAATTAGGATTTCACAAAATGATAGTGCTATTTATTTCTCTATTTTTACTTCTAGAATTAGAATTACGACAAATAATTATCGTACAAAGCTTTCCACACTGTCCATTAGTAAATTAATACAAACCAGGGTCAGAGCTAGACATTCTTATCATCAGGGGCTTAGCCCAAAAAATATTACTTCATTACGAGGGTAATTTGGTACACCAAAAAAGTAAAAATGATTTAATCTGTTGATGTTGTCGTAAAATGTATTTAATATAGGCCTTAACATATCTTAACGTTTAATCTGCTGTTCTTTAATAGTCTTACTAGTATATACCAATAGTATGTTGTTCTCATTTGAGTGATGAAATGGACAACCACTCATGTAACAGATCAGTTTTAGTGTCACTAATCTTACTCAAAGTACTGTATTGGGTCCTCCATGCTCCTTATGTATAAAGGTTTACTGCACATTTAAACATTGAAATCTCACTATTGTTAGGGAAATAATTAGTTGTCTCAGAGGATGTATGTAAGGAGAAGCTGTTGTCTACACTTCAGATATATGATGTAAGAAATGTGTTTGGAATGTTAAGATAAATTACATAAAATGGGCTAAGGAGAACATCTACAACCCAGTTGTACATTTGTTGAAGTTTGAATTTAGTATTTGAAATGCTGTCAGTGTCAGTGACGCTTCTACTTCCAGTGCAGAGTAAATACAGTACATGTATTTGCAGTCCCTTGAATGTATAATTTTGCTGTTTTATGATGCAGACAGAGTATCTTAGATTAAAAAAAAGGGTGGGGTTTATCTCTCCACATTTCCATATCTTCAAAAGAAAATAGAGGATATATCTAGATAACAGACATATTTTGAATATATTTGGTTTAATTGATAAGTTTTTACCATCTGTCTCTGTTGCTGGTAAGTTCAAATGCAAACTTTTTCAAAGTGGGAAAAAAGCCCCAATTCAACGTTCATCAGATCGGAAGCTGCTTTATAATTTATAATAATAATTGAACTTTATTGATCTCACAATGGAGAAATTCACTTCTGCATCTTTACCCATCCCCTGGGGGAGCACTGGGCTGCCACTGTGCGGTAACCTGACTCACGGCAGATGTATGTCGCTCCGCGTAGCTTCACTCACATATGTGAGTGAACTCACGTACATCTGGCGTGAATCAGGTTACCTGTGCGGTGCCAGGGGAGCAATGGGGGGTTAAGGGTCTTGCTCAGGGACCCAGAGTGGTAGTCTGTGGGAGTTGAACTCAGAACCTCTGGGACCCAAGCTCAATGCTCTAACCACTAGGCCACCAGATTAACAAAAAGCATCTGGTGTGTGTCGTGCTTATAAAATTTGTATAAATGTAGCAAGAAATACTGCTTTTTTCTTTAGACAGAAGAAACGCGTCCTGACGCTCAAGTCAAGCATAAAGAAATAGGAGCATGCATACTGCGTAGGACCAATGATGTCAGACCAATGAAGTGTCCCTAGGGTTGAAGTTTAAATTAAACCTACACCCTTGATTCCATGTTACATTCTTCATAGTATAGGTTGGTACATTTCAGCCGGATGTATAGCAAGGTATGTTTCTGTATCGTGTTTTAAATCCGTGGCCCATGTGCCCTCTTTTAACTTTGAGCACCTGCCCCTCCAACGGTCTCTGCACGTCCCTGCCAGACACTAATACTGGACCAGATCAGGGAACCCGGTTCTAACAGGTTCTGCAGTCGGGGTGAACTCACATGACGGAGTGGAGCATGCAGTGGCTCGGAGACATCTGCAGGTCCTTCACCTTCCCTACAGGAACCGTCACGTTGCTGTGCTGAGAACAGCAGGAACCCTTGGACAGCAGCTGTGGACCGACTGGACCTGAGGAAACAAGCAGAACTTCAGACACCGACCCGGCTCAGAGCCACACGACCCACAGGCGGCACCAGCAGAGGTCCTCACTTGCAGAGCTGGGAGACAGCAGGCAGAGGAAGGTGAGGAGGCAGAGAGTCAGCAGGATCTTCATGCTTCCTGGATGGAGGTTCTGCCGTCTGGATGGAGGTCTGGAAGTGTGTGCAGGACCGGTCCGACCCGCTGCGTTTATATCCAGCTGACATGTGGGCTGCCAGTGGTTCCTGAACAGTGGTGTTCTCAGAAAGCAGCAGCTTCCTCCCTCCTCTGCTCCTGCTTCTTCTTTCTCTCTCACTCAGGAAGTTTTCTGCTCTCCAGAGAAAAGACCAAGTTTCTGCTAACAGCCTTCCTCAGAACCAGCAGAACCAGCAGAACCTCCATCCTGCGCATGAGGGTACATATGTACGTTAATATGTGTATATGTTATATATGTGTTTGTGTATTTTCTTTTTCTTTCAATTATTTGTTGTATTCTTTGTTTTGTTTTTAATGTATATATTTTTTCAGGACCCCAGGAAGAATAGCTGCAGCATAGCTGTAGCTAATGGGGATGCTTTCAATAAAACTAAAAACTAACTGCTCACATCTTTTTATTTAGGCTCCCCATTAGTCCCTAGCACAGCCAGCACTGTTCTCCCAGGGGTCCTTTCTCGTTATAAAAACACCAGTCAGTAGAAAACTAGCAGCTCATCACGTTCAGCCACTAAGAATAACGCTGAAAAACAACAGAACAGGTAAATACTTTGACTATGCCCACGTTAGGATTATTTCCTCACTAACTAGTGACTTATTCAGATTGTTTTAAAAGAAACATGAGTAGTTATCAGTCTAATATCATGCTGCAAACTATTCCAGCAGCTCGGTATGTAAAAGTAGTTTTCAGGGCATCAGTTCTTGGTGGAGGCAGAGTTAATGTCAGATTAGAGGCTCGTCTCGTCTTCCAGTCGTGTCTGCAGCAGCGAGGCTGTAGTTTAGGAACAGGCCGACGCTTTATGTAACATCCAGATTTCTGTCAAAGCAACATAGAAAAACAGGCCAACCTCAGTTTGACCTTCATCCATGACGGTAAAAGGGACTAAAAGTTTGTCCAGGTCTTTTCTTGCAGCACTCAACCACAAAACAGGACAATAATCCAGAACACACAAAACAAGAAACAAGTTTTCTTGTTCCTGTTGACATAAAATGAGCAATTTCTGATCAATGAAATCATTTTAGTCGCTACATTATTAAAGGCTGCTGTCCATGACAGGCTTTCATCCAAATTGACCCCAAAAGCATTTAAATAAGTTGGTTGATTTGAAATGACTTATTTCACATTTGAGCCCAGAGATTCCTTCATCTTATTGATAGTTATACATCCAGATTTCAGTAACCTGAGTCAGTGAGGAAACAGGACAGACTTCTAAAGATTCTTGTTTATACTGGACAAAGGAGGAAATCCCTAATCAACTTCTTTACTCACTGCATGTACATTAGAAATAAATACAGTAGCATCACTTGATTTAAAGTGTCTGTCTGAAACCATAAAACCCTGAAATTGACCTTTTTGGGTCCAGACAGAGTCTGTGAAGTCCTTAAAGCTGCAGCGGAGAGTCCTGAGAAAACTTGTCCTGAAAATGTGAGCCAGCACACCTTCCAGTCCCTCCGTCTTGCTCCCTGCTTGTTGACTTTCAGACTAAATCCCTTTTCCTGTCACGAGCAACGTTTCCACCACACTTTTTCCTTCCACTGAACTTTCTGTAACCTGTGCAGCTCTCTGCGGGAGGCTGACCCTCCTGCTGAGGTAACCAGCGAACGCCTCAGCAACCACAGAACATATGTGTTTAAAATCCTTATTAATTAGGCCACTCGTGTGGTTGTTTAATTTAATAAGAGGCAATTCCATATCGTCAGATTTAATGAATAAAACAACTTGTTCTCTGTAGAGAACTTTTACTTTGATAGAGACTTTATGCCGTTTCAGGTGCTTTTATTTTGTCGGTTCCTGTATGTTGGTAATTCTTTAGTTTGATGGTGAATGAAACAAATAACGGATTATGGTGCTAAACTACGTTTCAAGTGAATAAAACACATAAAAGGTTTAGAATCAGTTGAAAAGGAGGACTGAGTTAAATATTTGCTTATGAAGGAGTTCTTTTGCACATTTCTATGAACACATGTTTAAGTAATACTGGAAACTTTAAAAATTATGTGTTTTTATATATTTTCAAAGTTTATGTTGGTTGAAGAGCAACAAGTTTAAAATAAAACTGCAGATAAAAACTCTGCAAATTTAATCAATGTGACACATTAGGATGAAATCGTAGAAATTAATTTCATTTTCCAGAAAACTGATTTATTGAAAAGGAAACCCAAGTCTGGACTTTTAAAATCTGTCAACAATGAAGCGCAGAGGAGAGGAAACAGAGAAGTAAATGATTCTGAGAAAGCAGCAGCTTCCTCCCTCCTCTGCTCCTGCTTCTTCTTTCTCTCTCACTCAGGAAGTTTTCTGCTCTCCAGAGAAAAGACCAAGTTTCTGCTAACAGCCTTCCTCAGAACCAGCAGAACCAGCAGAACCTCCATCCTGCTCACAGCTGCAGGAGTCCGTCTCACATTCATGCTCATCAGGTAGTCTTGATCTTCTGCTTCCTGCCTCCTCCTGCAGCTTCTCCTCCTGTCTCCAGATCTCAGGACCATCCGTCCACCAGAGCTCCTGGCTGAAGCTCAGCTTCCATCAGAGCTTCATGGTGAGAGCTGCAGGGATTACTGGGTCGACTCTGCTGCCGTGCAGCTGATGCTCCGCTGGACTCATGAGACCAGATGAAGCCAAACTAGCATCTGCTAAATGCATGAAGGTGGTGGAGCGACTCTGGAGGCGAGAACTTTGGCTTCCTGAGCAGCTCTGGAGATCTTTGCAGGGATCTTCTACAGGGACGTGTTCTTTAATGCAGGAACGTGTTTAAAGGTCTCAGGTTCTTTAGCTGATTTGGACGACTGAGGCAGAGACGGCGCGGTCCGGTTCTGTTGGGCTGTGAAGCAGTTTGTTAATCAGCAACAGCGCCACCTTCAGCTCAGAGACGCTGATGGCTGTAACCTGGTCCAATAGAAACAGGACCCCCATGTTAATCAGGAAGTTCCTCTTCAGTACCAGAACCAGACGCTGGAGCAGAGAGCTGCAGGTCGGAACCACTTCCTGCTGAGGGGGGAGGTCCGGGTCACTGGAACCGCTGCGGTTCTGATCCACGCTGATTAAATGAAACGGTCCTGCTATCAGTCTTAGTATGATGACACAAAGCAGCTCAGACTTCATTAATCCGGTTTAACGAAGCGGTTTTCATAATTAAAATCTGTCTTTAACGAGTTTAATTCTAGTTTCTATTCTTCGATCAGGAATGAAGGATCCTCTTCTGACCTCCTGGACATGGAAACCACAGTTTTTTCTGAAATGTAAATGTTATTATCATGCTAACAGGAAGTTCCGGTTCTGTGAAATCCATCTGATTTTAGCCTTAAAGGTTTCCAAAAAAAGCTTTTTTTGCTCCACGGTTCCAGGGATTAGACGCCACCGTTTAATACGGAACAGAGAAATCAGTGAAACCACGTCTTCCTCCTTCAGGCTGAGCTCACGTCCCACATGAACTTCTTCTTTCGCTCCCAGCTCACATATTTGAGTTAGAACTGCTGTTCTTCATCAGTTATACCAAGACGGGTTCTATTAGAACCTTTCTGGTTCTGGTCATGTGATCCGCTCAGGTAAGGTGAGGCAGATTTATTTCTATAGCCCATTTCAGTACAGAGACAATGCAAAGTGCCTGTGAGGGATTTACCCCCTCACTAACAGATGTAAACAGGCATCTGCTGGTTTTAAAGTAATTGAGTATTTGGGGAAAGGTTTAAGTTTATTTGTATTTGATGTAACTTTATGAACTTGTTTTGTTCTCACCACTCTTTTTTCTTTGAGGTCACCTGGTCAGGTGTTGCCATGGAAGCGCGCCCATGAGCAGTACTAATAAGGACCTGGTGTTGTCAATCAGCCTCATGAGGGAAAATCCATTTGGATTGAGATGTTTTGGGTTTTGTCTAGGATTTGGAGTATTGTTTAGATTTGTTGAAGTTGAATGTAAATTGTTTTTTTTTTGTTTCCTCTAGAGGTTTTAATTTAGTTTGTTCCCTAAATATAAATTGTAATTGTTGCAAAGGTTTTCACCCCTGTTTCTTTTTAGTTGGTACAGGCTGGTGCTTTAAAAGCTGGGTTGTTGCAATATGGGAGAGTCTGTTTTTTTGTTTGTCCTGCACTGTTGGAGAAAGTGGAATCCCTGCTCCTCTGCTGTTTAATTCCCTAAGGTTTTTGCTTTGGCATGCAAATCCTTACAGTGCTTTACATGATTAAAGTTTAGGAAAATAAAACAGAATAAAAGCAAGTTGGAATAAAATGTAGAAACAAAATAAAACATGGAAAATAGAAACTAATAGTAAACATTAAAAACAGTTGCAATACAACTTAAACTAATGATGTTTCAGTAAAACAGTTTAACTAGAACAGTCAAAGTCCTGAACAAATGTGTTTTAATCTTGATTTAAAGGAACTCAGGCTTTCAGCACTTTTTCAGTTTTCTGGGAGTTTGTTCCAGATCAGTGGAGCATAGGAACTAAATGCTGGTTCTGGTTCTTGTTCTGCAGAGTAGACCAGAACCAGAAGACCTGAGTGGTCTGGAGGGCGGTGGTCTCCATCATCTGGTGATCTAACAGAGGATGTTCTAAAATCATTGGGTTCTTGTGCCAGCAGCCTGATCCAGTCCATGCGTGGTGTTGGTTCTCCTCCATGGAAGTGGACTTCCTCACGGTTCTGCCCAATAACTCAGGCATGGATACCAAGTGGGATCCACACGTCCTCCAGGAGAACTTCTCCCAACATTTCCAGATGTGGAAGGAAAAGTTTTTTTGATTAATTTACAGAAACTTAATTTACAATCTGAAAAGTGTGGCATGCATTTGTAATCAGCCTCCAGGAGGAAACCAGCGGTTCTGGTTCTGGTTCTGGCCTCGGGCGTTTATGAGAGAACGTTAGAGCATGGAGAGAGGATGGACCAGCTGCAGACATGGAGGTCAATCATGGCTGACAGGCTGGGCAAGGAGGGCATAGCTCTGGAGGTGCTGCAGAGATCCATTGCTCCGGTGGGACAATCTGTCCACAGGGCAGCTGCTACAGCATCCATGCTCTGAAACACGGCGGTGGCAGCATCATGCTGTGGGACGCTTTAGTTCAGCAGGACCACCCTGGAGGAGAACCTGTTAGAGGCTGCAGGAAACCTGAGGCTGGGGTGGAGGTCCACCTCCCAGCAGGAGAACCAGCCTGAACCTGCAGCCAGAGGTGCTATGGGATGTTTTAGATCAGAGCAGATTCATGGGTTCAAATGGCCTAGTCAAAGTCCAGACACAAAACCAGCTGAGACTTTGGGGAAACACCTGAACTAAAACCTTTGTGAGGCACTTTTTGGCCCTTTTGGAGCTGTTAGATGTCTTCTAGAGAACCTCTGTGTCACGTTTGGTCCACGGATGTGACTAAGGTGAAGGTTCTGCCCCGTTCCTTCGTCACAGACTCACGTTTCATTAACTTTACACCCTGAATATTTCAAAGTATAAGCAGCTGGATCACCGAGGAGGACTCGGGGTCTGGAGGTGAGAACCAGCCTCTTCAACCCCGGGAGGTTTGCTGGTTGGACTCTGAGCAGAACAAAGTCCACAGAAGGGAAAGGAGGAAGTGCTGACAACCACATTCAACACGGATTTTCCTGGTATTTTCAGGATTTCAGCACTGATACCAGAAACATCCCAGGAAACCCAGGTCCTGTTCTGCATTAAACCCTGACCTGATAGGAGGTTCTGATACCGTGTCTGATGATGAGGATCATGATTTTATTTTATCTTTAAAAAGTCACAAGGTCTCAGCATCGTTCCCTCACAGTAGTTTTTATCTCCCGTCTGGTCCTGATGTGGAGGAACAGCTCGTCCTCTCTGGACCAGAACGCCTGAACTCACACCGATCATCAGGTCTCTCACGTCTTCATCAGTGAGAACAAACCATGGAGGTCTAACCTGAGTGCTTCTCCAGGAAAATCCTGCTCAGGTTCATCTGCAGACCCTCCACAGGGCCCTGATGTCCTCCCGCAACTGGACACTAGATGGCGCTAGATGCATGTCAACCCGGTTCTGTTAGTGACTCGCCACCAGTCAGGCTCTGGTTTCTATCCTATTCAATTAATTTATTTATTTATTTAGCTCTAAGTCATGAAACACGTCATCTCAAGGCTCTTTCCAAAGTCAGATTCCATCAGCTCCAGGTTGCAGAGAGGTGCAGATGGTAGCGCTGCTGCCTTAAAGCTCTGGGTTCAAATCCTGACATGGGGTCTGTTTGCGTGTTCTCTATGTGCAGGTGTGCGTTCTCTTTGTTGGGGGAGTGGTGGCCTAGTGGTTAGAGCAGCTTGCACTCAGAGAAGGATGCAAGTACCCGGTTCGATCCCCAGCGCCTGCACTCTGGGTCCCTGAGCAAAACCCTTAACCCCTGATTGCTCCCTGGGCGCCGCACATGGCAGCCCCCTGCTCCCTGAGGTGATGGGTTAAAAGCAGAGAACACATTTCGTTGTAATTTCGATGTAATGTTTCAATGACAATAAAGATGATATAAAAAAAAAAAAAAGGTTGGTCAGAAAGTTTCCTCTCTAAGGAAACCCAGCAGGTTGCATCAAGTCTCTCCAAGCAGCATTCACTCCTCCTGAAAGAGCGTAGAGCCACAGTGGACAGTCGTCTGCATTGTTGATGGCTTTGCAGCAATCCCTCATACTGAGCATGCATGAAGCGACAGTGGAGAGGAAAACTCCCCTTTAACAGGGAGGAGAACCTCCAGCAGAACCAGAACCAGGCTCAGTGTGAACGCTCATCTGCCTCGACCCACTGGGGCTTAGAGAAGACAGAGCAGAGACACAGAAAGCACAGAAGCTCACATTGATCCAGGAGTACTTTCTATGTTAGATGGTAATAGTGGAATAGTAATAGTCCACTGGACCAGCCTGCAGAACCGCTCAGATCGTTTGGTTGCATGACCGAGCTGTGAGACTTGAATGAGGTGCTGTAGGTTTTGAACAGAACCAGTTAGCTCTCTGAGATCAACTGATCAGGTCTGACTGGACTTTATTCTGTGTAGCCAGTCCTAGCACAGCATTTCTGTCAGCTTGAGGTCTGGACTTTGATTAGGCCATTACACCACTTTGATTTTTTTGTTTTCCAGCCCTCATGTTCTGGATCTGCTGCTGTGTTCTGGATCGTGGTTCTGCTGATGCCACAGTTTGGACCAGGCTTCTGCTGTTGGACAAACGGACTCTAGAATACTTTGGTCTTTATGGTCTACTCCGTGGCTGCAAGCGGATCAGGTTCTGTTGCAGCCAAACGGGCCCAAGCCATCAGCCTCCACCAGCTAATAGTCAGGATGAAGCGTTTGTACTGATCCACTCCTTGGTTTTCTCAGCATCTCCTCGGTCCAGAAGTCTGGTCCTTCATCCAGATGCAGCTCTGCTGAAGTTCTGCTGCCATCTTGGTTCTGGAGAGACGAGGCGTATGGGGGTGCTGGAAGATGTGCCTTCAGAGTCTGAGCTTATTCACATTCCCCGGTTCAGGAAACAGTCCCAACGAACACTTTCATGTCAGGATAATTTGTTCTGATTTATTCAAGCGGTTCTGTTTCCAGAACATCCAACTGCACGGATTCTTCAGAACTGGGAGCAGAGGTTGGGATCTTTAGTGATCTGTGTTAATTTACCTGTTTACTGTGTTCTAGACTCTCGCCTCATTAGTCATTCCTTGTTCTCCGGTTCTTAGTTCTCTTCCTGTGTTCTGTGTTCGCTCCGGTATTTCCTGTTTCTCTTTGTAGAGCTGGACGATAATTCAACAACGACGTATATCGATGATAGAAAAAAGGGTCAATAAAAGTTGAATAGAATAAAAGTTTTCCGTCTTTCTATCATGTAGGTTAATATTACATCATTACTTCCTCCCAGCCAATCACAACGCAGACCCAGGAACCAAGCCCCGCCCCCTTCACAGAGTTCAGAGAGCACGCGTTCTTTTTGCTTTTATTAAAAAAACTTGCAGTTTTGATAAAAAGTTGGTTGAATAAAGGTTTGAGTTTGAATTCAGTGTTTGTGTCTTTATCTAAAAATAGGTTGCTAAGCAACAGCATAAAATGGTGAGGGCTGCACTTAAAATAAATGTTTTGAATTTGTTCATAATTATCAGTATTGATCAATATGATTTCTATTTTTATTTTTATCAATATACTTTTTTCTCTATCGTCCAGCGCTGATCCTTTGCTCCTCTGTTCTGCTGCTCCTCATCTTCCTCATCTTCCTCATCTTCCTCTGGTCAACGCGGCAGCTGCTGATGTCTTTCTTCACAGCTCAGGTTCTGTCTTCAGGTTCTGACCCAACACGTGCAGGCTCAGATATTTACATACATTGGAGATTGGAGGCGGCGCTTACCGCTAACCTGCTTCATCTGTTCCAGAACCAGACTTCATGTCGGGATCATTGAGTTGCTGCAAAACCCAACTGGGTCCAAGTCTCAGCCGTCTACCTGCGGCAGAATTTGGAGGTGGCTCAACTTCTTCAATAACTTCATCCCCTTTGTTCATAGCAGCAGAACGCTTGGCAGCTCAGCAGCCCCGCAGCGTGATGCTGCCACCATTTCACAGACACCAGAACCTAATCAGAATTCACTGAGTAACGACAACTTTGAGGTGGAGCTCCTGGGTTCTGGTTTCATTTCTCTGAGCTTCCTGCTCTGACCTTGGCCTGAACCTGCTGGACGTCCATCCTGGAAGCCGCTGAGATGTTCTCCTGGGATGATGTTCCTCTCTGCAGGATGATGGGCGCAGAAGGTCTGGAGATGATCTTATAAATGCACCACACACGCTGGAAGTTCTGAAGAGGGTCTCTAGAACCACAAGAACTTGGTGTCCACGTCTCCCACCAGGTGGAGAAAGCCCAAACCTCAGGGAGATAAATCACGCTCTCCTCCCTCACCAGAACGTCTGCAGGTCAGAGAACCTCCTGGCGTGTTTGCCGTGTGGTTCTCCAGCTGGACTCAGAGGAACAGGAAGAACCTGATGTCTTCCATCACCAGAAGACATCAGGCGGACAGAACGCCGCTAACCTTCGTCTTTATGATGGTGTATTTATGAGTGTTTGATGTTCACACTGCAGCACGAGAGCTGCGGAGCTGCTTTCACACTTTTTACCGTAATCAAACCACAAATAAGACAAAAATAAGGTGCTTTTATTTTGAAAAGAAGGAGCAGACAGGCTGAATGCGTCCCAGGAGCCGCTGAGGTTTTCTTGATCTGAAAACAAAATGGTCCGAATAAGAAGCTTTGATTCAGCCTTCAGCTGGGATTCTCGACACGTTCTTCATTCCTCAACTCCTTTGGAGAGAAACTCGCAGGTCGAGACGTCGAACCTCGTTTCCCAAACACACGGCGGCCATTTTTCAAACAGCATCACTTCAGCAGCATCTCTGGTGAGAGGCTGGAATAAATATACAACATAAAGAACCCTTTTTCTTCACTTCAAAACGGAGCCCAGTGTTTCTCACCTGAACCGATTCACCTGAGCTGTAGCAGAATGCTAGCCTCCGTCCGTCTGTTCACCATTAAAGGAACGATTCAACAGCACTGGAGCTCTTGCATTAGGATTTAATATAGATTTAACCTAAAACATGTTACTGAGGTATCTGGGCTTTTGACGGTGCAACCATAGAAGAGGAAACGTTTTCTGGGTAATTCAGATGTAGGAACACGGCGTGGTGGTGGCAGCGTCATGCTGCGGGATCCTTCAGCTGCCGGCGGTACCGCTGCCCTGAACCAAGAGGAGGGAACACTGGAGACGGAGGACCAAACATCTTCAACTTCACCTCAAACCAGCAGCTGGATGCTTAAAACTCTGACCCAGTCGGGTGTTCTGACAGGAACGCGGATCCACAGACGGTTCTGGAATGGATAAAACAAGCTAAGGTACCGGAATGGTCTTTCTAAAGTTCTGACGACAACCATGTTGGAAATTTGAAAACCGGGTCCAGAGTCCTGGTCTGAACCGGGTCCAGAGTTCTGGTCTGAACCGGGTCCAAAGTTTTGGTCTGAACCGGGTCCAAAGTTCTGGTCTGAACCGGGTCCAGTATGCTGCAGTGAATCATTTCCTCACATTGATCAGGACGCAGAAAGTGCTCCTCTGAAAGCGATTCAAAGCAATTCTACGCGGTTCTGGTTCAATCTGAGGTCAAGCTGCAGCTCATGAAGCTTCACATGAACATCTAGACATGAATGGTTCTGTCCGGTTGTCCTGCAGAGAGAAGATAAGAAGTAGCTGATATGATTTGTGTTCGTGGCAGAACCAGAGGAAGTCTAAAATGTGAGATAAATGTTTAAGTTTGTTCAGTTGCTGCTAGCCAGCTGCAGGTTCTGTCTGATGTTTCTGGACCTGCAGGTTCTGTCTGACTTCTGCAGAAGTGATAGTTGAGTTTGTCGATGCGTCTCCTGCAGCAGAAGATGCTGGTCCTGTTCTGCTTATTGGGCCAGAACCGGTCCTTTGCTGTAACTCTGCGCTCAGCAGGTACCAGCTGGGGGTTGAAGTGGACCTCTCGCTACGTGGCACTGAGGACCTGGTGGGGGAATCTGATTAGCAGCAGCAGCAGATCCAGGACCCCTGCAGCCTGAGGCTACTGGGAGTAACTGGGCTTCACACATGTGCAGGCCACTGGAACCGAGATGATCTCCTTCTTGACCACATATTTCTTTGGGTCGCCGGGGCACGGCTTCCTCTTCAGGACCGCCATCTGAGTTTTCACCATCACCGAGTTGTAGCTGTGATCCTCGCGCAGGTTGATGATGCAGCCTTCACAGAGACACTGGGCCATGCTGATCTCAGGTGGGATCCTCTCCGCATCCCGGTCCACCCTGGAAGGAACGGATCCAGCAGGAAACGCGTCAGTCAACAAACTCACAGGCAGAACGTACGAAAAAAGAGCCTTTAAATGCTCCTAATCTATTATACTTTCTACTTTTCATGCAACAAATCTGCACAAAGCTGAAAGTTCTGGTTGGAAACAAGAACCTGGAGGAACCTCTGCAGGCTACAGTGAATAATCGTCTTTGTCAACTTCTTTGTCAAAATACTTTAAACACAAAGACGAGGATTTGAAACCTGAGGATTTTAGTATGAAAATCTGGGACTGAAAGAATTGCTGTTCAGATCTTTGTTTTTTTTTCTCAGTAATGATTATTTTTGGGAAACCTTCTGGTTGCTGGACGTCTGAGCTTGAACGTCGTATTCCAGAACTGTGGACGGGTCGGTAGATGGCACCAGAACTGACCCGGTTGTGTGTTTGTCTTCAAGGCTTCAGACTAAACTGTTTCCTTCCTGCATTATCTGAACCACTGAATCCCTTTGAAGTGCCTGTATTAAGTTAACTACTAACAGTAACTAACTAAGTAGTACTAACTACAATAATTTATGTCTATTCTGCTCTCATGTCAAAAACATCCCTTCAGAACTTAGAAAGAAAACCAAAGACTTTTACAGCTAAAGCTGCATTTTCAGGAGGAATTTTAAAATTCACGAACATCTGCAAAGATCAGGACTAAAGCTGATAAAGCCAAGATTAAAAGGGAATTATGTTACATTTCCATGACAAACTTTAAAGGAGCTCTTTTTCCCCAAATGAAGAAGCTTTTTTTTTTTTTACTTTTTTTGATATAAAACAAAATCAATTAAAATCAACATAAGCTTCAGTTTACTTACATTCATGGGCTGGAAAAAAATAATCTTTAGTCACTAAAACTGGACTTTGAGATGATAAAACCTCAGAAATCACAAATATTCTAGAGGACTGAAGTTTATAATGCAATACATAAAAATGGAAAAAAGTATTATGAACCATAATGTTTGTATTTCGACATCTAAAAGAGGATTTTTATGCGTCTAAGTGACCCGGTTGGAGCAGAGAACGGATCTCAGGGTTAAATAACATTTTATGCAGTTAAGCCCCAAATTATGAATGGGGGTGAATATGACTAAATTATTTTATTTAATAGTAGGGTTTGTTTCTGACAGGAAATGACGAGCATCTCTCACTTGATGTTAAAGGAGCATCGGTTTGAACTATTATTTGTTTCAGTTATTTCGATTTAAAAATTTATTGTAAAATTTATTGTAAACATCATTTATCTCCCTCTCAATTATCAATTATCTCTCATACTGAGGCACATCTGCTCAAATCATGCAAAATATTTTCTTGTGTAAATCGGCGCCTGTTTTTCCTCCGTTTAACTTGTAAATTTAATTTTTACCTGAATATACCATATTATCAATAACGGTCCAATATTTATTCTGGATTTATTTGAACTTTTATGTTTTTTTCCTTTCTTTCTTTCTCTGTTGCTTTAGACCTAATTTTAGATTAGATTAGCTTGTTTTTTCATTACTAATTTAGTGTTTAATTGTGTTTTTGTCAAATTTCCCCATTATGGGACAATAAAGGAATTTCTTATCTTTTCTCCATGTTTGTTCTGATTTTCTGATGATTTTTATTTTGCATGACGTCTTTGCGGTGGAAAGCCTCCTTATCACCACCCTAATCTTTACAGATTCTCCATCAGGTCTCTGGCTGCACCAAAATGTCTAAATACTGCAGAAACATGCCGATCCAGTTGAACCATCAATTGAAACCTAAATCTGCCAGGGGTATGAATAGTTGTGGGCTTCACTAGAAGTTGGCAGACGCAGTCCATATAAATGGTACCTGGGTCAAACCAGGGCGTAGAATGACGTCAGAAGCTTTAAGGCACACCTGGGGATTGCATCAGGTAAGCGCAGAGACAGCAGATCAGCGTTTGGATCCAGTGACTGTCTCCTGCTGACCTACAAGTATCACCTGGTGACGTCAAAGTTCTCTTTTCTCTAGAAACATCGCTGTTTCTAACAATGAAACGTGGATAGCGTACAGGTAGAGCTACCTGTGGGGCATTTGGCCCTCGGGGGGCTCCATACTCCGAGGGTCTGTATATCATGCTCACAATTCTGCCTATAGTAATAGCCATCTGTACATATATTCATAGTACATATTCACTTGCAAACTCTGTTATAATAATCATCTGTATATTATGCTATTGTTCATATCTGTAAAACTCTATTTATAGTAATATTCACCTGTATGTTATATTTGGTACATATCCAGCTGTAAATTTAGTTCACAACACTAGTTATCTATATATTATATTCATAGGACAAATCTATCAGTAAAATTCTGTTTATAATAGTATCCATCTCTATATTTATTCAGTAATAACCCATGTCCTGTATTTATGGAACCATTGTTTATCCTACACTGCTGCTATTGCACTTCTGGTTAGACCTAAACTGCATTCCGTTGCCTTGT
This sequence comes from Fundulus diaphanus, assembly GCA_037039145.1. NCBI lineage: Eukaryota > Metazoa > Chordata > Actinopteri > Cyprinodontiformes > Fundulidae > Fundulus > Fundulus diaphanus. The sequence continues at coordinate 1,503,927 of CM073122.1, forward strand.
TGCCTTGTTAGAGCTAGTGGTTAGAGCAGTGCGCTTGCGCTCTGATAAGGTTGCAAGTACCCGGTTCGATCCCCACTGCCTGCACTCTGGGTCCCTGAGCAAGACCCTTAACCCCAGATTGCTCCCTGCTGCCGCTCAGTGGCAGCCCACTGCTCCCCAAGGAGATGAGTTAAGATGTAGAAGTGAATTTCTCCATTGTGAGATCAATAAAGTTCAATTATTATTATTAATATTATTGTACCTGTACTTGTGTAATGACAATAAAGTTGAATCTAATCTAATCTAATCTACTCACTTGTATTCCCACGGTGACAGCGACCTGCGGCTCTGCTCCGTGAATCTGCGCGGATCTTTGCGCATTTCTTCCACTACCTGCGCGCACGTCCTGTTGCCGCTCTGCGCATTCACGCCGGCCACCTTGAGCCTCCTGACGAACCTGTCCTCGCGGCTGCGCAGTTGCTCCTCGGTGACGCAGTCGGACCGGCGGGGGTCCGCGCGGCCGCTCGCGTTCACAGCACAGAGGACGCGCGCGGCCAGGAGCGGTAGGAGCGCGCAGAGGGAGACCTGCAACAGAACCCCACATGTCAGAATCTGCTGATTCGGACCGGACCGGGCTGGTTCTCCTGACGGTCACCCACCATGTGCAGACGGAGTCGCGCCATCCTGAGCTGGAGTACCGCGCCGCGCCATCTCACCTGTTTTTATAGCCACGGCTCTGTTTTCTGGCGTTTCTGTGGAAAAAATCCTCAGAGACATTATTGTGAAGCCCGCCCCCACGTTCCACGCGTCTGATGCAGGATTCTGGGGGTCTGATGGATCATACAGTTCACTCCTTAACAACACAAATACCAAACCTGGAGCTGACAACATGTTGCTACAGCAACAGCCCAGCCAACCAGAGCCAAACACAGTCACAGATTCATGTTTAAACCCTATAGTCTTGGTCTTTTTAATGATTTATTTGCATACATTTTTTCAGGCTGGAATTTGCACAAATATAAATTTATTGTGGATCTTCTCTGATCCTCATAGGGTCAGAAATATACATACAGGCTCAAATATACACCCAGCTAATATTTGGTTAAGGCTGTAACTATCACGATTTGGGTTTTTGTTGTTGGTTTAGTTTTGTACTTCTTTTTATGTTATCGGTTCAGTCAGCTCGCTTCACCTCTTAGTCACCACCCTATTTGTCTGTCACCTGTCAACCGATGAGTTCTTTTCTCCTCTAGCCACCATCCTTCCTCTGATCATTCCCATCTGCCTGTCATTAGCCTTCACTCCGGTTCACCTGTTCACCTCACTATTTATACCTGCTTCTGTTACCTGCTCAGCGCCAGATCATTAACGAGCCTTCGGTGAGTTTTGTCCAGCGTTCTCTTGTTTTGATTGACCTGTTGATATTACCGATTGCCTTTGGATTCTGAGCCAGCCTGACCCCTGTACCTGTTTTTCCTGCCCGATCTGACTGACTGCCTGTTTTGCCTGACCTGGTTCTGTTTTTGGATTATATGAGTTTGCCTGATCCCGTCCCGTTTATCCTGTCTGACTGTGTACCGTTCTGGGCTGTTATTTGAGCAAGGAGCTTGCCTGTCCTCGTTTTGCCTGTCAGCCTGTCTGTGTACCGAACCTTGACCTGTTTCCTGACTCTGAGCCTGGATCCTGCCATTAAACCTTCTTTAATCATACCTCCTGCTTGTCTGGCTGAATACTGCGTCCTCTGTCTCTGGTTCTTTCTTTATAACCACTGCTGCGTAACGGGAGTTCAACAATGGTTGGTTTTCTGGAACAGAACCGACTTATAGTGAGGATGTTCAAGTCAGATGTTGAAGTGTCTCGGGCGTCTAGTTCACCAGTGAGGGGAGAACAGAGAAGGGAAAGTTGGGTCATGACCACAAGAAAAGGATCTCGGATACAAATGGCTGAAAAGAGCTACCTCCCCGCGGTGACTGGGCTCTCGCTTCCAGATAGGGTGAGGCGCTCGGCCATCTGGGAGAGGCCCGGAGTAGAGCCGCTGCTCCTCCGCATCGAGAGGAGTCGGCTGAGGTGGCTCCGGCATTTGATCCGCATGCAGCCAGTAATCCATCCATCCATCCATCCATCCATCCATCCATCCATCCATCCATCCATCCATCCATCCTTAAACCTGTTTTGAATCCAAGTCAAATTCCTGTAAAGGGTTCTGTAGCTGAGGCAGAAAAAGGGTGTTTTATTTTGTTATTTTATTGTTTACTAAGACTACAAGATTTGTCATCTTACTGCCATCTATTGGTAGATTTGAGTACTGCGCCTAGAGCTGAACTTGCACGGAGCACATGATCAATTAAGAGACTTGCTGTGGAAGACTGACACAAGACAAAGACGGGTAGTTGGAGATTTTTGATACAAAAACGGACATACACTGTAATGAATTGCTGTAAAAACTACAGCATGAGAATACAGCCATGAGGCTGGGTTTTGAAAATGCAGCTCTTAGCTGTAAACAGAAATGCTTCTGGAAAGAATATCGAATTTGATTGGACCGTTGGATCACGTGCATAACTGTACTGTAAAATTTAAATGTACAGCTGCATTGTGGGATATTTACCGGCAGGAGACCAAAGTTCGCGGGTAGGAGAGCGGGAGGAACAAGGACTTTCTCTGGGTAAGTACTTTTTGCAGTTTTTGTGTCGATTAAAGGACATAAATAAATGTTATGTGATGATACTGAGCTTCTCACGCATTTATCGCGTTGTTTGCTAAAGTTATCCTCAGTCATTTCTAAGCTAGCATCATGTGCAGCACAACTGCTTTTTAGTTCCGTTTTGACCTTTATTTTTTGCCAAGAATATGCCGATGGTTAGATATTTAGCTGAAATTAATATTTATGATGTTATCGGGGTTAATACGTCACTTTCTGTCTGATACGTCCGTGACAACCGCAAACTGGCATATTCTGTGCCTAACTCTGGCACACTGCGTCTGAGACGACATTAAAAGGTTTTTTAAGTGAGCCTCATCCAGACAGCTGCATGTTAGTTTCTGCTTTATTTGGTTAAACTTCATTTGTAATCACTCATTCCTAAAATAATTAGCATTTTTACATTTATGTTCAGGCAACTACTTAAATAGTATTTGATGATGACGGACTGGATTCATCCTTGCGCTGCCGTTACTCTTAAATAATGTAGTTGCTAGCGCGACCTCCGCTAATGAAAAACTATTGCATCTTGCTGTACTTAACATTCAATCTGAAAAAATATATAATTTTCTGTGCGCCCATCCTACATCTAATTCGTTGTTAAAGTAAGCACCTAACTCGGATGGTTTGATGTCAGAGCTTAGGCTGCCCTGCTGTAAGTCTATCATAAATCTATGTGCAAAAAATTATTGATCTATCTTGTGTTCTTGAATTTAATAACCAGTTACTGCTACTTTATTTGAGTTTAAGGTGTATGACCAAAAATATTGTTTGTTATTAGACCTTTAATAACGGCTAAACAGGTTTTTTTTCAGCTGGAGAAAAAAAAACAGATTGGCGCTTTTTTTCCGTCGGGCGGGAGCCTCAACTGTGCTTTTTTTGCTACACTTTACTGGTAGTTTAACAATTGAATAAACATTTCTCAAATTATCCAATAGGTTTGTTTTTTTAGGTTGTGGCAGTATGAGAAAATCTGAACTATTTTTAACTCTGGAACTCTCCTTATTGACTTTTTTAGGACCAAACCAACAAATTAACACATTAAAAATGTATGATCAGCTGATGAAGAGGTTGGGATCATGGTGGCCAAGCTTCTCCTCGTACATTTCTGAGATCAGGATGGGCTTCTGCTTTATGCAGATGTAAGTATACAAAGGTCAGATGTGCCATTAATATACGATTTTGTCTAACCTTGTTGCGATGTTTTTTAGAGGTGTGCTACAGCTGCAGATCTTGAAGGAACACACAATCTGCCACCAAGGCCACGACTCATTGCCCTTGGTAAGTAGCATATGCACAATATACTCTTCAGTGTGTCTGTGTCTTCCATTCTTCTGTCTATAGACACATCGATGGAAGCTCCAGAGAGAGATTGACATCTCCTGTATCTGCTAGCCCTACATCTATAAACAGAGGGGTGGGAAATGCAACGTGGACAGAGACAGAAGATGTGCCTGAGGAGTAGCAGATACGTCTCTATGTCACTGATATAGGGATGTATCTGCTGTCCCTAGAAATATCTCTATAGACAGTGGACACATCATCTCATTGTGTCCAGAGGCAGAGGGATGGCACATCAGCTGTTTCTGTTGCCCCTATCTGTGCAATTCTGAATAGTCTGAATCTTATTAAATGTACTGGTAACACATAAAAATGGGAAACTGAAGAAACAAAGTACCTGAACGGTAAATTAAAATGAAAAATATCAGTGAAGATTGTTTTGTTTTTTTCAGGAGACACCAATACCCTTCATCGGTGGATGATGAGCATTGAGCCTGAAGTTGTTTGTGAAGGCACACAACCTGAGTTCCAGGCTGGTCTCGCTGCACTTTTTGCAGTGTTTGGTTTTTAACCTTGAGTATCCAGAGGAGGCAACATGCACACTAGACGTTATCCAAAGATGAGAACAAATTTATTAATACTTTTGTTAAAAAGAATTGGTATTTCTCATGCATTTTATCTAAAAAGGAAATATGTAAGAATTAAGAAATGGGTCTTTTGAACACTGATCTATGTATTCTCATCTGTTTTTAGACGATTCATGGGCCTCAATCCAGAAAGGGGAACAAAAGCTGCAAGAGGAAAAGTAAAATCCAAAACAACAGAACGGCTGGTGCAAAGGAACAGGCAGCGGTGAACCCACACGTCTCCACTCTGCTTTGCAAGCTGATGGACTATCAGTGGAACTTCTAAAAAGGTAAAATTACACATTTACACACAACCTGTTTTCTCAATCTGTCCTCCTGGTCATGTTATGGACAGGAGGACAGAGAAACACTTTTCCCTCTCTCTCTGTCTCCATTTCTCTCTGTATCTGCCTCCCTCTCATCTTTGTCTCTCTCTTCTCTTTCTGTCTTTCTGTCTCTCCCTTTCTGTGTTGTCCTCTCTCTCTCTTACCGTTTATGTGTCCCCCTCTCTTTTTCTGTATCTCTCTGTATCTGTCACTCCATCTTCTTTGTCTCTTTTTCCCTGTCTCTCCTTCTCTGTCGATCGGTCTCTCCTATTCTGTTTCCCTCTGTCTGTCTGTGTCTCGCTCTCTCTTTCTCTTTGTCTCCATCTCTCTCTCTGTCTTTATCTCTCTCTTTCTGTATCTGTCATTCCCTCTTTGTCTCTCCATCTATGTCTCAGTGTCTGTCTTTTTCTGTTTCCTCCTGTCTTTCTGACTCTTGCACTTTGTCTTTTTCCTTGTCTGTCCTGTCCATTTCTAACAGAAGGACAGGGAGACAGCTACAATTAGGGAAGGTCGGAGAAGGATTGTCCGTCCACTAAATCTGTCCTTCTCATCCTGTCTTTCTTTAACTGACATAAATGCAGTTAAATTTAATGAAGATGTCATTTGTTAATAACAGATTTTTCATTTCAATATCTTCTAGCAACCCCTGGATGGTTTCTGGTGTTCAGGAACAGGATCTATACTCATGTTGGCTTTGTTTGGGTGTTCAGTAAGTTTTAACCTCCAATTTTAAAGTTTGACAGTGGTGGATCCATTTCTTCCTTTATAAGGACAAAGACATTTAGAATTTTGACTGAAGGTTTTACAAAAAAGACTTTTAAAACCTTGTTCTTGTGCCTTTGGTTGATAGACAGTTTGGAAATGTTGACCCTTAGGAACTTTTATTGTGAAGGTTAAGTGTTTGCAATACAATACAGGGTTTCCGCGGGTCATTAAAAGGCATTAAATGTCATTAAATATATATTTTTTAAATTAAGACCTTAATTGGCATTAAAAGTAATTAAATGTGAAAATCGGTGGCATTATTTTTTTCTAAAAAAATATGGTCATAAAAACAGTTTCGTCAGATATATTATATCAGATATAACTGATGCAGCGTGTTTGCGTGGAACCAAACACGCTGAACTGCTGCCGGTTGATCGTAAAGCCGTTTGTTTTTACAATGTTCGGAAAAGAAGCTCGAGGCGGAAAAAGAGCTAGAGAATGGGGAAAATGCAAATTTCAACAAACGTGCATGGAAAAGGAGGAATTGGGGACATGGCTGCAGCCTGTCGACGGTAAAGATGACGAAGGATTTTGCCGTGTTTGTAAAAAAATTCAGCTTTGCACAATGTGTGTCAATGCTTTACGGTCTCACATGAAGTCGGACAGTGTAGTCCAGGGTGTACGCGGGTATACGACGTTTCCACACTTATTTCTCAGTCAGCACTGCGTATACCAACTTCTGGAGCGGTATTTGTGTCTTTTGTTTGAGCGCGCAGTGAGACAGGTATTCAGCGTTTAAACATCATGCGCGCGCTCAAAACCTGTTTGGCGCGCGCTCAACTCTGACAAACTCTTCTCAACCCACTATGTAACAACCAGTGTTCCCTCTAAGCTGCGCGCGTGAGCATTCGCGCACAGCATCTGGATTCAGTGCGCACACAGCAAAGCTATGCTGCGCAGTAAATAAAATCCAAGCGGAACTGTAAACAAAAGAATAATAAACCAAGTTTTTTTTTCTTTTTTACCATTTTAGAGAGAGAGACTTTCTTTATTGTCATTTTGTATACACAGAGTGCACACAGAATGAAATTTCGTTTTTCACACAGCTCAGAAAGATTGCAGTAACTCTACAGGATACCTTGCGGTGAATTACAGTACAGGATAAAGTGCAGTGATCAATCGCAGTCACTTACAGGATAAATTTCAATTGACTTCCGGATAAAGTGCAGCAGTGAACAGTAGGCAGTTGAAATGTAAACAGTGTAAAACAAATGTAAACAAATATGCAGTAAGGTGCAGCAATGATAGTAGTAGTAGACAGTTGCATTGTACACAGTTTTGCAGTGCGTTTCCCGGTAAGGTGCAGCAGCAATTTTGCAGGATATAATACAATGTGCAAGTGTGCAAATGTGCAAATCAGCGAATCTAGTGTGGTACACAGTCCGTTTTTATACTTCAGCAGTTCAGCAGTTCAACAGTCTGATGGCAGCAGGGAAAAAGCTTTTGCAGAACCTGGTGGACCTGCAGCGGATGCTGCGAAACCTCTTTCCAGAGGGCAGCAGGGAGAATAGTCTATGGTGGGGGTGTGAGGGGTCCCTGATGATGTTACGGGCTCGAGACACACAGCGCTGCGATGAAATGTCTTTTATGGAGGGAAGAGGAGCCCCGATGATCCCTTCTGCTGTCCTCACCACTCTCCTCACGTTCTTCCAGTCGGAGGCACTGCAGCCTCCACACCACACAGAGAGACAGCTGGTCAGAATGCTCTCTATGGTGCTTCTATAGAAGGTCGTGAGGATGGGCGGGGGCAGGTGGGCTCTCCTCATCCTCCGCAGAAAGTACAGTCGCTTTTGTGCCCTCTTCACCAGCGACGCGGTGTTCACAGTCCAGGTGAGGTTGTCCGTGATGTGCACCCCCAGGAACTTGGTGCTGCTGACCACCTCCACCGCTGAGTTGTTGATGAGCAGTGGAGCGTGGTGAGGCTGGTTCTTCCTGAAGTCGACGATGATCTCCTTCGTCTTCTCCACGTTCAGGATCAGGCTGTTGTCTCTGCACCAGCCCACCAGCTGCTCCACCTCCTCTCTGTAGTCCTGGTCGTTGTCGTCTCTGATCAGGCCCACCACCGTTGTGTCGTCTGCAAACTTCACGATGTGATTGGTGGTGAACCTGGGGAGGCAGTCGTGTGTCATCAGGGTGAACAGCAGGGGGCTCAGGACGCAGCCCTGAGGGGAGCCCGTGCTGAGGGTGATGACATCAGAGGTGTTCTGTCCGACCCGGACTGACTGAGGTCTGTTGGTGAGGAAGTCTAGCAGCCAGTTTCGTAGGGGTGTGTTGAAGCCCAGATGCTCCAGTTTTCCCACCAGATGTTGTGGGATGATGGTGTTAAACGCTGAACTGAAGTCCAGGAACAGCATCCGCACGTGCGTGTTCTTGTCCTCCAGGTGTGCCAGGCTCAGGTGAAGAGCAGAGGAGATGGCGTCCTCAGTGGAGCGGTTCCGTCGGTAGGCAAACTGGAACGGGTCGAGTGTTGATGGGAGACTGGAGACGATGTGTTCCTTTACCAGCCTTTCAAAGCACTTCATCATGATGGGAGTCAGTGCAACAGGCCGGTAGTCGTTGAAACAGGTGACTTGAGGTTTCTTTGGCACCGGAATGATGGAGGCAGACTTGAAGCATGCTGGCACTGTGGCTTGGTCCAGCGAGGTGTTAAAAATGTCTGTGAGGACACCAGCCAGCTGACCTGCACACTCCTTGAGCACCCGCCCAGGTATGTTGTCGGGGCCTGGGGCCTTCCGCGGGTTGAATCTCCTCAGAGTCTTCCACACGTCGGCGGTGTCAAGGCAGAGGACCTCCTCTTCCTGTTGGGGAACAGCTTTCACTGCTGGAGCGCTGTTTAGTGCCTCAAACCTCCCAAAGAAGTTATTTTGTCCATTGAGGAAGTCAGCATCAACTTCACCCACCGGGGGGGAGGGGGTGTTGTATTCAGTGATCGCCCGGATGCCTTTCCACATGCTCCTGGTGTTGCTGGCGTCATGGAAAAGCTCCTGGATTTTCTGACTGTGGTTCCGCTTTGCTAGCCTGATGGCTTTTGCAGCTCTGGTGTGATGGTGTACCACGGCCCGGCTCTGTGAGCGCCAGGTGCTGATCGGAGCGCACCACTGATTGATGGGTTGGGCAGACGCCTTTATGGTTGGGCAGGTTGCGCTGTGCGTCTTTGTTCTGAGCCTCGTTTCAGAAAAAAAGGCTGATCTACACTGAGTAGAAAGCTGCTACTCTGAGTAGTTCTACCTCATACTCAGGGTTTCCGGTTTCAGAACAGGTGATATCAGTCAGGTAACTAAACGTGTCCGATCAAATATGAGTTGAACGCGAGCAGGAAAAATGTCCTCCTCAGTGGAACGCAGATAACGTGATTCACCATAGCACCATAATACATTTTAATCAGGTAAGGTTATGTTTTAAGTTTTTCTTATGTTTAATGGTACTCAAAGCATTAATTGGCTATATTCAACATATGGAAGTAATGATGGGATGGTGTGAGTTATTGAAATAACTGATATATTCATCATTTTGCCAGCATTGTTCACACATCCTTCTACACTGATGTCAAATTTGGGCCAACCTCACTTTATATTCTGCATATAAGCTAGATGTACACTCACCGGCCACTTTATTAGGTACACCTGTCCAACTGCTCGTTAACACTTAATTTCTAAGCAGCCAATCACATGGCGGCAACTCAGTGCATTTAGGCATGTAGACATGGTCAAGAGAATCTCCCGCAGTTCAAACCGAGCATCAGTATGGGGAAGAAAGGTGATTTGAGTGACTTTGAACGTGGCATGATTGTTGGTGCCAGAAGGGCTGGTCTGAGTATTTCAGAAACTGCTAATCTACTGGGATTTTCTCGCACAACCATCTCTAGGGTTTACAGAGAATGGTCCGAAAAAGAAAAAACATCCAGTGAGCGGCAGTTCTGTGGGCGGAAATGCCTTGTTGATGCCAGAGGTCAGAGGAGAATGGCCAGACTGGTTCGAGCTGATAGAAGGGCAACAGTGACTCAAATAACCACCCGTTACAACCAAGGTGGGCAGAAGAGCATCTCTGAACGCACAGTACGTCGAACTTTGAGGCAGATGGGCTACAGCAGCAGAAGACCACATCGGGTGCCACTCCTTTCAGCTAAGAACAGGAAACTGAGGCTACAATTTGCACAAGCTCATCGAAATTGGACAAGAGAAGATTGGAAAAACGTTGCCTGGTCTGATGAGTCTCGATTTCTGCTGCGACAGTCGGATGGTAGGGTCAGAATTTGGTGTCTACAACATGAAAGCATGGATCCATCCTGCCTTGTATCAACGGTTCAGGCTGGTGGTGGTGGTGTTGTGGTGTGGGGAATATTTTCTTGGCACTCTTTGGGCCCCTTGGTACCAATTGAGCATCGTTGCAACGCCACAGCCTACCAGAGTATTGTTGCTGACCATGTCCATCCCTTTATGACCACAATGTACCCAACCCATGATGGCTACTTTCAGCAGGATAATGCGCCATGTCATAAAGCTGGAATCATCTCAGACTGGTTTCTTGAACATGACAATGAGTTCGCTGTACTCAAATGGCCTCCACAGTCACCAGATCTCAATCCAATAGAGCATCTTTGGGATGTGGTGGAACGGGAGATTCGCATCATGGATGTGCAGCCGACAAATCTGCGGCAACTGTGTGATGCCATCATGTCAATATGGACCAAACTCCCTGAGGAATGCTTCCAGCACCTTGTTGAATCTATGCCACGAAGAATTGAGGCAGTTCTGAAGGCAAAAGGGGGTCCAACCCGTTACTAGCATGGGGTACCTAATAAAGTGGCCGGTGAGTGTATATTTCCAGCTGAAGTAAAGGTAGTGTTATTTAACTGAAGAAATGTGGAGTAGCCCTAACGGTGTTGGGGGAGAAATAGGTGAATGGAAACTAAAATATATCAATAGAAAAGTAAAGCTGGAATGTCAAAATTTGACACATAATAAATTATTGCTTTCATTCTGTGTAGTTCTGTTATTAATCTTGTGGGTCTCTGACTATGAACATCTTTAAACTATAACTGAGTGCAACAGTAACATTCCTGACAGCACAACATACAGCTGCCTCTGAAAGATTTTCTGCATCTCCTACGTTATTAAAAAGCTGCTGTTGGCATGAAAACGAAGATTGACTGCTGGAGATGTTCAACAGCTCCTCCACGACCCTGTGTTACGTCAAGCCGCGTTTCCCCATCAGATACGGCATGACGTAACACCTGTACGGAAAAGCACGTATAGAAAATCCATGGATGGGAGGTTAAATTTTTAAAAAGTTTAGTAAAATTGCTTAAAGTTTATCAGAAAAAAACGTAATTTGCTTTTAAAGATGAACATTTTTCTAATGAAAAATGTTCATCATGTTCATGAGTTAAGTTAAATATTGTTGAAGGTAATCTTGGCTGGTGTAGCTTGTCTGTCTGGCAGGTGTTTTTGGGTTGGAGTAAAATAAGTCCATAGATCTACAGGAGGCTTTTTCACATGTTTCTGGTGCGACTCGCTTCTACAGTGTTGCTTCACATCGCTCTCCACTCCGTGTAAAAATAACAAATAACTACAAAAACTCTCTGAGAATCGCCTTTCTCTGGTCTCACATTAGAACCCGTTCTCCAGTCCATGTTGTAGCTGCAGTTTATTTGTTTTATTTTTGACGTAGTTTCCTTAATAATCTATGCATCTAAATCCTCGTCATTTTATTTAACGAGTGTCCTGGTTCAGCGGCTCCTGAGGTGGAGCTGCTGCTTATTGACTGACAGCCGCTCTGACTGCAGCTCTGCCTTCTATGTTACAGAAAAGCGCAGATGGAATAATATTTATGATTATTTTTTTTACTTTATCCGAATCAGACCATCAAACCGGGACATCGTTTCACATTCCAACCCTTCTGGAAAAAAAAAGCGCGTCATGCTAAATTAGCCGAGCTAGAGCGTTACTCTTTCAGTTTTAAATAAAACATAACAGTGAATCATGGGGAGATCCCTGGTTAGTCGATGCGTTTATCAGCTAAATTACTGGAAGGAGGGAATAAACACTGACAGGTGACGTGGCCACAGGTGGAAATAACTCATTAACTGCAGGAGCAGCAACAGACACACTTACCGAGGGAAGTTGTTGTCAGCTGTTCTATCCGCTGAACTTTGACCTGCTGGTTCATAAATCCTACTTTCATTCATACCATCTGTGGTCAGTTTGAGATGTTCTTCCAAAAGTTAAATGATTGAACACCGATAAACCTCAGACTGGAAGAGCTCCGCTTTGCAAAGACCCGCCCTACTCTCCTTCTGATTGGCTAATATCCTAGCTCTGCCAGATTTCATTGGTTGAGCGTAGCTTCAGTTTAAAATCTTGAATAAAAAGTCTACACGGAACATTTTGCGCTCATTTTCCAAATGACGGAAATCCGTCGCAGCGGCGGAGAACTTTAACCCCTGATAATATTATTTATTCAGATCAGAAGGGGGAGGAATGTATCCCCCCATCCCCCCCAGCAAATTGCACCCAGGGTGAAGGTGAGGATGGCAGCGTGATTACGCTGAAGATGCTCCATCTGATTGGGCTCTGCAGCAGGATGGACACTGATTGTTCAGAATTACTCCGTCTGACCCCATTTAAAACAGCAGATAAATCATCCATTCATTTTCTGTTGAGGTGGTGAGTGGTGCTGGTGGCTATCTCCAGCTGTTAATGCAGGCGGGGTTCTCCCTGGACATGTCAGATGAATTATGAAAACCAAATATTAAGTAATGCGTGAGTCATTACTTAATATTTGTTTATTTATGCACCCCGGCATCATCTGTGCCATGTGAGCGTGTCTTTTCAAAGGCTGGAGAAGTAGTATCAAAAAAGAGAAATCGTTTGAAACCAAAAACTGTGGAGAAATTGTTGTTTCTTAATAAAAATGCATGAAATCATCCAAGTTACACAAGCATCAGCCTATTCATTACCCCTCCCTAGTTCCATAAGCACTTTCACTGTCCTCTGCCTGATTAAGGCTATGCCATTTTTGTAGAGTCACAGAAAAACATTCTTACACAACATGCCATATCACATGACACTCCTATTTTGGGAATTACACACAGAGAATACATTCAAACAATATTTTATTGTACACATGTGTTTACAAAATTTATGTAGACAAATGATTTCGTCCTACACCTTCTGTGAAGTCATTCCCAAGAGCCATAATAGACAAAAATTAATGCATCACACGTGTTAAGATACAGCTGGCTGTGATTATACAACTTGCCAGTAGGTGGTGCTGTGTGCACATGAACCATCAAGAAATGAACCTTTTCTCGAACCAGTTGGCTGAGTGGTTCAATGCCTCATGAGGCTTCATCTCGCCATCACTACTAGTCAGGTTAGCAGTTCTCAGGAGACACCAGGACAAAAAGCAGAGCTTCTCCAGGAACAAGCAGCATAGTACAAAGTCTTTCAGAGAGACTGGCAGGACTGACCTTAAACGAGAAAGCAAAACAAATCTTCCAAGGCAAAAAACGAGGACTGGCATGGAGAGGGTGTAGAACGATGACGGACCGGCAAAGGAGTGACAGCAGAGTGAGGCTTAAGTAGGGAGGCTGGCAGGTGAAGTGAGTCTGGCTAATTAGTGGCTGGCAGGTGTGACTAACTGCAGTGGAAGGGAAGGCTGAGTGGGAGTGGTAGGAGGAAACTGAACTAACCAAAACAAAAGCCAGAACCTAACTAAAACCAGACAGGAGGAAGAACTGAAAAATAGTAAATAAAAACCCAAATCAAAACTGAACCCTGACAATTACAAGTTTATTTTTGTATCCCTTTAGCTTCATTCTCCTGAATTTCTCTTAATTCTCATAATATGACGTTTTATGAGGTCTTTTTTTCTCATATTAGTAATTTTACCCATTTAATACTCCCCCAAAAAGTCTGTTCCTAAAGTTTCACATGTGACACGGTTTTATGGAATAATGAAGACCACAATGTTTAGATTTAACAAATTGATCCTTATATTCATAACACATACACATATACACACACAAATATATATACACATACACATATACATACATACATATATATATATGTGTGTGTGTGTATGTATATATATATATATATACATACACACACACACACATATATATATATATATATATATATATATACATACACACACACACACATATATATATATATATATATATATATATATATATATATATATATATATATATACAGTATATATATATGAATGAACCCGGACACAGCACGCACACACAGAGCTGGTTTTAAGAGAGTTTATTGCACACGGTGGATGATGGATGACATGAGGAACCAGAGTCTATTACCAAGCAGAGTTGTAGGGTGCAGAAGCTGGCCGGCAGGTACAGCGCGGAGAGACTGACCAGGACGGAACCCAGGAGCCGAAGACTTAAGACCAGGACGGAAGACAGATGGTTTGAAAGGGGTGTGAAGGAAGCCATCTACGTTAAGAGAGAAAAACCAACCTTAAACAGAGGAGGAGGCCTTAGGTTCCAACTCTCAAAAACTTACAATACAGCAATAGGATTAATTCCAGCCAATCTTCACCTTAACTCTCACCCTCATTCGGGTGATCAAAACATCGTTCCTTTAAGCCAGGCCAATAACAACCCTAACGACTCCTGGTTACAGAGGAGTGGACCAGTTTCGGTCCAATCTGCTGGCTTAATGGCTTTAACGACCGCCCATTACTAAGAGGTGGACCTGTTTCGGTTGAATCTGCATGTTATCTAAGCCATTACAGGCCTTTGTTTGGCAATAGTATAAAGCTGGTTACTCCACATTACTCCAGACTTTTTGAATTGAGAAAGCTTCCTGGAGAGGAAGCGAAACGTCTTCTACTACGGAAAACCAGTCCAGTTGCTTTGTTTTTTACTTTTTTTGGAATGACCATGACCTGGATGACTGAGAATCTTCACCAGCAAGTAGTGAAATCAGCCCGAATATATTTCCATGCAGCACAGGAATGAGGCATCTTCTCTGATTCACGTTCACTGCAACAGAACTTAACTTCTTTCTGCCACATACAATATGGCGGTGACGTTAACGTGCGAACCTGCGCCCAACGACGCGTCTACGTATATGATGTCTATGGTTATAACGAACAAAGGTTTGTTAAAGGTGTTTTATTTGACTTTAGGATTAGCCGATTTTAGCGACCGATCGCTACAGCAACCCCTAGCCTCCTGGAGGTATGAATAAAATCAAGCGTCCCTAAAATGAATGATTTTACTGAAGAATTTTTTCTTCAAAATGTTATTTCATCAAATAATGTTTTGTTTAACTCAGGATTTGCATTGTGAATGAGTTGAAACACATAGCAAATATTGTTCTGAGGAGACCATGAAGACCCAGGAGAACCAGACACGTCAGGGTGGGCTTAGATAAAATATCCAGATCTTCAGCTGGAAGCCCCATAGAGCTGGGCCTGATGGGAGAAGGGCCAGAAAAAAAACATTAGTGTTAGAAATAAGAAGGCAGGGTTTGCCAAAAGGCACGTGGGCAACTCTCCATGAGAATGGAGGAAGGAGCTCTGGTCAGATGAGACTAAAGCTGAAGTTTTCAGCCACCGAGGAAAACACCGTCAGCCCCCCCCCAGAACCCCATCCTACAGTGAAGCATGGTGGCGTCAGCATCATGCTGGGGGATGTTCTGTGATAAATACAGATGTTCTGGAGCGGGGGTTCACAGAGTGGGGGTCGCGGGATGATTTGATACTGAATACAGAATTTGTATTTCTGTATTTTTGTAACTGAAACCAAAGTATAATTTACAAGATGTTCAACATTCCTCGTTTTAAAGCAGGAGGAAGGATGCACCTTTTTGTAAGAGTTCTTATAAAAATACTACTTTATTCTCATAATTTTACACCTTATTCTCAAAATATGAAGACATTCTTCTCATAATTTCCCCCCAGAAAATAATCCCACCCACCATAGAGGGTCACCGGTTTGTGCCACTATTATTTATTTTTGCAGGCTGAAAAGTTTGGGAACCCCTGCTCTAGGTTGCGTGCGATCTGAGACTGGAGCGAAGTTCTGCTTCCAGCAGGACAACGACCCGAAGCATCCAGCTAAGCTACACTCGAGGGGTTTAACATTAAAATGCGTTGGAACGGCCTAGTCAAAGTCCAGACCTCAGTCCAGCTGAGAATCGGTGGTCAGACGTTAAAGTCTCTGTTCACCAGTGAACACCGTCCAGCATGGAGGATCTGCCGAACCCCCAGAGTCCAGATGATCCAGAGCCTCTGGCAGCTGGAGCTGCTGCTGAAGGATCTAGAAAGGACCGACTGTAGGGGGGTGAACATTTCTGCTCGCTGAAGTTTTCTGTTATTTTGTCCTGTTTGTTTGCTTCACAATAAAAATCTTCAGAGCTGTGGGCATGTTCAGCAAAAGAAACGGTGCAGAAACCCGTTAAATTCCAGAAAGATTCTCCTGGTAGTCATCTCACTAGCAAACAAACCCGCTGTGGTCTGCTAGGAAGGTCTGAAACGTTTCTGTCTCGGCTGAATCTGCCTCTATCTGCACATTACTGGTAGATTCAATCACATCTGCTGATTAATGTGCACAAATAGGAGATATTAGCACAACTGTTTGTGTTGTCATGGTCAGCAAACTGCATTTTCTCTCTCCTTTGGAAGTCCTGCAAAATAAATTAAAAAATTTGACATTTTTACTCTTTCCCGCTCCAAGAACATGTTGAGGAAACAACTTCCAGCACAAAAGCGTTATCTTTATTTGCTGTGGTGACTGCAGCTCCTGGCAGAGCGTCAGGTCTCCGGGCTGAGTGTGAGTCAGGGGAGGGTTATCTGCTCCAGGGCACCGTCCTGACGGCAGCAGTGGACCAAAGGAGTCCCACACCTTAACAAGCTCACTCCCGTGTGACGTTGGGAGAGCTAATGATTCCCCTGGCTTTGTTTAAAACGGGGCGAGGAATCCGCAGGAAGACTTTCACATGTTTCAGTGAGTCAGAGCTTTCCTCTGGAGGCTGCAAGTATTTGTAGATTTACCTTTTCCTGCAGGAAGACCTCCTTCCCTAATGGAAAGAGCTTGGAAACACACGTTTAACGCAACCTTTAAGCTGGTGCATGGGCAGTTTTTATAAATTTGAAAGGTCCTTTTATATAGTTATGTGTCTCTAATGCCAGCATGAATAACTCTGCGGGTCTGAATGCTGATGATGAAGTCGATCTATAATTACAGTCTGATGTGGAGCGAAAAGGAACAGCTTTTTAGTGTCCTGTCTGACAGTGTAGCTTTAAGAATTATTGTTTTAAAGCCAAAAACAGATTTTACTTTCTGCTCCGCTTGGTTTATATATGCAAGAAGCTTTATTAGATTTTATTCTGGGACTATTTCATGTTCAATGGACACTGAAACAAGACGGTAGAAGAGAAAAAAGGAGAGAAACAGACAAAATGCTAAAAGGGAGAAAATGTGAAAGAGAAAGAGGAGAAGAAAGGTAGAGAGTGATATAACATCCTCTGAGTCTGCTACACCTGCAGAGAGAGACATATAAAGAACAGCAGAACCAGCTGATAAAGTGTTACAGGAACAAACAACCAGCGCCTTGATACCATCACTGAAGAATATCCAGGATTAATTAATACGACATGTAGAAAGTGACAGCTGGAGATAATAACAGGGGTTTTCTGTACAGAAGTGAGTCTGTAGCACCTGGATCCACCTGCAGGTGTTGGTGAGAGTGAACTTGGTTCTGTGAGGTTCATCCATGAGAAAAATGCTCAGCGGCACCGAGGCAGACGCTGGGGAACCAGAACCCCAGACGCCGGATAGGGCCCCCAGAGCAAAGGGGCCAACACAGAGAAAGCTGCCCCCCCCCCCCCCCCCCCTATTCACTTATCTAGCTAGGGGGAGCAGCTGGTAGCACTGTTTCCTTGCAGTAAGCGGGTCCTGGGTTCAAATCCCACCGCGCTTCTGCAGGTAGCGTGCATGTTCTCCTTGCATGTGTGGGTTCTCTCTGGGACGTCCGCCCCCACTGATCCTGCTGGGATAATCAGGCGTAGGCGATGGCTGGATGGTGATGTAACTGAATCTGCTCTAACTTAAATCATCTGAGCCAAGGTGAGGCTGAACAAACTGACCACCAGGGGGCAGACCAGACTCAGCTGACCAAGCTGCTGGTTTTTATAGCTGAAACCAGAAACTTCCATCTATTCCATATAAAAATCTAACTTTTTCCTCACTTTCTGATATGAAACCAGACTAATCTCATCCTGCTTTAGAGCAGTGAGGAATAACTGACATGTTCTGGGTTGTCTTACAACGGTTGTCTGGAGGGTCAGCAGCTCTGTGGGCCACTCTGCTCACACCTTTCAGCTGCACGTTGGTTTCCTGTGGGACGCAGATCAGGGATGGATGGATGGATGGATGGATGATGGATGGATGGATGGATGGATGGATGGATGATGGATGAATGGATGGATGATGGATGGATGAATGGATGATGGATGAATTATGGATGGATGATGGATGGATGGATGGATGGATGGATGGATGGATGATGGATGGATGATGGATGGATGATGGATGGATGGATGAATGGATGATGGATGATGATGGATGGATGGATGGATGATGGATGGATGGATGATGGATGGATGATGGATGGATGATGGATGGATGGATGATGGATGGATGATGGATGGACGGATGGATGAATGAATGATGGATGGATGGATGGATGGATGATGGATGGATGGATGGATGATGGATGATGATGGATGGATGGCTGAATGGATGATGGATGATGATGGATGGATGGATGGATGATAGATGGATGGATGATGGATGGATGATGGATGGACGGATGGATGAATGAATGATGGATGGATGGATGATGGATGGATGATGGATGGATGATGGATGGATGATGGATGGATGAATGGATGGATGGATGATGGATGATGATGGATGGATGGCTGATGGATGGATGGATGATGGATGCTTGTTTCCATCTTGCGTGTCAGTCACATGTTTGGTCATGTGACCGTGACAGCAATGCATTGTGGGACGTTAGCTCCTCGTAAAGTGCTGACTGTAGGAACCATTGCTGGGTTTCCTGGTGAACCTGCAGCAACCTGCCGACTGATCCACAGTCTGTGTCGGTACCGGCGGTCCAGACGGACCCAGAGTTCTGCTTTAACGCTGCTGGGGTTCTGGTGTCCAGGTGAGCTGAAGAACCCGGACCTGTTCCAGTACGGCGAGGAGACGATGCACGCCTGGATGGAGGGCCGCCTGAGCGATGACATCACCGCTGAGCAGCGGAAAGTGGAGGAGGCAGAACTGATCATCTTCCAGGTCAGAGGTCATCACTCTTCTGATGGCTGTTAATGTATGAGGAACTTATTTAGCTTAATTAGCAGCAATCCTCATTCTGCTCTATTTGTTCTTATTAAGACTTCCAAGGTGTGTTCTTCCATTCTATAGATTTAAATTGGTAAATTTACAGAATATAAAGCGATACCTGAGCATATCCGGACGTTAAACATCAAGTTTAGAAAGTATTTCACCAGCAGGGAAGGAAATTAAACCAAAAACACCGAAACGAGTATTCAAAAAACACAACTTTAAATAAATGGCCCAAATAAACACTGAAGGGAAAAGAGTTCTGTTTAGTTTAGAAGACAAAAAATACAAACTTGAAGAGAAATCAGCAAACATGAAAAGCAGCAGCTCTCAGCGATTGTTAATAACGTAAGAAAATATGATGCATGATGTCAGAACGATCACAAACAGCCAACGTTGTTTTCAGGGACCCAGAATCCAGCTTCATGCGTTTGTTTGCAGAAATGTTCGGCTCGAGTGAAAAACTTTGGCTTTTAAAGCAGTTTGTTTCTGATAAAGTTAAAAAGCAGATTTGAATGTGATATTATTATTTTTGTCATTAGCATCAGGATCATAATGGAAGCTTGCCCTGTCTCTCCATGAGACGTTTTTGAGGATTTCATGCCGGTTTAAGTCTGGAAAAAGATTGATCTCAGAGGCCTGATTGGTTTTGACCATTTCATGATTTTTGCACCCAGCCGAATCAAAGCTGCCCCCCCTCCACCTTGATGCCGCGTGTCTCTGTGCAGTTCCCTCTGTACTGGTTCAGCGTGCCGGCCATCCTGAAGGGATGGTTCGACCGAGTGTTCACCCAAGGGTTCGCCTTCACCCGGCAGAACATGTACAGCGGTGGAGTTTTTAAGGTCAGGCTGCAGATTTAAACAGCCGCTGTGTTGTCTTCCTGTCTGATTCGTACCAGAGAGCAGAAATGTTCAATGCAAAGGCATAACAATGAATATCTGACATTATTTCTGATGATAAGTGGAAACTGAGGTGTTTTCTGCATGTTTACCCCTGAGTCTCATCCCCTTCTGTCCTCAGAGCAGCGTTTCTCTGCCATCGTCTTTCTTTTCTTCTGCGTGTGAAACCGGTGAGATGTTCCTGCTGAACTGTTTCTGTGTTCTCCAAGGACAAGAAGGCCGTGCTGTCCTTCACCACCGGAGCTGCAGAGACCATGTTTCAGCCTGACGGCATCAACGGAGACATCAATGTTACTCTGTGGCCCCTGCAGGTGAGGCGGGCTCACGCGGGTCCTTTTCCACCTGCTGACCTGAACAGACCAAACTGGAGATGTTTGACTGCATCCTGTCTGGAGAAACCCAGACACAGCAGATCAGCTCGAGCGCAGCGGTGGAGGGATCAGGCTTTGGTTTGTTCTGCAGCCACATGACCTGCATGGTCCAGACTGGGTCACCAACAGAACAAGGATTCCAGAACACAGCAGCTGTTTTCATGCCCTGAGGTTGTAGAGGAGGTTAAAACCAGATCCTGAAACTTCTGCATTTGCTCTTTTCAGCACGGGATTCTGCACTTCTGTGGATTTCAGGTTCTGGCTCCTCAGATCTTCTGGAGCCCGGCTCACTGTCCCACCGCCGCACGCCTCCAGATGCTGGAGGGATGGCGAGCACGCCTGAAAGGCCTGCTGACGGAGACGCCTCTGACCTCTGCTCCCTGTGAGCTGTTTGACCTCAGCTTTCAGGGAGGGTTCTCCCTGCGGCCCGAGGTGAAGGAGGAGCAGGAGAAGCGGCCGTTTGGCATCAGCACCGGGCATCACCTGGGGAAGCCGCTGCCGCCCAACAACCAGACCAAAGCTCCCTCTGAAAACAGCACAGACAGCAGGAAGTAGGACCTCTTCTTTATCTGCATCACTTTCCTGCACATCCTCTGTTTTATTTTTCAGTTAAACTTTATAGCATGTGCTGAGTCCAACTTAACAAAGCCAAGTTTAACCAGCTGTTAGCTGCAGGTACCAAAGAAAAGCCCCGAGACGTCTTCAGTTCATGAACACATAAAAGGTGTAGGGTGATGCAGGCTGCAGTGACATCTAGTGGCTCCTTTGGATAAACATGGTTACTTACTGCATATTCTCTGCTCAATATTTGCAAAGTTACTTATTTAGTTTAGTTTTTTTGCCTGTCGATGTGACTAACTTAGATTGTACCCATCAAAATATAAGATAGTAATGTTTAATGTTTTTATTGCTTACTAAAAATCTCTTCAGACCTTCCTGAGAATCAAGAAGTTTAAGCAAAGTTTTTCTTTATGAAATGTTCTGTTGTCTAACAGTCATATATGAATAAATCATTCAGCACTCTGAGTTTCATAAAGTCTTCATTGAGAAATACATGTTTTAATGTGTTGACATAAATTATGTCAATCCTTGTAGTGACTCTGTGTGGTTCTATGTTGGTTTATGGGACGGAACAATCGTTCTCTCTGTTCTGATGGAAACAGCTTTATAACAGCTGGTGATAGGCACCACTGCTGCCTATCACCAGCTGTCACCTGGACAGGTCACCTGGACAGGTCACCTGGACGGGTCACCTGGACGGGTCACCTGGACAGGTCGCCAGTCCGTCTCAGGACACGCAGGAAGCACTCGGTCCTGAAGGCAACTTTGAAAGACTAATTGACGTAACATTTAGATTTTGGGACTGTGGGATGTAGCAGGAGTACCCAGAGGGGAGAACATACAAACTCAACTCCATGGATTCA
The DNA here is from genome assembly GCA_037039145.1 of Fundulus diaphanus. NCBI lineage: Eukaryota > Metazoa > Chordata > Actinopteri > Cyprinodontiformes > Fundulidae > Fundulus > Fundulus diaphanus. The sequence continues at coordinate 1,525,695 of CM073122.1, forward strand.
AACCCAGAACCTCCTTTCAGCAAAGTAACAGTGCGACCAACTGTTTCACCGTGCAGTCCCAGATTAAATGTAATTGAATTAAATATCAGCAGAATTAGCACTATGTTGTGACGGTGAGGATCAGTTATTCTTTATCAGGTCTTAATCAGTAAAACAGTCAGATGGAAAGAGGCTGAATGGCTGAAGGCGCCACAACGCAGTGCAACAGAAAAACAATGAAAAGTGCTGGGATCACAGAAAAATAGCAAAATGAAAAATTCTGGAGAACAAAAGCAACTTAAAAAGGCTGCAGTGTCGCTCTAAAGAAGCAGAGGTGTGCCAGACCAGCAGGGAGAGTACTCGGTAACGACAATCACACCAGTATTACCTACGTAAATATGCCAAAGTTCTGTATTATTATATTAAGATTATGGCCACATGTTTAACAGAGACAGCAGCAGAAACACTTTTTCTTTCTTCCCTCCAACTTTCTCTGTGGGATCAAGTTAACGGGCCTGATCTTAAAAAGGTTTGCACGTATTAAAAGCCGTGCAAACTAATCAGCATGTGCAAAGCTGATCTTCATAGCAGGTGCAAAGCGACTTGCGTGTGTAAAATGAACAGCAGGCGCAAACATTTTTGAGTGTTGGGCTGTATGAACATGCAGATCATAGACTGAGCAAATTTATCGAGGAGGATATGTGAATGTTCCCACCTGCAAAGGCATTTATCGAAGCTGAAACTGATTGCAGCCTCAGTTTGGCGTCTTCATTTAGTCGTATAGTTAGATAGGCTTAGGTTCCTCAGAGAGGACCAACCTGGAGGATCTGATGGAATCTGACTTTGGAAAGAGCCTTGAAGTGACGTGTATCATGAATTGGTGCTATATAAATAAAATTTTATTGAATTGGTAATAATATTTACTCCTGCATCTTTTACCCTCTGTTCATTGCATCATTGAATTGTCTCAGTCTGTGTGCTTGTGTGTTCATATTTATCCTCCACACAGCGTCATATTTAGATTTTTATCACTGCATTATCGTGTTGTTGTGTTATTTTATAAGTAAGCACATCGTGAGCATTGTACAATCCAGAGTGAAATTCCCTGTTAGTGTGTACATACCTGGTGAAGAAAGCTGATTCTGAAATGATCTGGTGGTTAACTCACGCTGTCTGGGACATTTCCCCTTTTTAAGGGCGACTTTGCTGTCATGTTTGGTACTTGCAGCATTTTGCTTTTGTTGCAATCTTTTTCTGTTGCAGCACGCTTAATCATTTGTGGCGCGTTCTGTTGTTTGTTGCACATTTGTCCCTGTCGGCCACAGTATACCAGCCTCTGCAGGTATCTACAGGGAGTGCCGGTACTATCAGCATATCTGCCTTGACCATCCTGGCCAAAGGAAACGTTAGGAGGAGGAGGGTGAAGGACATTAAATCCACCTTTCAGGATGAAACAGTAAAGATCCTGGAGTACATCAGGAAGATGGACGCTAATGATGAGCTGCTAATGAATGAAACCCAGAGTGCAAGAGGAGCAGCAGGAGCCATCATGGGGAGAAGAGCCTCTGCATGGGGCGCACCATGCTGGAGCTGATTTAAATAAACATGTCATTAGACCATTAAAACGAAGGATGTTAAGAAGAAAATGTTGAGTTTAACAAACTCTGCACATCCGTTTATGTGAGATTTAGATGTCCAGACTGCTTCTTTCTGTTGAACAATGATTAGAGACTCAGGGTTTGGTTGTACAAACACCTCTCTGCTCAACTCACTGCTGACAATATCCCAAAGAAGTGGCAACGATCATGCAGGGCATACATTTTTATACATCAGACACATTTACAATGATCATTAATTCTCATATTCATTTTGTTTGCTGAGATATTATATTAGACTCAGAGTACGCCCCTACCAACAGACTGAACACGCTCCTCTCTGCATACAGGGGGAGGTGGTGGATTGTGTGTTTTTTATGTTTATGTTTTTTAGTTGCATTTTTTAAGGGCTTCCCTATGAATGTTCTTTAGTTATTCCATGAATGTATTTGATTTGTGTTTGTACATTATATATCAATTTCATTATGTAACCGTAATGAAACCAAATTTCATTATGGTTACATAATGAAAATAAATGTTCTGGATATATACACATGCAAAATGGATTTTATACTCAAAATGTGACCGAGGTCTGTTATTTGTATGTAACAGGCTGCAGTTGGTTGCACTATTGCCTTACAGCAGGAAGGTCCTTGGTTCAAACCCAGGGCTTCTGCGTGGAGTTTGCATGTTCTCCCTGTACATGTGTGGATTCTCTCCAGGTACTCCAGCTTCCTCCCACAATCCAAAAACATGTCTTAGGTTACACGGTTATGCCAATTTTCCCTTAGATGTGACTGCATGCATGTCTGTTGACCTTTGATGGACTGGTGACCTGCCCAGGGTGGACCTGCCTCCCACCCATTGTCCCTGTCAGGATAAGCAGGCATAGAAAATGGATGGAGGGTGTGTCCATGTAAATTAAATCTTTAAATTTATTTATGAAGAGTATAAAGGTTTGCACTTCGCACTGAAAGCCTTTTCCTGTAAGGAACATAGACATAATATAACAGTAGACCCCGCATCGACTATATATATATATATATATATATATATATGTGTGTGTGTGTGTGTACATATATATACGTGTACATATATATGTGTACATGTACAAATGTGTTTGTTTATATAGTAATAAAAAACTTCCAAAATTTATGAATAGCTGTGTTCTGAAACATACATACATCCTGTCAGAATATTCTATTACTTTTAACCCCACTAAGATTATTTAAACGCACTGGACCATTTGTTATAATAGCTATAGTTTTAAAGTTTTAAGCAAAAATATTCAGCGAGGTATAGTTGATTAAAATTGATTCTGCGCCTGGTTAACACATTACACTGAGCTGAGCTGTCAACCGCCCCAAGATGGCGCCCCCAAATCCCGTCGGCGAAAGCGGTCGATGCGGGGGTCTACTCTCTCATTTTATATGATGTCTATGGTAAGGAACCCCAGTGTGGTTTACCTTTCCAATATGGCCGCGATCTCAACGGGTGGGTGGAACTATTACCCCTTTCAGCGGGTGTAGTCACAGCCTCGTCGTGCGGAGGTGTCGGTGTTTTGTCGCCTAAAGTAGAAGGTTATGTGGTTTAAATGCTGTTAATTAAACACCAGGAGTTATTGAACAATATTTCCAGTTTTCCTGGTAGTGACCTGAAATTCTGACGAGCACAAACCAGCACCGTTTCCGGGTCTATTTCCTCCGACCCTCCATGAGTCGCGGAGTGGTACAGCCCGTGCTGACGTCACTGTGGGCGGGGCTAAGCTGACGAGCTGTGAAGAAGGAGACGGAGGAGTTTGTTGTTGTTGTTGCTGCTGATGATCTGGTTTGGTGGAGGATTTACCGACTGCTGCCGCGCCTGAAGAAGTTCTGACCCAGAGGAACCTTCACTGTGAGACCCGCGGAGGAACCGGAACCGGGAGTCTCCTCTGAAACCAGTAGCGTCGAGCGGAACCAGCCCGGAAACGGCCACCATGAAGTGGATGTTCAAAGAGGATCACTCCCTGGGTAAGAGCCGCTAAAGGCGGAGGACATGTCCCCCCAGAGGACATGTTTCAGTGCGGTCCGTGGTTCTGTGGAGAAGATCCGGGCTGGGATTGGGTTCCTAAGCAGCGGCTGGGTTCTGGTTCTGGTTCTGGCCTGGTCAGAGGAAGCTGCGGGGCTTAAAGATGGCTGTTGGTGTTGAAACTCCAACCTGACCTCCTGCTGCCAGAAAGACGGGAGAAGCCTGGAGCTGCTGACCCAGGTGGACCTCACCCGGAGCCGGGGAGGAGCCTGGTTCCGGTCCGGTTCTGATCCGGGCCTCCGGCTCCCTTTATCCTTCAGCAGAAACCGGAAGCATCCTGCTGCTCTGGTGATGCTCAGAAACCCGGTTCTGCTCTCTGACACCAGGCCAGAATCTGCTGTCATCTCCGAGCTAATCGGAACCAGTGGTTCTCCGGGCCTTCTGGAGACCCGTCACTCGCACCAGAACCCAGTTTTCTACCAGCAGCCATAGATTTCAGGGGGATTCAGAATAAAGCTGAAGGCAGAGAAGCAGGATCGATAGCAGAGGTTCTCCCGGATCGTTAGCCTGATGGACGCAGAGCGCCGCAGAACCGCGGTCCACTCCTCAGGGGATCAGGTTCACTAATCCACAGCAGATCCACTGTCAGAGTTCTGCCTCGGTCCGGCTCAGCGGGGGACCCGCTGCGGCTGAGCAGAACCGAGAAATCCTTTAAAATGTTGAGATCCGTGTGTTCCGTCCTCACCTTAAATCCCTGATCCGTGTGTTTTGGTTCTGCAGAACATCGGTGCTTAGAGTCCACCAAGATCCGCAGCAAGTACCCGGACCGGGTCCCGGTGAGTGAGCCCAGCGAGGCGTTGGAGCGGTTCTGGAGGGTTGCTGGTCCTCTGACCCGGTCCTGTGTGTCTGGCAGGTGATCGTGGAGAAGGTGTCCGGCTCCCAGATCGTGGACATCGATAAGAGGAAGTACCTGGTTCCGTCCGACATCACGGTGGCCCAGTTCATGTGGATCATCAGGAAGCGCATCCAGCTGCCCTCTGAGAAGGCCATCTTCCTGTTCGTGGACAAGACGGTGCCGCAGTCCAGGTGAGCTTCCTGTTCCCCGCAGAACTCTTTATGCCGACCCGGAAGGATCCCAACCGGGCCGAGGAACCCGGTCCGGGGAGAGCTAAGAGCAGCTGAGTCCTGCTGGGTCAGACCGGTCCAGATTTGGTCCTGGCTCGGTCCGGACTGGGTCCAGGCGTCCTGAACGGGTTTCCCTTCGGACCTGGACCCAGTTTCAGACCAGAATTTGAAAGTCACCGTATTTTTGGGACAATAAGTCGCACCGGACTAAACGCCTCGGCGTCAGCGAAGGTGTGTTCCCTGAGCTAGCGCTAGCTGCTGTTAGCTTCACGGACGGCCCGGTAACGGGTTCTGTCCCGGTCCGGGTTCTTAGAGCCGCTCCACGCAGCACAGACTGGGAGGTTCTGCTCCTCATGGTGCCGAGGAGGGAAGGAGGAACAGTGAAGTGATGGAGGAGGAACTGACGATGCAGGAGAGAGTAGATGTGGGGGGGGGGTTCTAGTTTAATGTGGGTGTTCTTCATCGTCAGCGGAGAAACCTTGGTTCCTCCTCAGGGTGACGATCAGTCAGGAGTTCTCTCGGTGTGCAGAACATCTGAACTTTGACCTCTGATTCACACATTTCGGTAACCGTGAAATAACGACGACCCGTTTTAACACGTTAACTTCATGAGGCGCTTAGCATCGAGCATTTCTATTTGACTCTGAGCAGAACCTGAGGAACCAGGTACCAGACGTTCAGGTGAAGCTGGAACCTAGAAGGGATAGTTACAGTTTTATAAACCTGATTATTGTCTGGTTTATAAATGAGGCCTCTGACCTGTGGAGTCAGAGACGAAGAGACGTCCTGCGGACAATTTCCAAATCGCAGAGGTCTGCAATTATTGGCCACGTAACAATTCAATTCAATTCAATTTTATTTATATAGCGCCAATTCATGAAACGTGTCATCTCAAGGCACTTTACAAGTTAGGTTCAATCATATTATACAGATTGGGTCAGATTATAAAGATTGGTCAAAATTTCCTATATAAGGAAACCAGTTGATTGCATCAAAGTCCCGACAAGCAGCATTCACTCCTGGAGAAGCGTAGAGCTACAGGGAGAGTCGTCTGCATTGTCCATGGCTTTGCAGCAATCCCTCATACTGAGCAAGCATGAAGCGACAGTGGAAAGAAAAACCACCCATTAACGGGAAGGAAAAACCTCCAGCAGAACCAGAACCAGGCTCAGTATGAACGGTCATCTGCCTCGACCCACTGGGGGTTACAGAAGACAGAGCAGAGACACAACAAGAGAGACAAACAAGCACAGAAGCTCACATTGATCTAGTAATCTGTTCTATATTAGATGGTAATAGTCGGTGATCTGTCCTCCCTGATGATTTCACAGTCAACAGAACGTCAGACCAGGTGTGCCTACTATGAAGAAAAAAGAGAGAGAACAAAAAGTTAAAAGCTGAAATGACAACAATCCTTTCAATGTAATGCAATGCAAATCTGGAGAACAGTAGACTGGAGAACAGTAGAACTCGATAGAGTGAGAAAAGTAGGCCCTGATGTCCTCCAGTAGCCTAAGCCTATAGCAGCATAACTATAGAGGTAGCTCAGAGTAACATGAGCCACTCTAGTTATAAGCTTTGTCAAAAAGGAAAGTTTTAAGATTAGTCTTAAAAGTAGACGGGGTGTCTGCCTCACGGACCAAAACTGGGAGTTGGTTCCACAGGAGAGGAGCCTGATAGCTAAAGGATCTGCCTCCCATTCTACTTTTAGAGACTCTAGGAACCACCAGCAGACCTGCAGTCTGAGAGCGAAGTGCTCTGTTAGGAACATACGGAGTAATCAGAGCTCTGATATATGATGGAGCTTGATTATTAAGGGCTTTATACGTTAGAAGAAGAATTTTAAATTCTATTCTTGATTTAACAGGAAGCCAATGAAGGCAAGCTAAAATTGGAGAAATATGATCCCTCTTGTTGATTTTCATCAGAACTCTTGCTGCAGCATTTTGTATCAGCTGAAGACTTTGAATTGCATTTTGTGGACTTCCTGATAGTAAAGAATTACAATAGTCCAGCCTTGAAGTAACAAATGCATGGACTAGTTTTTCAGCATCACTCCTGGACAGAATGTTTCTAATTTTGGCGATATTCCTGAGGTGAAAAAAGGAAACTCTGGAAACCTGTTTAATATGGGATTTAAATGACATGTCTTGGTCAAAAACAACACCAAGATTTTTTACTTTATTACCAGAGGCCAAGTTAATGTCATCCAGATTAAGTGATTGATTAAGAAGTTTATTTTTTGAGGACTCTGGTCCAAAGATTATAACTTCTGTCTTGTCAGAATTTAGATGCAGGAAATTTAAAGTCATCCAGCTTTTGATGTCATCAAGACATGACTGCAGTCGAAGTAATTGATTGGATTCATCAGGATTTATGGATAAATATAGCTGAGTGTCATCAGCATAACAGTGGAAATTAATCCCATGCTGTCTGGTAATTTTGCCAATCGGAAGCATATATATAGTAAAGAGAATTGGTCCAAGGACTGAACCCTGTGGTACTCCACAGGTGACCCTAGAGTTTGAGGAAGATTTATTATTAACATGAACAAACTGGAATCTGTCCGACAGATAAGATTTAAACCAGCCTAATTAGTGAATCAGACGTCGTTTAGGTGTCTGTAATGTGTTTAAAGTGGGTTTACCTCCACATGGAAGGGAAGACAGCTGCAGCAGTGAGATAATCTTATTTTATAACTTGTTTTAGAGTATATACACTACCGTTCAAAAGTTTGGGGTCACATTGAAATGTCCTTATTTTTGAAGGAAAAGCACTGTACTTTTCAATGAAGATAACTTTAAACTAGTCTTAACTTTAAAGAAATACACTCTATACATTGCTAATGTGGTAAATGACTATTCTAGCTGCAAATGTCTGGTTTTTGGTGCAATATCTACATAGATGTATAGAGGCCCATTTCCAGCAACTATCACTCCAGTGTTCTAATGGTACAATGTGTTTGCTCATTGGCTCAGAAGGCTAATTGATGATTAGAAAACCCTTGTGCAATCATGTTCACACATCTGAAAACAGTTTAGCTCGTTACAGAAGCTACAAAACTGACCTTCCTTTGAGCAGATTGAGTTTCTGGAGCATCACATTTGTGGGGTCAATTAAACGCTCAAAATGGTCAGAAAAAGAGAACTTTCATCTGAAACTCGACAGTCTATTCTTCTTCTTAGAAATGAAGGCTATTCCATGTGAGAAATTGCTAAGAAATTGAAGATTTCCTACAACGGTGTGTACTACTCCCTTCAGAGGACAGCACAAACAGGCTCTAACCAGAGTAGAAAAAGAAGTGGGAGGCTGCGTTGCACAACTGAGCAAGAAGATAATTACATTAGAGTCTCTAGTTTGAGAAACAGACGCCTCACAGGTCCCCAACTGGCATCTTCATTAAATAGTACCCGCAAAACACCAGTGTCAACATCTACAGTGAAGAGGCGGCTGCGGGATTCTGGGCTTCATGGCAGAGTGGCAAAGAAAAAGCCATATCTGAGACTGGCCAATAAAAGAAAAAGATTAAGATGGGCAAAAGAACACAGACATTGGACAGAGGAAGACTGGAAAAAAGTGTTGTGGACGGATGAATCCAAGTTTGAGGTGTTTGGATCACAAAGAAGAACGCTTGTGAGACGCAGAACAAATGAAAAGATGCTGGAAGAATGCCTGACGCCATCTGTTAAGCATGGTGGAGGTAATGTGATGGTCTGGGGTTGCTTTGGTGCTGGTAAGGTGGGAGATTTCTACAGGGTAAAAGGGATTCTGAATAAGGAAGGCTATCACTCCATTTTGCAACACCATGCCATACCCAGTGGACAGCGCTTGATTGGAGCCAATTTCATCCTACAACAGGACAATGACCCTAAACACACCTCCAAATTGTGCAAGAACTATTTAGAGCAGAAGCAGGCAGCTGGTATTCTATCGGTAATGGAGTGGCCAGCGCAGTCACAGATCTGAACCCCATTGAGCTGTTGTGGGAGCAGCTTGACCGTATGGTACGCAAGAAGTGCCCATCCAACCAATCCAACTTGTGGGAGCTGCTTCTGGAAGCGTGGGGTGCAATTTCTCCAGATTACCTCAACAAATTAACAGCTAGAATGCCAAAGGTCTGCAATGCTGTAATTGCTGCAAATGGAGGATTCTTTGACGAAAGCAAAGTTTGATGTAAAAAAAAATCTTATTTCAAATACAAATCATTATTTCTAACCTTGTCAATGTCTTGACTCTATTTTCTATTCATTTCACAACGTATGAAACGTGGTGAATAAGTGTGACCGTCCGTCCGTCCGTTGTCTTCCGCTTATCCGGGGTCGGGTCGCGGGGGTAGCAGCTTCAGTAGGGAGGCCCAGACGTCCCTCTCCCCAGCCACTTGGGCCAGCTCCTCAGGAGGAATCCCAAGGCGTTCCCAGGCCAGCCGGGAGACATAGTCCCTCCAGCGTGTCCTGGGTCTTCCCCTGGGTCTCCTCCCGGTGGGACGTGCCCGGAACACCTCTCCAGGGAGGCGTCCAGGAGGCATCCTGACCAGATGCCCGAGCCACCTCAACTGGCTCCTCTCGACGTGGAGGAGCAGCGGCTCTACTCTGAGTCCTCCCCGGATGACTGAGCTCCTCACCCTATCTCTAAGGGAGAGCCCAGACACACTACGGAGAAAACTCATTTCAGCCGCTTGTATCCGGGATCTCGTTCTTTCGGTCACGACCCAAAGCTCGTGACCATAGATGAGGGTAGGAACGTAGATCGACCGGTAAATCGAGAGCTTCGCCTTTTGGCTCAGCTCTCTCTTCACCACAACGGATCGGTACAGCGCCCGCTTCACAGCAGACGCTGCACCAATCCGCCTGTCGATCTCCCGCTCCATCTTCCCCTCATTCGTGAACATTGTATTATATCCTGCAAAATTGCTGCTGCACCTTACCGGGAAACGTACTGCAAAACTGTGTACAATGCAACTGTCTACTTTTAAATCATTGCTGCACCTTACTGCGTATTTGTTTACATTTGTTTTACACTGTTTACATTTCAACTGCCTACTGCTCACTGCTGCACTTTATCCGGAAGTCAATTGAAACTTATCCTGTAAGTGACTGCGATTTATCACTGCACTTTATCCTGTACTGTAATTCACCGCAAGGTATCCTGTAGAGTTACTGCAATCTTTCTGAGCTGTGTGAAAGCGAAATTTCGTTCTGTATCCACTCTGTGTATACAAAATGACAATAAAGAAAGTCTAAGTCTAAGTCTAAGTCTAACAAGACCCCAAGATACTTGAATTCCTCCACTAGGGGCAGGACATCCTCCCCAACCCGGAGAAGGCACTCTACCCTTTTCCGGTTCAAGACCATGGTCTCGGATTTGGAGGCACTGATTTTCATCCCGGCCGCTTCGCACTCGGCTGCGAACCGCTCCAGTGAGAGCTGTAGATCACGCCCTGATGAAGCCAATAGGACCACGTCATCCGCGAATAGCAGAGACGCAATCCTAAGGCCACCAAAGCGGATCCCCTCAGCACCTTGGCTGCGCCTAGAAATTCTGTCCATAAAAGTTATGAACAGAATCGGTGACAAAGGGCAGCCTTGGCGGAGTCCAACTCTCACCGGAAACGAGTCCGACTTACTGCCGGCAATGCGGACCAGACTCTGACACCGGTCGTACAGAGACCTGACAGCCCTTATTAAAGGGTCCGGTACTCCATACTCCCGGAGTACCCCCCACAGGATCCCCCGGGGGACACGGTCGAATGCCTTCTCCAGATCCACAAAGCACATGTAGACTGGTTGGGCAAACTCCCATGCCCCCTCAAGAATCCTGCTGAGGGTGTAGAGCTGGTCCAGTGTTCCACGGCCAGGACGAAAACCACACTGCTCTTCCTGAATCCGAGATTCGACTATCCGACGGACCCTCCTTTCCAGAACCCCTGAATAGACCTTACCAGGGAGGCTTAAGAGTGTGATCCCTCTGTAATTGGAACACACCCTCCGGTCCCCCTTTTTAAATAGGGGGACCACCACCCCAGTCTGCCAATCCAGGGGAACTGCCCCCGATGTCCACGCAATGCTGCAGAGCCGCGTTAACCAACACAGCCCCACAACATCCAGAGCCTTAAGGTACTCAGGGCGAATCTCATCCACCCCCGGAGCCTTGCCACCGAGGAGCTTTTTAACAACCTCGGCAACCTCAGCACCAGAGATGGGAGAACCCGACCCAGAGTCCCCAGGCTCTGCTTCCTCAATGGAAGACGTGTCGGTGGGATTAAGGAGGTCTTCGAAGTATTCCGCCCACCGACGCACGACGTCCCGAGTCGAGGTCAGCAGCACACCACCCCCACTGTAAACAGTGTTGGTACTGCACTGCTTCCCCCTCCTGAGACGCCGGATGGTGGACCAGAATCGCTTCGAAGCCGTACGGAAGTCTTTCTCCATGGCCTCTCCGAACTCTTCCCACGCCCGAGTTTTTGCCTCGGCGACCAGCCGAGCCGCCTGCCGCTTCGACTGCCGGTACACATCAGCTGCTTCCGGAGTCCCACAGGCCAAAAAAGCCCGGTAGGACTCCTTCTTCAGCTTGACGGCTTCCCTCACCGCTGGTGTCCACCAGCGGGTTCGAGGGTTGCCGCCACGACATGCACCGACAACCTTGCGGCCACAGCTCCGACTAGCCGCCTCAGCAATAGAGGCGTGGAACATGGTCCATTCAGACTCAATGTCCCCCGCCTCCCTCGGGACGTGTTTAAAGTTCTCCCGGAGGTGGGAGTTAAAGCTCCGCCTCACAGGGGACTCCGCCAGACGTTCCCAGCAAACCCTCACAGTACGTTTGGGCCTGCCCGGTCGGACCGGCTTCCTCCCCCGCCATCGGAGCCAACTCACCACCAGGTAGTGGTCGGTGGAGAGCTCCGCCCCTCTCTTCACCCGAGTGTCCAAGACATGCGGCCGCAGGTCAGATGAAACGACAACAAAGTCGATCATTGAACTGCGACCTAGGGTGTCCTGGTGCCAAGAGCACATATGGACACCCTTATGCTTGAACATGGTGTTTGTGATGGACAATCCATGACGAGCACAGAAGTCCAACAACAAAACACCACTCGAGTTCAGATCAGGTGGGCCATTCCTCCCAACCACGCCCCTCCAAGTCCCACTGTCATTGCCCACGTGAGCGTTGAAGTCCCCCAGCAAAACGAGGGAGTCCCCAGGAGGGGCACTCTCCAGTACCCCTTCCAAGGACTCCAAAAAGGGTGGGTAATCTGAACTGCCGTTTGGCGCATAAGCGCAAACAACAGTCAGAACCCGTCCCCCCACACGGATGCGGAGGGAGGCCACCCTCTCGTTCACCGGGGAAAACCCCAACGTGCAGGCACCGAGATGGGGGGCAACAAGTATGCCAACCCCAGCTCGGCGCCTCTCACCATGGGCAACTCCAGAGTGGAAGAATGTCCAGCCCCTCTCAAGGAGACTGGTTCCGGAGCCAGAGCGGTGCGTCGAGGTGAGTCCGACTATCTCTAGTCGGAACCTCTCAACCTCGCGCACAAGCTCAGGCTCCTTCCCCACCAGAGAGGTGACATTCCACGTCCCAAGAGCCAGCTTCTGCAGCCGAGGATCGGAACGCCAAGGTCCCCGCCCTCCACTGCTACCCGTTACACATTGCACCCGACCCCTTTGGCCCCTCCGACAGGTGGTGAGCCCATCGGAAGGGGGACCCATGTCGCCTCTTCGGGCTGAGCCCGGCCGGGCTCCATGGGCAAAAGCCCGGCCACCAGACGCTCGCCAACGTGCCCCACCTCCAGGCCTGGCTCCAGAGTGGGGCCCCGGTGACCCGCGTCCGGGCGAGGGAACACGAGGTCCAACAATCGTACTCATCATAAGGGGAGTTTTGGGCTGCGCTTTGTCTGGTCCCTCACCTAGGACCTGTCTGCCTTGGGTGACCCTACTAGGGGCTTAAAGCCCCTGACAGCATAGCTCCTAGGATCACTGGGACACTCAAACCCCTCCACCACGGTAAGGTGGCAGCCCAGGGAGGGGAATAAGTGTGACTTTTCATGGAAAACACAAAATTGTTTGGGTGACCCCAAACTTTTCAATGGTAGTGTGTATTTATACTGTTTTACCAGAAACTTTCAGGAATCTCACCACAGCATTAAGTTCTGGTCAATCAGTTTAACACATAGACTGGTTAGTTGGTTGCACTTTATGTTCAACAAGGATGGATGTCCAACTCAATTAAAAGCTGTTCTTTTGAATAATATTGTGATTAATAAAAACATTAAAAGTTCTTGTTTTAAATAGTCCTTGTTTACAAACATCTTTATCTAGAGGACATTTTTGTTGCTTGTGGTGAATCCAGAGAAATGTCAGAATGAAATCGCAATTTTGGTTGAAATACATCGTAGACGGAACGCAATCATTTCTGCTCTGAGTTGAGACGCAGCGACTCTTTTAGCACCTGATCTGCACAGCAATGAAACAGATTGATTTGTTGTTTGTACATTTTTAAAAAGACGGGATAAATTAAACTGAAAAAAATAATCGCATTAATTTGCCATATTAAGATAAAAAAATCCCAATTAGATTATTTTCTGAAATCGTTCAGGCCTACTCCAGGCTGCCTTGCATTAATGCACTTCTAGTTTAGACATTACAGTCAGGCAGTCTGGTAGACAGCTCAGGGGTCCTATCAGGTAGAGACACAGTGTACCGTAATGCTCCTAATATCCATTGAGGGGAGCGCCTTCGTTGCTTAATAAAGTTGTATTTACACATTTTAACAGATTTCTGAGCACATTGTACCACATAAAATCAGTCAGTAAGCTCAACGGTGATTATAGATAAGGAGCACCATCAATTTTTGACAAGATTGAAGGATTTTAAGTGCGCCTTATTGTCCAAAACATACGGTATGTCAGTATTTGCTGCGGAGCTGCTAAACAAGGTCACTGACTTCCATCTCACTAGTCTTGTGAATCTGGACTTCTAAAGGCTGAACTGGGTTTTATTTAGCGGTAAAGAGCACACCGCACTTTTCAGATGATTATTTATTAATGATAGTAATTAGGCTACTCTGTGTTGGTCTGTCACCTAACATCCATTAACGTTTGTGGTTGTAACGGGACCACATGTTTAAAGGGTGTGAATACTTTTGGGTTGCTGGGTTGACGCTCGGTCTTGCTGTCAGGTGACGTCCGGCTGCTGCTGCTTACTGAAAGCATCAGAGCTGCGTTCCCCGTCAGCAGCCTGGTTGTCTGCTGTTACGTTGGACCGGTTCTGCAGACTGGTTCTCATTAACCGGGTCCGTTCGCTGTTTCAGCATCACGATGGGGCAGCTGTACGACAAGGAGAAGGACGAGGACGGCTTTTTATACGTGGCGTACAGCGGAGAGAACACCTTCGGCTCTTAGGGACCTCGCTGGAGCCCGTCTCCGCCTCGACCCGGTCGGCTCCGGTCCGGTCCGGTGGGCCCCTGCGAGGGAGAGGTCCTGTCGCCGTTTGCTCTCCAACTTTCTACAGATTCCCATTCAGTGTTTCACCTTTTCAATCATTATGGGTTTGATGTTGTTTGAGCGTTTATAGAAGGAACCGGTTTGATTTTCCTTTTCTAGTCGAAGTGTATGAATGAGTGTGAATGTTTGATGCTTTTGTTCTTTGAAGACGATGTTTTATTTTAATCAGAGTTTTAATTTAATTATCTGAGGGTGAGGTAGCTGGATGACCTAACCAATAAAAAGATGATAAAAGAAGCCGACTGTGTGTTTTTTATTCTCTCCTTTAATTTAAATGTCCAACAATAACAGGATCAACTCTCAGCGGACCTTAAAATGTCTTCCTTCATCATGTGGGAGGTAAAAATCCACTAACTAGGACTAAATGTCAGAACTTCTGACTAAAGTCAATAGTTCTGACCAATGTTGGATTAAGAAGCGGGTTGATTTGAGCTGACAGAACCAGGTTCCGATTCTGATAGTACCGGCGGGTCAGAGACCGGGCGGAGCCCAGCAGAATGAAGAGGAGGAGGAATGGGGGGGTGATGGAGACAGGAGCCGTGTGGAACCATAGACATTATATAAGAGCAGACCCCGCATTGGCTGTCGCGACGCATAAATTACGGCCGCCATCTTGGGGCGGTCGACCTGCTCCCCTAACCTGCTGGTTTAAGATGAACAGACTCAGCACTGTGCTGCGTATTTTCGTTTAAATCAACGGACTATTGACATCTGGGGTCCGTTCTTCGTACGTTGCTTAAAACATCCGAGATCAAATGAAACATCCGAGATGATTTCATCCGGCTAATCATGATCCGGCTAATTGGGTTCTTCGAACACACCTGTTGTTTATGATTAGTATGGCTGGATTGAGTTATCTGAGACAACTGCGCGTTCATGCGTCGCTTTAAAAGGGGAAATGTATCGATAGTAGAAACAATGATCAGCAACGCTGCTATTGGCTGTTCAGCATGGCCAAAGAACGCCCACAGTTTTTCTCCCAAGCAGAACAAGAGCTTTTAATGGAAGGTTATGATGAATTTGAGTCATTAATTAAAACACCTCAAAATCTGTTAAAGCCAGGAGAGAGGGCTGGCAAAAAGCAGCAGACAAATTAAATGCATAAATACTGTCCATGGTAGATGTTTCTATCACTTTCTACAGTATGTATTTTTGCATTTTAATAATTTCATATTTACTTTGTTCTTTTATGTCAGAGCCTCCACAGGACCCACTAGAACATGGGGACAAGTAAAAGTGAAGTACAAGAATATTCTACAAAATGGTAGCCTTTAATTATTATACTTTATTTTAAAAAAGCACTTGTTATGGCAACAGATCATATCGGTGTCATTCCTTAGACACTGGAAGTAAAGGACATGTGCAAACTGGGAATTTTAACAAAAAAATCTTTATCTCTAAAAAATGAAGTTCTTCCTTTTCCAAGTCATCCACAGTTTACACGGTAAAACTGTATTGCTCCGTGTCTAGATAATCCATCCATCCATCCATGCATTTTCTGACCTGCTTAATCCCTCATGGGGTCGCGGGGGGTGTTGGTGCCTATCTCCAGCGTTCACTGGGTGAGAGGCGGGGTTCACCCTGGACAGGTCACCAGTCTGTCACAGGGCAACACAGAGACAGACAGGACAAACAACCATCCACGCACACGCTCACACCTAAGGACAATTTAGAGAAGCCAATTAACCTAACAGTCATGTTTTTGGACTGTGGGAGGAAGCCGGAGTACCCGGAGAGAACCCACGCATGCACAGGGAGAACATGCAGACTCCATGCAGAAAGACCCAGGGGTGGATTTGAACCCAGAACCTTCTTGCTGCAAGACAACAGCGCCACTGTGCAGCCCTCTAGAAAGTAAAACTAAACTTCACAATAAAATGGCCTGAACAAATCTTCTTATTGAATATGATAAAAATAAAAAGCAAACCATCATACAAATAACTTAAATATTTTCTTTGTGTGGCTCTAACACCACTTTTTCTTCTTTAAAAGCCACTGTTAAATGATGTGTTTTATCTGTTTATAACAGCCACCAAGAAAAATCTCTCTACAATGACACTGTCGCGCTGCGCTAAAGGATCCTGTCTATTGCGCAATACGCGATTAATTCGAAAAACTCTGCAAATTATTCTTGCACCTTCTGCAACAGGTTGCCGTCGTAAAAATGGACATGGCTACGGCAGACTTCCCATCTCCTCCGCTTATAAAGCTGCGATCTAATCCTGTTTACATGAAATAAACCTGCGAGCGAGCAGCTTGCGCACATGTTGCTATGACAACAAGTCCAGGATGTCTTTCGAAGAACCAAACAATCCAAGATCATGCCAAATCGTCAACAATCAAATCCAGCTAACTGAGTTAGCGACGTACGAAGAACGGACCCCAGGAATAAACCATCTCAGAACGGCATTTTGACGTGTTTTGGAATTTCTGTACTGCATAAACCAGAAGCCCACGCTTCATCAAGTGACTATTTGAGTTACATTCACTTTTAGTGTGTTCACCTTTAAGTCTTGAGTTTTTTTGGTTTTCATGGACAAGTAGTCACTAGACTTGCTACTGTTTGGTGCTGGTGTGCCAAACGAGTTATTCCGGACAAAATAGGCTAATTTAAATTATAATATAATAAAAAAATAATTATTTTATATATATATATACAGGGGTTGGACAATGAAACTGAAACACCTGGTTTTAGACCACAATAATTTATTAGTATGGTGTAGGGCCTCCTTTTGCGGCCAATACAACGGCAATTCGTCTTGGGAATGACATCTACAAGTCCTGCACAGTGGTCAGAGGGACTTTAAGCCATTCTTCTTGCAGGATAGTGGCCAGGTCACGACGTGATGCTGGAGGAGGAAAATGTTTCCTGACTCGCTCCTCCAAAACACCCCAAAGTGGCTCAATAATATTTAGATGTGGTGACTGTGCAGGCCATGGGAGATGTTCAACTTCACTTTCATGTTCATCAAACCAATCTTTCACCAGTCTTGCTGTGTGTATTGGTGCATTGTCATTCTGATACACGGCACCTCCTTCAGGATACAATGTTTGAACCATTGGATGCACATGGTCCTCCAGAATGGTTCGGTAGTCCTTGGCAGTGACGCGCCCAACTAGCACAAGTATGGGGCCAAGGGAATGCCATGATATGACAGCCCAAACCATCACTGATCCACCCCCATGCTTCACTCTGGGCATGCAACAGTCTGGGTGGTACGCTTCTTTGGGGCTTCTCCACACCGTAACTCTCCCAGATGTGGAGAAAACAGTAAAGGTGGACTCATCAGAGAACAATACATGTTTCAAATTGTCCACAGCCCAAGATTTGTGCTCCTTGCACCATTGAAACCGACGTTTGGCATTGGCACGAGTAACCAAAGGTTTGGCTATAGCAGCCCGGCCGTGGATATTGACCCTGTGGAGCTCCCGACGGACAGTTTTGGTGGAAACAGGAGAGTTGAGGTGCACATTTAATTCTGCCGTGATTTGGGGAGCAGTGGTTTTATGTTTTTTGGATACAATCCGGGTTAGCACCCGAACATCCCTTTCAGACAGCTTCCTCTTGCGTCCACAGTTAATCCTGTTGGATGTGGTTTGTCCTTCTTGGTGGTATGCTGACATTACCCTGGATACCGTGGCTCTTGATACATCACAAAGACTTGCTGTCTTGGTCACAGATGCGGCAGCAAGACGTGCACCAACAATTTGTCCTCTTTTGAACTCTGGTATGTCACCCATAATGTTGTGTGCATTGCAATATTTTGAGCAAAACTGTGCTCTTACCCTGCTAATTGGACCTTCACACTCGGCTCTTATTGGTTCAATGTGCAATTAATGAAGATTGGCCACCAGGCTGGTCCAATTTAGCCATGAAACCTCCCACACTAAAATGAGAGGGGTTTCAGTTTCATTCTCCAACCCCTGTATATATATATATATGTGTGTGTGTGTGTGTGTGTGTGTGTCTGTGTGTGTGTGTGTGTGTGTGTGTGTGTGTGTGTGTGTGTGTGTGTGTGTGTGTGTGTGTGTGTGTGTGTGTGTGTGTCTGTGTGTGTGTGTGTCTGTGTGTGTGTGTGTCTGTGTGTGTGTGTGTGTGTCTGTGTGTGTGTGTGCGTGTGTAGTAATAAAATGATAAAAATGCATGAGTGGCAGTGTTTTGCAACATACATCCTATCAGAATGTTCTATTACTTTCAACCCCACTAGGAATGTTTAAATGCACCGAACAATTTGTTATAATAGCTAAAGTTTTCAGCAACAAACAAATAAAAGTGGAACTTAGTTCAATATTCAGCGAGTTATAGTTGATTAATTCTTTTTTTTTATTTTTTTTATTCAGTGTCCTGTCTAGCAATGTGGCAATAAGAATTATTGTCTTAATGCCAAAAAGAGCTCGACAGATTTTACTTTCACAAGTGGAGCAATCAGCTTTCGCCGTAGTGCTCCGCTTGATTTATGCATGTAAATAGTTTTATTGTGATTCCTGCAGGGAGAATTTCAAATTATATGGACACTACAATGGGAAAGTAGGAGAGTAAAGGAAGAACAAGAAGAGAAAAAAAGAAAGAGAAGAGGTGAAAGAAAGAAGAGATAAAAGGGAGAGAATGATAAAACGTCCTCTGTCTGCTCCATCACCTGGAAAGAGACACAAAAAGAACAGCACAACCAACAGACATAAAGCAACAGATACAATAGAATAACACCTTGATACCATTACGAATTACTAATATTATTATTTAAGCTGACATGTGTAATGTGAAACCTGAAAAAAGAAAGTGAACGAAAATAAATAAATAAATTACGGGCTTTCTGTATATAAGTGAACACTTAATACCAGGGACCCAGCACCTGTGGGAGTTTGTGAGAGTGCACTAGTTTAGGTGAAAATTATCCAGAAGGAAATAGTTCGATAGTGATTGTGGAGAACCAAAGACCCGCCTTCCCTGAGCACCGAGGCAGGGGTCAGGGAACCCGTAACCCCGGACTCCCAAAGGGGCCCCCAAAGCAGTGTGCCCAAGAGGGCCATCACAGGAAATCTGCCACCGCAATGCCGACGCCCCCAGGAGCCACGGGGACGAGCCCGAGGGCTCCGCCGGCAGCCGGCCGCGCTGAAGTGGTCCCGGCCATGGGCCCTGGGGGCCAGAGGCCCCAGGGGCGCCCCGCCTGCCCCCCGGGGGGCCAGGCCCCGCGAAGCCGGCACCGGGAATGGGCCGGCACCCACCCGGGAACCCGCCCCAAACCAGAGGGCCGTCAACATGCCAGAGGGCCAAGGCGCCCGCCAGCGCAGCGGAAGAGGGCAGGACGTGGGGGGATGGGCTCCACACCTATCGGAGACTTGAGATGATCTTGGGAGAGGGAGCTGACCGGACCCGAACCTGAAAAAATAAATAAATAAATATAGTTGATTAAAATTGATTCTGCGCCTGGTCAACACATTACACTGAGCAGAGCTGTCGACCGCCCCAAATTTAAAGGGAGCACTGAAATAACACATGCTAGATCAGAGTGAATGAAATATTCTTATTAAATACTTTGTTCCTTACATAGCTGAACATCCTGACAACAAAATCACACAAAATGATCAATGAAATCACATTTATTAACCCATGGAGGTCTGGATATGGAGCCACACTCAAAGTTACAGTAGAGAAACACTCTACAGGATCCATCTGTGATGTAAAGTCCTTAAACCAGTCAGAATGAGGCTCAGCAGCGTGTGGCCTCCACCTGCCTGCAGGACCTCCCTACAACACCTGGGCAGCTCCTGATGAGGTGGAGGATGTTCTCCTGAGGATCTCCTCCCAGACCTGGACTAACACCTCCTCCACCTCCTGGACGGTCTGTGGAGCAACGTGGGGTTGGTGGATGGAGACGTGATGTCCCAGATGTGCTCAGTGGGATCCAGGTGTGGGGAACGGGGGGGTCCATAGCATCAATGCCTCCGTCTGGCAGGAGCTGCTGACTCCCTCCAGCCACATGAGGTCTACCATGTCTACATTAGGAGGAACCAGGACCAACTGCACCAGCAGATGGTCTCAGTGGGTCTGAGGATCTCCTCTCTGTCCCTGATGGCAGTCAGACTACCTCTGGGGACACATGGAGGCTGCAGGCCCCCAAAGAAATGCCCCCCCCCCCCTATCATCACTGACCCAGACCGGTCCTGCTGGAGGACGCTGCAGCAGCAGAACGTTCTCCACGGCGTCTCCAGACTCTGTCACGTCTCTCATGTGCTCAGAGAACCTCCTTCCACCTGTGAAGATCTCAGGTTATCTGTGGAGAACCTGCCATCCTGGTGTTCTCTGGTAAACGTCCTGCAGGGTGTTGGGCTGGAAGCAGAACCTCCACCTGTGGACGTCCCTCATACCTCCCTCATGGAGTCTGTTTCTGATCGTCTGAGCAGACACATGCGACCTCCTGGAGGTCATCCTGCAGGGCTCTGGCAGTGCTCCTCCTGGTCCTCCTTGCTCAAAGGCAGAGGCAGCGGTCCTGCTGCAGGGTGGTTGTCCTCCTACGGCCTCCTCCACGTCTCCTGGCCTGTCTCCTGGTAGCGCCTCCATGCTCTGGGCTCTACGCTGACAGACTCAGCAAACCTTCTGGCCACATTGGTGCTCCATCCTGGATGAGCTGCACCACCTGAGCCACCTGTGTGGGTTAGACTCCGCCTCCTGCCGCCACCAGAGAGAAGCACCACCAGCGTTCAGAAGAGACCAAAACAGGATTTTTTCCACTTTTCTGATGCACTAAATTTACATTAAATCAATATGTGCAATTTGGAGGTTTGAGTGCTTCTCTCCTGCTGGAGCCATGTTCCAGAGGGAACCCAGCATGTTCTGGTCTCCATGTGCAGCAGAACTCCGCAGAACCTGATTTCCATCCATTCGTCTGGAGATTTAACAGCGTGAGGATTGCTGTGAGATCCAGAGCAGAGGCAGGACCGCGTGTTCACAGCAGCAGCAGGGCTGTGAGTCCAGAGTGGTTCTGATGAGGGAAAACCACGTTCTGCCTGCAGGAGCTCAGAGACCATCTCCTCTCCCACTGCTTTTCCTGCTGTGCTGCAGATGGTAGGTGGAGGTGAAGGAGACCTTTCAGACGGAGAGGAGAAGCTTTGTGGAGCTGTTTATTATCTGATGGAATCATCTTGATGTTGAAATGATTTTGGGAGCTTCTTATTTCTGCCGCTGACCGTGTGGTAAAAGATGATTTTCCAGGGATTTCTGTGTTCGGTGGAAGGAGCTCAAATGTGTGTCAGCACTTTTCTTTTCCACTTTCACTTCCTCGTTGTCCTCCACAGACGTTCTGGGAACGTTTTCATTCTGGGTATCCGAGGGAAAATCTGTGCTCAGGATTCCCTGCGGCTGCTTTTCTCCTCCAGACTCAGTTTCCTCTTCGCTGTCAGCTTCAGGTGGGACCGCTGTGCTGCAGCTGCTGGTGGACGGAGGATTGTCACAGCAGTTTGATCCTGATGGATCGTTTCATTCTGATTCAGGATCCTTACTGCCACGTTCCTGCATTGAAGAACACGTCCCTGTAGAAGATCCCTGCAAAGATCTCCAGAGCTGCTCAGGAAGCCAAAGTTCTCGCCTCCAGAGTCGCTCCACCACCTTCATGCATTTAGCAGATGCTAGTTTGGCTTCATCTGGTCTCATGAGTCCAGCGGAGCATCAGCTGCACGGCAGCAGAGTCGACCCAGTAATCCCTGCAGCTCTCACCATGAAGCTCTGATGGAAGCTGAGCTTCAGCCAGGAGCTCTGGTGGACGGATGGTCCTGAGATCTGGAGACAGGAGGAGAAGCTGCAGGAGGAGGCAGGAAGCAGAAGATCAAGACTACCTGATGAGCATGAATGTGAGACGGACTCCTGCAGCTGTGAGCAGGATGGAGGTTCTGCTGGTTCTGCTGGTTCTGAGGAAGGCTGTTAGCAGAAACTTGGTCTTTTCTCTGGAGAGCAGAAAACTTCCTGAGTGAGAGAGAAAGAAGAAGCAGGAGCAGAGGAGGGAGGAAGCTGCTGCTTTCTCAGAATCATTTACTTCTCTGTTTCCTCTCCTCTGCGCTTCATTGTTGACAGATTTTAAAAGTCCAGACTTGGGTTTCCTTTTCAATAAATCAGTTTTCTGGAAAATGAAATTAATTTCTACGATTTCATCCTAATGTGTCACATTGATTAAATTTACAGAGTTTTTATCTGCAGTTTTATTTTAAACTTGTTGCTCTTCAACCAACATAAACTTTGAAAATATATAAAAACACATAATTTTTAAAGTTTCCAGTATTACTTAAACATGTGTTCATAGAAATGTGCAAAAGAACTCCTTCATAAGCAAATATTTAACTCAGTCCTCCTTTTCAACTGATTCTAAACCTTTTATGTGTTTTATTCACTTGAAACGTAGTTTAGCACCATAATCCGTTATTTGTTTCATTCACCATCAAACTAAAGAATTACCAACATACAGGAACCGACAAAATAAAAGCACCTGAAACGGCATAAAGTCTCTATCAAAGTAAAAGTTCTCTACAGAGAACAAGTTGTTTTATTCATTAAATCTGACGATATGGAATTGCCTCTTATTAAATTAAACAACCACACGAGTGGCCTAATTAATAAGGATTTTAAACACATGTTCTGTGGTTGCTGAGGCGTTCGCTGGTTACCTCAGCAGGAGGGTCAGCCTCCCGCAGAGAGCTGCACAGGTTACGGAAAGTTCAGTGGAAGGAAAAAGTGTGGTGGAAACGTTGCTCGTGACAGGAAAAGGGATTTAGTCTGAAAGTCAACAAGCAGGGAGCAAGACGGAGGGACTGGAAGGTGTGCTGGCTCACATTTTCAGGACAAGTTTTCTCAGGACTCTCCGCTGCAGCTTTAAGGACTTCACAGACTCTGTCTGGACCCAAAAAGGTCAATTTCAGGGTTTTATGGTTTCAGACAGACACTTTAAATCAAGTGATGCTACTGTATTTATTTCTAATGTACATGCAGTGAGTAAAGAAGTTGATTAGGGATTTTCTCCTTTGTCCAGTATAAAAAAGAATCTTTAGAAGTCTGTCCTGTTTCCTCACTGACTCAGGTTACTGAAATCTGGATGTATAACTATCAATAAGATGAAGGAATCTCTGGGCTCAAATGTGAAATAAGTCATTTCAAATCAACCAACTTATTTAAATGCTTTTGGGGTCAATTTGGATGAAAGCCTGTCATGGACAGCAGCCTTTAATAATGTAGCGACTAAAATGATTTCATTGATCAGAAATTGCTCATTTTATGTCAACAGGAACAAGAAAACTTGTTTCTTGTTTTGTGTGTTCTGGATTATTGTCCTGTTTTGTGGTTGAGTGCTGCAAGAAAAGACCTGGACAAACTTTTAGTCCCTTTTACCGTCATGGATGAAGGTCAAACTGAGGTTGGCCTGTTTTTCTATGTTGCTTTGACAGAAATCTGGATGTTACATAAAGCGTCGGCCTGTTCCTAAACTACAGCCTCGCTGCTGCAGACACGACTGGAAGACGAGACGAGCCTCTAATCTGACATTAACTCTGCCTCCACCAAGAACTGATGCCCTGAAAACTACTTTTACATACCGAGCTGCTGGAATAGTTTGCAGCATGATATTAGACTGATAACTACTCATGTTTCTTTTAAAACAATCTGAATAAGTCACTAGTTAGTGAGGAAATAATCCTAACGTGGGCATAGTCAAAGTATTTACCTGTTCTGTTGTTTTTCAGCGTTATTCTTAGTGGCTGAACGTGATGAGCTGCTAGTTTTCTACTGACTGGTGTTTTTATAACGAGAAAGGACCCCTGGGAGAACAGTGCTGGCTGTGCTAGGGACTAATGGGGAGCCTAAATAAAAAGCTGTGAGCAGTTAGTTTTTAGTTTTATTGAAAGCATCCCCATTAGCTACAGCTATGCTGCAGCTATTCTTCCTGGGGTCCTGAAAAAATATATACATTAAAAACAAAACAAAGAATACAACAAATAATTGAAAGAAAAAGAAAATACACAAACACATATATAACATATACACATATTAACGTACATATGTACCCTCATGCGCAGGATGGAGGTTCTGCTGGTTCTGCTGGTTCTGAGGAAGGCTGTTAGCAGAAACTTGGTCTTTTCTCTGGAGAGCAGAAAACTTCCTGAGTGAGAGAGAAAGAAGAAGCAGGAGCAGAGGAGGGAGGAAGCTGCTGCTTTCTCAGAACACCACTGTTCAGGAACCACTGGCAGCCCACATGTCAGCTGGATATAAACGCAGCGGGTCGGACCGGTCCTGCACACACTTCCAGACCTCCATCCAGACGGCAGAACCTCCATCCAGGAAGCATGAAGATCCTGCTGACTCTCTGCCTCCTCACCTTCCTCTGCCTGCTGTCTCCCAGCTCTGCAAGTGAGGACCTCTGCTGGTGCCGCCTGTGGGTCGTGTGGCTCTGAGCCGGGTCGGTGTCTGAAGTTCTGCTTGTTTCCTCAGGTCCAGTCGGTCCACAGCTGCTGTCCAAGGGTTCCTGCTGTTCTCAGCACAGCAACGTGACGGTTCCTGTAGGGAAGGTGAAGGACCTGCAGATGTCTCCGAGCCACTGCATGCTCCACTCCGTCATGTGAGTTCACCCCGACTGCAGAACCTGTTAGAACCGGGTTCCCTGATCTGGTCCAGTATTAGTGTCTGGTGCTGAAAGCGGGCCGTCGCTCCAGAAGCTGGACTTTGTCTCTGCTGCTGGACTCACACCTTCAGCTCTCCCACATTTCTCCACTGCAGCTTCATCTCAGTCCAGCTGCTGCTGGTTCTGTCTTGTTGTAACAGTTCAGACCCAGAAGCTGGGGGTTCTGTGCGCTGGTCCGGTGTTCTGAACCGTCTGCATGTTGTTCTCCTGCAGAGTCACCACTCAGAACAAGAAGCGGTTCTGCCTGGATCCCAGCGGGAGCTGGACCCAGAAACTACAGAGAGAGTTTGGCAAAGAGAGACGCCTGCACTGAACCCGGATCAGAACCGAGTCCGTTTGTGCAGCCAGAATCACTTTGATGTAAAGGATGTTTTTAAAGAGCCGCTGGACGAGTCGCTGAGGGACCGATTCACAACTTTAACGGATCGTTTAGGATTTTACAGAAACTCTTCCTCCTGGTTTCAGTTTGTCGGCTAGAAAAGCTGCTGCTGTAAAACTCTGAGAGCAGAAGTTCTGCTCATCTTCATGTTTTCATGCACTTTACTCAGCAAAGTTACTCATTTCACAATAAAACGTTTACTTTTCTATTTGCTGTCCTCTGAGACTCTTCTGTGGTTCTGTTCTACGTCTGGAGATGAAAATGCTTGAAGAGCTGAGGTCTGGATCAGGAACTTTTCTTCCGTTTCTCATCAGGAGAAACACGTTTTCAGGCTTTTAAAGCTTCAGGATGTGAAATTATCAAAATTATTCATAAAGTTACTCATTTCACAATAAAACATTTACTTTTCTATTTGCTGTCCGGTGTGTTTCATGACTCCGTTTCTTCAGTTTCCTTTTAAGCTCTTCTTTATTTGTCTTTAGTGAAAACATTTTCAGCCGATTGTCTCTGAAGGTCGTTAAGAACTTTATTGCGGAAATCTTGAGGTTCAGTCAGATTCGCAAAGTGAGGCTGTCCAGTCCTGTTAAAGTTAAAGAGCAGAGGCGTTCCTCAATGTGTTAACTCGTTAGCCTGAGCTCCTTTCTTCTGCCTATAAATCCGTGTTGTTTCTTTAGAGATTCATCCACAGCAAAGGGGGGAAACTCCATCTTTGGGACAGGCAGCTAGTGAAAAGTGCCTGAAGGTAAAATGAGTAATTGGAGCAAACCTTGTTCATTCCTCTGTGGGCAATTAGCTCTCAGTTTTAAACAGGCAGCATTAATCTAAAGCAAACAGGCCCAAAGGTTGTTTGTAATGGAGAAGCGTCTGAATCCCCCAGCAGCACACCGAGCTGAGGAGAACATTAATCTGCAGAGAACCAAATCAGCGCAGGCCGTTCTAAATGCAGCCGCTGAGCTGTTTGTGAAGGATTCTCATCCAGGCATCCATTTTCCTGCCGAGACGTGACACCTGAGCACCACCATCCATCACAGAGCAGCTTCATCACCGCGTCTGTCACTCGGTTTCTAACGGAGACGCAGCGACAGTGAGACGTGTGATCAACAACAACCTGGAGAAAACAGGCGAGTCTCTGAAATGATGCAGTCCAAACCAGGACCGTGCTGCACGGATCTGCACTGCGTGTGTTTTAAACACTTTGAAACAAAGAACCACGGGTCAGTATGAAGCAAAGTGTTCATGCATTTCAACCCTCACATCTTAAATGTGCATTATTTATGTGCATAGCAGCATTTTTAAAAATAAAATCTCAAAGAGTTAAATAATGTAGATGAAAACAGCTGGAAACAATAAAAATGCAAATATCTGTGAAAGTTTTATCAGCGTGTTGATTTATTCAGGTTGTTCCTGAGCTCAGCTGGTGTTTTTATTATCATGTTGCTCCGTCTTCTCCGAAACCAAAACCACAACCTGCCTCAAAGGGCCGACAGCAGAACCGCTCATGCTCAGATTTCTTTAAAGCACATCGAAGTGTTTATATCCTTTCTAGCGAGGGCATTTTATGGATGAGGCCTACATTATTTAATTAATGCAGGACTAGAAGACAGAAAAAAAACTGATCCAAAGGGAAAACGATGTGGGAGAACAGAGATGCTGTTGCAGTTTCACACTCCACCACTAGATGGCGGTAACTGACATTTTATTTAGGGGTCTTCTTTGTAACTCCTGTTAAAACACACTTACATGTAAAAACATCATTATAATAATAATCATTGAACTATATCAACTTCAGGAGACCATATACAGATAAACAGAAGAAGAATGTGTCAGCAGACTTAGAAAGACAAACGTTCCTTCAGAATCCAACATGGCTGCCATAAAGCAGCCCTGCCCTGTGTAACATGTTGAACATGTTAAAGGGTCTGAAATGCATCGCTGTATTGCTAACAGTAATTAGCCCGGACACTGAGCACAACAATCAGAAAATCCACTCCAGTTTTCCCTCATTTGAAACCAGAACATTAACTTGGACTGGACTTCCATCCCACAGCTCAGCTCAGCTTCCACAGTTTAAATCTCCTGCCGGTTTTCCTCTAACAGACCAAAACGTGCATGTTGTAACCCGGCCTGATGGGAGTTTAGTTTTTTTGGGTGTCTGTGACGGACCAATTTCACGTCAGAACCATGCAAACAGAAAGTACCAGTATGGCCTGCTGAAGTCGGCAATCCTGGAAGGTTTTGGAGGTTTTCCACCGACTCAAATGTTAAAATCCAACCCGGTTGCTCCGTGTATGTCTGGAGGTCTGACACAGTTAAAGTGTGTAGCGTGTCATTCCCACATCCATGTTCTGACCTCCAAGTTCTGGGCCAGTCCAGGTCTACCAGTCGACTGGCCCAGAAACAGTGGAGCATCTGAAATAACACCTAGTCCTGAAAGGAGGTCAAGGTCACCAGTTAACCTGTCATCCATGCTGGTCTGTTGGAGGACCAGGAGGAAATCCACTGAGGACTATTACAAAGTCTCTGTAGGGATTTAAATGTTTTCTGTTTGCCGTGGAAGTTGAAGTTTGGATGTGGGAGTGACACCAAGCTCTGTGGGAACAGAAGGACAGCCAGCTGGGTGCTTGCTGATCTTTCCCTTTAATGCTGATTTCTGGTCCTGTGTTGGGGTGGTCTTCCCTCGTTCCTGTGACCCTACATATTAATGCAGGCTCAGTGTGATGCAGAGAATCTAATCAACGGTCTGGTTACCATCCTTCTAACTGGAGAATCAGATCCATCCAGGTATCTGTTTACTGGACCGGACCGGACTGGGATGTGTTCTACCACAGACAACTCCTACTAATGGTTATCATCTATTAATGGCAGAACATTTTTGGGTTTCCTTGGGAGGCTCATGTTCCATCTTGTCTTTTGCTACTGAGCTGCAGAACCAAACCCAGTTGGGTTGGAAGCAGGAAGTTTACAAGATGCAACCTAAGGCAACCTGGGATTTGCTCCCACTGAACTACGTTTGTTCAAAATGTTTAAATCTAGTAAAACAGCTAAAAAATCCAAAAGTGAGAGTAGAAAGTCTGGAGTCAGAAGGAAGACAAACTACAGCCTTCTGAACATGAACTACAAACTTCTCTTTTCTCCGGGGCTGTGCTGATACGCCATGTCACACAAAGGATTGTGGGATACCTTAAGGCTTCTTAGTGCCGGTAAGAGATGTCGCGGTTCCTAGGCAAAACTAGCCATGGGAGGGAGCATTCAGGCTCCTTTTCCTGCCTCCTTCCTCACTGGCTGCACTATTCAGACACTCTGATCATGGCGACCGCTGACCCGCTTCTGCTTTGGCTAAAGAGTCTTTGCTTTATGAGGGTATTTGGATTGAGCCCAGGTGTTTACCTGCTGTAAGACACCTGACTGAAATGAATGCTGATTACCAGAAATCTGCAACACTTGACTGCTGAGGTGATGCAGTCACTTAAATCAGGTGTGCTGGAGCAGAGACGCAGAAGGGTCTACAACATGAAGGACCAGGGTGGACAACCACTGGAGTCCTTCAGTTTCCTAGCAAGGACTTTAAATATCTTGATAGGAAATCTTGTTTTTGAAGGTGTTTCAGTTTGGATCCAAAGGGCTTCAGTTCTGACCGTGGGTTAGAAGTATGAGGCTTATAAATCGTAGTCACATTGATCAAACTATGGCCGTCTGGACCCCTAATAGGGCCCTAACGGTCAGATGAGTCAGTGACCCAACCCTCTAGCCCAGCGGTCCCCAATCCTGGTCCTCGAGGGCCGGTGTCCTGCTACTTTTATTTGTTACTCTGCTTCAACACACCTGAGTCAAATAATGAGGTCATTAGGAGGACTCTGGAGAACTTGACAGCACACTGGGGAAGTAAGTCAGGTGTGTTGGATCAGGGACATATGTAAAAGCTGCAGGGACACCGGCCCTCGAGGACCAGGATTGGGGAACACTGCCCTAGCCGGTCTGTTGTTTGGATCGATGTAAGTTGAGAAATGCTTAGATTAAGACGAGTCGGGTTTGAAATGAACCGGAATCTTAAGCTTGCAACATATCCTGGATGGTTCCTCGGACGCTCCAGCCACATGTAGAAGCACATTGTTCTGCTTTTCTCCTTAAGTGGAGTTAATTTAAATTTCTTAGCATAGGCTGCTGGTCGCTATGAGCTGCTGATGAAATCGACTCCTTCCTCCGGTCCAGCAGCAAGCTGGTGCTGGGTTGGCCCAGAGCTGGAGCTTATTCTGGTGGAAACACACAGAACGGGTTCTACGCTTGGTGGAAAACTTAAATATTAGGTTTGTAGGATGCTAACATACATGTTGTTGGATGGTGGGAGGAAACCAGCGGACCCGGAGGGAACCTAAGCATGCACGGGGAGAACGTGCTCCCAACACCCCTCAGACAAACAGATTTAAACCAATGGACCTTCCTGATGAGGCAGCGGTTCTAACTGTTCCATCTTTTAAATGTGGATCTTCACTTATTAAAGGGTTAGCGCTTCAGGACTGAACAAGACTAAATCTAACGAGGAAGAAATGAGAGGAAGACTCCAGAACTGGAAATCAGTGGCGTGTCCAGTCAGTCATCAAGGGTCGGGATCCTGCAGGTTTTACACGTTTCAATCTAAAGAGGATTCGTTAACTGAGCGTCTGCAGAACTGGCTGAGCTGCTGAAGAGGCACCTCATCGATTTAAATCACCTGTTTTGGGGGTAAGGACACAAACCTGCAGGAGATTGGCCCTTAAGGACTGGAGCTGGATGTCCCTGCTCATCCAGCCGTGTCTGGGAGTCAGACTGAAGGTTTAAAGGCTGAACGGTCTGCTAAGTACCGGCCCTGTTGACCACGTCCTCCATCTCTGCGCAGCATCAGAACGCGGCGGGGGGGAGTGTGGACCGGTGCGTCTCGGTGGACATCAGTCTGTCGTTTGCCTTTTTGGACACAGAGGAGAACTCCTGAGAGAGATCGCTCATCTCGTCGTGTCGCTCCTGCTTCCACACCCGCTCATATTCCTGCTTCAGCTCCTGGTAGCAGCGCGAGAAGGTGTGGAAGATGGAGGTGGCCGGGAACGCCATGATGAGGATGCCGCTCAGGATGCTGACCAGCGCCACCATCTGACCGGGGACGCTGCGCGGCACCATGTCGCCGTAGCCCACCGTGGTCATGGAGATGATGGCCCACCAGTAGGAGGCCGGGATGCTGCTGAAGCTGTGGTGGGGGTGCGTGGCGGCGAACGGCGCCAGCTCGCTCTCGGCCAGGTGGACCAGAGGCGAGAAGAGGGTGACGGCCACGCAGACGAAGAGCAGCAGCAGGCCGAACTCCCTCATGCTGCGCTGCATGGTCACGCCCAGCGTCTGCAGGCCCAGAGAGTGGCGCGCCAGCCGCATCACGTAGAGGATCCGCAGCGCCCGCAGCAGCCGCAGGATCAGACCCAGCTTGTCCAGGTAGCCTCGGCCGGCGCCCATCACCGCGTCGTCCTGCGACTCCTCCTTGACGTCAAACACCAGGGACACGTAGTACGGCAGGATGGCGATGGCGTCGATGATGTTGAGCGGGCCGCGGGCGAAGGCCAGCTTGCTGGGAGCGTTGACGAACCGCAGCAGGAACTCCAGGGTGAACCAGGCCACGCAGACGGACTCCACGACGAACATGTTGCGACACTTCTGGGAGCATTCGCCCTGCAGAGGCGCACAAACACACAGAGGTATTAAAGGGACAGTACACCAATCAGCTTATCAGGGTAAAATGAGGAAACCTGAAACTTGTTCTGTGGTTCCTCAGTTCATCTGAACTCTGGGTTTATTGGTCTTCATCATCAGATGTCTCTGGTCCTTTATGTGCCGTTTGTGAAGCGGTAACTAATTATTAAAAATGATCCCAGCATAAAGATAAACAGAGAGAGACCAGACTGAGAAGGTGTGGACATGTCCAGAGGAGGGACGGTGAGGACATCAGTAGAAGGATGCTGAGGCTGGAGATGCCAGGCAGGAGGTCTGGAGGAGACCAGAGAGGAGATTCATGGATGGAGGTGAAGCTAACCTGACCCTCGCCAGATGGCTGTAGTTCCGCTGAGCTCCACACGTCTCCAGTTACAGCCGCACCGTGTAGGTCTTGACTCAGATTATTGAGATTTATTAAATGATTTTTCATGTCAATATGCAGCACTTGGTGGGAATCGCTGCTCCGTACAGGTAGCCCTTCTCACAAACCCATTCAGCGACGTACGAATACGTCGCTGAATGGGTCATGTGACCGAGCCCCGCTCTAGGACACATGACCCATTTTAGGTTACGTAAAAGCAAAACTAAACAGATGTGACTCTTACCTGATCAGACATATTTTTGGTTCACTGATGTAGGATTTAATCAGGCCTCGTCTTTCCAAGTAACTCCAACACTTGTCAGTCTGCTGCTCCGGAGGGAGACTTTCATTTAGCGGTGGTGCAGTGCTGCCAGCGGCCTGCAGGGGCACTAGACCTGGAAGTTACAGGTCCAGCGCCCCCTGGTGGCTAAAAGCTACACTGCAATGCTTTGAAGAAGACATGAAGGTGTGAGATGCAGAAGATGAGGTTAGTTGGAGATAGATAAGTCGCTGTGGCGACCGCAGAAATGGAAGAAGAAGAAGAAGAAGTTATTTTCCTGGTTGAGAGGGAGAATGAATGCAGACTGATCTGTTCATTCCTCTTTGAATTGTTGATTTCCACTTTTCTGTTAGTGAGTTTGGAACACATCATTTTCCTCCAATCCAGGCTCCTCCTGGAATTAGGGGAGTTTTCCTCCCCACTGTCGCTGCATGCATGCTCGGTATGAGGGATTGCTGCAAAGTCAACGACTGGATGCAACCTGCTGGGTTTCCTTAGAGAGAAACTCTGAACCAACCTGGATATAAACTGAATTTAACTGATGTGTTTCATAACTGGGAGTGGATGTAGCTGATTGACTTGATTCAGTTTAATTTCCTTTCTTTCATAAAGCGCCTCGAGACGACATGTGTTGTGACTTGGTGCTATATAGATAAACTGAACTGAATTACTGCAGAGGATCAATTAGCAAACTGCTCCATAACGAAGGTAAAAAGGTGCTGCTCACCCTGCGGCGGGAAGGTTCTGGTGACATGACCCGTCTGCTGGGTTCCTTGTTCATCACTGGTTGTTCTCTGAAGAACCAGAACCTCTGCAGTTAGACTCAGCTACAGATTTCCAGTTTTAAATCATTGAATCATTTTCCTTCGTCGCTACAGCTCCATCCTACTTTGTCTTGGTCAGTCCCAGAAAAGGTTTAGAAGGCAGGAACGTGTTTTATAGAGCAGGAGAAGCAGAACCAGACAGTCAACAATAAAAAATAGAAACACTGCAATAAATCCTTTTGTTTTGGTCTCTTTTCTTTTCTTTTTTCCTTTTTTCTTTTTTTTTGCTGGTGAACGTGCCCACAGTGCATCTGTGGCTCTTTCATCACCGCGGTTTTCTTTGTTCTCCCACAGATCGATGTTTCATTCATTCACGCACTCTACACCACAGACTTCTGTACTAAAACATGGTCAGTTTAGAGGACAGTGGGGAAGGAGAGCTGATAAATGTTCATCTTTCGCCCAGATTTCAGCAGGATCTGTAGGAAAGCATCTAAAAACCAGTGAAAAGAGGCAGAAAGCTGCTCAAAATAAGGGCTGAATAGCTGTAATGCCCAAAAAGATTTTTCCATTGATTAATGTGAATGTATAAATAATCCTCCATGTGACATTTTTATGTAAAATGTAAATAAAATGGTTTTATTCTCTTTGAAAGATGGCTGAACATGAATTTAACTGTTAATCTGCCAGGGTATGAATACTTTGGGGCTGACCTGAACTCCAGAGGACACGTCGGCGCCTGCTGAGGCCGCAGGGATCCGTCTGAACCAGGTCTGCTGAAGCAGGAAACGTCTAAAACACGCTGGACAGCAGCGAAAGCCTCGCCAGTTCTGGGCTCGACCCGCTTCTTTGGTTCAGAACTGCCTAAATTCTTCATGGATCCAGAAAGGTGCCGTAAGCGTTCATCGCTGACGTTGGTCCTACCTGATGCTGATTTGTTGGTATGTCATCCATGATGAGAAGAGATGTTCTGTTGGACTCAGATCTGGTTCTGTGGAGGCCAGTGAGGTCCAGTTGACTCATTGTGATGTTCAGGAAACCAGCTGGAGATGATCAGAGCTTTGTGACACATTAACCTGCAGAAGGTGGGTCCACTGTGGTGGTAGGGATGGAGACAGGCGGCACCAGAACTCAGGGATGCTGCTCAGGGGGGCTAAACAGGAGTCTGCAGCCTGTGGCTCTGTACACCTTCAGCTTTGGCTTAAAAACTTAGACCAAAAATGCGTGGGGAAAAATTGGTCAATGTTTCTAAATGTAAAGGTAATTTATAATTACGGGCTTTAGGATGCATTTAGTTCTCCAATATATGCATAACATTTGCAGAAAGAAAGAAACTAATGGTGCATAGAATATTATACTATAGATAAATGAATTATCTTTTTGTCATTAGGTTGGAAACGACTTGCTTTTTCATAATTTTGATGCCATTTGCTATAAAAATCAAATGTCCAATTGAAGAAAATGCATTAAACGTAAACATAAAAATTCTGTTGGTTAAATAATAAAAACTGTTGATCTTTAATTAAAAAATGTAAACAAATTTCCTATAATGTACTATAAAAACAAGCTCTTGTTTCAAAGAGATGTGTAACTTTTGTGGCTCTAACCAGAATTTGTTTACCTGGACCGAGGGCAGAAACTGCTCTGCAGGTTGTAAAGGTCGCTGACCTCTGACCTAAGAGGTCCAAGGATCCTGTGACACCAGCAGCAGCCTGAGCCGCTGATCCACCGTTTCATCCGTTAAATCCTGACCCACCATCTGAATGACTTATTGGACCTCTGTGTTCTGGTCCAGTTCTTGTGAGTCTGTCTCGACAGCAGCCTGAGTTTCCTGTTCTGACAGGAGTGGTACCGGGTGTGGTCCTCTGCTTCAAGCCTCCACCTGCTGGGCCTTCAGAGGAGAGGTTCTGCAGAACCCGGGGACCCGCAGCTAGTGAGCTACTGCTGCCTGACCCAGAGAGAGCGGGCGGTGTGTGACAGGAACCGGGTTCTGCTCTGCCCGGCGGCCGTGGTTCTGTCTGACCGGTCCACCTCTGGTCCGGATGCCTAATCTGCTCTGAAGCAGATTCCCTGAATCTGTAACCGTCGCCGCTGCTTCATGAGGCAGAAAGTTGTGAATGGACCTTAAACCTTCATCAAGGCACCACTTCACAGTAAGGTTCCCCTTATTGGCTGATAGTTTATAGTTATGCTGTTAATTAGTCTGTAAACATTGTATAACTCATTCATAAAGGTTTGTTATGCATTAATTAAGGTCAAGTTTGCAACTTGGACTGAAACGTTTCATACAAGCAACTCTAGATGAAATCTATAGTTGAACAGGTTAGGTTCACTATTTGGCAAATAACCGGTCAGTTTAGTCTCAGCCTTATTACTGTATAATAAATTAATATTAATTAAGATTAATAACATATCTATAACAGCAGCCTTATTGTAAAGTGGCACCACAAATCCGAAACCTTTCTGTTAGCAGTCAGATGCAGAAAACATTAAATGCTCCATTTTGTGAAGCTTTAAACGTCTTTTATCATAAAAGCCTTTTAGTGTGCGAAGCTGCTGGGCGTCGATTTGCTTCAAGCTGTAAAGTGAAACAGACAATGGAGGCTGACGGGCAGCAGGAAGGGCAGAAATGAGGGCCTGGTAGAGCCGCGTTTCACTAACGATGCTTAACGAGCCTCTCTGTGCCACAGAGGCGGCTGACAGCAGCTTTTACACGGGGATAAAATCTATACTTTAATCTGGAGCGGTGTGCGCTGTCACAGCTCCAACGCTCTCCAAAGGAAGCTCTTACCTAGGGAGCTTTCTGTTAACGGCCAGCTTACAGCCTGGTGGGAGGAGACCGATTGCTGCTCAGACTCAGACGTTCAGCAGCTCAGAGATCCAGAGTTCATCCCTCTGACCCGTCCGCCGCCGGAGGGACGGTCCTCTTTAAAACTCCTGATCCAGGCGCTTCTCTCCCTGTCATCCAGGCTTTTCTGGCTGCTTTGTGTCTCAGGTTAAGTCCGACACTCTTCTTGATTATGGCTTCATTTTCCACTGTGTTCGTACTACTGAATAAAATATATTAAAATCTTCTGGTTCTCTTTCAACGTCTACAGACTGAAGGTTTAGCTCGTTCTTCTTTATAAAACGTCTCCAGCTCAGATTCATTGGATGAAAACATCTGGGAACAGCTGGATTTTAGGCAAGGTTACAGAAAAATGTGTTTTCTGAAATGCACATCTGGAAATACCTCCAGTCCTTGATTAGAGCACGAAAAGCACAAACTGTCCTATTTTTTTTCATTCAATAAAATATTTTTTTGCATAGATTTTTAGTTCAAAGCTGCAGGAGGGAGTTCTGGGAAAACCATGGACTATGGACAGTTACGCTGTCAGATATTAAGAGCCATATTCTGGGTTATTTAGCGGGTCGTTAGAGAAAAAATGGGGGTCCTTGGTCATATTATTGAGATGCATCTCAATAATCCAGGTAGAAAAGTACAACAACGAGAAGAAAAGGAACTGGATAGGACCTCTGGACGGGTTCTTCTTTGTTGAAACGTCTCGTCTCTTCTTCAGTCTGAGGAGTTTCAGGTAAATTCAGCCTAATAAGCAGCACCTTCACATAGTGGATCAACAGGTTTAACGGTGACAATCAGAACTGGTTGCTCACATGTAAAAGAGGACCATCAGCCCAACAACCGATGGTTAGCGCTCTGATTGTTCCCAGGGGGCTTTAGCACCTGCCCCCATAAATGTCTGTGCACGGCCCTGGAGTCCATGTTTGGGTTTTCTTCCAGGCGATGTGCATCTAGACCTAAAAGATGGTCTGGTCTGGGCATGATGCTGCGTGAGAAATGTTTGTCTATAACTTAAATTCTCAGTAAAATGCAGCAGTGACAAAATGCAAAAGCAGTGTGACTGATTGCTGGTGAAGATTCTCAGTCATCAGGTCATGATCAATCCAAAAAAAGGTTAAAAATAAAACAACTGGACTTCTATTCTGAAGCTGAAATCGTTTCACTTCCCATCCAGGAAGCTTTCTCGGTTCTAAATGTCTGCAGTTGTTTTTTAACCGTTTTCTGAATGTGACTGAATGGTGTTTTTTCTAAAAATCTGAAATGAACTGGCAGAACCCGAGAGATGCACTGTCCAGCTTTTTGTGACTCTTCTCTGTTTTATCTTTAGGATCTTTCACGGATTCTAGTAAAAACTGAAAGAAACTCGTGTTTGTATGACAGGCTGATGCCAACAAAGAGCCTGAAGACATAATTTCAAAGATTATAAGAACACCAGGTCTGTGGAAGGTGAACATTCAGAAATGAGGCCTGGACCAGGACTTTTGCACAGTACTGGATCACAAAAGATCCCAGAACCGGAACCAGACCTCTGTTATATCCACAGCAAGCTGCTGACATGTGCGTAAAGTTGGACCGGTTCTTTCAGAGCTTCAGACTCACCCTGTTCTCCTCGTCTCTGAGGTCCGGCATGGTGCTGATGCAGAGGCTGATGACCGTGACCAGAACCATGACGATGGAGAGGCAGGCGAACGTCTTCCCGGCCAGCCCTGAGTGAGGGTTCTCCATCACCTCCCGCAGCATCGACACCAGCCTGCGGTACCCTTTCTCTGTCGGCGGCGGCTTTTTCTTCAGCTTCATCCTCTTCTGCCTCCACTCCTCCTCTTTCCGCTGGCGCTCCGCCACCTCGTCCACGCGGGTGATCATCCGCCGCCGGCAGCAGCGCTCCATGTGGCCCGGGTCCACGCCCCAGTAGTCGAGCTCATCGTGCAGAGAGACGGCGCACAGCTCCCGGAGAAGACGCAGCTTTCCCGCTGCGAGGAAGTTCAGGATGATCCTGAAGGCCGTGGGGTTGCGGTCGAAGAAGTACTCCTGGCACGTCTCGTCGTAGTCGTCGCAGAGCCGAGCGATCTCCTCTGGGCTGGTGCAGAAGCGTAGGCGACCCAGGCGACTCTGGGGAAACTGCTCCAGCGTGCTCCAAGGGAAGGTGTAGCGGTTCCCCCCGACGTTGATGAGAACCTGCAGGGTGTGGTCCACCACGAACGAAGCCTTGGGGTCCCGCAGCAGCTGGGCCCGCTGGAAGTAAACGCCCTTTAGGGTCTCCGTCTCAGGGATCTCCGTGAAGAAGCGGTCGAGGCTGCTGTCGTCGCTGCTGAACGAGTACGCGCTGAAGTCATGGTTGGCGTTGCTGATGATGGGCATGCTGGCGACAGACTGGAGACGGGCGGGGAGGAGCGCCCCGTGGGTCCAGCTAACGGGGAAGAGCCGCAGGGAGGAAGACCAATTCTGATGAAGGAACTACAAGGACAGAAAAACAGATTTTAGTCTGAAATACAGCAGAGAGGCTGCAGAGCTGCGGCTGGCTTGTTCAAATATTTCTCAACACATTTTCATGTTGTCAAACATCTCTCATCGTCCCGACCAATAAAGAGCTTTGCAGAGCAAACATTAGCAACACAGGCATTAAAGCACAAATCGCTTCCTGCTGAAACACTTCAAATACCCTGAGAGGAAC
The DNA here is from genome assembly GCA_037039145.1 of Fundulus diaphanus. Lineage (NCBI taxonomy): Eukaryota > Metazoa > Chordata > Actinopteri > Cyprinodontiformes > Fundulidae > Fundulus > Fundulus diaphanus. The sequence goes on from CM073122.1 coordinate 1,563,576, forward strand.
TTGGTGCCTCCATTTTTTTATTCTCATTTTAAAATCCATCAGCCACCTGATTTGGCCTCTCAGGGTTATCAAGAAAAAAACTTTTTTCAGGAAACTTGGCTGCTTTTGCTGGACTCAAACTCTGAGAGATTCCCGTGAAAAGGAGCCGCAGTGAGACGGTAGAGAAGCGTGAAGCTCAGAGAGGCGGAAGGAGAGAAATTACACCAGTGATCCGCTTCTTCTGGCGTAAAGTGGTGCTGGACAGGTTGACAGACAGGTGAGACGAGAGGCTCCAGGTACAGAAATCCTGCTGTTTGCAGACGACGCTGTGGTGACAGTAGGGAGGAGGGCAGAGGGACGCTCAGGAAACTGATGATGGGTCAGTTTAACTTCCTGCAGTCACGACGGTCAGAGAGCTGAAGAGGAGCAAACTATCTAAAATTTAAGTATATATATGGGTAAATGAGGGGGGGGGGGTTTATGGGCCCTGGATGTCTGACAGGTAGCTGGAAGAGGAGGGAGGTTGAGCGACAGAGTAACGCAGACAGAAGGCCCATGGATGAAGATCAGGAGGAGATGCCAAGGTCTGGAGAGACAGAGGAGGATGTTAGGGAGAGGATGCATTTGATGCGCCCCCATAGAAAAAACAGAAGCAATGAGATTATCTATCAGAAAACAAGTGGTTTCAGACGACGTCATTCATCCCTAATCCTCCATCCATCCCCTCTCATCTGCCGGGTCTGTTCTGTCCACAGACTCGTCTCTCAGGGCTCCTGGATCTATGCCCTGACGCAGAACCTCGCTGTCAGTCGCCACCTCCAAAGTCTCACCGGATGCTGTCATTAAACCCCCTCAGTGAATCTGCTGGTCGCTGGGGTCTGCTCCCGTTCAGCAGAGACAGCGTCCAGCTTTTATCCGGCGCCTCCAACAGTCGTTCCTGATCTGGAAGCGGGTCAGAATATTACTGAATTCTCTTTCAGACGTGGAGATCGGCGCAAGACTCATCCCATAATCATTTTGTTCACACTTCTTGTGCAGGAACAGGATGATGGTGGAACGCCAGGTTCTTTCAAGAGATCAACACGTTGTGTTTGATTCATACTCTAAATGTGTTGTTTTTTTATCATAAAAATCTTTTTAAATGAGGATCTATTGTCCTTTAAATCTACACGGAATGGAAATCTTCCCTCTGCATACAGCATAGAAAGCAGAAAGCACACAGCTAAAACAGAGACGTTTGCTCAAAAAACACATTTAAGAGGCAGACAAGCAGCTTTCTCCCTAACTGAACTAAAGTGGGAACAGGTTTGGCTCCACATCTGTCCAGCTGAGGAGCCTCATCCCATGATGCTCTGCAGGACCTGGTGTTTCAGGTGTGTCCAGGTGTGTTCCCGCTGTCCTCCAGCAGGTGGATCATCCAACTTCTCAGAATTTCTGCACATTTTGCTGCTTTTTCCACCGAATTGTTTTGCTGTCAAACAGCCCAGCCGGAATAAGAAGACCAGGCTGAAAATGGCTCCAACTGGAAACTGCTTTATGGTTGACAGATGAACTTTGTGTCATTCCAGGTGCTTCTCTGCGGTTTGGGGCTTTTCTGTGATCCTCAGGTATCTGTCGTTAAAAAGGCAGCTCTGTTGATCTGTTGTGGAACAAACAGCCTCCGCCTGAAAGGGAAAAGTTGCGTGAAATGATGTGAAGCGGAGTCACCTTTCAGGGCGCAGCCGCTCCGTCCTGCAGAACCGAGCCGCTCCTCCTCAGGTGGAGCTGCATCCATGCTGGAGCTGCATCAGCAGCGCTGCTCCACGGCCACCAAGCCCGCAGGGTCCCCTCAGCTCCGGGCTCGTCTCCGCGCTTCCCACCGCTGCTCGCCGCATGAACAGAGCCAGTAAACGCGTTATCCCTCCTGGAACCTTCCTCTGGCTCTGACGGCAGGACCCTCCTCCTCCTCCTCCTCCTTTATTTCACCCTCCCTTCTAAAAACGCTCCGCACAAACAGATCCGGCTCCGCTCTGCAGGTCCAGAGAAGTTTGGAGCTTTTCGGCTTTTGTTTCACAAAATAAAACCTGGAAACGGGTCCGGAGAGTTTGGATAGAACCGGTTCCACCACAGCAGGGCTGGGCATGGACAGGCTCAGTCAGAGGGCTGACATGTCTGGAGCAGCCGCCAGGGGGCACCAGCAGCTGTACAGGCAGTAGCCGCAGCATCTGACAGTCAGTCCATCAACACACTGAAATTAACTTCCTCATTCACTGTAGATGTAAAAGTCAACTGGCTAAGCATATTTTTACCAGCCAAAGTAATTCTGACTGACTCCTGCTACATATCTCACATAATGCCGCTACGTAATTAGCCTGAGCTAACCGCTAGCTGCTAGCAAACGGACACGATGTAGCTGCTGTCGTTCTGGCGTCACATGTGCGAGTTTTTGTGAACAGAGGAACATAAAGAAGCATCGACCCTCATGATGACTGAAAAACACGATTTATTAGGAGCAAACATTTACTCGCCATGTGGCGGCTAGCCTTCTGACATTTACACGCCAAATGGAAAATTTACTCGCATTTGGCGTCTGGCGAGTGTTAATTTTGGAGCCTACCTGTGTGCACACAGAGTTTTTTTTCCCTTGTCGTGCACATAGAGTCTGAGTGAGTCGATGTCTTGCAACAGAAAGGTCCCCGGTTCATGTATCAACCTGTTTTTTTTTCCTCGTTCTCCCTGTGGCTGCGTGAGCTCTCCCCGGGTACTCTGGCTTCCTCCCACAGTCCGACTTTACTGCTCTCTCTAAAATGTCCTTAGGTACGGCTGTGAATATGGTTGCTTGTGACAACCCTGCATGGATAAGTGGGAGAGAATGGATGTAAAAACATCCACACCTCCAACCGGCTTGTTTTATAATCCCAGTGACAAAAAAGGTCGAAAATTAATTTTATCAAGCCAACAGTTTTCTAGGGAAGATACATCTGCAGCTCATAGAGAGCAGTTTTCTTCTTTGTTTGCATTAGAGCATAACTCCATAAAAATCCTGCAACAGAACAACTTCTGTCTGAGCATAAACAAGCCTGGATGAGAAGGTTTGTGCAGGTCGACGTCAGATCACAGAGATTGATGAACTAGTGGAGAGGAACCAGAACCTCAGCATGTCCGTCTGCAGCGCGCACAGCGAGGCACGCACCATGATGTCAAGGATGATTTGCATTGCTGCTTTACAAGAAGCAGGTGGTTGTTTCAGTGCAGATTTAATAAGCAGAACATAAGATGCTCTGAAGGTCACATCTGAGCTGGTCCACTGCACCCTGTGTAGGAACCGAGGCTCCAGTTTGGTTCAGTTCTGACTCCCATTAATAAATCTAGCTTGAAGCACAGAGTAAGCGAAATGTTTTATGTAATTTTAAACAGACAGCTTCATTCATGCTTCAGGATGGATGGATTCAATTAAATTTTATCTATATGGCACCAATTTACAACTGGTCATCTCAAGGCACTTTACAACTCACTCTTACTAGAAGCTTTGTCTAAAAGGAAAGCTTTTTTTTTTAGGTTTTTACAGCACTATTGGCTTGTTCTTCATATAGTGGGCTGACAGGAAAGGGGTACGAGAGAGAGGGAGAGACATGTGACAAAGGACCACAGGTCAGAGTCAAACCTGGTTTGGCCACATCGAGGACTAAGGCCTCTGTACACGTGTCGTGCGCGCTAACCACCGCTACGGGAAGCAGACCCAGAACGAAAAGTTTTAAGATTAGTCTTAAAAGTAGACGGGGTGTCTGCCTCACGGACCAAAACTGGGAGTTGGTTCCACAGGAGAGGAGCCTGATAGCTAAAGGATCTGCCTCCCATTCTACTTTTAGAGACTCTAGGAACCACCAGCAGACCTGCAGTCTGAGAGCGAAGTGCTCTGTTAGGAACATACGGGGTAATCAGAGCTCTGATATATGATGGAGCTTGATTATTAAGGGCTTTATACGTTAGAAGAAGAATTTTAAATTCTATTCTTGAATTAACAGGAAGCCAATGAAGGGAAGCTTAAATAGGAGAAATATGATCCCTCTTGTTGATTTTCATCAGAACTCTTGCTGCAGCATTTTGGATCAGCTGAAGACTTTGAACTGCATTTTGTGGACTTCCTGATAGTAAAGAATTACAATAGTCCAGCCTTGAAGTAACAAATGCATGGACTAGTTTTTCAGCATCACTCCTGGACAGAATGTTTCTAATTTTGGTGATATTCCTGAGGTGAAAAAAGGAAACTCTGGAAACCTGTTTAATATGGGATTTAAATGACATGTCTTGGTAAAAAATAACACCAAGATTTTTTACTTTACTACCAGAAGCCAAGTTAATGGCATCCATATTAAGTGATTGATTAAGAAGTTTATTTTTTGAGGACTCTGGCCCAAAGATTACAACTTCTGTCTTGTCAGAATTTAAGTGCAGGAAATTTAAAGTCATCCAGCTTTTGATGTCATCAAGACATGACTGCAGTCGAAGTAACTGATTGGATTCATCAGGATTTATGGATAAATATAGCTGAGTGTCATCAGCATAACAGTGGAAATTAATCCCATGCTGTCTGATAATTTTGCCAATCGGAAGCATATATATAGTAAAGAGAATTGGTCCAAGGACTGAACCCTGTGGTACTCCACAGGTGACCCTAGAGTTTGAGGAAGATTTATTATTAACATGAACAAACTGGAATCTGTCTGACAGATAAGATTTAAACCAGCCTAATGCTTTCCCCTTAATCCCTACAGTATGTTCAAGTCTTTGTAGGAGAATATTGTGATCAACTGTATCAAATGCAGCACTGAGATCTAACAGGACAAGTACAGACACAAGTCCATTATCTGAGGCCATGAGAATATCATTAGTGACCTTCACCAGAGCCGTTTCAGTGCTATGATGAGCTCTGAAGCCTGACTGAAACTCCTCAAGTAGGTCATTGCTTTGTAAATGTTCACATAGTTGATTAGTAACTACTTTCTCAAGAATTTAGGATAGGAAACTATCTAAAATTCTACAACCCTGAAACTGGCAGAACTGAACCCAGAACCACGCAGGACCTCACAGATGGTGGAGCTCACTAGGTGTTCTGAGCCAGGTTTCATTTGGAGCTGTTTTGGTGGGCCAGATGCAGATTTATGTAACCTGACTGATCAAAAGAGAAATATAAATCATTTATTTGAGGCTGAGCTGAAGGCTGCAGGATTAAAACAGTTGAGGATTATTTCCTGCAGATCAGATTTGCTGTTCGCTTTATTTGGGCTTCTTTACACGGAGCTCTGAGGCACCAAGCTTTGCAAAAGTATTCATCCATGTCCAGGTTTTCAGTAGATTGTCACATTACAGCCACAAGCTGCAAAGTATTTCATTAGGAGTTTATGTGGTAGACCACCACAGTGCGGTGCTGATTGGGAATCGGAAGAAAGGTTTTCAAAATGAGCCGCAGAGATTCAGATCTTTGCAGAACCACCTTCAGCTGCAGGTCTTCTGCTGTTTGTCTCCACCAGCTTTAAAGGTTTTCTTCATTCTTCTTTGTAGAACATCTCAAGATCAGTCAGACTGGATGGAGAACAAGAAATTTGATTTTCAAGTCTTTCCACGGATTCTCTGTTGAATTCAGGTCTGGACTTTGACTAGGCCGTTATAACCCATAAATCCATCCCATAATATCTCTGGTTGGATGTTCAGACTGGTTCTCCTGGTGGAAGGAGGACCTCCACCCCAGTCTCAGGTCTCCTGCAGCGTCTAGGTTCTCCTCCAGGACGGTCCTGGTTTAGCTCCATCCATCATTAGCGCTGACCTGCTCCCCGCAGCATGATGCTGCCACCACCGTGCTTCAGGGTAAGGTACAACGTTGGTCTCGCAGGCAGACCAAAAGGGTCAGTTCTGGTCTTGTCGGAGCAGAACAAACTGAAACCAGGACTTCTTCTGGTTTTGCTTCAACAACTTTTTTCTTCTCTTGCATAAAATGCTCTCCTGTCACTCTGGGTGGACGTTCATGTCGTTGTAGGTGGTCCATCCCTGGTTGGACATCTCATCGGCTCTCTGTCTTCTGGTAATCTGTCCTCCTTCCCCCGCCTTCCTGTGTTTGACCCAAAGCCCGCCTCACGGACCTGTCTGTACCTGGACTTTATTATCAGTAAAGCTTTTAAACGCCTGAACATGGTTCTCTGTCTGAGCATCATGTCCATAACATTTATATACAATTAAAAGCTTGTAAATGCAACGTCAGCAGAAAACACGAAGGTTAGACGCAGGAAACGTGTCAGAGGTTCTAGCTTGACTCACCTTCTGGGTCAGCTCACCTTCTGCCAGGTGGTGGAGCTCGGTGGAGGAAGACGACCCGACCCGGTTAACGGCACATTAAAAGCCGTTCAGCCACTCCTGGGTGAATTGTGATGAAACGGCCTCTGACCTTCCAGGATGATTGAACATCAGGGATTACATGATAATCCCGGCAGGAGAGAGGCGGATGGAAGGAAGCCCTGCAGAGGACGCCGCTTTACCCTCCTGAGACACAACAGATGAATATTTATAGGAGCTCGCAGACCTGCGACACGCTCTGCCTTTTCATCACCAGTTGCTCCACGGTGGGATTAACGAGTGATTAAAGGTGAGATTTAAGGGGTTTATAAGGGAGCATCTTGTTTGGCGTTCGTCAGCCTCTCCAGCATCTTCATTTCCTGAAGCTGCTGAGGGTCACCACGGTTCACTGGGACCTCTCCGACAGAAGAAATTAAACCAAACTCCTTGGGAATCGCTGCGTTCTCTCAATTTGTGCCGGCTCGCCTGGGGAGCCGAGCAGCGGGGCGACGGATGGCTCGCCCTGAACTCCACACAAACAGTCGTTAATTAACTTCCCCCTCAAATCCCGTCCTCATCAGGCCTCCTGCGGCCGGCTTGTGAAAGGCTGCCCTTGAATTGTGTTTCATCAATGCGGCGTGTTGGTGTGAGCCGCGCCTCATTAGGCATTCAGCCTTTGTTGTGCTGTCCTCTCACGGTGTCCTGTTTCTCATCGCGGCATAAAGGGAGATGAGCATGTCGGAAACGCTCCCGCAGGAATCAGATTATGCAGCTCAGGTGCTCTGTTGCTCTTATTGATCAGCTGCCCTTTCTGCTGCACACTCAGCCTCCAGGTTTGTTGATGGCTCCTGAAAAGACGGAGGACATCTTCCTGACAACAAAGCTGCAGAGTCGGTGGCTAAATGGAGCTTAAAGTTCACACAGATTGAAAAATAAGTGTTTGATCCACAACCAGCAGCCTCAGCTTTCCCTCCTGAAGGAGCCGGCGCTGCCCTTTAAGCTTCACAGCATCACCAGCTTCCTTTCTCTGAGCGCGAATAAACACAGCCATTAGCTTCTCTTAGGATGATACGGCATATGGGGGGAAAGTATTCACACCCTTTAAACTTTTCACATTTGTCCCGCTCCTGGAGCAGCTCAACAACATCCCAAGGATGGACCTCCTGCAGACCTACCAGGACATGGACGTCCACCTGGACTGACAGGCTGGACCAGGAGAGCATTGATCAGAGAAGCAGGAGGACCATGGTGGCTCTGGAGGAGCTGCAGAGACCAGCAGCTCAGGTGTGAGAAACTCTCCACAGGAAAACTATTAGTAGTAAACTCCACAATCCGACCTTCATGGATTGAAGGAAGTACAAGACGTCTTTTTATTTTACTTTTGCCAGAAGCCACAGAGGAGACACGGCAAACACGAGGAAGAAGTTCTTCTACTCAGAGGTCCAGACCTAAATCCAACTTGGAATCTCTGGCAAGACTCAAAGTTCTCAGATGTTCTCCGTCGAGTCTGACGGAGCTGGAGCCGTTGGATGGATGGACTCATCTGTGTCTGCCTGCAAACATCTGGATCTCTTCAGCAGCACCGTGGACCAGAACTGTGTGTTCGCTCTGAGCAGAACCAAGACCCGTTCTGGCCTGGTAGGAATAAAACGTAATTTAAGAAGCTCCACAGCTTTAATTCCCGATGACAGGTAAACCCAGGCACATGAGTAACAGCCAGGAAAAATCCATGAATCTCATTATTTTTGCTGCAGTCTGTAAAAATCTGCTGCAGAATCGGGTCCAGTACCAATCGATGCCGGTCTGAGCAGATAAACGCCGTCGGAAATTAAGGCTGAAGGAACACAGAACCTGCAGGATTCGGTGGACAGAACACAGAACACCGGTTCGGACCTCCATCAATCTTCATCTGAGCAAACAGAACAGCAGATTTTACAGTGAAGCAGGAACCTCCGGGGCTCTAAACGGACTTTTAATGAGCTGCTTTAAAACACGCTGTCCTTGCTTGGTGTTTCTGACTCGCCTCCATTTATCTCTGACAGCCCCAGAGGAACAGCCCCATCCCATCATGCACCTCTTCCCTGAAGATAAGGGCAGCGTGGGTTCCTGTAAGCGGCGCTTTGAGCGAGGTTCTGCTCTGACTGCCTGAATCGACGGTTCCGGTGCAGCTGAGGCCGGACTGGGAGCTTCACATCAGTTTTGGTCTTCAGCTTCATTTCAGCGGCAGCTTGATTGTTCTGAATGTTCAGTGTCTGGGAGAAGATTAAGGTGAAAACCTGGATGAATGACTTCCATACAAGCCTCTCTGAGCCACATCTCTGATGGGGATGCATTGTTTCCGCCACTAAAATCCTTCCTTTAATTTGCATTTATTAAAATGTCCACACATGGAAATGAAGCGACATGCAGAGATATCGTTTGGCCTCCTCCTCCCCAGCAACAGACGTAAAAACACATATTTTTACTAACGTTTCCAAACTTTAAATCTGACAATTAGACACTTATTATGCAATTATTCAGTTCCTTAAACAGACAGAAAGTTTATTAAAATTCACTCTGATTTGCTGTAGCTTTTTAGGCATTAAACTGGTGCAAACCAGAGAGCATTTCATTCACAAAACCCCTGCAAAGCTACGTTTGCACATCAAGCCTGCATGGTGGATCTCAGCCAGGGCAAAAAGGCATCTGTTCCTCAAAGTTCAGCGCTGTCTGAGACATGCAGTCAGAATTAAACATGCATTCACCTTGTTTAAGCGGGGCTCCTGTATGGACACTCCTCCCACAGTCCAAAACAGGAGTGCTCGGTTAATTGGTCTCGCTAACTTGTCCTTATAGGTGTGTTTGTGTTCAGGTGCAGCCCTCTTCGACCAATCACAGCTGGAGATGAGAGCCAGACAGCACCTTGTCAGGACGAGGCAGAGTAAAGATTTTTCACACAACACCTCAGTTCTGCATCGTGTTCTGAGAGTTGTTGGTCATCAGAGCCGATGCAGGAGCAGAAATTCATTTTTAAATAGTTTACAAGCAAACTTGGGATTGCACACGTTTCATTTTAACCTCCTCATTTCAAAGGTTGCTTTACAGCTTTTCATTGGAAAAAAGATTAAAAATAGAGAAGCTGATACATTAAAAATAAAAATGGCAAATAAAAAATGCATTAATTCGTTTTAAGTCTGAAAGCCAGAGGCTTGATGTGTGATCCTGGAGTCATGGAGGAATTAAACGTGGCATGGACATTTTCTGTGGAGGCTGGACAAAGATATGATGAACTCTGGTGAATTAAGTCTGCGGGGAAATAATCAGATTCAGCTGAAAGGGAACAAAAGAAGCCAGAAATGTCCAGGACGCAGATGAAAGTTGAATGAATGAAATCTGTATGCCGTGCAGAAACCTGCAGGAATGTTAGGAAGATGAAAGGAGGACCATGCAGAGACAAAATGTAATAACTTGGAGGAAATCAGCCTTTTCTTTTGGACCAACCGAGGTGACATTTCCTACCCGAAGAACCAGACCTGCCTTTATAATAATCCAGAACTTACAATCAGGCAGCAAACCTCTCTAACCTGCATTTCTTTCCACACTTCTTTCTTTTAACAGATCAAAAACTGATCTAAAGGGAACAAATCATAAAAATCTAATAAAAATCCATATGGATCACTTTGAACCAAAAAATGAAAGAATTAAATGTGGTCTATTAAATATAAGGTCTCTCCCTCCAAAGACTTTGTTAGTTAATGAATTGATTTCTGATAATCAGATTGATTTGTTTTGTCTCACAGAAACCTGGCTACATAAGGACTACGTTAGTATAAATGAGTCAACTCCCTCCAGTTATTCAAATTTCCACATTCCCAGATCTGTGGGAAGAGGAGGAGGAGTGGCAACCATCTTTCAGTCTGATTTATTAATTAGTCCCAGGCCAATTAATAATTACAGTTCTTTTGAACATTTAACCCTCAGTTTCCCTCATCCAAACTGCAAAGCAATAAAACCTCTTCTGTTTGTTGTTTTGTATCGTCCACCAGGCCCTTATACTCAGTTTTTGGCTGAGTGTAAGGGCCTGTAAGGGTCAATTGGCGCTATTATATAAATAAAATTGAATTGAATTGAATTGAATTGAACTTCATTTCTGTTACTCTTTCTTACAGAAAGTGAAACCTTCCAAAAAGTCACAAAATACCCGTCCTCATGCGACGAATCAGAGCAGAGATTCTGCAGACTGAAATGGTTTAATCACCTTCTCAGTGTGTCTTCTGGTTCAGCAGAGGCTTGTTCATCACCCCTGATTTAAATCTGCTGTTGGAGCAGATTTCAAATACATGCAGGACACCGACCCTCCAAAGCGGGACAACTGGGCCTCGCATGAATCCAGAATGTAGCATTCAACTGCAAACGCCAAGGCGATTAGCCGGGATTTTATGTGCTGGACAAACACAAAGTGGTGCAGAATTAGGAATCTGAAGATAAACAGTCAACATTTATTTTACATATAAAAATCTGAACGAGCATTTGAATTCAGGCCCATTTCTTTAGTTATTGCAAATAAAACCTATTGCAGCCAATTAACTTTAGAAGCCTGAGGAAAACTAGCGCTGCACATCACCCTGAGCAGCCCTGCAGTGGAACACGGTGGTGGCAGCATGTTGCTGTGGGGATGATTTCTTCAGTAGAGACGGAGGAGCTGCTCAGAGTTGGTGGGAAGCAGGACAACAACCCTGAACTTACAGCCAGAGCTACAATGGAGAGTTTATGTCAATACAAATGTACAAATGCAATGGCCTAGTCAAAGTCCAAACCTAAATCCAGCTGAGAATCTGTGCCCAGACTTAAAAGTTGAAGTTCACAGATGATCTCCACCCAGTCTGAGTGAGCTGGAGCTGGTTCACAAACAAGAACGGACAAAACCGTCAGTCTGTAGACGTTCAAACCCCCAAAAGTCCTGGAGCCGGACCTGCAGACATGAGGCGGCTCCACGTTCTGACTCGTTGAAGCCCGTTTAGGAAACTCTGCATCATGTTGGTCTGTCACAGAAAATATAAGGCAGTTTGGGGCGTTAGCGGGACAAAATGTGAAAAGGTGTGAATACTTTTGCCAGGCACCCTAAAGCCGTTTTTCTGTTTCGTTTTCTCCATTATAATGCTGACATTTCAGTGAATGAAAGCAAACAGTCGGTAACCTGAAGCCTGGACTCTGGGGCGGTTCTGAGGGCCCGGCTCACCCCCCCCTTCCCACCACGAGCCCCTCAGGCCCCACACAGACAGGGACGAACCAGCAGACACACTCTGCCGGCTCATCTGTTCAGGTCTGGAGAACTGATTGGATTTCCGCTCCTCCGTCGCCTACTTGACCTTTTTCCTTAGCTTTACCAATCAGCAGCAACAATTTCCTCTCATCGACTTTCCGCCTGTCGGCTCAGAGGCCCCTCGCCTGAGGACACCGCTCTCCGTCTCCGCTAACCGCTTTCAGTCGAGGAGAACAAATCGTCTTCGGACTCATCAGTAGTCGCCTCAGCAGCTCAGAGTCGGCCCGCGTTAGTAGGAACTTTAATCCTTGCTTCATTTACTGGAGAATAAAGTTCTAATTAAAGGTATTTAGCATCTCTTTCTTTGTATAAAACTGAACCCATTCATGTGTTCAACGCTCTGAGAGCCACTCTTCAACCCACCAGCTTCATTTGGCCTTCCTTTAACCCCGGAGCTTCAGCGTCTGAGCACAAATGGTTATGATAAATTAGAAAAGGCTCGTTATTTATCATCATCCGGATTGAAAACTAGAGTTTCTCCAGCTGAATGCTGTTCTGCGTCGTCATTTAGCAGTTTTATTATCAGCCCATCAATCAAATGCACTCATCAAATCAGATCATTAAATTTTTTATTTACAGAACACGTTAGCGTCCGGCAAGGCGACCAAAGTGCTGCACAGGCGACGAGAAATACAAGATAAAATTTTAGTAGTAAAGGTAGTAAGCATTAAAACACAATGATATGCACCTGATACTGTATAATGAAAACAGAAACCTTATATATGAATAAACTACAGGAAGTCTGATGACAGACGTTAACACAGACCGTCAATTCAGCAGCGTGAATGGTGAGAGCGTCAGGATGGATCAATTCTTCCTGCTTTATCTTTAATTACTCAGGTAAAAATAGGTAAAAAGTTATTAAACAACTAAATCCTTCAGCGTTTCCAGATCATATTATTGGTAATTATCTCCTTTTGTTGAACCCCAACTATCTGCTCTGTCTCTGTGTCTGATTCACAAAGCAAATAGTACCAAGAACATGCCGATGGAAACATGCCCATCTAGTTAGCAAATGTGGGCAAATTGTGCTTTTTAATAATTACATAATTCTACAACATATTCCAAATAATTACTATACTTGTCTGATTTCATTTGCATTTCATTTATGCTTAAATTTACTAAATAGCTCATGAGGCGGTGAGAAGCGGCTCTTTATCCTTTGTGTTATTAAACAGATCCTGCTCATTAGATAAATAGGTTAAATCAAATAATGAAATAAGCATATAAGAAAAAAAATCATCTTTTAAATTTATAACTAGAAACTAATTTTTTTTCTTCCACCATATTTTAATCTTTTATGTTTTGCATGTTTTTAACTCATCTTTAAATAAATTCCTCAAATTACCCTCTGCAACTGAAACGCCTTTTTAAAACATTTGTTCACATTTTTCTCTCACAAATATACATTTTGATGCAAGTTCATCTTTAATTTGATTGCTTTGGAACAACTTATGGACACAGTTTAGCAAACAAATAGTTTTTAACCTTTAACATCATTTCTGCAACACAAAAGTTTGTAAATAAGTTATTAGAGGGAGGACAATTTATTTTAAACTGTTATAGACGTTTTTTCCATTAAGAAAAGTGGGCTTGTGATTGTTTTAGTTGTATTTTTGCTGAGACTAAAAGCGACATTTTGAAAATGTGATAAAACGAGGAGAACGGCAACCGGAAGCAAAAATAGACGCAGATTCCTCCAACCTGCTGGTGGCTGTGTTGCATCTGCTTCATTCGGTGTAAAATGCTTTGTGACTCCTGTGCATATATTTAAAATATGCAAAAATGGAGAATATTGTGCAGCTTTTTGAATTTCCCCAGGCTGTATGAGTTCTCTGCCTGATCCGCGGTTCACATTTGATTCCTGCTGGACATGTTGGACCTTCGTGAAGAGGAGAACCAGCTGCTCAAAAGCTGAGATCCCACAGAAACTGACATGGATTCTTCTGGAAAACTGCAGCAGTACGTTGGTTTGTGTTGGACGTAGCATAATGAGAACGGAAACCCATGACGTAATGTTAAAATGCTAAATCTGCTGTTTGTTCTGTCCGCTGTTTCAGAGCTCCTAAGGGAACAAACAGCTTACTTTTTCTGTTTTAACGATGCCTTCAGTTCTCCTGCTGGTGATTTAAGGTCATTCCAAAATGAGAAAGACAAGAAAACGTCTGTTCCATCTTCATAGGTGAGGAGATGGAGTCAGGAAAAAGCCTTTTTTTGTCCTACTATCACAGATACAAAAATGTGTTAAACTCTGCTGGGACTTTAACTGCACCTGTGAGCTTTGGTCACATCAGAATCAGCTTTTCAGCAGCAAACACTCTAAGTGGGTCTGCTGTGAGGCAACGGATGAACTTGTGTAAAAGTCCATGAGCTCCATGAAGTGTCTGTGATGCCGTGGGCCTGTTTTCTTCCTCAGGAACCGTGGATAGAGCGCATGGCACCAAGAACATTGGAAAAACAGAAACTGCTCTGCTTCACACGTCATGATTTTGCGTTGAACCAGTTTGCATGCAGCAAACTGGCTCCTTCCCTCGAGGTCAGATGCTAAAAATGAGCAGCGGCCGAGTTATTCAGAACCACGTCTGTCCCTGCTGTCCGTCACAGATCTGCAGCTCTCTGTTTAGATTTCCTCCCAGAGGGATGAGCAGATGAAAACAGCAGGACGCCTTGTGTGGCGACTGATTTCTCTGCCCGTCCGTTTGATTTTTATCTGCATTTTTTTTCTGAATAGATAACAAATCAAAGGCTTAACGCTGAGCTTTTCCTGGATGGAAAACTTCACAAACACTCAAACATAGAAAGGTTACGTAACCTTAAAATCAGCTTTGTGCCCTGCTCAAAGACCTCCCAATAAAAGAGATTATTCAGATGTGAAATTTCCTGTAAATGTGAAGGATTTCTGAAAACGCAAACAAAGCGGTCGTTTTGGAGTAGGAGTTGTGAGATTCTGACCATCCTCACACATTTTCATCATGCATATTAAACAGGCCGGCAGCGATGATCTCTGCTTCTCACCCACTTACTCCCTCTTCTGTTCTGTAGCTATTCCTGTAGAGCGGCTCTGACTCAAAACGTCCTGCAGGACTGGAACAGTAAAAACACAGCTTCAGCTCGCAGCTCGTGTGCTGATGACACAGACCTGCAGAGCTGACCCAGAACCGACGCAGCGAGCCTCGGGTCCATTACCTGGCTCATCCTCTCAGCACCCACGCACAGCCCTCAGTTCATCAAACAGGTGCACACATCACAAACTGACGGCCAATCAGCAGCCAGTAAACCCAACCTTACATAAACATCCTGTAAAACACAACACAGCCCTTGGGCTGCTGTTGCTTCTATATTTCACAGCTTGGTGTGCACACTCTTTGGTTTCTGCACAGGCTGCAGCTCTAACAGGTGGATCTGCTTTAATGTAAGATGTGAACATGCAGTTACTCCTCATTAATATTGATATAGAGACATGAAAACATAAATTACTCTGTGAGGTCTCCTGTTCCCTAAGACCTTCGGATGTTTATATGCTCTATAGTTGTAAAATAACCCAGACTGAGATCACATTTTAAGTTCTAAAATATTATTTTATTTCAGTCAATTTGTGTTTTAAAACAACAAAATCTGTCCATCCAGCCGTCAATCGAAACCTTGAACAATATCACTGGAAAATGCATTTAGTATTTACTAATTTTATCTAGTTTGGTGATCCAGAATATTTAAATGCAACATAAAGCAAAAACAGAAGAACAGGAGTACTAAAAATGTTTGGAAACACAAATATGTTCTTAAATTTCCATAGTTTTCCAAACTTATTCCCGTTTTGTCTAATGTGTAAAATACATGAAAGGGTAAAGATGAAGAACCGGGGGCTGGGTTATCAGCCTCTTCACTGTAGCTGAAAGTCTCGCGATATTTGGCGGCGTTATAAATCCCTCCGCGGCCTCCGCTCGGCCTTTCTTTGTCCCCGTAGCGGTGAAGGTGCAACAGTAATCGGTCGTCCCGAAGCCGGGTTCATCCGACACCCTCACCAACCAAGCTGAACTGAGCTCAACCTCCACCACAGCAACATGCCGCCCAAATTCGACCCCAACGAGATAAAAATCGGTATGTTTTCTGGGTAATAAACGCCGAAATGGAGCCGTCGTTAGCCGGCTCCCTCCGCGCCTGGTGGCCCGCGGGCCGAGCGCTGAAAACGGTAAAGATTGACCGAAACCGGACTCGGGACACCCGGAGAATGGCTGTGTGTGTGTTTTAATGTAATGCAGGGTGTGTTTGGGTGGATGTTTGGCAGCAGACAGGTGAAATTACAGAGAGGAGCTGGAGAAAAGGCCTTAACACGTGCGTGGAAGCAGGCTAGCTAAAGCTAAAGCTAGCTTGCTTCAGAGCTCAGCCACATTTATCAGCTAGATTAAGACTCACGTGGGTCTGTTATGGATTGTCTGTGAAGGCTTAATAGTTATTATATATATATTTTACCGTGTGAACAGATGCTCGTTGGTTAACCTGTAATATTTCTGCATGTTAAAGCAGAAATGAGGGGAAACTCCTAAGTTTATGACTTGATAAACGCGCTAAAGGTCAGATTAAATTTTTGCCTTATAATGTAAAACCAGGATCCACCTTCTAGGAAAAAGTACCCAGTAGGGATCATCTTAAATTTTATGTTATTATGGCACTTATTACCATATTAGTGTGGGTTATGCTATGAATGTCCAGAGGCTGTAGTGCTTTTAATGGTCAAATGTGTTGTGCAATAATCATTTTTTTTTTTTTTTAGTCAAACGTTAAAAATAAATGCAGCATTTAATATTTCCTGTCAGTTTTGGGCTTTTGCAGAATAGTAACTGGATGACTAGTTATGTTTAACTTTCCCAGCTTCTGGGTGAAATGCTTAACCGTTTTAAAATCGTGTTGATTTGGAGCAAATTGAATCAGATTGTTTTATTTAATTTAATCACGCTGAGGCTGGGTGGGCTCCTGGCGTTAGCAGCACCGGGTCAGAACCAGTTTATGGATCAGAACCAGTATGTGGGTCTCAGATGTTGGTTTATGGCTAAAACACTGATTTTTATCCTGATTTCAGATTCTGGTTGGTTCCACATTTATTTGGATAAAAATGTGACGGTAAAATGTAAACTTTGCGTAGCACTGGGGTTCTGGTTCCGAGCGCTAACGGACCGGTTCACTTCCTGGGTCTAGAGCCGGGTTTCCTCCCTGGTGATCAGAACATTTTCGGGTCTGACGGTAAATTTAATCTAAGAAGATTAACTCGGGTTCTGTTGGGGTTCTTGTCTTCAGTGTTCATGAGGTGCACGGGAGGAGAGGTCGGCGCCACCTCGGCCCTGGCCCCCAAGATCGGACCTCTGGGTCTGGTGAGTGTCAGAACTCTGCGGTCAGAACCAGCCTCCCGCCACTGAGCCGTCCGTCCCCGTGGTCCGGTCCAGTCCAGTGGAGGCTCAGAGCGACCCGGCTTTAGGAAACAGGGCGGCCCGTCTCCATGAGCCGCTCTGTGCCGAAAAGCCCGGAACACTAATTGGACTTTTTTGCCTGACCTGACCCGCTTCCTTTGCCCTGACCCGTATTTTCTTCTTCTTCAGTCTCCAAAGAAAGTTGGTGACGACATCGCCAAGGCCACCGGAGACTGGAAGGGCCTGAGGATCACGGTGAAGCTGACCATCCAGAACCGGCAGGCTGCGGTACGTGGACCACCGGCTCTGCTCCAGAACCGGGCCCGGGAAGTAGCCGTGGACCGTGAGGTTCTTCTGTAGGGCGGCGAGTTCAGATACCTGGTCTGGAAGAGTTTTACCTGGATCGGGTCTTGGTAGCAGAACCCTGGGTCGGCCCGGAAAAGCCTCACTGGTCCATTTCTAGAAGAGACCAGAACTCGTTGGAGAGCCTTGCCAGGTTCTGGGTTTTACTCCAGAACCTCATCTTTAATAAAACAAAGCGGCGTAGCGGAACCCAGTCCCTCTGGGTCCGGTTCATTGGGTCGATGTGGTTCTGAGAGCTCGCGTTGAACTTCTGTTGGGTCAGATTAGCGGTTCTTGGTCCAAACGGAGCAGCAGAGTCCTGGTTCTGCTGCGAAGTGTTAAAGTTTACAGCAGATTGTTTCGCTTAAAGGCACACTATGCAACATTTTTCAGTTAATTAATGTGTTCCATACCGTTTTGGATGATTAAATGAGTCATTTCAGGTCGAACAAAGGTTTTCTCGGCCGCCCTGGGGGTCTGTGGGGGAAATACCGCACTTGCAATGCAAGAGCCCTCGGCTCGCACCCACAGAAGTCTCGCTTTACGGCGAGAACTCCATGTGTTTTTGCCCTGCCATTCACTATATGCACGCGCGAAAGCAACAACAAAGAACCGCGTGTTAACGTCAAATAAACATGCAAGCATATCGAGTTTTATTATTATTTGATTTTTTTTATGTTGGCGAGACGCTGCGGCTTGGCGTGGCGGTAGCGTCTCGCCAACTTAAAAAAAAAAATTTTAATAATAATATTATTAAGCTTGATGTTCATACCTTCACTGTGTTAGTCATTGTTTGTACTGCCGTTTTTTCCACTTTTCGTTGCGTTCGCCTGTCTGCTAAGCTCAAAACAACCGCGCCTGTCTTGACGGAGAAACAGAACAGCTGAGCATCTTTACGACAGTGCACTTTTACTTTCGCCCTCTGGGGGGCGCCTCGCTGGAAAATCAACCCCAGTTGCATAGTATACCTTTGACACGTGTTGAGTCACTCGGATCAGAACATTCAGAAAATGCTGCCGGTTCCTTTAAAATGTCTGAATCGCTCCGTCTGTCAGGTCGGCGTCAAACTGGGCCGGTTCTGATGTTTTACCTGAAACTGTTTAAAGATCTGGTTCTGAGGGGCCGCTGTCCTCAGCACGTCTAAAGCAGATCTGGATCTTTAACCAGGTTCTACAGAACCTGACTGAACGCTGTGTAGAACCAACAGATGTTCTGATGAGGTTCTGGCCCGCTTTCTGTGCAGATCGAGGTGGTTCCGTCTGCGTCGGCCCTGATCATCAAGGCTCTGAAGGAACCTCCTCGGGACCGGAAGAAGGTCAAGAACGGTGAGTGTCTGCCGGTGCGGCCCGGTTGAGGCTGAGGTCCGGTTCCGGAGCGGTTCTTCATCTCGGTTCTCCTCCTTCCAGTCAAACACAGCGGCAGCGTCACCTTCGACGAGATCGTCGGCATCGCCCGCTCCATGAGGCCCCGCTCCATCGCCAGGGAGCTCTCAGGTGAGCCGGGCCCCAGAACCGCCCTTCAGAACCAGCCTCCCGCCACTGGGCCGTCCGTCCCCGTGGTCCGGTCCAGTCCAGTGGAGGCTCAGAGCGACCCGGCTTTAGGAAACAGGGCGGCCCGTCTCCATGAGCCGCTCTGTGCCGCAAAGCCCGGAACACGTGTGGCGCCTCGCCGGGTTCTGCTGCCTGGTCCGGTTCTGCTGGACTCACGTTCTGTTCTGTTCCTCCTCAGGAACCATCAAGGAGATCCTGGGGACGGCCCAGTCCGTGGGCTGCACCATCGACGGCCGCGCCCCTCATGATGTCATCGATGACATCAACAGCGGGAAGGTGGAGTGTCCGTCAGAGTGAAGCAGAATAAAGTGTCTGAACTGAGCCGCTGGTCCGTGTCAATCCTTTACAGAACCTCCGTGGGCCGGACCGGGAGGTTCTGTTCAGAACCTGAAAGCTGCAGGTTTTTATCTCCAGGGTCAAACGATGAGAAGTTCTGCTCCACATGTGAGCGTTAAGGAACCGGTTAGGGTTCTGCTTCATTAAAACCAGCATGTGTAAAATATCCGAGTTGATGCTAAGAGTCAGAACCTGGTGGTTCTAAAGGTTGGTGAACACGAGGCCCGCTGAAGGTTTGGGTCAGGTGTTCTGGCCCAGAAGCTGCGGGAGAACCTGGAGGAACGTGGAGAAGATGCTCGGCTCCAGTTAACTTGACCAGGAAACTAAGAATTAAGCTTCCCCAAAAAACTAAAATCTCAGCTAAAATAATGACTTTTAAAGTGATCAGATAAAAGCAGAGGAAAGTCTCTCCAGTCTCCCAACATGTAACGGGCAAAACTTACCTGAGCTACAGGTGACGCTTTAACGAAGTCATGAGTTAATCAATGGAGAGGTTTTAAAAACTAACTTTATTTTTAATGTCAGAAAAAAAGCATTTATGTTCAGTTTGTCACTAAAAACCTAAACTTACTGGAATAAATGGAAAACCATGAAAAATGCACCATCCCGTATTCAACCAGTTATCTGCCCTAATTAATGATTTCCATGAGTAAAAGTCTGGAAAAATGCCTGAACACTGATGACAAGTTCAGTCTTCCAGAGGAAGATTCATTAAAGATCCCCGAATTATTCTAGATTAACAAACTAAACCGGACAAAAGTCAGATTTTAACAGAGTTCTAGGATCGGTCCTGGTTCTGCTTTACGTTTAACGTCTGTTCTACTTTGTCATTTTAAAATGTTAACTTCCCTCCTTGAGAGTTTAAACATTTATACAGCGGTCTGGATGAATGCTCGCTTCTGATTGGCTGCAGGGTGTCCGTTGAGAAGCGTTAAAGGTCACCTATAAAAGTAGTTCCGGTCAGATGGCCTGACTGTTCTGAATCATTGCGCAGACTCAGACGGTTGATTCTGGCTTCTGACTGGTGACCTGGCAACGCGAGATAATTAGTACTCAGGCGCGTCTGGTGGAAAACGTAAAATTTTGACTCGAATAAAAATAAAATTAATTTACACACCGTCCACTTTATTAGGTACACCTTGTTGGTACCAGGTTGGACCCCCTGTTGCCCCCAGAACCGCCTTAAACCTTTGTGGCATAGATTCAACAAGGTACTGGAACCATTCCTGAGCTATCATGTCCATATCGACATGATGGCGTCACCAGATGCTGCACATCACTGAGGAGAATCTCGTTCCACCACATGCCAAAGCTGCTCTGTTGGTCTGAGGTCTGGTGACTGGAGGCCGTCTGAGTTCAGTGAACTTATTGTTCACTTCAAGTGAAATGTAACAATGTGAACTCTGCTAACCTCCAACTGCCGTACTAACTGAAAACAAACCTGAGATTCGGAATGTTAGTAAAAACTGCCCTTCAAAATAAGAGCTTTTATTCAGATTCATGCCTGAAAGGCAACACAACTTATGATGCCCATATTTTCCCCTTTTTGCCCCCAAATTTTATAATCATAAAACTCCTGTTAAAACAAGATAGCTTGGCCATGCTTTTAAGCCATCTTAAGATTTGAATGTCTTAAGACATCTTTTTTCACTCAATGTCTTCAAGACACAAAATACTGTCTGAGCCTCTCATTTCCTGCAATTTCATGTCTTAAGACATGGGTGCATGTCTTCAGGTTTTTGTCTTAAGATGTCCTAAGACGTCTTGATGTGCACAAATGTCTTGAGACGTCTTAATTCTTCTTATTCAGACGTCTTGAGACACAGTGATGGCTGCGTATGTTATTGTAAGAAACCAGACAGAAGATTCCTGCTTTATGACATGACGTGTTATCCTGCTGGAAGCAGCCATCAGAAGATGGTTCACTGGTCATAAAGGGATGGACGTGGTCAGCAATACTCAGGTAGGCTGTGGCATTGATATGATGCTCAGTTGGTACTAAGGGGCCCAAAGTGGGCCAAGAAAACCATCACACCACCACCAGCAGCCTGAAGTGTTGATACCAGGCAGGATGGATCCAAGCTTTCATGTTGATGCCGCCTGTCTCGACCAGTTCTACGTGACAATGCAGAGTAGAGAGTGACACAGGAGTGGATTTTCACTCCTGTCCCGTCCCACTCCCACTGAAAAAATTGTGTCCCGGGGCAGAGTAGAAAAGTCCTGTCCCGTCCCACTCCTGGTAAAATTACTCCCACTCCCATCCCGCTCCCACTCAGAGTGACCCCCACTCCCATTCTTGTCTTCATTAAGTTTTCTGGCAATACATTAAACCTGAATGTCTATGAAGGGTCAGTTAAGTTCCTGTTGTATGAGCCGATGTGACAAGTGAATTTCTCCATTGTGAGATCAATAAAGACTATCTTATCTTATCTTTAGCTGTAGTAAAGGCCAGTTAAAGTAAAAGGAATAATAAATAAAAGTAACAAGGAAACAGACCATGCCTATCTTAGTTGAATAAACAAAATGTACAATGTTGCCTTTTACTAATTCATTAAGTGATTGTTTCACTTGAACAATGAAGTTAAATTGCTGAAACTAAAGAATGCACCGAGCAAGAGATCTGTACTCAAGAAAAAAGTGCATAAATTTCACAATTTAGATAATTTACTCAATGGTTCATAAACTCAATTTAGTAAAAGAAAAGGTTGAATATCATTCAAGCATATTAGTATTTTTCCATTTGCAATAAAATATCCATGAACTAATTAGGGTTTACTATCAGAACCAATACATTCATCGAACATTAAACACATTCTTAGACAGACCTCTCAACTTTTATCAAAAATTGAGAGTGAGATTATGTAAATTTTCGGGGGCGGTGCGGAGCTGACTGGACCCAGGAAGAGCCGGTCCAGTCAGCTCCGTCTCATTTTTATCTGACCAGACATGGAAGTAGACATGTTTTACTTTTGTTAAAAAGTGAAAGAGAAGTGTTAACACGTTGTTCAGTTAGTGGGTTAAAACAGGAAAAAAAAAAAAACAACTGTTCAGATAATACTAAATAAAATAATAAAGTAGTTTTAAGTTATTGGCCGTATTATTACACTGTTGCACATTGAAAATGAGTCCAGGAAACACGTTTTACAAGCAGGTACTGAGTGTTAACACCGAGACATTCAACTCTCCTCAAGTTTGTTACAGTATTTCTGAGTTGCTAAAACACATTTTTTGAAAATTTCTCTCGCTTTCCCAAAACCTTAAACACAAATCACCAAACTTAAGCTACACTGTCAAAACCTTTGACTTGTCTTGCTATATCAAACAATTGCTTCAGAACTATGTTATCTTTACCCAAAACCAAACACTGTTTTCAGATATCACACACATCCAGCTAATGCATAAACACCACACAGCAGTCATTACACACTACAGAGATAAATGCAAAACACTGCACTCAAAGCAGAGCAGGGGAAAAATTTGATTTATTGTGAAGTACTTGCACAATTTTGCACACAAATATAGTCACAAACAAAATATGCAGCAGATCGATAGCAATGTCTTGGAATCATTCTGCCTCAGCATCATGCCTCTGGGCATGGTCAGGCCACAGGACCTCATCAACGTCACAGGCACTCCTGTCCCTTGCTAAACAACGGGGAAAGAATCCTTTAGCATGACCAATCCAACCTTGAATCGATTCCACTCCAATGTTGTCACATGCTGCATCCATTCACTGAAGGAGATTTTCCTGTGCATAAGGATTTCTGTCATAGACCTTCCACCTCCATGCAGAAAAAAAATTCTTCAATGGGATTAAGGAAGGGTGAGTATGGTGGGAGGCACACATTTATAAAGCGTGGGTTATTTTCAAACCACTCACGTATTCTAGGACCACAGTGAAAGTTCACATTGTCCCAGATTACCACGTACATGGGATGCTCTGCCTGCTCATCACCTCTCTCTTCACGTCTCAGTAATGCTTCCTGTAGAGCATACAGAAACGTTATAAGATGGGCAGAACTTGGCGGTGAATAACCCCGTAGCTGCTGATGGCAGCACATATGGTCACGTTGCCACCACGCTGCCCTGGCAACTCCACAATGGCTCGCTGACCAATAATGTTGCGGACTCTCCTTCTCCTCTTGGTGAGATTGAAGCCAGCTTCATCCAAGAAGATGCACTCATGAGGCCTCTCCATGGAGTCCAGTTGAAAAATTCTCTATAGAAATGAAAAAAAGTTAATTTTTGATATAATGTAAATGACATAACATTCCAGGCTTCATGACTCTGTATACATGTGCTGCATTACATTCAACACAGTAAAGATGTAGAGTAACTCAATAGTGCTGTATAATCTCTGGACATTACGTATTACTTGTACATATTGATATCGTAGCTCTTTTACCCTCTCAGAATTTCTCTCAAATGCTACTCTGTAGGCTTGTTTGAGACTTATCAGGTTGCGTTTCAGGACACGGTTAATTGTGGAGAGACTCACACTGTTGATTCATCAAAGTTCTCGTTGTCTTCCTCAACTCGCTGTTGTATTTCTCGCAGGCGAATGAGATTATTTTGAAGGACCATATTGACAATAATGGTCTCCTGCTGTTGTGAGAATATACCTCTCCTTCCACTGGCATGTGGCAGTCTTTCAATTCTAGCAAATAAAACATCTTGTTAGAATTGTACAGACAGACCTAATGCAATGTAACCAAATATGTAAAATACATAAAATATATATTTTTATGTAATACTATTATTAGTTTTACTGTAATACTGCAAGAAAAGGGCCAATTATTAGAGATGTTACAGTAATTTACTGAGACATTCCACAACTGTACATACTGTACTGTAAGTTTGAGGGACCACAAATGATGGTAAACTTACCGGTTGTGTTCTCTGAATGTCCTGACAATGGAGGCCACAGAGAACCTGCTTATATTTGGTTGAACACTTAGTCCTGATTCCCTCATACTCATTCCATGAACCAGAACATGGTGTATGATTGTTGCTCTAATTTCATTGGAAATGATGGCTCTTGTTCCTCCTCCTCCTCCTCCTCCTCCTCCTCCTCCTCCTCCTCTTCCTCCTCTTCCTCCTCTACTTCTACTTCCACCTTCTCTCCTGCCCTCCATTGTGAAAATCACACATGCCATTTGGATTTGACATGGCTTTATATCCCCATTACTGATTGGGTGCAACACATTACTGATTTGAAACAGGTGTGTTAAATTTTGAGTGCTTGTGTGTTACCGATGACAACAGTGTGTTACTTGTATTTCACTTTTGGGGCTGTGTTGTGCCATTCTGAGTTGAAGTGCACCAAAATGCTACATGTGCTTTTTGAATGACAATGTGTTTACAGTTTTGCACAAAGAGCGATTCCGATTTGCTAGCTGTGTCTAACCACATGAGAAGTGTTTAAAGTTCTACAAACTGTGGGATTCAATCAATAAAGTGGTTTGTACACTTGCAACTTTGGTTTTGCGAATGGATTTTAGTATTTTAGCAACTCAGAAATACTGTAATATTTGCAACTTTACAGTCGCTCTGTGAGTTTAATAGATAAGTCCTTACTTCTGACTTTGCGTTGCAAATCCAACTTTTCCAGGTTGGGTTCGCCACTAGCGGTCGATTAAGGAGCGCTCCATAGTTGATCCCCCCATTATGTTTTTGAGCGCTGGCGGAAAAAATAGACCAGAAGCACTGTTGGCTTCTGGGTCGTGTAGTTCTTTTGACTTGCATTATAGTTTAGGTTTCTTGGGAAAAAAAACTACAAAATGGCGGCGCCGATTCTACATTTTTGATTTTCTATTTTATTTAATTTTTTGGCATCGATCCTAGTTTATTGTACCTGCTATTGGTTTACTCCCGCTCCCGTTAATATTTAATCCTGTACCGTCCCAATCACGTGATATTTACTAATGTTGACTCCCATCCCGCGGGATTACCATGGGAATCACGTGACCCGCAGGATTCCTGAAAAAATGTCAGCCTCTAATGCAGAGTAGCTGCCATGTGATTGGCTGATTAGAGATTTGCGTTAACGAGCAGCTGGACAGGTGTGGCCGGTGAGTGTCGTATTTCTTTCATAAGTGACCATGGTATAAGCAGGATGATGCCCTTTGAGGTGTCCATCATCAGAAATGAATGGAATTTGCAAAAGCAACCGGTTCACATCTCCTAATTGTCCATTAATTTCTGATGATGAACACCTTGTCGGACATTTTCCCTTACACCATGACATGGTGATTGGCTGCAGGGTCAGTTGAAAAGTGTTATAGGACGCCTATGAAAAGTTCTGGTCAAACAGCCGATTGTTCGAAATTCTTAATACATTTTATTTAATGTCCTTTCTGGACACTCATGGTCACCGTACAAACAAATAGATAAAAACTGATAAAACCTGTCAGACGGCCAGTGGAGGACACCATTGTTGATACAAAATTAATTTAATGTTTTGTCAGGATTTTTATTTCTCATCTTATTTGCAACCGTTTTCAAAATAATAGTGAGAAGTTATTTAGGAAATAAAGAGAAACACACTGACACGTCCTGTATTCATTTCTGGTGGGGGGCCCCAGGCAGCATTTGTGCTCAGGGCCCCCAGGTGACTAGCACCACCCCTGGTCTTACGGAGGCCTTTGTGCAGCAGGTTCTGTTGGACCTCCTTTCTGCAGCTTCCAGCACCACTTCAACCGGACCTGCAGCGAGTTTCTTCTCCTGCTTCACATCAGGAAAAACCAGGAGCCTTCCTTCACTTTCATACAAAAACTTTATTGAAAGATTTCAGTCGTAAACAAATCTACAAAAGTCCAAACCGACGAAGAACGTCCGGTTTGGGAACTGCGGCTATTCTGACCTGCATGAAGAACACCAGAACCTCTCCGCTCTGGAGATCATGACCGTTTCATTCTGAGAGAAACGCAAACAGAACAAAGATTTCATTTCTGCCATTTAGTGAAATCTGAGCATAAAGAGACGTCGAAGAAACGTCTCCAGATCCTGGAGACGTTCAGCTGAAGGTTTCGTGCTTGTAGAGGATGGAACGGATCTGGACCACGAAGCTTTGTCGGGTCAGAAGGAGCCCGCTGGACCTTCTCAGTTCTCCACCACCTCCTCCTCCTCCTCCTCTTCAGGTTCCTCCTCAGGCTCCTCCTCCATGCGCTGCTGCTCCTCCTCTTCCTCCTCGTCCTCTCTGCTCTTGTCGTTCTCCGAGTCGGTCTTCTTCTCCCTGTCTTTGCGCTTCTGCTCGCTCACCTCCTTCCTTCCTTTCTGGTCCTTCTTGTAAACTGAGGAGACAAACCAACACGGTCAGATCTGTGCTGGTTCCTCACCGGTCAAACATCCTGAGCGCGTCATGCTGGAGAGAACAGGGTGTGAAAACTTAATAGCATATGACTGAAGCACACATTTAATGGGACGGGTGGAAGGAAAGGATTTGAACATTTATGCTGACAGAACCTCTGCATTAATACCTTGGAGGACCTGCTGCTGCTGAAGTGCTTCTTCGTAAAACATCTCTAGCTCTGACTGGATGGAGAACATCAACTTTCCGGTCTTGCCACAGATTCTCAGTTGAATTTAGGTCTAGACTTTGACTAGGCCACTGTAACCCATCACATCTTATCCCTGGCTGTATGTTCAGGGTGGTGGTCCTGATGGAGGGTCT
Source organism: Fundulus diaphanus (assembly GCA_037039145.1). Taxonomy (NCBI): domain Eukaryota; kingdom Metazoa; phylum Chordata; class Actinopteri; order Cyprinodontiformes; family Fundulidae; genus Fundulus; species Fundulus diaphanus. Next base: position 1,590,465 of record CM073122.1, read on the forward strand.
GAGCTCCTTCCATCGTCCCATCAACGCTGACCAGCTTTGTCCCCCAGCATGATGCTGCCTCCACCATGTCCCACTTAGTGGTGGCCAGATTTGTGGTTGACTACTGCAGATTCTCCCACCCGAGCCGTGGATCCCTGCAACTCCTCCAGAGCTACCCTGGTCCTCCTGGCTGCTCCTCTGTCTGTTTTGGACCAGGGGCCTCGTGTTTGCATAAAATAACCTTTAACGCCCAACATCACGTACAGAATGAACGTTGTGTGAAGTGAAAGTGCAACGCAACTTTGTTTAGTCGACAATAAGAACCACAAAGTGCTAAAATCAGTATTTTTAGGTATAATAGTGGCGTCTGGAACAAAATAAGATCAGTCTGCGCGTGTTTCCATGTAACATCCCAACTGGGTGGAGGCAGACTTCCTAATCAGACATATTCAGTAGGGCTGGACGATAATTCAATAACAATATATATCGATCGATAGACTGTGGCGCGATAGGAAAAAAAGGGTCGATAAAAGTTCGATAGAGAGTTTTCCCTCCTTCCTTTCAGCCTATCATATTAGTTGATGCTACAGTCACTGCTTCCTCTCGACCAATCGTAATCGAGGACCCAGGCACGCCGTCACAAAGCGCCGCCCTCTCAAACCACAACACAGAGCATGTGAATATGTCGCAGCAAGGAGCGGCGGAGGAAATTTTCCCAAAACGGGGTTTTACTAGTTCGCCAGTCTGACAGAAATAAACCAGTGATTTGTAAAACTTGCAAGAAACCGGTAAAAACAAAGTCTCAGCCGCTCACTACCGCAGCAGCGTGAGCTGTGTCAGCGCTGCGCGTCTTCGGAGGAATCTGATGGAACTTCTTCCAAAACAAAGCAGGTACAGCAGCTAAACTGGGCTCCCTTCTTTGTGATAAAATGACAAAGCGTCCAAGCGGCATAAGGACATCACGCATGCAGTAACATGCTTCATAGTGAGGGATATGCTGCTGTTCTCTGCAGCTGAAAAACCTGGTTTCAACTACCTGCCACTCTTGATCCACGATATAAAGTTCTGGGCTGCAAGTGTTTCTCTAACAGCGCTCCCTAAATTGTGCAACGAGTTCAGGGAATCAGTGCAGTCTGTGTCTTCCCACGCCACGACCTCTGACCTCTGACCTCAGCCCTGCATCAGCCTCTCAATTGACTATATAGACAGAGAATGAAACCTGAGGAGTAACTAGTGTACCATTCCCACCTAAATAGGCTATTCTATTGATTGATTAATTTGTTATATTTATTTTGGTCATTTTACTGGTCACTTTAGTTTATTCTTTGTCAGTATTTAATAACATCACCCAGGTCTCTTAAGTTATTTGTCTTTAAAAAAATCAGTTATGGGTAAAAATATTGGTTAAATAAGGATTTAATTGAGATTTAGTGTTTGTGTGTTCTTTATTAAAAGTAAGTCATTTAGCAATATCATAAGAGCCAGGTTTTAAATCTTTTTGATAATTATCAATATCGATCAATATGCATTTTTTTTATCAATATGACTTTTTTCTATATCGTCCAGCCCTAATATTCAGGTCAGCAGAGGATCATTTGGCTGTAGTCGTGTCTGATATAATAAACACTAAAACTAAACAGGTCGGATCAGACTTTATATTTTCAGTCTGTTTCTCTAACGAGTCGCTGCTTCACTCATGAAGCTGCTGGTTTGCTCTCATTCACGACAAACATCCCTCCAGGTGACTGAGCACCGCTGCCACGGTTGTCTGGACGCATGCTGGGTGACTTCAGCTTATTTATACATTTATATATGATTGGCAGACAGATTCAGGGAGAGGACGGGTAGTTCAGACGTCAGCGTCCAATTCCACGCCGACTGGCATTTATCAAGGCACCGCCTGCCTGACCCGTCTATGCGCGCTTTTTATCCGCACTAAAAATCAGACATTTCTTGTAATAAGTGCATTTGTCCTGGAGTTGAGCCGGTAAATTAGATGATCTGACAATGGAATAAGATTTTTGCACTTAAAATAGGAACAACACATCTCTATCATCTTATTTCAAGCGCAGTGTATCTAATTAGGTTAAATTAAATTAAATTAGTTCCGGTTTTGCGGTTCTGGACTGAGGAACACGGCTCGGATCGTTGACCTGCTCAGGTTCTCCTTACCTTCCAGGGCTTCTCTCAGAGGCTCCAGGAAGCGCTCAAACTCCATCTCCTCCATCGCTGCTAGAACGTCTCCTGCGTTCAGAGTTTTCCTTTTGGCCTTCATGGCAAAGTTGTTGGCACTGAAACCAGGAGAGAAACGTTCAGCCTGAGGAGGATCCAGCTCCACCAGGCTGTTAGAAGCCTGTTAAGATCCGAATGCTGAGAATTAAAGTGTTGGTGACTCTCACCAGGAGGTGGCGTACAACACAAAGACGCTGGCCGCCTGGGAGATGGCCCGCCGGGCCTCTTTGGACACGTTCACCCCGTCTGGGAGCTGCTGGGAACAAACGGTGCGGGGGAGTTATCCGGCTGCAGCTCCTCAGCGCACACAAGCTGCAGTCAGCTGCTCTTTTTCACTCCGACTCAGCGGGAAACATTCAGACGTATCGGAGCGCCGCTCAGCCGGGACGAGAACCCGCCCTGAGCTCCAACTGTTGGATCCTGACCCGTCACATGACCCTACTACTGGATCCTGACCCTACTACTGGATCCTGACCCATCACATGACCCTACTACTGGATCCTGACCCGCCACATGACCCTACTACTGGATCCTGACCCAATTACTGGATCCTGACCCAACTGCTGGATCCTGACCCAACTACTGGATCCTGACCCAACTGCTGGATCCTGACCCATCACATGACCCTACTACTGGATCCTGACCCGTCACATGACCCAACTACTGGATCCTGACCCAACTGCTGGATCCTGACCCATCACATGACCCAACTACTGGATCCTGACCCAACTGCTGGATCCTGACCCGTCACATGACCCAACTACTGGATCCTGACCCAACTACTGGATCCTGACCCGTCACATGACCCAATTACTGGATCCTGACCCGTCACATGACCCAACTACTGGATCCTGACCCGTCACATGACCCAACTACTGGATCCTGACCCAATTACTGGATCCTGACCCGTCACATGACCCAACTACTGGATCCTGACCCGTCACATGACCCAACTACTGGATCCTGACCCAATTACTGGATCCTGACCCGTCACATGACCCTACTACTGGACCACAACATAACAGAGTTGGTCAGAACCAGACCCAGCTGGTGACAAGAAAAGGACGGACAGTGGTGGGGAACCGGGTCAGTGTTCATAAATTCTGCTGCAAACGACGACTGTGACCCGGCCCGCAGCAGGAAGAAGACTTTTTATTCATGTCCACGTCCTCCAGAACCGGTTTGGAGGATAAATCTCTAAAACAAGAACCAGGACAATTAAAAACTAAATTAAATCCTGATTGGGTCAGACATTTGGACGGTAAAGAGCGTTCACAAACAGCAGCTACAGTTTGTGAACGCTCTTTACCACGCACCTTTAATTTAACCTGGCCAGCCAGACTGACCATGTGCAGCACTCTAGTTCAGAACGCTCTGAGCTGATTGGGCGAAGCGCCACCTAGTGCCGCCTACCAGAGGTTGGTTTTAGCCAATCACGGCACCAAATGAAAATCTAAGCAGCAGGCGTCATGAGAAACTGCAAGTTACGCTCTTCTTGCTGTTGTTCTTCCAGAGAAGAAATCGTGGATTCTGACCAATCAGAGGTGACAGCATCGCCTACGCCTGCGTCCTTCAGCCGTGGGCTCGGCTGCTCTGGCTCGTCACAGCGGGATGTCCCGCCTTAAACCTCAATACTGCAACGTGATTGGCCCAAACCGTTCTTGGTTCGGTCACAAACGGTTGAAGCCGGAGCGTCACAAGATGGATTCTCACGTGTTTCTGAACGCACAGATACGGCGAGAATTCAGCGTTAATTACAGAGAGGTGAAGCTCAGACGTCTGAGGACGAAACATTTACTGGAAGAGACGCTTTCAGGCACAGAATCACACGAGATGGAAAGAAACAAACCGGTTCTTTAACAGAAGAACCCTCGAGAGAATCTAGAACCCTCGAGAGAATCTAGAACCCTCGCGCCGGCTAGGATGGAGCGAGAGCTGGCCAGTCGGATCGGGCTTCCTCTGCAGTAATGCTGGCGCTGATCCGGTCTGTGCTGGGCCAAGAAGCCGACCCTCACCTGTGGTCTGGATCAGAACCAAGAGAACGAGATCCTGGATCTCCAAGCAGCTGGAATGACAGGATGGAGGCTGGGCTCGGCCTCAGAGAGGAGGAGGAGCTCAAAGAGCTGCTGCTTCTCTGCATAGAAAGGGCGCCTTCCTGTGGGGGGTTCCAGGTACGTCCCACTGGGAGGAGAACCAGAACTTCCTGGAGGGACTATTTGTCCCATCAGGCCTGGGAACACCTGGGAACCCAGAATGAGCTGGAGGATGAGGAGAGGGATGTCTGGGGTTCCCTCCAGAACCCGTAGCCCCTTCGACCCGATCTCAGGTAAGCAGAAGGTGATGAATAGATGGATTTTAGGATCCAGCGATGACATAAACATCCTGACAATACGTTAGTATGATTATTTATTCATTCATTCATTCAACAGCCACCATCAAAGTTTTGCTTTAAGAGAACCGTGTTTGGTTCCCCTAAAGACGAGTAGACGTGTTAAAACATCCACTGATTTCATGCATGAGTCCAATCAGCCGGAACCAGGTCCAGTTGACGCTCAGAATCTACCTGCAATGTTTCCTGTAAAATGTGAGATCTGAGCAGAGCGCCGCTGGTTCTGTGAAGGTTCTATAAAGACGGAACCCATCCTGGACCACGGGTCACCAGAACCGGGCCGTTTCATACATCTGGGCTCCAAAGCGGAGTCACACCAACTGTGTTTGGGAGGCAGCGGTATCGGTTCGGAACCGACCTGCCGTCCGTCCCGTCAGCAGGCGGCTAGGACCGGCCCCGACCTGCGGGACGCCTGCCCTTCTCCCCCCGCTGCCCGGCTCACACTCACCGCCTCCTTAATGATGCGGGTGATCACCGCGTTGGGCAGGTTCAGGTCCTCTGGCCGCTCCGCCATTGCTTCCTCCCCGCGAGGCCGTTTCCTAGCGCGCGCGGAACCCGCCGCTCTTCAACCGTCGGCCGCGTGCGGATCAAAGGGAAGCCGAGCCGGCGCCGCACGTTTGTTTTTAGACGTTTCCCGCGAATCTCACGACCACCACGAGCCCGCCTGCGTCAAGATTGAACTTCGACCGCTGACGTATGCGTGACGTATTTCCGCAAGGAGGGAAAAAAAATCTGATCTGGTTGTTTTAGAAACAAATTACACAATTACAGTTTAATTAGAATAGTATTTGTGTAAAAATAAATTAATGATACAAAATACATTTAAAAGTATCTTAAGGAAGATATACGCAAAGCAAAATATGCTCAAATAAAACTTATTTTAATTCAACTAAATGTAAATACACTGAAATAATCTTTTTATATTGCTGCGAATTGAAAACGTGTACCTCAATAGGAACCAGAAATGTTCTAAAATAACATTTTATTAAATTGAATTCTTTTGAATTATAATACAGTAAATTAAAAATGTGTTAATATTTATAATAAGTTAATTTGCAACGTTAGGATACATGTACATTGAACGACTATAGAACAAAACAAAACAAAAAATACGTAAATAAAATATTACAAACCAAAAAAAATACTTACAATCAACCTACTGATAGCTAAATCCAAATATAATTCAATGTAATGAAAGTAAATTAAGGTTAACCCAATTAAATAAAAAATATTCTAAGATGAGAAAAGTTGGAGTTGGCATTAATAAAAATAAATTAAAAAGGTAAAACATTTTTAACAAATTCAGTAAAAAAACAAAACACTAAATTATATCAAATAAAAATACCAAGATGAAAAAAATTGACATCAGAATACATTCAAAGTAGATCTTAATCAAACACATTAAGATAGGTTGTTAAAATTTAATTAAGTCAAATCCATGAATTAAAAATAAATAAAAGTAATGATGAAATATTTCAAATAGAATATTCTGAAATAAAACGTTTAACTGAATGCAAGAAATGTGCAACAAAGTTAAGTAAAATACGAAGTAGGATTGAATTAAGTTAAATAAATATATTAAATAAAATATACAAAAACTGAACTAAAATACAGAAAATAGCTAAAGTTCATAAAGCAGGAATAATGTGAAGATTCCTAACTGTGATATTTATCTTTTTCTAATGCTTCTTGACATCCCAGACTAAATTCATTATAACGTTCGATGATCGTCTCAGAGAGGAGAAGGTCAGGGGTCTGTCAGGGGACAAGGTATTTAGGGGGTTTCCATGGCAGCTGCAAACTGGCGCATGATACAGCCCACACTTAAAACACGCCACGCCGCGTAACATCATTGCCCACAGAGTTCAGGGTTCTGCCTCCCATTCTGGGCAGCACTCCTGGATAATGTGAAGGTTCCTGGACTCTGCAGAACTGCAGGAGCTTTATCTGCAGGCGGAACCACAGGTCAGAGCTCGTCACTGCAACGGGAGGGTGGTTTCACTTTCAGTTATTTCATAACTAGAGTATTGTGTTTGCAAACATTGCTGTCATTAACTTTGAGTTTTCTTTTCATAGAAAGAACTCCTGGTTCAGTGCTTCCATATTTGTTAGTTTTCTCCTTTCTGTCCTTTCCGCCCTGGATCACAGCAGAAGGCTGCTAATACCAAACCCGGCTTTGCTGCTGCTGGAGGTTTAGTCCTGGTGAAAAGGGTGGTTCCTCTCATGTTTGCTCATTACGGCTAAGGCTGCTGTAGTTAGATTAGATTCAAATTCCTTGTGACATATTTCACTAATTGGCATTTTATTATTTTCTCTGGATTTGAATTGGACTTCTGTTCATATAAAGGGTTTTCAGGTGACTGGGGCTAAAATTTAGCTAAAAGATCTGGATTAAATCAGCCCAAGGCACAAGCAGTGTGAAGAGCACCTAAAATTGGAAATATGTTGGTTAATAACAGAAAATGCAAACATGACAACAGATTAATTGTTCATTAAGACGTTTCCTCGGAAAGCGATTGAAAATGTTTGAGATTTCCATAATTTTAAGATGATAGAGGTCTGATTAGCTTCTCACTTCCTCCTCCTGGAAAATCTTAGATTTTTACAGAATAAAAACTCTAGGAGTTACGATAAGATACTTTTTAACCAAACTACATTTACATTTTTTGAACAATTGTGTTTTGATGGCTGCTGCCAACAGACCAAAGTGGAAGGAGGCCTTTAAATGGAATTCACGGTTTCATGTAAATTTCATTTCACGTCAGTTTGGTTTTAGTTTATTGAACGTAGTATAGTAAAAGAAAACAAGTTTATTTCTATAGCACCAATTCACAACACATGTCTCTCAAGAAATGGAAGGTTTGATGTTCAATGTTGTTAGTGGATCACATGCTGTGGCGTCTCTGCGTTTGGGGCCAGTGGGGCCACTAGATGTCGCTGTGGAGCTCTGTGTTCATAATAATCAGTGGGATATGATCGTTCTTTATAGAATAATATTGTAAAAAAGATGTTGTTTATGTTCTGCTAGATATCTATCTAGTAAATTTATTACAATAGCTCATTTCAGTACAAGGACAATCCAAAATGCTTTACATGAATAAAATATTGGAAAATAAAAACAGAAACAAGTAAGTAAAAAAAACAATTGGAATAAAATGTAGGAAAATCTTGAACAAAATAAAAAAACAGCAAAATGTAAACTAAAAGCAAATATTAATCGAGTGTTGGTTGTCCTTCCTGGATCATTGAAGGATTGATGTGAATATTTTCTGTTCAATAAATTAACATTATTAGGGAGCCTTTATTTGTAATTTTATGTATGAAAAATAAATTACATTTAGCTTATATAAAATGGCATTTCTAGTGTGTTGGTTTATGCTAATTTACCTGTTTGATTAATAGATAAATGGATCACAGAAAAGTTAGTTGCTGCTAACAGGTGTTGAGTTTTTGTGCCCCACTGAGCTTATCATGCCAGAGACGCCGCTGCTCACAGGAGAAGGAGAAACTCTGGAGTGAGTTAAATGAGGTGATGCAGAATATCTCCTGAGGTGAGAAAGTGGTGATTGGTGCAGATTTCAATGCTCATGTTGGAGCTGGGAACAAAGGTGACGATGAAGTGATGATATCTAGAACAGGAATGCAGAAGGACAGGTGGTGGTAGAGTTTGCAAAGAGGATGGAAATAACTCTGCGTGGACTATGGTGTTTGCAGATGACATTGTGATCTACGATGAGAGCGGGGAACAGGGGGAGGAACATCTAGAGAGATGGAGGTTTGCCCTGGAAAGGAGAGCAATGAAGGTTAGCCGTAGCAAGACAGAACACGTGTGAATGAGAGGGACCCAGGTGGAGCCGCGAGGTTACATGGAGCAGAGATAAACAGCTTGTTGGGTTTAGAGACAGGAAGCACTGAGGAAGAGACAGGAGGTGGAGCAGGAGGTAGCAGAGACGAAGACATTGAGGTTCTCTTTGGAAGGGACGAGGATGGAGAGGATCAGGAATGAGTCCATCAGAGGCACAGCTCAGGTTAGATGTTTTGGAGATGAAGCCAGAGAGGCCAGACTGAGATGGTGTGGACATGTCCAAAGGAGGGACAGTGAGGACATCAGTAGAAGGATGCTGAGTCTGGAGCTGCCAGGCAGGAGGTCTAGAGGAGACCAGAGAGGAGATTTATGGATGGAGTGAAAGAGGGCATGAAGATAGCTGATGTGAGAGAAGAAGATGCAGAAGATAGATAGATAGACAGATGACTGACTGTGGTGACCATTGGAAGGGAAAAGCCCAAAAAAGAACATAATAAATTAAATACACATTTAATTGTGTTATTACATAATCAAGCAATATATGACAAAATCCATCCATCCATCCATTTTCTGACCCACTTAATCCCTCATGGGGTCGCGGGGGTTGCTGGTGCCTTTCGTGTTCTATGACAAAATCATTAAATGAAACACAGTAATCCAAATTAAATGTGTATGATACAATATTTTTACCCTTGTGTGATTCTGTATGTCTGTCGATTTGCTGCTGGTAAGCAATAAAGGACAATAAAGGATATTTCTAATCTAAATAAAAATATTCCCAAAAAAAGATAGTATATTGAAGTTGCAGCGAATGGATTACATAAAAATAAATTAATACTGAGGTTAATTTATAATAAATGATATATAATAAAAAATACCTAAATAAAAACGTATCATCAAAATACATTGGATAAAAGTTAAAACATACTAAAATTAAGATAAAGTAGCAAAGTGAAGTAAATTAAAATACAATAAACTACATAGTACATGTATTTAATAAATTACATTGGATTAGTTATCCAAATGAAATAAAGCTATCTCAAAATTCAAGAAATCTAAAGTAACAGAGCCGCAGCGCCGCCTTATCAGCGGCTTTGTGCAGCTGTAAAACAGGATGTAACTGTTTCTGGATCGAACTTTGTTCTGGTTGGGTTCGGCAGCGGCTCTCCTATGAGAACCGAACCTTCTCACCACCTCTGGACTCTGGAGCGTAAAGATGTTTGTTTATGCAGCTCTACTTTTGTGTGTGCGTCCGACTGAGGAAAAAAAAGCACTCACATTAAAAACATATTTATTTTGGCTGTTACATGGTCGAGAAAAAGATCCACGGTGTCCACTCCCCGAGTTTTCTAGTGGCAATTCACGCCCAGCGTCTGGTATCGCTGTTGATCAGACTCAACTGCTGGCGTATTTCAGGGAACTATTTTGTGTCGGAGGGCTGTGATGCGGTTCCCTCTCGCCTGTGCCAGGCCGCCATCTTGAATTTTAATGTTAATTTCCAAAGGAAAAAAACAATAATGTGTTTGCTGTGATAATTTTGTCTCGGGTGTCGTGACGGATTTGGATGAGGACTGTTGTTTCGTTCCAGGATTGTTTTTTCAACCGATGATATTGTGAGTATTCTGCGTGTCGTGGACATTTAAACGCGTGGAAAGCTCCCAGCTAGCAGGTACCGTGAGGAATAATCGTTCCGGGACTCTCGCTGCCACTTGTGGCCGCTGGAGGCTCGCTCCCCTCGGCTGCGGGCTGCCGTTAACCCCTCTAGAAAGAAGACAATTAGCCCGCGGAGCTAACGCTAACGGAGCAGCCGGAGCTAAAGCCGATCTCCGCCGGGACAAAGCTCCGCTTTAGTTCGGTTAATAACACCCAGAAGAGCTCAGCTTCCAGTCTGGATAAAAAAAAATCTATTTATTGTTTGAAAATGGGGAGTTATGTTGGCGAAGCTCGCTTAGCATCCTGCCGAGACTGCAGCTAGCAGAGTGCGGGCGTTACGTTATCGTTAACGGCTCTTTAAATCGGCGTATTCAGCCGGAACCGGGTGTGTTTGGGGAGCGTTAGCAGCCGGGATGCTCAGCGGGCAGCTACGGGGCTGGTTCCGATACTCCGGCTGCTCTGTTGTGCTGTCACGCCGGTCCGGCTAGACGGCCCCCGGGTTTACGTTTCTGGCCGTGGTTCTGACGGTTGCTTGTTCGAAACCAGCACGGCATGTCAACAAGAGTCGGCCTGAGCCGTCGGCGTGGCCTTCCGGGTTCCCACAGCCTCATTATCCTGATCGGAATGCTGTTTGTTTGCTGCTAGCGTTAGCCGTGGCGGCTAATAACACGAAGCGTTCACGGCCTTGGCTGCCGATTAAAGCGCTTTCCCTCCAGATATGAGCTTGAAGGACGAAAGCGGTGAGCAACCAGGCATCTGAAGCACAACACAGCGGATTTAATTAGTACATTATAGCGAAGAGGGCTGTTCACCTGACAGCTGCTGCAGTGTCCGAGGTTACCACTGGGGGCGCTGCGAGAGCACTTAAAACGAGCAAAACATTACGACCACCGACAAATGAAGTCAAAGCCGTCAGCTGGCAGAAATATACACGTAAAAATGGTTTTCATTCACACTGAAAGTTGATATATGGAGATGAATGAACAATTCAAGTTATGTTTTTATGTTCTGAGGCAAAAGTCATCCAAAGAATAAAACAATAGTCTTCATTTCCAAAGTTGGGCTCACACACCAGCAAGTGTGGGGTGTTGAGATCCACTTTAGTAATCTAAATAATGCATTTGTGAAGCATATTTGTACTATATATGTTTGAACAGATAGAAACAGCGCAAACCAAGGAAGAGGCGATATATTAGCTGCTGTTAACAGTGTTGTTGGTAGTACTTGGTAGTAATGTTTGTGTACTCTAGCTGTAGTCGGGATCTACGCAGTTATTTCGTTGGTTAGAAACCGAGATGTTAGGGAACCATGTTGTCCTGATCAAAGCAGATCTGCCGCAGGTCGAACTGATGAGACTGAACTGCTGGTTCTGCAACAATCGTGCGTCGTCTAGGGACGACGTGGTACCAGGAGGACACTGGACAATGTTTTTCTGGGTGACATAGGGTCCAGCATTCATGTGGATGTCATGTAGCACCATTCTAAACCTTGTAGCTGACCAAGTCGGCTTCTTCATGCAGATAGTTTCTTTCAACAGTATAATGCTCCATGCCACACTGCAGAAACGCTTTAAGAATAGGACGGTTTGGAGCCCAAATGGTCAAGATCTCACTCCAGGAATCCTTTCTTGTTCCACCTCACAGCTTCCTGGATCTGCTGCTGATGGTTCTGGAGCAGAACTCAGAGCAGATGTTCAGTGGAGTGGTTCAGTTCTGCTTTAAAGGGCCGAGCTGCCATGACTGGATCAGTCAGCAGAGGATTGGGGACAGGCTGCAGTGTTTGGGGTTACCACTGGGCGGCGCTGCAGGAGCATTTCTGACCCACAAACTCTCAGAAACTGAACCTTTAATCTAAGTGGCAGAAATTTAGTCTTTCTTCTTGAGGTATTTGATCGTGTTTAATTTCAAGAAATGAAGATAAGAATGATTCTTTAAGCTACCATGAAGCAAAGTAAATAATGTTTAAGAAGATTAAAGTTTGTGCTAAATTTCTGTAGATTCGGTTCTCGATCCCAGATCTTGATTATGTCACAAACATTAGCAGACGGTCCTGCTTTTCCTGCTGCAGAAGCAGGAAAAAATGTAAAAGTTTCCATCAGAGCTAACGCTGTTTATCTGAACCAGTTAGAACCTCAAACTCCTATCAAACGGCTGCAGATTGTTGGGTTTTTCACTTTCGGTTCTGTTTGCAGATTTCTAACTCCAGAGGCCAGTCTTCCCCACTCAGAAGCACCCCTTAATCTGAGAGACTAAATGAAACTGGAGCAGGGGGCTTGTGGGCATGAAGTGGCTGGGCGAATCCAAGAACATGGTATTAAATGGCAGACGACACGGGAACAAGTTGACCAGCGAGCAGCCGCTGAGCCAGACCCGCTCCCAGCATCCACAGCGGACGTCGCTGCGCCACAGCAAGAGCCACGGGAGGAGCCGCCGGTGTAGCCGCAGTGAGTTCAGAGCCGCGTGGAGCCGCGTGTTGTTGTGCGCCGCGCAGCCTGACGCGGGGCGTTGTGTGGTTCTTCCAGGGTGTAATGGGGCCAGTCTGGAGGCTGAGCGGCGCTACGTGCCCTCCTCAGGGATGACCGCCAAGGAACTGTGTGAGAACGATGACCTGACCACCAGCCTCATCCTGGACCCCTACCTGGGCTTTCAGACCCACAAGATGAACACGAGGTGCGCCCGGTCTCCGCGAGGCAGAACGCCAGGCTTCCCGTCAGATAACGTCACATCTGATGCGGCGCTCTCTGCCGGTTTCTCAACAGGTTTCGGCCAATCAAAGGAAGGCAGGAGGAGCTGAAGGAAATCATCGAACGCTTCAAGAAACACGACAACATGGAGAAGGCCTACAAAGCTTTGACGACGGGAGACTGGTGCCGAAATCTTTTCCTCAACAAGTCCAAGGCTCAGGAGAAGCTCTTCAAGCAGCACGTAAACTCCTCAGGCTGCGTTTCTCACGTTTCCCCTCTGCGACGCAGCCGTCTGCCCTCTAACCCCATGTTCCCCGCAGGTGTTCGTCTACCTGCGGATCTTCACAGCCGACAGCGGCTTCGAGATCCTTCCGTGTAACCGTTACTCGTCCGAGCAGAACGGGGCGAAGATTGTGGCTACAAAGGAATGGTGAGACCCTCCTGCTGCTCGTTCTCCCTCATTCTCAGCTCTTCTCTCTGAAGCTCCTCCACAGCGTTAGCACAGATTATCCGCCTGGTGTTTGACTTTCAGGACATGGTGACGGCGTTAACAAATATGTGAATAATCCATTTATGCAGGAGTCGCCTGCTGCGGCATGATGAGGCAGGTTCAGGTCAAACTCTCCTCTCTGGCTCTTCCTCCTCAGGAAAAGAAACGATAAGATCGAGTACTTGGTGGGCTGCATCGCCGAGCTGTCGGAGAACGAGGAGAACCTGCTGCTCCGACACGGCGAGAACGACTTCAGCGTCATGTACTCCACACGGAAGAACTGCGCCCAGCTGTGGCTCGGCCCTGCCGCCTTCATCAATCACGGTACGCATCCTGAGCTGCAGCCACGCGCCCAGCTACTCCCCACACTCTGACCCCACTGCCTTCTAATCTCACTTCTTCTTCTCTGTCTTAGACTGCCGGCCGAACTGCAAGGTAGGCTGCTGGAGGCGCTCCGCTCAGCGGTCCGTCCAACGCTCTAGACGCCGTTTTAACGGGTTTTCATTTCAGTTTGTGTCGACGGGACGAGACACGGCCTGCGTGAAGGTGCTGAGGGACATCGAGCCAGGAGAGGAGATCTCCTGCTACTACGGAGACGGCTTCTTTGGGGAAAACAATGAGTTTTGTGAATGTTACACGTGTGAAAGGTGAGCCGGGCCACGTGTCATGGCTGACATCTCGCCACACGTCGTCTGGAGGCAGATTCAATGTTTGAACGTTCCTCCAAACAGAAGACCCAAACCTTTTCATTTCTAAGGTTTTGACCCAAACAGGAGAACTGACTGATTTTCTCCCCTGCAGACGTGGTACCGGTGCTTTCAAATCCAAAGCCGGGCTGCCGGCGGAGGTCCCGGTCATCAACAGTAAGTACGGCCTGCGGGAGACGGACAAGCGGCTCAACAGGCTGAAGAAACTCGGAGAAGGAAACCGGAGCTCGGACAGCCACTGTCACACCGACGTCGACTCTCAGGAAATGCCAAAAACACATCAATGTAAGAACCAGAACCGGCCCAAGATCTACAGACACGGGAGGAGATGCATCACCTCTACTGTTCTTATCTGTCTTTATTATTCTGTTAATATATTCATATTTTCTATGTAATGGTTTTTTAGACTTTATTGTCCAGCTGCACATTTAAGCAGCATTTCTTTGCAACACTGAGTAAAAACACAAGTTGTTTTATTTATAAGAGTATTTCTTTATGATTTTCTGATTTTAATCCATTTTTCTCTCTGTTTCTGCTGCAGCTGCCAGAAAAAGAACGTCATCTTCATCGTCTTCATCGTCGGGCCTGAAGTACAAGAACCGGACTCAGAGCAGACAGCCTGCGGGCCGAGCCCTTTCTACCTCATGTTCCAAACCGGCTCGTGGAACCAGCAGCAGGGTACCAAAGAGACTACGATCCCAGCCCAAGCCCTCGCCCGCTAAGGTCCAGCTGCGGAGCCGCAGGAGGGGGGCGGCGGCCCGGGGCGAGGCCGCTCAGCTGGGACTCAGGGACTCCAAGGCGTCGTCGTGTAAAGGCGTCGCCGTCAAGAAGGAGAAGGACGGCCCGGAGCCGGCGCCGCCGGGCCAGAGGGGCTGCCTGACCCGGCACGCCGCCAAGGAGAACGGCAGTCTTCCAGCGCCGCAGAGCGCCGACGGCAGCCAGTGCTCCACGTACAGAACTCGCAGGTCCGCACGGACCCTCATTAAGGCCCCGGAGCCCACGGGGGGCGCCAAGCTGGAGCCCAGCGCCATGGACGGGCTGAGCCCGGTTCCCGGCGGCGTGGTCATCAAAACGGAGCCGGCAGACATGGACGAGTACCTCCAGCACGGCGCCGGCCTGCAGCCGGCGGCGCTGGGCGGCGGCTACGCCAGGAGGAGCTCGTGTTCCAGCCGGAAGCGGCCGGCGCGGCTCCGGGCCGAGCGGACCATTAAATGCGAGGGCTCGGACTGCGAGCCGTTCTCTCCCGCGGCGGCCGGGCACGGCGCCGGCTTCTCCGACGGCGGGAACGTGCTGCTGAGCTTCGCCGACCGCCACCGGGACTACGGCGGCAACAAGTCCCTGCGCAGGGACAAGAGCAAGAGCGGCTGCCGCTCCCAGGACAAGGCGAAGAAGAAGCGCCGCATCACTCGCTACGACGCCCAGCTGATCCTGGAGAACAGCACGGGGATCCCCAAGCTGACGCTCCGCCGGCGGAGGGACAGCAGCAGCAGCAAGACCAACGACCCGGCCGACCACGTGGCGTCCTCCACCGTCAGCCCCGCCTCCTCCAGCAAGATCAGCATCAAGTTCAGCAAGGACCACGACAAGGACAAGGGCGGCTCCTACATCGCCAAGCTCAACAACGGCTTCGCCCCCGTCGTCCACGCCAACGCCACCAAGCTGAAGATCCAGCTGAGGAAGGAGGAGGACGCCCGGCGGCTCCACCACGCCAACGGCGACGCCGCTCAGGGTCTGGAGAGCAGGAACGGCGGGCATCGCGCCCAGAAGGTCCTGGCAGAGCCGTCGTCTGACGAGGACGAGGAGGAGGAGGAGGAGGAGGAAGAGGAGGATGACGACGACTACTTCCACAACGACTTCGAGGACGACTTCATTCCACTTCCTCCGGCCAAGCGGCTGCGCCTCATCGTGGGGAAGGACTCCATAGACATCGATATCTCCTCCAGGAGGAGAGAGGATCAGTCGCTGAGGCTGAACGCCTGACGCCGCCCAGCTCCTGTAGATACCGCCGCCGCCGCCGCCGCCGCAGGACAGGAAGGAGCGGCGACGAGGCACAGCTCTGAACTTCCACGCGGTCTCCGGACCAGAACCTGTCCTCTCTGGCCGAGTGGCCGTGAAAACTAGGAGTTTTAAGTTGAACTATTCCTTTAAGAGAATCCACTCGTTATGTTTCATCATGGACGTGTAGAAAGTGTACAGTTTGGTGATCATGCTCTCTGTCCCACCGGCAGGTTTTTACTCTCTCTGTCTCCCTGTGTCGCTGCTCTGGGTGCCGCCGGCGGACCATCAGCTCGTCCTTCTGCCGCCGCGTTCTCGCCGTGGTTCTGCTGAAGATCCGCCGACCAGCCGCCCTGTTTGTCTCTGGGCTGTAAGGTCCTGACCGATGTTTAGGGTCACAGAGCCGCTGCTGTCGGGTCTTAACAGGAGGATGAGCCGTAACATCAGGAGCTTTATTTTCCCTCAGCATTACTCAGAAAAACCCAGAAAATTCACATTATTTCATGTTGCTGCGTAATAAAGTAACACTGAATTAAAGCAGCAGTGCTTTAACGTCAGCTTTCTGATTGGTTTTCCAGTGAGCTGCGCCGTCCCTTTAAGAGGAACGCCCCCTCCATGGGGCCTTTAAACGTTTATTTAGTCTGAATCCAAATGGAAACGTGTTTGCAGATGATATTCCTCGACCAAAGTCAGAATATCTGGAGATTAATCGCCTGTTTTTCATCTTTTTTTCCAAATTCCAATTTATTTTCAGGATCTTAATGAACTTTGTTGAAGCTAATCAGGTTTAGAAATGAGTTCCTCAGCGGGTTGGGGGGTTTGACCCCAGTCAGTCCAGCCTGGGGTCAAACGAAGCCGTTTCAGTCAAAATATTCAGAGAAATCCCATCAGAACCAGAAAAGCATGAAAAAGGAAACGGGATCTTTTCTGGAGGTGATTCTAAGATCTCAGACTTTTCCACAAATTTCCAAAAGTTTCCGTCTCACTCGGTTTTACTTGGTTTGTTGCTCTGGATTATTCTGGAGCTCAGAGAAGTTTGTGGAAACATTAGTTTTTCCTTTAGAGCATTTCCATAGTTTTCTGTGTCCAGACGGTTCTGACATTAAAACAAATCCTGGAAGGGTCAGCTTGGAAAAGTCTGATTATAATTATAATTCTCGGTTAGCCTGGTTTGAATTAATGAAGGTTTGGGTCTAAATAGCCTGAAGCGGACCTAACCGAGCTCAGGCCAAGCCGGTTCTGCCTGTGGTTCTGTGTTCAGAACCAGAGGGAACATCCAGACACAGCTTTTGGACTCTATTCAGGGTCCGGTGTTTGCCGGGTTGCTTAGAGATGTGAATAATCTGCTCTGGGTTCTGGAGCTTGGAAAATGGGTCAACCAGAGACCGCTTGGAGCCGGCAGGTTCTGAGCCTTCAGAGCAAAAGCACGAGCGAGAACGTGGAGCGGCAGAACCACGGTGCCGGACCCAGCAGAAGCGGGCTGAGCTGGTGCACAGAGCCCCCCCCCCCCCTCCTGTCCCCCAGCTGAGTGGTCCCGCTCGTCTCCCCGGGTCCAGTTGGAGGCGTTCACTGACACTACAGTCTGTGTAGAATTATGTTCTGTCTTCTTCTGTGGTGCTACTAGGTTTCCTGTGTGGAGGCGCCGGAGGATGGTGGTTGGGCCCGGTTTGGGAAAGAGCGCACCACCGTCCTCCTCCTCCTCCTCCGTCTGCGTTGTTTTCTGGTTCCGAGCGGGATCCGCTGGGAACGTCGACCCTGTTTCCGTGTTACTGTTCACATCACCAGCAGCCAATCAGACGCCTCCCCTTCCCGCTGTGAACTCTTCCGTGTCAGAGCGCCGCCGCAGCTTGCCGTGGGTCCAGGAGGAGAAGCGTGTGAACGTGTGGGTGGGCAGTGGGAGCCGTGTAAAGAGAATCAAAGATGGACGGTGCATATATTGTCCAATATGTAAATCCTGTGAACACATCTTGTACTTATTTAACAGTTTTGAATACTTGAAAACTATATAAAGTTTCTTTGTGACTCTTGTTTCTGAGCCTGTTTCTGTGCAAACTTCACGGATCGGATCTTTGCTTTAAAAAATAAATAAAAAAAAACCAAACACACGGCAGGAAGCTGTGGATAAGTACTCTCCCCCTCACAGCTTCGTTGCTCACAGTGTTTCACATCAGTTACATCAAAGAAACGTCGAGGAGATGCAAAAACGCTGAAGTGTTTAAAAACGCTTTCAGAACCAAACTGAGCCTGAGCAGAATTCCTGGTTCTGTCAACCGCAGCCAGTCCTCCTGGTTCTGAAGCAGCAGAGCCGGCCCACATCATCACACCACCGCCACCGTGTTTGACAGTAATGTGAAAACGGTTCCAGTTTAAACTGAGTTCTGCAGAACTTTACATGCTCTGGGTTCTCCATGGACCTCCTGGATGAGGAGTAACTGGGCCTGAATATCCTTGAATCAGAGGCAAAGGAAGTTTATGGCATTATTTTAGTGTAAAACCAAAATATTTCACTTTAGGTAAAATCCTCAGATGTCAGATGTTGTTTCTCTCTTTAGAGTTAGAAGCTACACACCAATATTCAGATTATTACTCAAACTAACTACAGCTTAACGATGAAATGGGTTTTTACTTTGAACAAACTAATGTCTCCCTTTAGAAGCAGCAGAAATTAAAGCCGTGCGGATTTAACGGCTTCCTGCAGTCTGGAAAAATACCGGATTTCATCTTAGATTTACTAGGATGAAGCTGGAAACCTTCGTGATTTCAAGACTTTTTATCTGATCTGGGTCCAAAGGTACAGAAGTCAAAATTTCTAAATTGCTTTTTGATGTGCTTTCCATTTGAAACAGACACATCTATGTAAAACTAAATAAAACAGACCCAGAAATGTTACATTCAGAACCAAAACCGTTTATCCATTCCTGCATTTAAGGTTGCAACATCTTTCAAAAACAAGATGTTCTGGTGCAATTTTCCCTGCTTTGCATCGTTCTCGTTCCTCAGACGCCTCCTGCTTTGACTAGACCACGCCAGGACTTATTTTGCCCCGTTTTTCCTGCAAACACATCTTCAGGTGTCCAGCGGTACCAGCTCACTGTCCTCACAAAGACGTTATTTACGTAGACGCCTGGTTGGGCGGGGTCTGCCTGCTGCGGATGCGTCAGAGTGTCCGCCATGTTGAATGTGGCAAATCTGCAGTTAGACTACCAGAAAGTACCAGAGGGACTTTAAACACAGAATATACTTTATATTCGTAATATTTTTATTTTTGTAATATTACGAGTTTATTTTCGTATCCCTTTGGCTTCATTCTCCTGACTTTATTCTCGTAAAGAATAAAAATAATTATAAGAATCTAACCTGGCCCTATTACTCCAGGACTGAAATAGTTCTTCAAACTGTGACTATTCTGGAAATGTTCCCCCTTAATTCTCATAATATGACGTCTTCTCATAATATTACCACTTTTGTCTTTTTTGACTTTATTCTCCTGTGACTTTTTTTTCATGTTAGTAATTTTATCTCTTTAATACGCCCCCAAAAAGTCTGTTCCTAATCTGTGTCTATACCAGATCTTAAAAGGTTCAAAGGGTTTTATGAAATAATGAAGACCACAATGTGTAGATTTAACCAATTGCTCTTTATATTCATAACACACACACACACACACACATATATATATATATATACATATATATATATATATATATATATACATATATATATATATATATATATATATATACATATATATATATATATATATATATATATATATACATATATATATACATATATATATATATATATATATATACATATATATATATATATATACATACATATATATATACATATATATATATATATATATATATATATATATATATATACATATATATATATACATATATATATATATATATATATATATATATATATATATATATATATATATATATATATATATATATATATATATATATATATTATTACTCTCTCTGTCTGTCTGTCTCTGTCTGTCTCTCTCCCGTACTATATATATATATATATTACATGCACATTAAATACAGACCTTTTCAGGTGAAAATTTACTTATTTTCTTAAATATAGCTGCAAAATAAACAGCTAATTTAATTTCTACCGTTGAAGTTTTAAAGAAGCTCCTGGTTGCCACGGCGACGGGTTTTAGCGTTTGAACTGCACCGTGCTTCCAATTGACTCTTCCGGCTCTCAGCCAATCAGCGGCCTCCCTGCCTCAGCTGCAGCCAATCAGATAGCTCGCAGCGCTATTTGAACGTGGTCGTTGTTGCTCCGTCGTGTTTTCACTCAGGTTTTCCGCTGCTGCAGATGATCTGAAGGTCGCTGGTTTCTGCCGCTTCTCTTCCCGACATGTCCGCCGTGGAGCTCCGCGCTGCGGTGAGTCAACAGCTCCTCCGTCTCGGTGTCCCTGTTGTCCCTGTTGTCCAACGTCTCCCTCGGTGTGCTGCAGCCGCTACACGCCGCACAGGAGCCTCTGAGGAGGAAGAAGAGCTCTGCAGCGGCTCCGAGGAAAGCTGTCCTCGGAGAAATCACCAACTTTACCGGAGCAGCGGCCACAATGAAGGTAACAGCACACCTGGACCACGTGTCTAGGTTCTGGGTCCATGGTTAAGTTTTTATTAAGCTCAGAGTCAACAGTTTATGTAATCAGAAGCTTAAAATAGGAAATAAAACATTCCAGGTTCTTCCAGGTTCTGCTGTGACCCAGATCCAGACTCACGGCTCTGATGTTTCCACAGAGGATGGGAGCATCAAAGAAGTCCTCCAAAGCGTCCTGCTCCCAGAAACCTAAAGCGGTCCAGGATGCCGACGCCGTGGTTCTGGTTCCGGCTGCTGCGGACCCGCTCCCCGCCCCTCCGGAGGAACCGGGCCGGCAGGAGCAGCTGTGCCGGGCCTTCTCCGGCACGCTGCTGCTGGACGTGGACGAGCAGGACGCAGAGGAGCCTCAGCTCTGCTCTCAATACGTCAGAGACATCTACGCCTACCTGCGCCTCCTGGAGGTAACCTCCTCCCGCTGCGGCCCGGCTGCTCCCCCGCTGACCTCTGACCCCTGACCCCGGCGTGTCTCCTCAGGTCCAGCAGGCCGTACGGGCCGACTACCTGAAGGGCTCGGAGATCACGGCGCAGATGAGGGGGATCCTGGTCGACTGGCTGGTCCAGGTCCACGCGCGGTTCCAGCTGCTGCCGGAGACCCTGTACCTGACGGTGGCCATCCTGGACCGCTTCCTGCAGGTGAGCCGGACCAGAACCTCCCGCTGCCGCCGTGTCGGGCCGCCTCTAACGCTGTGCCGCCGCGCCGCAGGTCCAGCCGGTGTCCCGCAGGAAGCTGCAGCTGGTCGGGGTCACCGCCATGCTGGTGGCCTGCAAGTACGAGGAGATGTTCTCCCCGGAGGTCGGCGACTTCGCCTACATCACGGACGGCGCCTTCACCAAGCCGCAGATCCTGGAGATGGAGCAGCTGGTTCTGAGGGCGCTCGGCTTCCAGCTGGGCCGCCCGCTGCCGCTGCACTTCCTCCGCCGCGCCTCCAAGGTGGCCAACGTGAGTCTGGAGCTGCGGAGATGTTCCCGGGAAGCTCCTGATCCGGCCTCGCCTCCCTCCGAGCAGCCGGACCTAAAGCTGTCCCGGTTCTGTCTGCTTGGAGGTGAGGCGTGACCGGAACCGGAGCTTCTGGATCTGACTGGCTGTGTGTCTCAGGCGGACGTGGAGAAGCACACCATGGCCAAGTACCTGCTGGAGCTGACCCTCCTGGACTACGAGCTGGTCCACTGCCGGCCCTCCGAGCTCGCCGCCGCCTCGCTCTGCCTCTCCCAGCTGCTGCTGGACGGCGCTCCGTGGGTGAGTTGTCCTCCCCGTCCCGTCCCATCCCGCCCTGCCGCCGCTCCTCTGAAGGCCTCTGCTCCTCTTCCTCAGTCGCCCACGCAGCAGCACTACTCCACCTACGACCAGGCGCACCTGAAGCCGCTCATGCAGCACCTGGCCAAGAACGTGGTGATGGTGAACGAGGGGAGGACCAAGTTCCTGGTGAGTGTCTGAGACGCGCAGGTGGTGGCGCCGCGTGGCCGGACTAAGTGTTGCTGTCCCTGCAGGCGGTGAGGAAGAAGTTCTCCAGCAGCAAGCTGATGAAGATCAGCCTGGTCCCTCAGCTGCGCTCCTCCATCGTCCAGAAGCTGGCGGCTCCTCTGCTCAAAGCCACCTGAGCCTCCAGCGGCGCCTCTAGTCTCCGGAACTTTTTACACTTGCACTTTTTTAAGTTCTCTCAGGACGGCGCCGACCCGCTGCTCCACCGGTTCTGGTTTTATTGGTTCTGTTGATCTCGGCGAGTTTTTAGCGGGTCAGCAGGGGAGAAACTTGCTGTTTTTTTTTAATAAAGAGTCTGTTTCCAGAAAGGTCTCATTGTCTTACTGTTCAGAACCTCTGAACACTTCATGTCTCAGGAACTAATGACCCACAATGACCGGTTCTACAGGCTGGTCCGATTGGACCTCTCCTGCTGGACCAGGTTGGGCTTTGAGCCGATTTGCTCCTTAATGTAAACTTGGGTCCATTATTAAATGGGAGGAAAGCTGTCAGAACCAACCTGTCAGATAAAACCTGGAAGGGTTCTGTTTTATAGCCTCAACCAGACTGGATCAACTCCAGAACCACTATCTGCTCAACATGGGCCAGAGAGGAACCTTCTCAGGTTGGGCCCGTTAACCAGAACTCTTCTCAGCCAGAAGAACCTGAAACATCTACAGCTCTGTGGTCCTCGCGGTCAGTTAAGGTCAGAGGTCACGGTTTAGAGCAATGGCCTCCATGTGAGTTCTTAAACCAGAACCACTGCTGACCCAAAAGAACAAAGACCCGTCTCTCTGAACAAACGTCTTGACGATCCTCTGGGAAAATGTTCTGGCTCTGAGGCTGTCATGAAGGAAGAAATCTTAAGATTCATTAAATTGCGTATCATTCTGCTTTACAACTTTTAAATTGGTTTTATTTATACCGTTTGTTTCCACCTCCCAAACTTCCCCACTGTGGGACAATGGAGGCATTTCTACCTCCACATTGTAATCATCCAGTTCTCTACATGAACAGCAACGCTTTGGTCTGAGTTCCTTATTTTTACTCCTCTCGGCCTCATCATCACCAGAGGTTTTTCTTTCCAATTAAAATTTGATTTCAACTTAAGTATTTTTTAGATTTTATAAATCATGTTTTCTGTTCTGATCCTTTTTTTTTTAACCAATTCACTCTTAAACATCTTGATGTCATAATGAAACTAGTCTGAATCTGCTGATCAGATCCGACTGTCAATTCAATTTATATAGCACCAATTCACATCATATCATCTCAAGGCTCTTTCCAAAGTCAGACTCCATCAGATCCTCCAGGTTGGTCAGAAAGTTTCCTCTCTAAGGAAACCCAGCAGGTTGCATCAAGTCTCTCCAAGCAGCATTCACTCCTCCTGAAAGAGCGTAGAGCCACAGTGGACAGTCGTCTGCATTGTTGATGGCTTTGCAGCAATCCCTCATACTGAGCATGCATGAAGCGACAGTGGAGAGGAAAACTCCCCTTTAACAGGGAGAACCTCCAGCAGAACCAGAACCAGGTTCAGTGTGAACGCTCATCTGCCTCGACCCACTGGGGCTTAGAGAAGTACTTATGGCTTATGCGTTGGCTTATGCACAAAATGTGCATAAGCCAACGCACTCTCGGCTCCATACTTTGGACCTTGTGCTGACATATGGCATTGATTGTGAAGAATTAACAGTATTCTCTCACAACCCTGTCCTATCTGATCATTTTTTAATAACATTTGAGTTTAATCTAACCGATTTCTCCACCCCCAAAAGAGGGTTCCATTATAGTAGATCTTTATCGGATAATGCTGTATCAAAACTTAGAGTCTGTCCCCCTCTTAATATCCTCAGTATTGCAGAAATGCCCTGTAGATGGCAGCAATGCTGTTTCTTCCCATTCACAAATAGATACATTTGCTAACAGTGTGACTTCCTCATTGCGTTCTGCATTAGATAATGTAGCTCCCTTGAAAAAGAAGGTGATAATTCACAGGAAGCTGGCTCCCTGGTTTAATTCAGAGCTGCGTTCCTTGAAGCACAATGTTAGGAAATTGGAGAGAAAATGGCGCTCTACACTCCAAGAGGAATCCTACCTAATCTGGAGGGACAGTCTATTGTTGTATAACAAGACCCTTCGCAGAGTTAGAGCAGCATATTTTTCATCATTAATTGAAGAGAATAAAAATAATCCTAGATTTCTCTTTAGTACAGTTGCCAAACTTACTCAGAGCTGCAGCTCTGTTGATTCAACCATTCCCTTAGCTCTTAGTAGTAATGATTTTATGGGATTCTTCATAAATAAAATTGATGCCATTAAAAATAAAATAACTGGCATCCTCCCAAACATGATTACCTCGTCCCCAGTAAGTAAGGCAGCATTGGAGGAATCTTTAGAACCTGCGCTGTGTCTGAACTGTTTAGAAGCAGTAGAGCTTTCTGAGCTATCTAAAATCTTAGCTTCATCTAAACCTTCTACCTGTATGTTAGACCCAATCCCAACCAAGTTGTTTAAGGAGGTATTCCCTTTGATCAGTGGTCCTATTTTAGACATGATTAATCTATCCTTAGTAAATGGATATGTACCACAGGTTTTTAAAGTAGCTTTAAAGTAGTTTTAAAGTCAAGATGAGCTAGTAAACTACAGACCTATATCTAATCTTCTTTTCTTATCTAAAATTCTTGAGAAAGTAGTTGCTAATCAACTTTGTGAACATTTACAAAGCAATGACCTACTTGAGGAGTTTCAGTCAGGCTTCAGAGCTCATCATAGCACTGAAACGGCTCTGGTGAAGGTCACTAATGATATTCTCATGGCCTCAGATAATGGACTTGTGTCTGTACTTGTCCTGTTAGATCTTAGTGCTGCATTTGATACAGTTGATCACAATATTCTCCTACAAAGACTTGAACATACTGTAGGGATTAAGGGGAAAGCATTAGGCTGGTTTAAATCTTATCTGTCGGACAGATTCCAGTTTGTTCATGTTAATAATAAATCTTCCTCAAACTCTAGGGTCACCTGTGGAGTACCACAGGGTTCAGTCCTTGGACCAATTCTATTTACTATATATATGCTTCCGATCGGCAAAATTATCAGAGAGCATGGGATTAATTTCCACTGTTATGCTGATGACACTCAGCTATATCTATCCATAAATCCTGATGAATCCAATCAATTACTTCGACTGCAGTCATGTCTTGATGACATCAAAAGCTGGATGACTTTAAATTTCCTGCATCTAAATTCTGACAAGACCGAAGTTGTAATCTTTGGGCCAGAGTCCTCAAAAAATAAACTTCTTAACCAATCACTTAATCTGGATGACATTAACTTGGCCTCTGGTAATAAAGTAAAAAACCTTGGTGTTATTTTTGACCAAGACATGTCATTTAAATCCCATATTAAACAGGTTTCCAGAGTTTCCTTTTTTCACCTCCGGAATATCGCCAAAATTAGAAACATTCTGTCCAGGAGTGATGCTGAAAAACTACTCCATGCATTTGTTACTTCAAGGCTGGACTATTGTAATTCTTTACTATCAGGAAGTCCACAAAATGCAGTTCAAAGTCTTCAGCTGATCCAAAATGCTGCAGCAAGAGTTCTGATGAAAATCAACAAGAGGGATCATATTTCTCCAATTTTAGCTTCCCTTCATTGGCTTCCTGTTAAATCAAGAATAGAATTTAAAATTCTTCTTCTAACGTATAAAGCCCTTAATAATCAAGCTCCATCATATATCAGAGCTCTGATTACTCCGTATGTTCCTAACAGAGCACTTCGCTCTCAGACTGCAGGTCTGCTGGTGGTTCCTAGAGTCTCTAAAAGTAGAATGGGAGGCAGATCCTTTAGCTATCAGGCTCCTCTCCTGTGGAACCAACTCCCAGTTTTGGTCCGTGAGGCAGACACCCCGTCTACTTTTAAGACTAATCTTAAAACTTTCCTTTTTGACAAAGCTTATAACTAGAGTGGCTCATGTTACTCTGAGCTACCTTTATAGTTTTGCTGCTATAGGCTTAGGCTACTGGAGGACATCAGGGCCTACTTTTCTCACTCTACTGATTTTTACTGTTCTCCAGTCTACTGTTCTCCAGATTTGCATTGCATTACATTGAAATGACTGTTGTCATTTCAGCTTTTAACTTTTTGTTCTCTCTCTTTTTTCTTCATAGTAGGCACACCTGGTCTGACGTTCTGTTGACTGTGAAATCATCCAGGGAGGACAGATCACCGACTATTACCATCTAATGTAGAACAGATTACTAGATCAATGTGTGCTTCTGTGCTTTTTTGTCTCTCTTGTTGTGTCTCTGCTCTGTCTTCTGTAACCCCAGTCGGTCGAGGCAGATGAGCGTTCATACTGAGCCCGGTTCTGCCGGAGGTTTTTCTTCCCACTGTCGCTTCATGCTTGCTCAGTATGAGGGATTGCTGCAAAGCCATGTACAATGCAGACGACTCTCCCTGTGGCTCTACGGTCCCCCAGGAGTGAATGCTGCTTGTCGGGACTTTGATGCAATCATCTGGTTTCCTTATATAGGACATTTTGACCAATCTGTATAATCTGACCCAATCTGTATAATATGATTGAACTTGATTTTGTAAAGTGCCTTGAGATGACATGTTTCATGATTTGGCGCTATATAAATAAAATTGAATTGAAAATTGAATTGAATTGAGAGAAGACAGAGCAGAGACACAGAAAGCTCAGAAGCTCACATTGATCCAGGAGTACTTTCTATGTTAGATGGTAATAGAGGATGATCTGCCTCCCCTGATTATGTCACAGCTAACAGAACGCCAGACCAGGTGTACCTTCTATGAAGAGAACAATGACAGAGAACAAGAAGTTAAAAGATGAAATAACAAACAATGCAGATCGGAGAGCAGTAGGAGAACTCAGTAGAGTGAGAGAAATAGACCCTGATGTCCTCCAGTAGCCTAAGCCTATAGCAGCATAACTATAGAGGTAGCTCAGGGTAACATGAGCCACTCTAACTAGAAGCTTTGTCAAAAAGGAACGTTTTAAGATTAGTCTTAAAAGTAGACGGGGTGTCTGCTTCACGGACCAAAACTGGGAGTTGATTCCACAGGAGAGGAGCCTGATAGCTAAAGGATCTGCCTCCCATTCTACTTTTAGAGACTCTAGGAACCATGAGTAGTACACTGACTCATAAAATCATCCTGATGGGTCCAAAGACACCAGCAGGGTGGGGGTCTGGGCCGACACAACACCGGTTCATCCCTGAAACCGAGAAGCAGCCAAAGTCCAAATAAAAACCCTGAAAGACCTTCAGAACGTCTGCAGAACTCGTTGGGGCCTGAATAGAACCTGGATCAGCTGTGCTCTGTGGGGTTTTATGAGTCAGTGAGGTCATGAGGTCGGCTGTCCCGGTACCGTCAGCGGCCCACGTGGTCCTGCAGGACGGTGACGTTCAGCTGCAGGATGACTCCACGCTCTGACTGCAGCAGCGGAGGTCTGAGGAGAGGCTTTGTGCTCTGCAGACCAACCCTGACCTCACCCCGACCGGCGCCTCGGAGCGGCCCAACAGCACCGAGTTCTGATGCAGACGCTGACACCAGCCTGGTTCACCTTCGTCAGCTCTGGACAAACCGCAGGATCTCTGTTAGAACCTAAAAGCGACACATTTATGTGACGTTGACCCCAGTTCAACCTTTTACTTATAAGAAGCATCTGATGAACAGTGAAAGATTGTTTTATCGGAGGTAAAAAAAAATTCCTCTTGAAATAAAAAATAAAAATAACATTTTATCCTGATGTCTGCAGCAGAGCCTTCAAAATGTTTTCACACCCTTCAACTTCTCCACATTTTGTCCAAATCAAAGACAGACCGGTTTATTTTATTGGGATTTTCTCAGACAGACAAACACAAAGCACTGCTTAGATGTGCTGCTTAAATCTGAAAAGTGTGGTCTGCATCTTCTTTCAGACACCTGAGTCAGTACTTTGTAGAACCTCCTCTGGCCCAGCTGCAGGTCTTTCAGAGCTTTTAACATCTACAGATTTACTTTTTCTTCGCAAAATAGCTCAAAGTCACATTGGACCTAAACCATCCCGTAATATCTGCATGTTCAGGGTGGTCGTCCTGCTGGAAGGAGAACCTCCACCTCAGCCTCAGTGTGATGTGTAGTTAAGGTTAGGGTTGTTCTCCTCCCACAGGACGACTGTTTCTCCTACTTCAAACAGGACATCTTCAGGGTTTCTTCTTGCCACTTCTCCATTTTTAGATCCACTACAGGCAGATTCTCGCACCCGAGCTGTGGATCTCTGCAGCTCCTCCAGAGCAACCATGGTCATCCCGGCTGCTTCTCTGATGAATGATGTCACACAGATAATGTATAAAATAAATAATTTAGGTCCTAACACGGAACCTTGTGGAGCACCACATAATCTTTTCCTACATTCAGACACCCTGCAATCTACATATTGTTCTCTATTTAGTAAATTACTGATTACCCATTTTCAAAACTATGCCTCTGATTCCATAAGCCTGCAACTTAGATATTAACATACCATGCTAAGTGATATCAAAGGCATTCTTAAGATCAATAAAAACTCCTACTGTATAATTTTTATTTTTTATTTTTGTAGTAACATCTACATTCTTAACAACGCTGAAGCTGTAGAACGTTTACTTTTTACTAAAGTATGTTTTTCAATAAAGAATCAAGTTTTTCTACAAATACTTTTCCAAAACCTTGGAAAATTGTGAAAGCAAAGATGTCGGTCTATAATTAGTAAGACTGTGTCTGTCTCCACATTTAAAAAGTGGGATGATTCAAGCCTCCTTCATTCTAGCTGGGAAAATGCCTGTATTAAAAGAAAGACTAATTATATATTTTAAAGGTTTACAAATACAATCTATAGTACTTTTAACAATAAACATATCTAATCCATCACTATCACGTGATGTCTTGCTTTTTAATTTAGATACAGTGGAGATAATTTCATTTTCACTCACTTCTCCAAGAAATGAAGATTGTATGACTTTGCTTTCCCCTTTCTACTTGTCTTTAGTTTGGGACTGAATAGATTTAGCTAAATTTGGACCAACATTAACAAAAAAAAGAGTTAATTTCATCTGCCATTTCTGATGTATAAATTTATTTATTCTGTTCATTTATTTAGTAAAGCGGCTGATTATGAATCACTTTATTCCTTATAACACTGCCAAGGACTTTCCACATCCCTTTAATGTTATTTTTATCTTCCAGGAACATTTCAGTGTAATAGTCTTTCTTAGCTTGTCTAATAATAGTTGTCATATATATATATATATATATATATATTTATATATATATATATATATATATATATATATATATATATATATATATATATATTATAGAAAAATTCTTATAAAGTTTCTTTTTCTTTTTAGAGGCTTTCATTATTCCATGGGCCATCCAAGGTTTCTTATTGCCAGGGCTTTTGGTCATTCCCCATTTTTGTTGGACAGTGTTTATTATAATAACTAGGTAGAAATGCTTTGTATACCTCATTCACATCTTGTGTATTATAAACATTATCCCAGCTTTATTTTATGAGATCAGTTCTAAAACTGTTTCTATTTTCCTCACTACTTCTTACATCACAGTGATATGTTATAAATACAGCTAAATGATCAGTTATGTCATTAACCAAAAGCCCACTTTTAACTGTGTTTTCTAGTACGTTTATAAAAATATTGTCGACCAATGTTGAAGAACTAGAGGTTATTCGGTTGTTCCTGGCGATTGTTGGATAAAACCCTTTGAACTGAAACGTTACAAAGTCATATATTATTAAAATGTCCTCACCAAAAATGAGTGATCAACATTTAGTGATTAAAATGATAATATTGTGTTTTAGGAGCGCCTGGCAGGCTGAGGTTGCTCCTGTAGTTCCTCCCTGCGCCACACGGTGGCAGCACACCGGAAGGGGGTTCCTACCTGCCAGTCCGCCTGCTGCCTCAGTCTGAGCGCACGCTGCCGCCGCCTCGCTGCTCCTGGGAACCACGGGTCAGAACCGCGCAGAACCCCGCACAGAACCCGCTTCTCTCCGCACCGCCACGCAGGACAACAGGTGAGCGACCCACGGGGATGGGGGTTCAGACCGGTTCCGTCCGTCCCGTGAACGCCAGGCTTGCGTGGCTGCTCAGGTTCGGATCGATCAGCGATCAGGGCTGGAGCAGACAGGTCGGTTCTGATCGGTTCGGGTCCGCTTCTGGCTGTAGGGGAGGACCGGTTTTCTGTCGGAGGTTCCTCTGAAAACTTCTGAAAGTTCTGCTGAGGTCCAGTTAATTTGCTGCGACGTGAGAAAAGTTCTGGTCAAACTAAAACCGAATCCAAAGTCCAATCAGGCGGAGTCTGTTGGACTTTGGCCCAGACTGGAGACTGATCTGCTATCACGTCCCGGCCGTTCTGGTTCGGTTTAGCCTGGAGAGGTTCTGGTTTGTGGGTCAACAGGATCCAACATGAAACTGAGGGTGGAGCTGCTGACTCCTCATCAGAACTTTTCACTGTGAATTGAGTTCTGATCCATTCTGCTGGGTTTCTGGGACCTGGTTTTGCCTCCTGGAGTTCCTCTGGGTCTCAGAGGCGGTTCTCCAGACAGCAGGAGGTCCAAAAGGTTTCAGGTTCTGATTCCAGAAGAACCAAACATGTTAAACATGTTCAAGGTGAGGAGGTGGTTTCCTCCGCCACAGAAAGTAGTCCCTGAGGAGTGCTCCTAGTCTTCTCTCAGGACCATAACACTGGTTCCCCCTCCTGATCGGCGTTGGACCCAGTTTAGAGGTGGTTCTGTGACCCAGAACCCAGGGATGGGGGACCTGGTTCTGGCAGGTGATCAGGAACCTTCACAGCAAACATCTCTAACTTCTAACACGTCTGAATCCAATCAGCAAAAACTGAAAATGTCCCTGAATTATGATAGATTTTGGTGAAAAACGAAGTACACCCAGTCCTGTTTGGACCTCCACATCACAGCCATCCATTCCATCAGAACCATCAAACAGAAGTTGGACTTTACCCGACCAGAACCAGTTATCATTTCGGTCGCTGCTCCAGTTTTTCCTCAAAGTTTAAGTTTGAGGATCTTTTTTAGATTTAACTCCCAGAAAGTTCAGCTTATAGCGTGACGACGGTTCTGACCCGGTAAAATATTTAGAACCTTTTGGATTTAACCTCCGTTTATGGCCATAGTTTCGTCTCCACAGGTCCAGTTTCTCCATCCAATCGTAGGTGTTTCCGTCTCCTTCCAGCTCTCTGCTTCCTGTTTTCTGTCCAATCAGAGCCCAGGGTGCAGCGAGAGACACGCCCACGCTCTCATTCACTCCCAGTAGATCTCCCCCCTGGATGGTTCTGTGGAAACTGGACCTGAAGGTCACACATGAAGAACCAGCAGAAGGTTCTGACGCTCTCGGTGGGAAACCAGTGGCCGGGTCCTCTGCAGTTAAAATCGGTGATTCTGTTCTGGTTCTACGGGCCGTGTTCTGTTCAAACTGAGATCTCCTCCTCAGCTCGGGTTCTTCTCAGGAACCGTCTTTAAATGTTTGGTAGAGCTGCGAGTTTTCACTTTTCATGAGTGGGAGAGTGAAAGATTCTGTAGAACCCGTTCTAGTCGACCCGTTTTCCTGTTCCTCACCGTCGGGGCGGGGCCAGACCGCGACAGATTTAACGGAACAGAATCCAAACGCTGAACGTCGCCTCAGTCCGGTTCTGGTCAGGAGGTGACGGTGCCTTTAACACCCGGGAGTCTGGACCTCTCTGCGTCTTTTCCAGAACCATGTCTAACCATTTCCGGACTCTACGCACGTCGCAGAAGAGCTTGATTTTTACTTCACGCCGTGCAAATATAGCAAAACGTCATCAGCAAACGTTTGACGGCGGCTTCTGGGACCAGACCATGGGGTTCTCCAAGACTGTTCTCAGAAGTTTTATGTTCTGTACATTTAGAAATGTCTGATGGCGTTCATCTCTGGGAGAGTTCGGGTTTGACGTGGTTCTGTAACCTGCTGGCGGTCCTCTGAGTCACGCGGTGACGTCAGAGAATGTGGGCGGGGAAAATGTCTCCGTCATATCGGTCGATGTTGGGGCCTGAAGCCAGCGCAGCGCTTCGATCTCTGCCTGGGTGCCACCCTGACCCGGTTTTATTCCAGCGGGCGGTGGTTCTGGTGGGGATGTGGGTCATGGCGTTGACACGGCGGCAGCGACGGTCAATAATTCAGCCCGGAGCTGTTCACCACCCTGCTGCTGGACCTCTGGATGGAGGTCGGACCTAAAGCTGGAACGTTTGCTCCTCCAGGAGTCCCGGCGCTGGTTCCTTCACGCTGACGACTCGCTGTGCTGCAGCCGGTCCTGTTGACTCACGCTCAGATTGGTTCTGAGACGCGCCCAGCTCTCAACCTGCTCGTCCTGTTCGCAGGAATGTCCCTGCAGGTAGTTTGAAGCTCTTCCTCTGGTCCACGGAGGAGGTCAGGGAGTCCAAACGTCAGCAAGAATCATCCGTGTGATCTCAGACGGCTGGTTTGGACTCTCAGAACATCTGGGATTCATATCAGGGTGTATTTCAGCCCGCACACAGAACTGGACCCGTCTGTGAGACGGAGGTCCAACAACAGCGCCAACACATAATAATAAGATTTGGTTCCAAAGGTCTCTGGCACCGTAGCCCAGATCCATGTCCAGAACCAAGTCCTAAACCAGCTCAGTTACTGGTCTGAGACCAAACACTGGTCCGCTCAAACTCCAGTTCTGAAACCATCCCAACCGGGTCTCGGGCCAGCCTGTAAACATTAACCGAGCCGCTCTAGGTCCAGTTCAGAGGGTCCACAAAGACGCCTTTCAGATGGTAATCAGTGAAACCAGAACATTCTGCGTTCAGTTCAAAATGTTCTTTTCAAACAACAAACGTGACGTCATCCGCCGCCATGATGTCGTCCGCCGCCATGATGTCATCCGCCGCCATGACGTCGTTCGCCGCCATGATGTCATCCGCCGCCATGATGTCATCCCCCGCCATGATGTCACGCGTCGACTCCAGCCTGCGAGGCGTTTTCTGGTAGAACCGGTCGTCGGACATCATGGAGCCGCTTCAACCAGAACAGAACGAACGTTATTCTGTTGTTGGTGTCAGATAAATAAAATGCGTATAAATTCTCAGACTCTCTCCCCTGAGTGGCTTAAAGAGTTTATTAGATGTTACGACTGTTTGTGACATTTCTGCCACGTTTTCATCGTAAGACGCCACGGAACGCCGTTTGACACCTTGAACTGGATCCAGGCGCAGAACCTCGGTCTGGGTTCCTGTGTGCTCCTGGTTCCGTGGAGCCGGTTCTCGCCTCTCAGGCTCGGGTGTCGGTGAGAAACCGCCGCGGTTCAGCGAGACAAACGGACGGGTCGGGTTTCCTCTTTTGTTGCAGCGCAGGCATCGGACCTGAAAGCTGCTTTTGTGTCCCGCTGAGCCGGGCCTGAGGATGGAGGAGGTTCTCCGTGTTCTGGTGGGAACGGGGCATGGAGCATGGCTCCTCAGCACAGGTGTTCTGTGCGGGTCAAAGGTCGGGAAGGAAGTTGAACGCCTCTTTGTCCGTCTCCCAGCTCCCAGAAAGCTGGAGCTGTTCCTGGGAACAACAGCTGATTGTTGCTGCGGTACGATTCCCCGCAGCGGTCGGTGACGTGCTCCCCGTGTTCTGCTGCCAGACCCGGCCTGACTGAATGGACCCTCAGGATCCCAAATGTTCTGGATGTTCTCCAGGCGACAGGTACGCCGTGGGCCTGTCCACCCCGCTGTCCTTGGTCCATCTGTCTGCGGTTCTTCAGTCCAGCCGTCTGTCGTCTGTCTCCTGTTTCTTCTCGTCCTTCCAGTCTTCCTGTCTTTGTCTCTGGTCTTTGCAGACGTTGAGACTCTAAAGCTGTCCGTCTCCTGGTGCTGAGGACACATCCAGAGTCGTTGCTTCTTGCGTTTCTCTGCAGCTTCTTCTTCTGCAGGTTCCCCCTCATGAAGTCACTTCCTGCTCGACTAGCAGCAGCAGGTTGGAGCTGGAGCTGCTTGGTCTCCTTACAGAACTTCTTCAGAACTGTTTGAGCCGACTGTACAGAACTCGGTTCTGAAGAACTGCATCATTACTTGTGTGAGATGTCCTGACCGGATCAGATGGGCCCCGGGCCCCTCTGCCCCCCCCTGTTAGTTGGACAATACACCCCAGCAGATTCCCCTGATCCACTCAGCACCACAGTTCTACTGTTCAGAACCTTTCTGTCACTGAATGAAGACAGGCGCTATTTTAGTTCTGGTTCTGAAGCCCCGAGTGGTTCTGCTTTTATTGGACTGTCCCATCATCGGCCCGGCTCAGAAGGAGGATCTTTCTGGGATCCCGGCCGTCTGATCTGTTCCAAACTGGGTTCTGCTCCATGGAGCAGCGAACAACAGTTGCCGGTTCCTTTGAATCCCCTGAGGGCCTTTGAGCAAACCGGTTTTCAGCCCCACGTGACTGGTGGAGGTAGACTGTTGTCAGACTGGCTGTAGGTGAAAGCTGATGCTATCTCTGCGGCTTCAGTCTGGGTGGCGTCATGCTGCTGGCGCCTGGTACCGCTGGAGGAGGAGCTCTCAGATGAAGGCGTGCTGATTGGACTCGTCTGTGGGTTTGTGATCAGACGCAGGACACAGACGTCAGTTTTGTTTCTGTTTGCTGTAAATGTTGCTCTGGGTTTCCAGATTTACTCCAGACGTCCTGCAGCTCTGGAGCAGAATCTGTTCTGCTCACTGGGTCATGAGCGATCCAGTAGAAGTGGAGTAAAGGAGCAGAATTTAACACTCAGCTGGGAGTTAGAGGAAGAAAATTAAGCTTTTTAATCTTCTGGAATCTCCGTTTTTACTTTAAAACACAATCAGATCAAAGATCTTTTGTCCTGTAAAAACTCAACTCCTTGTTTTCCACCAAACCTCCAGCGTCTCAGAGTTTGACGCATCAAACTGGATTAGTTTTCTAAATAGCTGTTTACATGCACAAAATTTCACGATTTCACGATTTAGATAATCGGATTGTACCGTTTATTAATCTGATCATAATGTGAGTTTCTATGCTCCTGGCTGTATTCAGAATAGAACCACTCTGACATGTGCAGTTATCAAATTCTCCTTAAAAAAACAGAGAACAAGAAGAACTTCCGTCTTTGCTAAACTACAAAAATACTGAACAAGCAGTTTCATACAACATGTTTGTCTTCTGAGCGCCCAGGATGAACTTGCACGATGTTCTAATTACAGCTGAAACGTTACTGAGTAAACAACAATTTTGAGCTTTTATTTTGTAGAACAGGTTTTATCGGGAGCCCCGACAGTTTAGCTTCCCCACGTATTTCCACCACTCACCAATGCAGAAATACATCACATTTACGTCAGCAGATTTTCATATCTTCCACAGACATGAATTGTTCAAAGACAATAATTTAAAATCAGACCAATTAACGTTTGCTCTAATCGTGGCCTTTCTTCGGACCGCACTGCAGCAACGGAGACTCTCAGCTTCCCTGCAGCCGCGCAGCTCAACTATGACCTGCTGCTGGAAGATTAAACTCTGCTAACATGTCGAGTTCAACAGAAAAACACGAGAACCTCTTTATCGACAAGATGAACACAGAGGCGACGTTGGGTGGAACTTTCCTTGTGAGGCAGACGGACAAGAAAAGAAAAGCTAAATGATGCTACCAGCTAACGGTACAGACTAACACTACAAGCTAAGCTACAAGCTAGCACTACTAGCTAACGCTACAAGCTAAGCTACAAGCTAGCACTACTAGCTAACGCTACATGCTAAGCTACAAGCTTACATTGCATGCTAAGCTACAAGCTAGCACTACAAGCTAAGCTAAAAGCTAGCACTATAGGCTAATGCTACATGCTGAGCTACAAGCTAACATTGCATGCTAAGCTACAAGCTAGCACTACAAGCTAAGCTAAAAGCTAGCACTATAGGCTAATGCTACATGCTGAGCTACAAGCTAGCACTACAAGCTAACGCTACAAACTAAGCTACAAGCTAGCACTACAAGCTAACGCTACAAACTAAGCTACAAGCTAGCACTACAAGCTAACGCTACAAACTAAGCTACAAGCTAGCACTACACGCTAACGCTACAACAGCGATGTCTAAGAGCAACGTAAAAAGGTCCGCAAAGCTCCTGATCTGCAACAGTGAAGCAGTGAACCTCCCGGATGACACAAGCTAACACTAGCTGGTTTGATATTAGCTTCACGGAGACAGACGGCCCAAAGAACGGGTTCTGTAGGTCTGAACTTCCCTGTTGACCTTCCGCTCTCCTATGGTACAAATCAGCTTCACAGCTAAACAGAGGAGTTCTGTTGGAGCCAGACTGAGGCTGGCAGAACCGGAACCAAGAGCAAACCTACCCTGCTGCTGTTGTTTATCACTGAGGAAAGTTTTGCATTGACCTGATTTTTGTTCATATGGTGAACATGTGTTCTGTCTGGACCCGATACCGGTCACCGACCCGGGCCCGGCTCTGATATAGTCCCGTTTTTAAAACCAGTAACGTTCTCCGTGATTCTGCTCCTGAGTTTCTAAAGTTCGATGCGATGCGGTAGAAAGTGTGGAAGTTGTTTCTGTATGAAGTAGCTGTCAGTCACCTGGTGGAAGGTACAGGAGCGCCACCTACAGGCGTTAAGGTACCGCTGCAGCTGAAGAACCGAGCAGTTGGATCAGCTGACTGTCGGTTCTGCCTGAGCTGACAGCCTGACTGATAACCCGCTAAAATCCGCTTTCTGGGGATCTTTTGAAATCTGCTTAGAGCGGAACCACAAAAACGGTGGAAAGTTCTGCTCAGCCCAGACATAGAATAAACTCTCCCTGTTTCAGAACCCAGAACACGGCTGGCTTCAGTGGGTGGGGACCGTGTTTGGTATCAGAACAATAATTGTTGCTCTTCTCTTTTAAATCGGTTTTGTTGCGATAAAACTGAGGATCTGTGATGTTTCTATCCGGTCCGGACTCATGCTGTTTTCTGATAGTTCTGGTTCTGACCCGTCTCATGGACGTGTCACCTCAGTCTAGCTGTTGTGTTCCAGTGTTTTCGGGCTGTAAAAGTATCTCGTGCTTCCAGATCAGAGCCGACAGGTGACGCAATTCCAGCGCCTGTGTGAACTGGGTCAGAACCGGGTTCGTCCTCCACACAGTGGACTCTGGGCTTCACTTTATCTGCTGGTTGTTGGCCTGAAGCTGTTTTTAGGTCTCTGCTGGTTTTAGTTTAAACATCACAGATTCCAGAACCGCCGACTAATGATTTAACCAGAACCTCGTGTCCACTCCCAGCTGCAGTTTGGACCACTTCTGCTTTCCTGTCCCCAGCTGCAGAACCAACCGGCTGCATGCCGCTTCTATATTTACCATCGCCTCTGTTTCAGGATCTCTATCGTTTTCTTAAACCACTGGAGCTTTGCCAACAGAACCAGAACCTACCTAGAGCTCCGGGGCCTTGAAGGCGACATAATCAGCTGTGGAGGCTGGACCGCTGCTCTTCTTCATCAGTTCTCACAGGAGGAAGAGTGAAATGTCGGTGCGTTAAACTGACAATCAGAACAGAGATATTTGAGTCTTATTCAGGAAATAAATGAAGATTTTAAAGCTATTTTCTTAAAGAAATTAGTTGATTAAAAGCAGAGGTGGGTAGTAACTAGTTACATTTACTCACAAGGAACTTTTAGAAGTAGTTTTACTGCACTCTACTTTTACTCTAGTTAAAATACGTTGAAGTAGTTTTACTCTTACCCGAGTACAACTTTTGGCTACTCTACCCACCTCTGATTAAAAGTTAAAGTCTAAACTCGCCTTCTGCACTGATGGGGTATCTGTGGTTTTTCTAAAATAGGATGCTGATATCGACCCAATTCCTCAGAACCGCTCCATTCTTTACCTGTTTGTGCTTCTTTAACTTCTTCATGCGGTCACAGCTTCCACACCGAAGAGCAGCTCATACGGCAAAAGATCAGATTTGGTTGTTTCTGATGCGCTGGGCGCCGATTCTGGCCAGCCAAGCTGAAAAATCGTCTGATTCCGGTCCTGATCCACTTCCTGATCCAGGTCCTGATCCACTTCCTGATCCAGGTCCTGATCCACTTCCTGATCCAGGTCCTGATCCACTTCCTGATCCAGTTCCTCGGTGCATCTCATGAAGTGATGTGACTGATTTTAAGTTTCAGTTGTAAATGTATTTAATAGGGATGCACGACATCGGTACTGGCCAATGTTAGTCAATTTTGAACATACTGGTATCGGTCCGATAAGTAAAACTGGACTGATATTAACAACTGATGTTTATTTCCATCTAGTTGCTGTTTGTGCCAGTGTTTCAGGAGGAGGGGGGATTGTGGGTTTTTTAAATAAAGCTGAAATGCGATGTCAGCAGCGTGGTCGTTTTTCACGTGTTGAAAGAAGACGACAAAAAGCAGCATGCAAGTCTAGACTATAACCAACATTAAAAAACGAGTTTAAAATAGTTTTCAGTCAGTACAAAATGTATTTATACACTCACATTGGTAAATATCGCTTATCGGACATAGCAGCGATATCGGCCCAATTTATCTAATCGGTGCATCTCTAGTTTTTAAGATCCACGTAGAAATCTTGATTCAGTTTTAATAATTTCATGTTAAAGCCTGAACTAAAACATAGAGGAGAAAACGGGTCACGGATCTGAGCTGGTGTCTCATAAAAAGGTTCATTAAGCTCCATTATTATCCACATAGAGATTCTTGATGTTTTTTATATTCCCCCAAACAAAATCTAACCTAAAAATCTCATCTGTTTATTATCTGTTCTAGATTAAATGTGCTGATTATTTTACTTCCTGTAAAGTAGCTTTGAGGATCTCAGAATACATTTTTTTGTAACTTTTTTTTGTAACTAAGGAGATGGACTATTTTCACCAACTTCTGACCCAATTATATTTAAAAGAAAACAATAAACAATTTTAATTGCACAAACTTCATACATTATATATTTATATTTTATGCCCAAAGTGCAGGAAGTGACTCCATCCCGTCTGATGGACTCACAAAGTTAAAGCAGATTATGGTCTGTAGTTCCATCAAATAAAAAGTGAATTATTCTGGAGACCCAAAGGTTTAAAGCTGTTTGGGTCTTTGTTCTGGGTCCAAACCGGCTCTTTGTTCTGGTTTTACTCCATGACCCCCCCCCCCCCCCCCTTCCTGAATGGTCCAGTAACCCATTTACAGTGAAAGTGGGTCGGCTGCAGGGCCTCCAGATTTCCATGGATTTATCGGACAGTAAAGGACGTCACCGTGGTGCATTAAGGACGGGTTGGATTTTGCACAATCAGTCGTGTAAATGGATGCCTGCTCGTTTTCAGGCCGGTCTAAACGGATCGCCTGCAGCAGCCAACCTGGAAAACACCCGTCGCTGGTTTTTACGGGAACGTTTCGATAATAAACCGGTGGAGCCGCATGTTTGCGGTGGTTTCTACGTGAGCTCACG
The DNA here is from genome assembly GCA_037039145.1 of Fundulus diaphanus. Lineage (NCBI taxonomy): Eukaryota > Metazoa > Chordata > Actinopteri > Cyprinodontiformes > Fundulidae > Fundulus > Fundulus diaphanus. The sequence continues at coordinate 1,630,002 of CM073122.1, forward strand.
TTCTTCACTGACTGTAGAGGTAAAACAAACAGTGACATTAAACACGTTTCTGCCTCTGATGAACTAGAAAACATTAAGCTCCTGAAGATAATCAGGAGTTTTTGTTTTTAAAATATTTCTGCCTGATCGCGGCTGTTTTAAAGATATTTTAGATACTAATTAATATTTCCTTATTTATTTGACTCGTTGCAGAACAGATGGGCTGATTTTAAAGAAATGGGAAATTTTAGACTATTTTTAACTCAACTTTAGCTCAGCTTGCAACAGGAAACGTCTATTCTGATTCTCAGACAGTGAGAATAATCCGTTTTCTGTATTTCTGCTATTTTAAACTAAAGTCGTGTTGAAGATGTTTTAAAGAGGAACTCAAATTTGGGTCAAACTTTAATCAATCTGACGTTTGTCTCCGTGTCTCTTCCTGAAAGGACTCGTGTCCTCCATCCGTCTTATTCCTGTCGGTGCCCCTTAGAACCCGCCGATCAGAACTTTCCTGCTCAGAACCTCCTCAGACGTTGGACCGACCTCGGCATGGAAACGTTGCAGCTTGTGCACAACCCCGAACGGTTTCCCTTTGTTTTTAATCACATCCCTCCTTCTCTTTCTAATCTCCTTCCCCTAATCCTCCAGATGGTTCTGGTTCTGCCGTTCTGACCGTGTTCTGCAGCTTTTCTCCTGATCCGTCATCTCTTTTCCAACCGAAGCAGATTTCATGTTCTCTAGTTTGGGTCAGGTTTATAATAATAAGAATAATAATACATCAAACTTATATTTGGACACTCAGGCGCTTTACAAAACAATTTTAAAAGACAGAAATATACGGAAAAGCAAGTTTAAATAGGTGGCTTTACTGATTAATGGTTAAATCTCTCTCTAAAGTCCAGTTTTCTGAGGTCCCGGTAGAACCCGATCACACTTTATGTTTTTAAATAAATGATTTAAGTACTTTTCCTCCAGAACCACGACTACAGCTGTGTTGCCCCATGAATCTGGGTTTTATTTGTAATGCATAAGAACCAACTGACTGCAGCCATGAAGTTCTGCTCGGGTCACGGGTCGGGTTGGAGGCAGACTCCTCCTCCCCACAGATGGAGGTTGTTCTGGTTCTGTGGGAGTAATCCCCCCCCCCCCCCCCCCCCCCCCGGTTCTGACCATGATCCTCCAGCCCAGTTTATTCTTCTCGCCGTCTGCTGACAGAAACCTGTGTTTCTCTCTTGGTCTCATGTCTGCAGATAAAACACGATGGGGAAAGGCTGCCTGACCGTCAGCAAGTACTTCCTCTTCCTCTTCAACCTCATCTTCTTCGTGAGTATTTCTGCTCCCTGACTCTGAGCACCAGAGACGACTGAAGGCAAATGTTGCTGCGTTTTAAATGAACTGTTTGCAGGAAGAAATAACAGACGTTTTCTTACCATTTCTCTTCATTTTGTTCTGTTAGCTTTTTACTGCATGACTGTAACGTGGAACAAAAATAACAGTTTAAAACATAAAATTACTAGTAAAAACTTGAAAAGTTTACGTTTGTATTTAGCCCCTTTACTTTGATACCGCTCAAAAAAATCCAGTGATTTAGGTCCAGTTTACACGACGAGGATCAGCTGAAAATTAGACTTTAGTTCTGTTTCTGTTAACGTTCTAATTACGATCTCCGTTTACACGGCAACAGCTTGAACCTGGTGTAATTCCCATGTCGCACCACTAGAGGCGCTGTGTTCCCTGAAACTCGGTCTGTACGGTCTAAACTGATAACGTTTTGAGGTTGGCAGAGAATAAAGTTTTCCTGCAGACAGACGACGAGGTTCAGCTGCAGCTTTGAGTCAGAGCTGTGTTACATTCAGTCAGCAGCTGAGACGGCTCTTTGCTAGCCACCATTTTCTTCTTCTTCTATGGTTTTTAAAATTGCAGGCAGCCGTAATGTTGCTCCTGTGTGCAATAATTTCTACTGATGTCTGCCTTGCTGCACATGATGATTCCCTGGAAGAAAGGTTCCGTTTTTCTTGTTTTCACAACACCGGGACGTTTTTGAACCATCGCACTCTGGAACCTGCAGACCTACCAGGACATGGAGGTGGCTGTGGTGAAACGGGTCAGCGCTGATGGGAAGATGGCTGAAGCTGAATCAGAACCATCCTGGAGGATGGGACCGATCTGACACTGGCCTAGTCAAAGTCCAGACCTAAATCCAACTCAGAATCTGTGGCAAGACTAAAACCCGATGTTCTTCATCCAGTCTGCAAACACGTGGAGACAGAACCCTGAGGTTCAGCTGCTGGACCTGCAGCCATGAGGAGGTTCTACAGAGTTCTGACTCAGGGGGCGGAATACATACTTTTATGATGATTATTGGTAAAAATCGTTTAAAATTATTAATTCTTTTCCATCCACTTCCTGGTTTTGTTCTACTGTGTTCTGACCCAGTAAAGCCAGGGTTTGATTCCTTGTTCCCCCTGTCACAAGCTGGTGTTCCCTTGGGCAACGCACTCCAGCCCAAGTTGTCCTGTGATGTTAGTGAGCAGGACTGAGTTAATATGGCTCCAGTGCAAAGCTCCAAATAAATTCAGTCCATTTTAAGGGTGTGAATACTTTTTCTGTCCTTCAGACCGTCAGCGTGAGAATTTGTGAGCCGCGTTCTTGTCTTTAGAACCAGAACATGTGGCTGTTTTAGCATAAAAACTAATTTTCTGGTTAGACTTCAGCTTCATTCTTGGTCCCAGGTGTTTGTTGCCCATCTCTGCGTTCGGCGGCGCAGGTAAACGCTCGCTGCCAGGTTACCAGGGCGACTCCATCCTCCACCTTTGAACATAAGAGCCGAAGCTCGGAGCTCCTCAGCAGCGTCTTTAGGGTCTGGAAACATCAAGTCCTGATTGGACGTCTTTGCTTTTCATGTTAAGATAAAAGGTTCTGCAGGAACTGAAGTTAGAATCTCGCTGTTAATAAACCAATACAACCTGAGCTCTGACTTAGCCGTGTTGTTTTACTGCTACCAGCAGGGATGGAAAAAAACCAGTCCACATATTTACCCTAGTCCAGTCCACGTTTTTACCCTGATCTGATCCGGTCCATGTTTTCTGAACCAAAGGTGAGTCTGACTGTGTTTTTGTCTTCTGTGTCCAGCTGTTCGGGGTCGCCATCATGGGCTTCGGACTCTGGCTCCTCCTGGACAATCAGAGCTTCATCGTCTTCCTCAGTGAGTGTCGGATCAGCTTTTCTGTCAGTTTGGTTTCGTTGCTGTGAAAATGCCTTTCATGTTCTGGGAACCCAGTTCTGGGCCCAGTAGAACCAGTTTTCTCTGTTGGTTAAGTCTCATGAGGCATTAATAACATGTATTTTACCAGAAGATGAAATGTTAACGTCTCAGGGACTTCAAGCCGGACCACGAGTGACGCTGAGTGCGTCACTCGTGGTGCAGTCCTCGATTGTGATAATTAGAAAGAAACGCAGCGATCAACCTTCTTGCGTTGCTATTTTGTCTGGAGTCCAGGGCAGCAGCAGGAGGTTCTACCCAAACAGAACCACACAGCAGGAGCGTGGAACGTCAGCAGAACCTCGTATCGTCAGAGATTAGCGTCGTGTTTAGAGAAAGAGGCTCTCCTGGGTCCAGGCCGAGTTTATTCCTCCCCCGACCAAGTCCTTCAATTAACTTTTATTTATATAGCTCCAGTTCACATCACATCATCTCAAGACTCTTTCCAAAGTCAGACTCCATCAGATCCTCCAGGTTGGTCAGAAAGTTTCCTCTCTAAGGAAACCCAGCAGGTTGCATCAAGTCTCTCCAAGCAGCATTCACTCCTCCTGAAAGAGCGTAGAGCCACAGTGGACAGTCGTCTGCATTGTTGATGGCTTTGCAGCAATCCCTCATACTGAGCATGCATGAAGCGACAGTGGAGAGGAAAACTCCCCTTTAACAGGGAGGAGAACCTCCAGCAGAACCAGAACCAGGCTCAGTGTGAACGCTCATCTGCCTCGACCCACTGGGGCTTAGAGAAGACAGAGCAGAGACACAGAAAGCTCAGAAGCTCACATTGATCCAGGAGTACTTTCTATGTTAGATGGTAATAGAGGATGATCTGCCTCCCCTGATGGTGTCACAGCTAACAGAACGCCAGACCAGGTGTACCTTCTATGAAGAGAAAAATGACAGAGAACAAAAAGTTAAAAGCTGAAATAACAACAAACAATGCAGATTGGAGAGCAGTAGGAGAACTCAGCAGAGTGAGAGAAATAGACCCTGATGTCCTCCAGCAGCCTAAGCCTATAGCAGCATAACTATAGAGGTAGCTCAGCTTCTGTTGCTGCTTTGGTCAAAACTTAAAGGTTTCAGATCGTCGTAAAAAGTTAATGTAATCTGAGTAAATTCTTTCATGACGAGGAGAGAAATCTCTTCTAACTGACCTGGTTGTCCCGCCGTAAAAGAACTAGAACCTGACGGCAGGACGTCGGCTAGAAGACCTCAGACAGCAACACAGCTTGGCTGCTGTCAGTCTGAGGAGGTCTGCGGATCTAGAAGAGGTTCTGGGGCGGTTTCCAAGGCTCTGGGACAACTGAGGAAACGCAGTTTTCGTTTAGCAGGGTTTGAGGTTTAAAATGGGCCTGAAATAGCCGAGCTGTTGTGTGAATGAAGGGCTGTGGAGTTTATCAGAGCGGGACTGTGGAAGGGATGGAGTGAAAGAGACGGCAGTGTCAGCGGGACACAGAGGCTCTGAGGCGACTCGATGCAGAGCTATAGAGACGAACACTGAGCGAGTGTAACGGAGAGGGAACAGAGCAGCCGGCGTCACTGAGGACGTTTGTCCGCTCAGCAGGTGTCCTCCGTCTCACACTGGGTCCTTTCTGCTCCGTCCGCCATCAGCATGCATCACATCACCGCCTCGCTCATCCCTCGGCCCACTCTGCATCACCGCGGGCCGGCGCCCGACCTCGGGGATGCGGTCATACCGTGCAGACGGCACGCAGCAGGGCTGCCCAGCGTTGTGCCTGCTCATAAATAAGGCGTATTGATGCCCGGCGCATGGTTTTCTGCAGAGCAGCAGTTATGGGTGGAACCGTGACGTCCGCCGTGGATCAGAGAGCCGCTGGAGCATCGTGTCACGGTTACTCCGTGACGCATATCGCCACAGAAACCGCTTTCTGCTTTAAAAAGGATTCATGCAGATTCCAGTTTGTCTTTAAAAACTGCATTAAATGAAGGTTTATTTTCTAGTTTTCCTGCCATGAACGGGTTCTAATTATTTATATTAGGAGCTATTTGAAAGAACCAGCGCTGAAAAGGAGAGTTTTGCCATTTTAAATCATGAATTCATTTAAGATTTGGAGTTCCTCAAGGCTCCTGACTTGGTCCATTAGACTTTGGTTCCCAACATGTTCTTGGTGGGTTCAACTTTTAACAAATAGGTTCCCAGATGTAAACTTTTCTGTTGATGTAAACCAGGGGCGTGCATACATAGACACTAGGTGGTGCTAAAGCACATAGGAAGTTTGCCCTTTATCAACGAAAATGCCCTTTTGAAACTCGTTTTTTTTTTTATTAATATTATTAAGATTTTACTGAGGTCGGTTTTGAAATGATCTTTTGAAAACCTGAGCCATTAAAAACGACTGAAACAATGCCCCGAAATGAGCCACCTCCTTGCGCACACCCAACCAGCCTATCTCTCTTCCTTTGTCACGTGAACTCGTGCGGTCGCCCTGCAGGGCATGCCAGATGCGCAGCATCATAGCAGTTCAGTAAGCGTCTTCAGATAGCAGGAACGGTCGCTGACAGGCTGCTTCTCCCGTGCCCCATTAGCCAGGTAATATACAGATCAAGCTAAATCATTTTGTTGTGCATTAAAATGTCTCATTCAGCAGCACCAAACAAGCATTTTTGCCGACTGGTTAGGGTTAGTAACCCTGTGGTGTGCCGGGCCCAGGACAGAGGGGGGCCCAAAACTGACACTCTGATCATTAAAATGGTCAGTGTCAGTCAGCGCGCACGCTAACTGCAGCAGCAGTCTGTGTGTCACGGCTCTCTGCTGCTCCCCCTCCCCTCTCGTACATGGCTCAGCGGCGCCAGCCACTCAGCACGCAGGCTCAGCCTGGCCCGCCCACTCTGCTTCTCTTCACTCAACACACAAACAACCGCGCGGCTCCTGTTCAGACTGGGAGAGAGACCGCAGCAGCTGATAAGCATGAAGAGGGAAATAAGCGGCGTTTGGCTTTATTTTAATACCATAAATGAAATCAAGCTGTATGTTTTGTAAAAAGCCGGTTAAATTCAGTGGAAACACAACAAATTTATCTAAGCACGTGAAAAACCATGAGCAAGAAAACGTCGAGAAACAGAAAAGGAGACGAATCTTCTCTGATTGCCCCGACAGACCCACAGACGTCTCTGACTGAGGCGTTTCTGTCCTCCAGAGAACATCCAGGTAGATCAGAGTGGTCATCTTCAGCAGCAGTTCATGTTAACTTTCAAAGTAGATATTATCTATCATATGTTACTGGAGCCCACACAGAAAATGTAATTAAGACTTTTTAAGAACCCAGTACATATATCCTATTAAAAAGTGTTATTTAGCTAATCCTTTATTTATCTCACGACGGGGAAATTTATAGGATTAAAGCAACACATCTTTAAAGACATGGCACCGAGGAGGATGCTGCTTTAAAGTAGTACGCTTTGGTCTGTTCTGTTGGTGGTGGTGTGACTTTTTTCCATTGAAAACTCACGTTTAGAGAATGTTACAAATAAAAGTCAAATTTCATTCAACATGCGTGTGTATTTTTATTTTTTTTATAATTAAGTGTTCCACGTGCGCTAAAAAGTGCCCCCCCCCCTCCTGAGCACCTGCCCCCCAAAATGTCTGTGCACGCCACAGATGTAAACACAAAACAACGGCTCGTTTTGAATGGGTTAGGACTGGAATCCTGAAGTGATCCTTTATTAAAATAAATCTCAGTATCATTTCTCTAAGAGAAGTGATACTGAGCCTGGAGAATCTGTTAAACACAGATGTGTATGAAAGCTGCAGCTGCTTTTCTCACTCTGACCTTTCTCTTAGAGAACAAATGAAGGTTTCTGTCAGAGCCGGCTTCGTCCAGCTAAGGGTCCCTGCTCAGTGATTCTCTAGATCAGTGGTTCTCAGTCCCAGTCCTCGAGGTCCGGTGACCTGGAACCTTCAGAAGTGTTTTGGCCATTCAAAGTTTTCCAGGTTGTTGGAAAAGTGGATCTCACTGAATCAGACGAGGAGTTCCTTCATCATCGGGCAGCTTAGAGTAGAGCTGCTGCTCCTCCACCTTGAAAGGAGTCGTGTGATCAGGGTTCGACGCCGGAGGCTTTCTGGGACCTTCCTCCAGAACCCAGAACCTGGGAGGAACCCAGGACTCGCTAGAGGGATGTGTCCCTTCTGAGCTGGGAAGAGTTTGGGATCTTCCAGGACGAACTGGAGAACGTTGATCCGTTTATCTCCATAACCCAACCTTAGCTAAACGGAAGAAACACGATCCATCATCTGGTTTCTGGGCCGATAAACCTGGAGATCATCTTCAGAAACGATTGAAAACACAAACAGGAAGAAAACCCAAAGGTTTGATTAGTGGAGCAGAACCGCTGCTGGTCCGGTTCCCTCATGTGCTTCTGGTTCCTAACATCTCTGCTGCTCCTCAGATAACTTCCCGTCGGTGAAGGCGGGCTGCTACACCCTGATCGCCGTCGGAGCCTTCTCCACGCTCATGGGCTTCGTCGGCTGCGTCGGAGCCATTTATGAGATCCGCTGCCTGCTGGGCCTGGTGAGTCGGCGCCGCCATGCAACAAATGCTGCAGCTTATTTGCTAGATCAATGTGAGCTTCTGTGCTTTTTTGTCTGTCTTGTTGTGTCTCTGCTCTGTCTTCTGTAACCCCCAGTCGGTCGAGGCAGATGACCGTTCATACTGAGCCTGGTTCTGGTTCTGCTGGAGGTTTTCCTTCCCGCTAATGGGTGGTTTTTCTTTCCACTGTCGCTTCATGCTTGCTCAGTATGAGGGATTGCTGCAAAGCCATGTACAATGCAGACGACTCTCCCTGTGGCTCTACGCTTCTCCAGGAGTGAATGCTGCTTGTCGGGACTTTGATGCAATCAACTGGTTTCCTTATATAGGAACATTTTTGACCAATCTGTATAATATGACCCAATCTGTATAATATGATTCAATTTAACTTTGTAAAGTGCCTTGAGATGACATGTTTCATGAATTGGCGCTATATAAATAAAATTGAATTGAATTGAATTATTTGCTGACACCCTGAGGTTTGGTTGCATCAGGATTCAGGCTGGAAAAGCGGAACATTTTGACTGGAAAGTGTGGAACCTGATGCCGGCGCCTTTTTTAGCCTTGAAACCGGGTTCTGGATCAAAGAGTTACCAGTTTGTTGTCTAACAGTCGTCTTCCTCCTCTTCCTCAGTACTTCACCTGCATCCTTCTGATCCTCCTGGCTCAGATCGCAGCTGGCGCTCTTATCTACTTCAAGAAGGACGAGGTGAGTGATGTCACTTCCTCCTCGCTCATAGCAGCACATAGAACAGGGCTCAGCGACATTTAACCCAAAGAGCCATTTTGAAAAAAGACAACCTTAAACTTTTGATCTAGTAGAAGATTTATTGTCATTTTATTTCTGTTTATGTGTTTTAAAGTAAAACTTTAGCTAAAACAGGATGGAATCACCTTCTATGAGATGTTCTTTTTTGTGTAAAAGTTCAGTTTCCAGCTTTATGACAAGAAATATAGATCTAAAGAAAAATTACTTTTAATGTTGTTGCAATTATTCCATGAAACAGATGAAAAACTGCTAAAACCTGCATTAAAAAGATAATTTGGTCCTTTCTTCTTTCAGCCGGAGGTACTAGGGGCCATTTTTGAAACTGCAGGTTGCAGATCTAGAAGTTTTACTTTCTCTTCCCGGAAATGTTGATTTAATCTGGCAGGTTGTGGCTAGAGCCTCTGATTGGTCGGTCATCACATGACGCAATGAGCTGACGATGCTTGGGTGCCCCCTGCTGTTCAGACCGAGGCGTTTCAGTTTGACGTTTCATGTCTGCTGAGTGTTTTTCAAACTGGTTAAAAAAATCATATTTGAATATATAAAATCTGTTTTATTAATAGTTATTTTATAATGTTTATCTCAGATTAAATTTACTTTTTTTTGTCCTTGAGACGACGTTGTTGTGAATCTGACTTTAATAATATCCAGGATAACGACACAAAATTTCATCTTTAATCAGGAAAATAAATACATTTTAATTACTATTCAATAAAACAATACACAAATAAAAAGAAAAAAATATATAAAAATAAATACATACATACAAATAAAGTAAATTAAATAAAACAAATAAAAAATCTTTACAAACAATAAAATGAATAAATATGTAAATGAAATATAAAGTAATATTAAATAACAATAATTTCTTATACAGACAATACAGAAATAAAAAACAGGATACAAGAAAAGCTGAATAAAGTGATATAAATGACTTACAATTAAAAAAAGAAACCAAACAAATTTGTTGGGTAGAAATAAAAGAATAATAAAATAAATTCAGAATGAAATGGTTTCAGCTAAAACGCGGCTGAAGGTTATTTTCAGAACTTTTCCAGTTTTATTTTGGAGCTAAATAATAGAAAATGATTTCGTTAAAATCTCATCTGTCGGTACCAAACAGGACGCCATCGGGTCGCGTTTCGCCAAACATGGGAACCAAAGACCTGCAGGGTGACAGTCTGCAGCTGGTTCCGGTCCGTTTCTGCCCCGGTTTCTAACTTCCTGTTGTCTTTCAGCTGAACACCGAGATGTCCAAGATCGTCGTTAAGGTTCTGGAGGATTACTCTGGCAACGAGTCGAGCACGGAGACGGCCTGGGACCACATCCAGCAGAAGGTGAGTTCAGACCCAAACAGCCTCGGTGTGAGAAACCCAAACGGACCGACCCGGAAATCGTGAACCTTTTTTAATTATCAGCGACAGACGCTATTAACGATATTTAAAATGTAATTTTGTTCTTACAAATAGCAGAACATTGTTCCTTAATTGGATCTTAATTACTTAACGAGCCGCCGTTGTTTATATGGAGGCCGATCTGGTGAAATCTGTTGATGACCTTTGACCCTCCTGACGCAGATGAACTGCTGCGGCTGGAACAACTCTGCGGACTGGAACACCAACATGGTGATCCAGAACAGCTCCGGGGTTCTGTACCCCTGCTCCTGCCACGACGCCTCCCTCGAGCCGGACAAGCAGCGCGAAAGCGGGTTCTGCGTGGCTCAGACGTCCAGTTGGCCCGTTTACACTGCGGTACCGAGCGCCTTTCAGTACTCTGAGCCGTGTGAGCGACCCGGCTGAATCCCTCACTGATTCCCCTGCCTGTGTTCTGCTTTAGGGATGTTCTGAAAGCGTGGAGAACTGGATCGTCACCAACATGGCCGTGGTGCTGGGGATCTGCGTCGGAGTGGCTTTTATTGAGGTACGCGGCTGAGGCCACGAGAACCGCACAGAACCTGTTAAAGTTCTGCATCTAAAAATTAATGGAAATCTGAGTAGAAAACTCTGGAGCTTGGAGCTTAAATCAACATATTTCTGTACGGGACGCTATGATATCCAGCAGCATAGTTCCAGCAGGAAGGAGCAGGTCTGATGAATCTTTCAGAAGGCATTTCTGGATAAAGATGGCGCATAAAACTGTCAGCAGCCTGTGATTTAATCCTGTTTTTTCTTGTGTTTTCAGCTGCTGGGGATGGTTCTGTCCGTCTGCCTGTGTAGAAACATCCAGACGGAGGATTACACCAAGGTGCCCAGATACTGAGGCTCTGCACACGACGTCCCTTCATTAAGCCGAGAAATGACCCCGAGAAAGAGTTGAATGAGTTGTGTTAGATAAGGAGTATTTTCATTGTTTTGTTGGTTTTTATCTTTTGTCAGACTAGTTTCCTTTAAGCACTTTAGAAACGTTTTTGTAGTTTTACGCCTAAGATCAGAACAATGCTGAAAATTACATTGAAATGAGAATTAGTGTTTAAATTAAAAACGGAGCAGATCCTTCCGGTCCAAAGTGTGGGGCTGTAGCGCCCCCTGGTGGCGCGGTGCTCCTTTAGTTCCCCTCTACGCCTGGATGGACCCCGTTTGTCTGCCAAGGTGAAAGGTCGGCGGGAGGAGGACGTGCTTCCTGCTTTTTGGTTTTTATACGCCCTGACATGTTGTTGGTACTCTGTACATATTTTTAGTGAATATTTGTATGACTTTGATTCTGCCTGCGTTTCTCTGTCTGGGGTTTTGTGGTACTAAACTTACTGGTTTCCTGTTTACAGCAAATAAACGGCTTCGTTTCAGCTTTACAAGCATTTTAACTCTGATTGTTCATGTTTGGTGTAAAACTGACACACAAAGGAATATTTTTGGGAAGAGAAGCAGCTAAACCTTTGAGCCACGCTGTATTTTCTAAAGCAGAATTTTCTGCATTAAGAAATATTCAGTTAACTTTACGATAACTTGCCAGGTGAAGCTGAGCCTTCGGCGGTCGTTAATATGGACTCACAGGTTTTGTTCTTTCATTTGTAATAATAAATAAAGTGAATAAAGTCACATTGTGGGTTTATTGTTGTCTTTCTGATGTAGATGATGTAAAAACATTGAATTTTACTCCTGCTGGAGCTTCTCCTGTTGCAGGAGCTGAATCGGGTCAAAGATCCGGGTCTCCATCGCCGAGCAGAAGAGCCGGTGGCTCCCGAGGCCCACAAAGCTGACAATTAAAGGAACATTTTTTTTATTAGAGTTTAACATGATACATTTTATTTGTAATGCACTTCACGAGTCCTGCAGGTCCAATCCAATCGGTGCCGAGGCGGCTCATGTTCTGATCCGTAAACCTTCAACCATGACAGATCTGGAGAAAGAAGTCTTGCTGACTGGTTCCTTTAAAATGTTCTGACGGGTTGAGGCCCAGACTGAGGCTTCTTCTCGGACTCAGCAGCCTCCTGAACAGCTGAGTGTCGTAAACAAGCCTCGACACTCGAGCTTTTCCCTTCCTCACATCAATCAAAGCTGATTTATTCCAATCACAGCTCCAGACGCGCGGTTCTGCCCCCCGGCAGGAGCAGAACCAGAGCCCTTGATGCCTGAAGCGCCTCCTGCGGCCCGTCGGCGTTCTTCCATCAGCGGCCTGCAGCGAGGCCCTCTGAGGGCGTCACGCTGGCAGGAGCCGCTCTGGTCCTCAGGGAGCCGACTTAACGGGACGATGTGAGGCCGACAGTTTCTGTGAAGTCAGGGAGAACGTTGTCTGCAGGAAGCTGCGGCCCGTTGGAACAAACAGGCTTTTCTGACCTTGATGCACCTTCACCGAGCAGAAGACACCAGAACGTCTCATGACTGTTAAACACCAACGTCTGCAGGCGGTGACACGTTCCTCCCTCCTTACAGCTTCTGCATCTCTTCCTGACCCGGTCAGAGCTCCGCAGGTTCTGCCGATTCTCTGTTTGTGTCTCTTCATTGGTTGAAAACATCTAAAAGCTTCAGGGCTGAATTTAAAACCAGCTTTATAGACGTCCCACCTGCTTTTTAAATCACTGAAGTATGGGCGTCAAAGTGGACTTTGGACTGGTTCTGAAAGCTCAGACCAGCTGAGTTGGTCTAGAATTGGGTCAAACGCCGAGGAGAACCTTTCAGGCTTAAACATTTCTGTACAAATTCAAATTTATAAATAATATATAAATAAAATTGAATTGAATTGAATTGAATTTGACTCGAGAAAACTTTGATCTCAGGAGGAGATGATGGTCCTCCTGGGAATCATCTCCTCTCTGCAGACCTCAGATGGTCTGGAGATGACCTTTGACCCTCCCCAGGTTGGTCATTGCTGATGTCTCCCACCCTGATAAAAAAAACATAATAATTTTCAGATCATCTCCAGATTTCTTAAGTCTTTAACCAAACAAGGGTTTGTTGGTTTTTTAACACTCACACAGTATCCGCGGTGCTTTTATTGTGAAGGGCCAAGCGGAAGCTGCCGCAGCCACGTTGTTTCTCTCGCTGGTTGGTTCAGCGGTGGGTCATCGCCAGTCTGCCCGCGGAGGGAGCACCGTGAGCCCGCAGCGTGAGCGGCTGCTGCCGGAGAGTTCGGCGGATTTCTCGAGTCCATTTAGAAGAACTCGGAAAAGTCCCGTTTGGGTCCAGAATCGCGGTGAGTTCGGTTTATTATCAGAAAGCAGGAGGCTTGATGGGAATAAAAGTCTGATTTAAATCTCATTTTCTCCTAGAGTTTCAGGTTTTGCAGAAAATCAATAGAAATCCAGTTTGTCAGTGATGTTAAAATGGGGTTTAATAACTTTAACATCGTTGTTTGTTAAATTAAAATCATTAAAGTCGACATGCTGCTTTTATAAATTCAGATTGATGTTAGATTTATGTTATTTACTCTAATTGTTGGAACAAATCATTAAATCACTAATAATGACAAAATGTTTAAGCTCATTTATTTAAAGTAAATGTTTCCTCTTTAACGACAATCATTTTCACCGCCTTTTATGTTAAATCAGCATTAAATGTGTTAAATTTGATGTGGAATCAGGTGATTAGCTGGGCTGTTCTGGATGAACCCGGTTCTGCTGTCAGTCCTTCGGTTCTGGGCTGTTCTGGATGAACCCGGTTCTGCTGTCAGTCCTTCGGTTCTGGGCTGTTCTGGATGAACCCGGTTCTGCTGTCAGTCCTTCGGTTCTGGGCTGTTCTGGATGAACCCGGTTCTGCTGTCAGTCCTTCGGTTCTGGGCTGTTCTGGATGAACCCGGTTCTGCTGTGGTCCACTTTCTGTCTCTAATGGTCTCTTTCCTCATTGATCACAGAAAAGTAGCAGGGAAAGTTTCTAAATCCTCTAAAACTCAGAACCTGAGCAGAAAAACCAGCCAGTCATGGTGGAAACAACGTAGGTTCAGTGGCGTTCTACGTCAGGACACAGAACCACCGGACCGGGTCTCAGTCTGGTTCTGAGAGGATTCAGTCAGAACACACAACAGATTCTAGGATTTCCAGCTTCATCTGAACCTTCATCAAACTCTGGTTTTCATTCTCAGAAATGTTTCACGTTCAGGCCGGACAGAACACTCCAGAACCTCCGGAAGGTTCTGGAGACAGAAAAGGTAGAGCGTCTGACCAGACCGATAAGAGCTGGGTTTGGGACCATGTTAGGCCTACAGAGTCATGAAGAAGACTGACTGGACAGAAGGTCCAGAAGATGGTTCTGGATGGTTCTGGACGCCTCCACAGGAAGGACGGAGCACAGAAGGTCTCCGCTGAAGAACCGGGTTGGACCCAAGCATCTCGTTTGGACCCCTAGGTCCCAGAGGAAGGATGGAGAGAACCAGAACCAACGCAGCTGGACTCCAAAGTGACGTTTCCACCGTTGGTGATGGTTTGGGCCATCATGCTGCTGCTGGTTCTGGTCCAGAGTGAACCTGCTGGTTCTGATCCACTGGGCTTTCTGAAGTCCAGCCAATGGTGCCATCTAGCAGGACATTTCAGAGCCCCATATGCTTCTTTCTGCTGAAAAGCAGGAGTTAGTACCAACCCAGACCACCAACGGTTCCTCCAGAGTTCCTCCAGAGTTCCTCCAGAGTTCCTCCTGGGTTCCGCGGCGGAGACCAGCAGCTCCAGCGTTCCCAGGAGGCTTTGGGGTCCGGCAGAGTTCAGGGACGAGGTCGCTCCTCTCCAGCTGCCTCCTAACCGGGTTAGGCTGAGTTTAATCTGGTTAGAGGAGCAGGAGGAGGACCTCTGACCGGGTCACCAGCTTCAACCTTCAGCTGCTGGAGGAGTTCTGCTCGTTAACGTGTTAATTTAATCAGCTCAGTTAACGACCTTCCTCCTCCTCTTCCTCCAGCTGTCCTTCACATTTACACAAAGTGGTTAAAATACGACTCTGTTGTTCTAAATATGATCTGTAATTACCACAAACACCATGTTTGGCTTACTTCATGAACATTTATCTATCTATCTATCTATCTATCTATCTATCTATCTATCTATCTATCTATCTATCTATCTATCTATCTATCTAGATAGATAGATAGATAGATAGATAGATAGATAAATGTTCAAAGCTTTTATTTCTTATCATTTTGATGATTCTGGCTTTCAGAGAATAAAATCCCAACATTCAGTGTCTCAGAACATCAGACTATGTTGTCTGTGGAGTAAAGAAAACCCAGTGGACCAGAACCAGCTTGTATTCCTGTCCTGCTTCCAGATTCCAGGATCTAGATTTCTAATCTAAATGCAAACTTTACTTTTACATGAACAGAGAACTTTGGACACCTGAGCATCAGTCTGGTTCTGGTTCTCCTCAGCCCAGGTGGGCCAGTTATAGCCCATGTGTCGGTTCTGTCTGTGTGTAGCGCTTCCTGAGAACAATCCTCTCGAGGCTGCAGTTCTCCCTGTTGCTGCTGCACTTTTTCCTTCCACTCAACTTTCTACGATTCTGCTGACTTTTTCACAAAATTCTAATTTTGGGTTTTCATCACATGTAAAACAAAATAATCAAAGCTAGAACTATTTCCCTCCATGCGTTATGGATCTATAACTCCTGAGCTTCCTGAAAAGAGGCTCTAACATCTTTCTCATGGGGTTCTGATGTTCTGAGGTTCTGATGTTCTGATGTTCTGAGGTTCTGAGGTTCTGATGTTCTGATGTTCTGAGGTTCTGATGTTCTGATGTTCTGAGGTTCTGATGTTCTGATGTTCTGAGGTTCTGATGTTCTGAGGTTCTGAGGTTCTGAGGTTCTGATGTTCTCCACACGGTGACGTCACGCGGCGCTGAAGCCGACGTTGGGCTTCATGAAGAGAAATCTGCTGTTTTTATGGAGCAACCTGGACCGGATCTTTCTACACGGAACATTCCTGCTTTTATTTTAAAGCTCCAGCCGGGTCCAACTGGATTACAGTTCTGTAAAAACCCAGTTTTAACGCTGTTCTGTTCAGAACCAGACCTGATCCAAACACAGCTTGGTTAAAGGTCCTCTGGTTCTGTTGGACTTTCCTGTGTTCAGGAGCTGATTTATCTTGTCAGTCGTCATCGGAGTCTCTGCTGCTGCTTCACGGTACCAGCTGGAGTTTAGTGTCTGGTTCTGGTTCTGTTCATTCTGGGTCCGGGTCCCTCAGCTCCACGTTACTAATTGACTCAGCTGCTGCTGGCTCCACCAATCAGGGCTGCTGGGTCGTTTATCCTGCAGGGTTCCTCCTCTTTGGACTCCTTTGCTGCTTCTGTTCCTCCTCCTGAGCTTTTGGACTTTTGTTGATTAAATTCAGAACCCAGAACCGGGGTTCTGATGGACGGTGACGAGTCAGGAGGAACCTCTCCAGCAGACGGGTTCAGGTCTTCAGTGGCAGCAGCTCTCTGGGGTGAAATCTTCTAAAGGTTTCAGTTTTTATGTCAGAGTCGGTACCAGAGGGACGCCATCTTGGTTCTGCTGTGTTAAGCACTGCCCCTCCCCCACCTGTTGCTGGGCACTGCCGGTCAGCTGGCTGGATGACAGATTTAGCCCAGAAAGCTGGGTTTTGCTAACTGAATGATCTAAACTGGGAGCAGCTGGTCACTAATGCAGCCGGTACCTGCCAGAACCAGAACCAGAACCAGCCCGCACTAACTTCTTCTACGCTTTGCTCATGTAACATTGTTTACTGAGCATGCTCAGTTGGCTCCGCCTCTGTCCTGGCGTTCTGGTTCTTTTAGGATTTTAGGATTTTCTTCCTGCGTTTCTGGTTAGTGAGCAAACATCCAGAACAAAAAGAAACGGACCTGTGAGTGTGACAGCTGGTGCCGGCCCACGCTGTGATCCGTAAATGGACCCAGTGTTGCACATGAATACTTCAGTAGATGGACCCGTGGTTCCCCGCTCTAATGGAGGTGGTGAGAGCGAGAGGAACCAGAACTGGAGACATCAGGTTTTGGTTTGTCTGCTCTGCACAGAAGAACCGTGAGCTGGTGCTGCTGGGTCGGGCCTGCGGCGCTGCAAAGATCCAGTCTGTCATAAGGAACGTGTGAGAACCCGTCTCTGTCCTGCTGTTCCTCACGCCGTGGAGCCGTGGCCAGCTGCTCTCACCTGCAACCATCTGGGTTTGGTTCTGGACCGACCCGGTTCAGACAGGTTAAAGCTGACCCGCTTACAGTTTCTGACGGGTTTGACCTGCAGGAACATTTGGGATCAGAGGTCAAATATAATCCCAGCTGTTTTCAGTTCTTGGTTAATCAGAACCAGAGCCGTCAGAACTTTGTTCTGGGTTTGGGCAACATGTTCTGGATGTGTTGAATTCAGGATTTCTAGCCAAAGTTTAGACGTTTCTTCTGAACCGAACCGTGTAACAATAATAAAATATTAATATTATGATACACACCATTAATCAAATAATACATAAAACATCAGAATAGAACTTAAAATAAAATAAACATATAAAAATGATCAAGAAAAGCTATTCCTAAATATCTGAAAAAAACCCAAAAAATTACCACATCAATGGTGCAAAAGCTGAAATATGAGATAAAAATCTTGAAAGTATGAAATATCTAATGTTTTCTTCATATTGTTAAAGTTAAAGAGAAAACAAAATAAATTAAATTTTTTTTATTTGTGTATCCGGATGCAGAAGAGAAAACAAAAAGAAACGATCAGCAAGCAGCAGGAAACTGAAATAAATACATAAAATGAATATTAGAGACAATTTAACGAGCGGAAACTTTTACAATTTGCTTTGACCATCAGACACATTAAAGATGAAACATAAATTATATGTAATTAATGATGAACTATTTGATAAATCAGGAGGAAATGAAAAACGTTTTTTTGAGTTTGTTGCAACCTGAGCGGTTCAGTGGCGCCACCTGGTGGCTCTTACTGGATCTGCTCCATCCTCCTAACGGTCTCATTTGGGTTCAAGCTGAAAGGAGGTTCTGATTCTGGAGAGATGGGAAACTAGCGGACCTAGTGGTGCTTTTGAAACGCCTCAGAGTTCGTTTGGGTTCAGCGGTGATGGTTCTGTCCTCCGGTCCAGCAGGGAGGTTCTGGTGAAGCAGAACCATTTTGGTTCTGGTTCAGTTGGAAACAACAGAAGTGGTGCTAAGCAAGGGACTTTGGTCTGTTTTGGATCATTATTTGGAGACGGTGATTTCAGAACCACCGTGTGGCTCCGTGCATGACGGTTCTGGTGGACCTGGACCGCCGAGAACATCAGTAGAACCCGCTGGCAGAAATCAGCCGTAAAGACGAGCCTCTGGAGAACCTGCATCCTGGTGGTTCTGCATGGAGATGATCCGACCTGAAGCGGATCTTCAGGTCCAACCTGCTGATGGTGCAGCAACCAGAACACCTGGAGATGGGTTTGGTTCTTCTGTGAAAGCCCGATGGGCTTTTCTCTGGGCCTGGTTCTGAATTTCCTCCGGTTTTATTCTCCGTTTCTCTTCAGCTGTTCTGGATCAGGTTTTAACTGTGGAAAGACGACGTTCCCGGACCTGGTTCTGGTTCCAGAGGAGGCTGTGTGAAGTTTTATGGACCCGGTCAGGCCCGGCGGCTGTGGTCCGTCCCTGAACGTGTCTTCATCGGCGCCGTCGTGCTGCTGGGTCCGTTTGGACTCTGCCGCCGGTGCGTCATCCTCTGAATCACGGTTTACTCACGCCTGCCGTCACGACGGCTTCTGCCGCCTCGCATCTTTCACGGCTGCTTCAGACAAACAACCTGAGGTCGGCGTGTGGAAAACAACAGCGGCGTGACTCAGCCGGTGAATCACGTTTCCCACGGCCGCGTCCTGCAGGCTCCGCAGCATCCGTCGGGGATTCAGCGCCGCAGCATCCAGCAGTTACCATGGACACGCCGGCGGTGATGTCATCCCCGCTTCAGCCACAAAGAGAGCTTTTGAGAAGTTTTGATGTAGGAGGCTTGTTGAGGGGGCTGCAGGTTTTAGGCCCGGGGACGGACGCGCTTCGGGTTCTGCTGGTGATTGTGGACGTTTCGGATAGTTCTCCTGCTGAAAGAACCAGGGGCGACCCAGTTTAGTTTTCTGGCCGAGGACAAAAGGTTTTTTTTATGTGAAATGTTCTGATATGGCAAAGAGTTCATAATTTAATGCAGTGCAGCGATGTTCTTAGACTTAGACAAACTTTATTGTACGCACTCTGTGTTGCATACAGCTTACGACAGTGTAATGAGATTGCAATTGAAATAAATAACATTACAATATAGAGTGCAGCAGTGATAATAATGTAACAGTGCAGGAGAAAAACAGTTTTTGAAAAAGTGTGCAGAAGAATGTTCAACCATCTTTATAGTGCAAACATAATGTTGCAAAAAAAGGAATTAATTTAAGTTCAATGTTGGCAGTGCCAAACATGTTGGCAGTTCTCAGGGCCACAGCATTACAGCCCCCCCACCCTACGACACAGTCAGGTGTTTTCTTCACGTAAACTTCCCTGGACCCACCTGGGCTGATGTTGGTCTCACCTGAGCGCTCAGAGTCCAGGTGGAGTTTCTGTTTGTGTCGGCAGGACAGAACCGGCTCTCCTCTCTGCTGCTCGTGTGAAGCATGGAGAAAAAATCTAATCTGCTTTTTGGTTTAATCTGAATAATCTAGGACAAACGACCAGATGATCTCTGTTGTAGTGGCAGCATCACAGCATGAACGTTGCTCAGAGCTGCGTTCACTGTTTCCACCTGGACTCATAAGAGCCCAATTCTAGACTTAAATCACTGAAATCGTTTGTGTTTTCTTCTCCTCTCTGAGCTGGAAAAGTTTTAATAACGTCTGGAAACCATTTTCTATTAGAAATAGGGAAGATGTTTAAATTTAAGGGATAAATTACAACACAATGAACGAGACAAAAGTGTTAAACTGGTGAATGAACTGAAGGGGACGTGCTTTTATTGTGATATTCTCAGCAGGAAGTGGCATAATGCAGCAGCTAGCTTAACAGTGTTCATTTTATTTCCTGAAGGATACAAATGTGTTTATTATGGTTATGAAGCTCCGGCTAACATGAACGTGTTGCTATGAGCCATTAACATCCCATAATAACCCACCAGCACCACAGGCTCATAGCAGCTCATCCTTTCACAGTAAAACCTGCAGCAGCTGAAGCCTCTTCCTCACTCTCTGCCTTCATCAGATAGAAACCAGAACCAGGACTCGAGTCTCCGACCACGAGTCCAAGTCAAGAATCAGGTCTTTTATTTTTGCACCCAAGTGTGTCTGAGCTTATGGACCTAAAACCGGCTGGAGATGAACCGATCCAGAGGGAGGACCCAACATTTATTAGATGTTTTAGTGACGGGGTGACTTTGCTGCGACCCGGCTCCCTGGCTGTGGGAAACCAAACCGGTTCCTCACAAAGAACCAGAACCGGTCCCGGTTTAGATCCAGAACTCCTGGGAGGCCCAGCCTATCCTGGAGATCTGAGTGGTCTGGGTTTTTACCCCCAAATAAAACGGCTCTAAACTGAATAGAATTCTGCTTTAGATTAAAATAAATGAAAAAAGGAAGCAGAGCTGTTGCCTTGCAGCAAGCGGGTCCTGATCGTCCTGATCGGATCTAGACGTTCCTCCCGTGCATGCGTTGGTCCTCTCCAGGCGCTCCGGCTTCTTCCCACAGTCCGACAAACAGCAGGTGTCTCTTTAAATGGCCGCCAGGTGTCTCTGTGATGGACTGGAGACCCGTCCAGGCTGGACCAGCTGCCCCCTGCGACCCTGCAGCTGTTGGGCTGTAAACGGATAGACTGGATGGAGGCTGGAAAGAGCCAAGAGGACCACTTGGTCTAAAATGTTCTGGACTTTAAATCAATCAAATCATATCAGGAAACAACAAATAAAGCTCAACAGTTTGTAGATGTGATGATTTCAGGACTTTGGCACAGAGCCGTGTATGTTTTCCACATTCGGACCCGACTATGGCTCTTCTTTCATGGTTTGAGTGCCCAGTTAATTGGGTCAGCATCGTTAGGAGGACCAAACAGAACCGCGACGCCTCCGAGGTCCAAAGAGGACGGCCGGTTAAGGCTCGGCGAGTCCGACACGGACCACGGTTCAGGAGGTTGACCCTGCAGCCGATGGACGGTCGTCGGTTAAAACCAGTGACGCCTGTCAAGCGGCCATCAGTTGGAGAGAGGCAGAACTTCTGATGTCGGGTTTCTTACCAGCTCCAGAACCAACCGGGTGAAGAATGGAAGCAGCAGTGCCGGGTTTCTGCTCTGCTGTAAATGTTTAAATCCTGCGGTCAGCTGCACCAGCACACCGGCCGTCTTTGTTCTGATGTCGCTGCTTCTGGACCGCAGGAACATGTTTCCATGTGAAAAATGACCTGAATTCTGATGATCAATGTTTCCCCCCCGAGGGCAGAAAGAGAAGCCTCAAACGGGTCAGGCAGAACAAGGTCAGAACCCGGGGAGGTGAGTAACAATAAAACCCACCGATCCATTTTCTGACTGCTCAGAAACAGGGACAGCAGAGGGAGGCGTGTCCAGGTCCTGAATGAAGACGGGTCGGCGTGGAGCAGAGACGAGGAAACGCTGGAGGACCCATCAGGAGGAGGAGGAGGGTTTGCTCTCCTCTGGTGCCTCCAGACAGACTGCTGCCTCCTGATGTTGAACTTTCAGACCGACCGCTGCGGCGCTGCTCCCCCCAACCCTTGCATTACATGCGCTGCTGCACATCAGCTCCCAGCTGCAGGCCTCAGACTCATGCATCCTCTCCTCTGCAGCTGCCCGGTCAGCTCAGACCCGGGGAGGGGTCTGGAAGCGGGTCATGGAGCTCTGGGACAGAAGCAGGAGACACTGAAGCTTTCACTTGGATTGTTTCTGCATCTGCAGGAGAAGAAGTATGGGTAATTACCCATCAGCCACCAGAACAACCTGCTGCGGTTTTACATCAAAGCTTTGAGCTCAGCGCTGAAATTAGCTTTGAAGCCACAGTTTCCAAGAGAGAAACACGGATAAAAGACGCGTTTCCTTAGAAAACTTTGAACCAAGTGTCTGGAGGACTTTACTGACTTTATAAAGAGCCTTGAGGAGACGGGATGAGAATTGGTGCTTTATAGATGAAATTTAAACGGGCTGCACAGTGGTGCAGTGGGTAGCACTGTTGCCTTGCAGCAAGAAGGTCCTGGGTTCGAGTACACCCCTGGGTCTTTCTGCATGGAGTCTGCATGTTCTCCCTGTACATGCGTGGGTTCTCTCCGGGTACTCCGGCTTCCTCCCACAGTCCAAAAACATGACTGTTAGGTTAATTGGCTTCTTCAAATTGTCCTTAGGTGTGAATGGTTGTTTGTCCTGTCTGTCTTTGTGTTGCCCTGCAACAGACTGGCGACCTGTCCAGGTGAACCCCGCCTCTCGCCCGGTGAACGCTGGAGATTGGCACCAGCAACCCCCGCGACCCCATGAGGGATTAAGCGGGTCAGAAAATGGATGGATGGATGAAATTTAGCTTCTGAAGGAGACGTTTCTGATCTCTGGATTTCATCAGTAATTTAATTTAAACCGACTCGTTTTTATGAAATAAAGCAGCTAATAACTGTGACCCAGTAATAATCACTATTTCTGGTTTTATTTATGTTATTTGAGACAAGATTGTTGAGTTTTGGATTCTGTGCAAAATGTAACCAAATCTTTTACATCTTTGTTACAATTTATGAATATTATTAGACAGAATTTCTTTTTTGTTTCTTATTCAATTAGTAGGATTCTCTTTACATTAGGCTGACATTTTTTCTTTTATCTTTCTTTTATTCATATTATTTTATTTCTTTATATAGTTTTTTCGTTTTAGCAAAGTGAATTTGTGATTTTTGGCTATTCTTTTTTAAATTTAGTTTATTTTCCAACTCTAGCAACTTTTTTATCTTTATTTATTTGAATTTATTTGGTCTGATTTTTAGAACACATTAAATCTTGTTTTGAGCGTTTATTTTTAGACCAATCTTTTATAATTGATATTTTTCATGTTTAATTAATGCATTTTAATAACTTTTATGTTTTCTGACCATGTGATAATTGCTGCTCTTTACTTTTAGCCGTTCGGTCCATTTGTGCCGTCAGCTCCAGGGTCTCTCGGACCTTCTCATGTTGTGCAGCTTTCAGCCCTTCGTCCTGCAGACCCTGCAGCAGCCAGGACCGGGTCAGCTCCTGGTCCCACCCGGACCTGGACGGGTTGTCCCTGTGGCGAAGACGAGCAGCTCTCAGGGGCCTAACGTCTCACATGTCCTCTCAGAGAACAGTTGCTGCGATGATCTCATCCCCAAAGAAACACAAACAGTGTGATCTGCAGAGAGACAGGTGGCTGCACGTCTGGTACCGCCACCAGGGACCGGTTGGTCCTGCTCACACCCCCGCAGACGGACCCACCAGAGTCAACATGTCGCCCTGCATGTGTGACTCTGTCCAGCGGGGACAGCCTGTCCGTGCCACGTCCCCACAGGGGACACCAACTGCTGCTGGCCGTGTGTCATCCAGAACCTCAGCGTCCCGCTCGGGTCTCGCTGCAGGTTCTGAGTCAGTGAGGTTCTGCTGGGTCCAGTGGGACCGCTCTGGTTCATGTCCTGTTGGACTTTGGTCAGACACAGACATGGAGCTGTGACCTGAAACACAAAAGTATTCACACCCCTCAAACCTTTACGCATTGTGTTCAACACATCTGGACCCGTTTCTTTCTTCTTCTCTTTAGGTTTAATTAATAAAAATGTACATTTTTCTCCTTCTGCCTGTTTCATCTTCAGCTTTTGGAAATCGACAAAATGTATCTGAGAAAAAGCATATCGATAAAATATCAACAAATTCAAAACATTTATTTTAAGTGCAGCCCTGGCCATTTTAAGCTGTTGCCTAGCAACCTATTTTTAGATGGAGACACAAACACTGAATTCAAACTCAACCCTTTATTCAACCAATTATTCACCAAAACTGCAAGTTTTTAAAAAAGAATAAAAGATAAAAAAAAAATAATATAAAAAAAGGAACGCGTGCTCTCTGAACTCTCTGAAGGGGGCGGAGCTTGGTTCCTGGGTCTGATTGTGATTGGCTGGGAGGATGAAATGATGTAATACTAACCAACATGATAGGTTAGAATGTAAAAGGAAGGAAAACTGTTATTCTGTTGAACTTTTTATCGATCCTTTTTTTTCTATCATTGATATACGCCTATAGATCGATGTTTATTGTTATTGAATTATCGTCCATCCCTATGTCTGACAAGAAAAAATAATAAAGATAGAATAAAGATCAGGACTTGTGGACCTGTTGTCAGTGTTGATCACCTGAGTGAAGTTGGCCCCCCCACCTTCTTCAAATCAGACAAAATTGGTGTCAAACGTTTGTGCAGCAAAAATTTTCGTTGGTGCTCCTATCATTCTAAAGATATAAAGAAAAATGTTCTCCAGGGGTCATCAGAGGTCAACCACTCCCGTGTCCCCGCCAATTCATGAAACATGTCATCTCGAGGCACTTTACAAAGTCAAATTCAATCAGATTATACAGATTGGTCAAAAATGTTCCTATATAAGGGAACCAGTTGATTGCTTCAAAGTCCCAACAAGCAGCATTCACTCCTGGAGAAGCGTAGAGCTACAGGGAGAGTCGTCTGCATTGTCCATGGCTTTGCAGCAATCCCTCATACTGAGCAACCATGAAGCGACAGTGGGAAGAAAAACTCCCCATTAACCCCCCCATTAACAGGGAAATATGATCCCTCTTGTTGATTTTCATCAGAACTCTTGCTGCAGCATTTTGGATCAGCTGAAGACTTTGAACTGCATTTTGTGGACTTCCTGATAGTAAAGAATTACAATAGTCCAGCCTTGAAGTAACATGCTAGGTATTTTAAATATTTTATATTTAAAATATATATTTTAAAATGTTAAATTTTTGTATAGCAAACATTTTCATTTGTACTGCTATCAATTTAATGATATGAATAATAGTTTGTAGAGGTCATCAAAGGTCAGTGAACATCTGTTCATGCTGAAACTGTGAATTTCATATAAATTATAAGTTGCTAACCTATGAATATGAATAATTTAATTTTAACCTGGAAAAAAATGATAGCATCACCAACGAAAATGTTTGCTGCACAAACGTTTGACACCAATTTTGTCTGATTTGAAGAAGGTGGGGGGCCCAACTTCACTCAGGTGTGCTGATCCGGTTCTGATCCTGTTCTGATCCTGTTCTGATCCGGTTCTGACGCGTTGTTCTGCTCCTAACAGGGCCAGGGAGCGCTTACCGCCTCAGCCATGGAGGGCGACTGCCTCAGCTGTATGAAATACCTCATGTTCATCTTCAACTTCTTCATCTTTGTAAGTTCACCGCTTCTTTCTTACGGTCCAGAGAAGGTTCTGTTCGCATGATTCCCAGAACATTGTTCTAATATTGTTTAAATTGATCCAGAGCAGCACAAACACTCCTGGTCCAGCCATGGTTTACAGAACCTCCTGCCTCCCTGGTAAAGATGTGTGAAAACACCTCGTAATGCAGACAATAATCTCTGGGAGGCACAGTGTGGGCGCTATCTGGGCCCGGCCCACCGGGAGGAGAACCCAGGAAGACCCAGAACTCTCTGCAGGGACTATATGTCCCGTCTGGCCTGGGAACGCCTTGAGATCCCCCAGAATGAGCAGGAGGATGTCGCTGAGGAGAGAGAGGGATGTCTGGGGTTCCCTGCTGGACCTGTTGACCTGATCTCAGATAAAGAGAACGTGATGGATTTCCTGTTTGAGTTTTAAATCCTTTGGCGCAACGTATTCTGTCATCTCTCACAGTTAGAGACCTTTCCTTTGGGCTTTAGCCCCAACAAGGTGACCCCCAAAAAGATTTATGACCTCACTAGCAGACAGTAGATGATCAGATGAAAGATGAGGCGTCTCTTAGATCTTTACTAGAAGTCTTCCTGTTTTTAAAGTTCTGGTGGGCGACAGTGAGAAGCTTCATTCTTGAGGCTCACAGTTGAGTAACCTGGAGTTTTGAAGGAGACCCGACCTCCTAGGAGCCTTCCAGGTCTGATGGAAACCAACGACCTGCCCTCCACTGAGTCATTAGAGTCTATTGGTATAAACCTGTTATACTCAGATAACTATGCACAGGCAGACTGATAGAGATGTTTTTTAGAGGTTCTGACCCAAAGAGAACTCACGTTCTGTCTGAATTTAAAAGCAAGAAAGTTAAAGTCATCCAGATTTTTAGGTCTTCAGGACAGGCCTGTAGTCTGTCTGACTGGTTGGATTCATCAGGATTTATGGATAAATATAGCTGAGTGTCATCAGCGTAACAAGAGAACTGGCACAAGCACGGAGCCCTGCGGTACTCCGCATTTAAACCAGCCTGATGCTTTCCCCTTAATCCCTACAGTATGCTCAAGTCTTTCTAGGAGTATCTTGTGATCAACTGTATCAAATCACCAGAGCTCCTGGCTTTGGTACCAGCTTCAGGGTTCTGATGCATTTCTACCAACCGCGGTTCCTCGTCTGAACTCCCACGTCATCCATAATCATCTCCATCTGCAGCTCGGCGGCTCCTTCCTGCTGGGTGTTGCCGTTTGGGTGTTGGTCGACCCAATGGGCTTCAGGGAGATCGTGGCGGTCAACCCCCTGCTGTTCACCGGGGTCTATGTTGTCCTGGCCATGGGGGGCATGCTGT
The DNA here is from genome assembly GCA_037039145.1 of Fundulus diaphanus. Taxonomy (NCBI): domain Eukaryota; kingdom Metazoa; phylum Chordata; class Actinopteri; order Cyprinodontiformes; family Fundulidae; genus Fundulus; species Fundulus diaphanus. The sequence goes on from CM073122.1 coordinate 1,656,644, forward strand.
TCCTGCTGGGCTTCCTGGGCTGCTGCGGAGCCATCCGCGAGAACAAGTGTCTGCTGCTGTTGGTGAGTCGCTCACCCGTACGAACACAGGCTAGAAAAGTAGAAAGTCCTCCAGCCAGGTCGCCTTTCCTGCAGTCTAGATCATTGTTCCTGACCGTCTTCACAGGAAAGGCCGTTAGAACAATGCAGAAATAAAAATGCATGCCCGCGAAGGAGGTTTAGTTCCTGAGCTCGGAGCAGAAAGACGATTATTTTAGGGATGGGATTAACGTGTCTGTCTCGTTTTGCCTCAGTTCTTCATGCTCATCCTCTTCATCTTCCTGGCGGAGCTGGCAGCTGCCATCCTGGCCTTCCTCTTCAGGGAGCAAGTGAGTTCTGTTTCTGGATCACATTTTAAAACAGGGTCTGAAAAAGCTGAAACATCCTTCAGGACTCAGATTAGAACCCTCCAGGTGTTGTTACACCTGTATTTGGTGTCAGAGCAAAGACCAACAGATTGGATTTAGTCATTTTGATTCCGAACTGGACTTGGATCTGGTTCAGGGTCCGTTTCAGCTAATTCTTCCCTCAGACTGGGTTTGGACCCAGTCTGAGGGAACTTGACTTTGTTTTGCTTTCATACCTGCTTCTGAACCCGGATTTGTTCTTGATTCAGATGGTTTTAATTTTGATTCACTAGATTTTAGACCTGGTAGGGATCAGTTTGCTCCTGGTTTTAATGTTGGTTAGGATTAGGTTAGAGATGAAAGGTGGACATGTTTCATAACTGGATTTGGTCTCAGTTTCTGACTGGGTCAGGATCATTTTAGACCGGTTCTAGGCTTTTTTTTCAGACTGATGGAGACTGTGGTTCCTGACTGGGTTTGGACTTGGATTCAGACTCATTTTCTCTTATTCTGCGGCTGTGTCTTGGTTATCAGTCAAACTAATCCGGTTCTTTTCTGACCCGCTCTGTCTGTGTTTGGCTCCAGTTAACCAGAGAATACTTCAGCAGGGAGCTGAAACGCCACTATCAAGGCCGCAACAACACCGACGTCTTCACGTCCACCTGGAACGTCATCATGACCTCGGTGAGCCGCCTGTCCAGTAGCGCCCGTCCCACCTGACCGCCGCCGCTCATCGCCGTCTTTCTCCTCCCTAACAGTTCGACTGCTGCGGCGTCAGCGGCCACGAGGATTTCGAGGAGAGCCTCTTCAGGCTCCTCAATCCCAGCAAGATGGTTCCTGAGGCCTGCTGCCAGGCGAACGGGTACCTGGGCGACGTCGGCGTGGAGCAGTGCGTCGGCGGCAGCGTGGCGTTCCGACACAACAAGGTTTGAGGGCAAAACGAAGGAGAGCGGATTTAAGAGAAGGTGGGAACTCTTTAATGCTGTCTGTGTTGGACCTGCAGGGCTGCTACTCGGCGATGGTTGAATACTTTGAGACGTACATCTACTCCGCAGGAGCTCTGGCCATTGTGGTGCTTACAGTTGAGGTATGCGCCGCTTTCTCACTGCTTTCCTTCTGTCTAAGGTCTGGACACAGACAGGCGTTTAAAAACAGGCAGCTGGAGGTTTATAATGGGGCCGATATGGCTTCTGCTCAGGGCAGCATGGCCTGAGGGGGCGGCACGGTGCTCAGGTGTACCATAAACAGGCTTTCTGTTGATTTGACGTCCGTCAAGTCAGCGGGAAATGACCCTCCTTTTAAATTCAGATGCCTTTCTCGTTTCTTCTTGGCTGAATGAAAATAAATCAATTAATTTCAAATATAAATGGCAGTGTTATTAGACTATATATTCTGTAAGAAGCCATTGCAGGGTTCTTTATTTATTCACATTGTTACGTTTTTTGTTTGAGAAAAGGAATATTGTTGCTGCCAGGCCTCCTACAGTCTGGAGAATAATGTGATTTTCAGCGTTTATTTGCAGAGAGGAGCCGCTTACAGCGCCCCCTGCTGCCTCTGTGTGCTGGAACAGTGGGGCTGTCACGCAGGTAGAGAGGCTGGTTTCAGATAAAAGTTGTTTACATGGATGTCGGCTCTATTCTGATACATCTAGATACCTTCTATGAGGACATCTGTGTTTCTATAGTAGAGGAGCAACGTTAGCCAGAGCCTCGACCCGGGCGACTGGAACCGGAGAGATGTCTGAACCTGCTGCTGTTTCCTGGTTCTGCTGCAGGAAGTCTTTAAGATTAATACATTCTTTATTGTCACAGCGTGTTACTGTGGTGAAATGTGTTTTTGGCCACTCTGACTAAGACTACATATAACAGACAAACTGGCAATGAACAAGGGTTACAGTGTTTTTTCCCCCTCTTTCACTTTATAGTGTGCAAAATTTTTATATATATGTAAAGATTCAAAAGTTTGAATCACAGTCTGAGGGCTTTGGTATCAGTGGTAGAGCCATGTTACATGAACCTGTTGCCCTTCATAAGTCACAAATAACAGATAATGGGGTGATAAGGTGCTTTTGGGCAAAGATGTGAAGCTTTGTTAACAGAAAAGTGCATTTGGAGATAATAGTGTGCAAATAGGCAATAACACTGAAGTGACTGTAACGTATGATGGGCTTAAACACATTAGATGGATTGTAGCATATGACTGTAACGTGATGAACATGTGATGGTCTGTCGCCCTCTGCTGAGAAACAGCGGCAGTAACATCAGAGTGATTATAACGTATGATGGTTAGTAACAGTGGGCTGATTTTAAAGCGTTGGACTGCAGTCTCCATCAGGGGGCGATTGCCCTCACAGCTCTGGGGAAGAAGCTGTTTCTGAGTTTATTAGTTCTGGCTCTGAGGTTCTGAAGCGTTTACCTGATGGGAGAGGAGCAAACAGCACATTGCCTGGGTGAGGGGGGGGGGGGAATCAGAGGAGATGCATCTGGAGGCATCCCACAATCCCCTGCTCTGTCCTCTGTGCTAGGTCCTTCCTCTCCTGGACGGTGCAGCTCCTGTACCTCACAGTGATGCTGAGACATAAACGCTTTCTATTGTAGCTCTGTAGAAGTTCTTTAGCAGCTTAGTGGGAAGTCCAGACCATTCCAGCTTCCTGAGGAAGAAGAGCCTTTGTTGGGCCTTCTTCACCAGGTGGGAGGTGTTCACAGTCCAGGAGGTCAGAGGAGATGATTAATGTCCAGGAGCCTGATGCTGTCCACGCCTCCACCACCTCCCCCTGTAGAGAGGAGGTGTTCAGTCCTCCTGGACCTCCTGTAGTCTATCATCACCTCCTTGGTCTGACTAGTGTTCAGGATCAGGTTGTTCCTGGAGCTTCACTGTGTCAGATTGCTGACCTCCTCCCTGTAGTGGGACTCATCATTGGTGGAGATCAGACCCACTACAGTGGTGTCATCCACAAACGTCTCCACTGTGTCTGTGGGGGGGACAGCAGAACAGTCCTGGGTGAGAAGAAGAGAGCTGGGCTGAGGACACAGCCCTGTGGTGTTCCTGAGGATCAGTGGAGCAGATGTTCCCCATCCTCACCACCTGGGTCTGTTGGTGAGGAGGTCACTGATCCAGGAGCAGAGAGGTGTGGAGAATCCATGCTGTGGAGCTTTTTTAAAGCTGTGATCTGAACATGCAGGCTGTTAGAGCTCCGTTTCACCCTGAATCTGCTCTCCTTTCTCACTCCATGTTCCTTGTTCTCCCTGCAGCTCTTTGCCATGGTGTTTGCCATGTGTTTATTCAGAGGCATCCAGTAACCTCCTCCTCCTCTCCATCCTCCTCTTCATCCTCCTCCTCCTCCTCAGCAGCGGCAGTCAGGAGGAGAGCAGACTGTGCAGTTTGAGGTGATTTGTACACTCTTGGTTTCTGTGTCGTAGCGTTTTTGTGATGAGCATCGTTCTGGATGTAGGAGCTCCTGCGTTGGTCCTGATGGAGCAGAAACTGCCTCAGTTCAGGGAAACAACCATGATGTAAAGATTTCTGTCTTTGATCAGCACCAGAACCAGGCCGGGTCCGCTCATCGGTTCTGATGTAAAGCGTGATTTTACTTCAGGAATGTCAGCGAAGGTCTGGACCGGTCCATGCAGGAATGTTTCCCCCTTTTTACCTGAAAGTTACGTTAAAATGAGTCCGATTCAGTTCATCCGGCTGTGGATCACATGATATCAGCTCATAGTTTTAGGTCTTGCATCTCTGTTTTTTAACATTTTTAGGATTTTTAATAAAAAAAGCCAACAGGGACATGGCTCCCAACTCCTGTGACTCTGTCCAGCCTTTATGTCGAATTATTTCTGACAGTTTGTAAATAAATGTGTAACGTGTTGTTGTGAGTAAACAAGTATTTAACGTTATTTTCTGTAAAAAATTAATCCAACGACGTTGTTTTCAGCAGCTGCTGTTTACTCTGTGATCAGTTTGGTTTCTTCTGTAAAGTTTCACTGATGTTCAATAAATTCATATTCTTTGTGCTTTTATGGGACATTTTCTTTACTTTATTTATTATTTCTGTTTATTTCTTTTAAATAAATCACAGTTAACGCTTGAAACCCACAGCACCAAACCACCACCTCTCTGCATTAGACAGGCAGAACCTTCAGCTAAGAGTCAAACTAAAGGCTGGATCAGAACCATCTGGGTTTCCTGTAGATCTCACAGGTTAAACAGAACCAATCAGAGGTGGGCGTGTCTCTCTGCACTCTGGGCTCTGATTGGACAGAAAACAGGAAGTCCTTTAGCAGTGGGAGCCACTGGTTGGATGGTTGTGAATATTTCTCTGGCTCAGAACCATCATCACATTCTGAGCTGAACATTATTTGAGAAAATCTGAAAAAATCTGCAAAGTTAAACTGTGATTGTGGGGAAAAAAAACTGGAAATGGATGAAAATGAAAACTGGTAAAGTCCAACTTTCTGTGACCCGTTTAAGCTTTTAATGATTGTTCTGATTCAAAGGACGGCAGAGATGTGGAGGTCCAAGCTAGAATGGACCAAACTCTCTTGTTTACCATTGTTTGGGATTTTCAGTTTTTTTTTCAGATGTTTTGGGGATTATGGAACAAATGTAACCATAGCAACAGATTGAAACATATATTGTGTTGTAATGTGTTTTTGTTTTTTTGTTGTTAAAAATAAAGAAACACATTGAACAAGATAAAGACACCGTCTCATGCATGGATTAAAATCTCCTGACGCTGGTTTTTCATCCTCAGCTCCACCATCACTACACCTAAAACCTTTTCTGCAGGATGCTGTCGACACCAGCATCCTGCAGAAAATCTATATTTAATTTAAAATCTATATTTTCTGCAGGATGCTGTCATCACCAGCATCCTACTCACCTAATTAGCATCCCAGCTTCACATCCTCATCTGTGGGGCTTAATGTCGGGTTTTTAACACATTTCTGCACAACTGAACAAATCTGCAAAAACATTGTTTTGGTTGAGAAAACTTTAGGTTACAGCCTGATGACAAAAGTGGAGTATTTTAGCAGCGGTGGCAGGGTCACATAACCGGTCAAGATGTCAGGGAACTTAAAGCTGCTAATGCTTGATGTTCACTTTCATGCACAGATAATTAACTGCAGATTCCTCCCAACACAAAACCATTTATTAGATTCTTTTGATTTTATTCCCTTATTTATTGTTGTTACTGATATTTCTTGGTTTTCCTGCAGGCCTCAGCTACTGGTTAGTTACGTTTCTGCCTAAATCTGAGTTTCATCATTAGTGAACTTACAGCCAGGGGAGGAAAGTAACTAGTTACATTTGCTCACATTACTGTAATTAAGTACATTTTTTGTGTACTTTGTACTTTTTTTAAGTAGTTTACAAAAGCTGAATTTGTACTTGTACTTGAGTATGATTTAAGCATTTTACCCAGCTACATTTGCAATCACATCTGTTGCTGAGTTTAAAAAGGTAAAACCCTGGAAGCAGCAGCAGAGGTCCATCAGCTGGGTTTGAGGTCAGTTATCAGATCTCAGCATTGAGGCGCATCAGTGGGATGTCAGCTGGCAAAAACACAACCACAGCTGAATTTACCCACCAAGAAGACGAAGAAACTATACTGAGGAATATATTCAAGATGTAGCTAAAAAAGGGAGTTCAGTTCACATCTGTTTAGCCAGGTGAGTACAGTAGGAGGGATCCATTAAAATTACACATAATATCTCCAAAATATTCATAATATCAGATGTTGACATGTTTTATTTTTCTGTAGGATTTCATTTATAAAGGTTCTCCTTTAATTAAAAACAGTTTGCTTATAACATTTTAATGAGGTACTTTTTACTTTTACTTGAGTAACATTTTACTCTGGTAACTTTACTTGTATTTAAGTAAAATTTTATCAAAGTATCTGTTTACTTGAGTACATTATTTTGATACTCTTTGCACCTCTGCTTGCAGCCAGTAGGTGGCGCTGAAGCCAGGAACACAGCAGAGTCTGGTGAAGTGGCTTTATTCTCCTTTAACTCACAGCTGATCAGATTTACGGTAAAACCGGATATAAAAATCAAACATCACCGATTTTCCCAGACTGGAGGTTTATTTTCCTGGTTTCTGGTTCTGGTTAAAGACGCAGGAACTATATCGGACAAAAGGAAATTAAGGAATATTTTCTGGAAAATGTGCTGCTGTGAGAACAAACTAAAGCTTGACTGATTGGTTCTGGACAGCTGCTGTTTCTCCTTAATTTTAATGTGAATTCTGTTTTTATGCTAAATTTTCTAGTTTTATTGAGCCTGAGTCAGAAACAAAGAAGATTCATGAACCCTGGAGCCTGCTCAGACACAACATGTGTTAGATTACAACATTCAGGTCTGGAAACATCTCCAGCAGACGAGGAGAACCTGAGAGAACCAGATCCGAGTCCAACACCATTCACGTCTTATTGGGAATCTCCTGTTTCCTGATTTTCTTTGGATTGTCATAAATACATTAAAACTGGATATTTTAAATCATGAGAAATATCTCTTTTAGTTTTAAAATTCAACCTTTGGCTCCACTTTTCTAATCCAGGGAAGAGGAAATCGGATCAAAACGTGACAAAGACCCGTGTGGTTATTAAAAACTGGTGAAGATGCTGATATACCCCCGCCCCCGTCCTTCTGCTGAGTCACAGCAGACAGAAACTGAAACCAAGCTCTGCTCCACCTGTTCTGACTTCCAGTAACCAGCCCTGCAGAGTTCTGGATGTCCATGTTGTGCTTTAGGCTTCCTGGCGTTCTGCGAACCGGGTCAGAAGCAGGTTGGTGTTCTGCTCAGACACCAGACATCCAGTCAGAACCTCCTCTGCCTCTTGGTGGACCTCTCCTGAAGACGCCTCGGGTTACAGCAGGTCTCCTCTCTGAGGGCTTGGAAACTGAGCCGACTGTGAAAAGCAAAAGTGGAAACGGTCTCTGCTGAACTCGGACTTCTGCGGGTTCCCAGGCTGGTGGTGAATATTTAAACCTGTCGGGTCGAACAGTCAACAAATGTGGTCGACAGCTGCGGAGCAGACCCTGTACCTTGGACTGGTTCTGTCACGCCTGGTTGGAGAAGGTAAGTGTCCCGGCCGGAGGAGTCCTGAGAGGTAACGCCTAACATCCTGGATGTCTTGCTGCTAGTTTCCTACGCCAGGCTGGAAGGTCCTGCTCAGCGTTGGGAGGAGGCAGGAAGCAGAAGCTGGAAATGTTGGTTCCAACCAGAATCCCTCTGAGCAGCTCAGACTGAAACTGGACCTCCTCTGCAGCCAGGACCCATTTCAGAGCTTAAACGTCCTGATAAAAGTAGGACTTCTCCAAGTCTTTGAGCAGAACCAGCACTGACAATCAGAGGAGATGCTGCTTCCATGCACTCTTCATGGACGTGAAGTCCACTTGCTTTGGGCTTGTAATGGTTCCTTAATTCTTTTCCTTAACGGAGTGATTATGCAAAGATCTTTAAACAACAAGAACTGGAAGCACAGATTTGAACTTTCTGTGGATGCCGGTCCTGCTGCTTATCCGGCACCTTTGAGCCGAGGTGAAGCCGCAGCTGTCCATGAGACGAGATGTTTGGAGGAGTCCAGGTGAGGTAGCAGCTGTTAAGCATGATGGTGGCAGCATCATGCTGTGGGGATGCTCCACTGCAAAGACAGGCAGTAATGAAGGACTCCCCCTCAAATCAACAGCGGGACGATTGAGACTTGGACCCAGTTGGGTGTTCTGACAGGACAATGATCCCACACACAGACCCAAACTGGTTCTGGATCAGATGAAGCATGGTAAGTTCTGGAATCTCATCCCAAAGCTCCAACCTCAGTCCTCTAGAAAATGTCAGGCTTGATTTAAAATCCGGGTCAGAACCAAGCAGACCTCTACCAGTTCTGCCACACAGAGTGTCCAGAATGATACCAGAACCTTGTTGGTGGCTGAGGTGCAGCCTGCGTCTACCTGAAGGTCCTTGGGTGGGGGGGGGGGGGGGGGGGGGGGGTATATTTGCACCTGAGTGGACCAGAGAAAATCCTCTAAATTCAAACCTGTGCTCCCAGTTCCTGTTTTTACCACCGTGGGTCTTATCACGGCTCAGAGATGCTTCAGTACATCAGGTTTGGACTTTTCTGCCTGAAGGGACACGGGCGTCCTGCTTTCCTGAAGTTCTGAGAGCAGCTGCAGTGATGAAGACTTTCCGTCAGCAGATATTTGACCCAACCTCAGCACAAACTGAAACAACACAGCCATGCGTGTGAACTGACACCTTTTATCGCCTGTCTGGTCTTGTAGTCTGAGGTTCGGGCAGCAGGACGGTTCTGATTGTTCACCCTGAGCTCTGTGTCTCCAGGCCTCGCTGTGAAAGTGTTCTGTCGGCCCGGTCAGGGCGCCTCCTTGCCCTGTCTGTACGACTACGAGGACCAGACGAACATCGAGCAGCTCACCATGCAGTGGATGAGTCCTCACGAACAGCTGCTGTGTCACTACATCAAGCACAGAAACTACCAGAACTGCAGCACCGGCTACACCATGAACTACCGACCCGGCAGCATCAACCTCACCATCCAGCAGGTCCAGAACAGAGACTTGGGTACTCATGTTTGTTCTTTGAGGAAACCCCACGAGTCCTCCGACTTCAGCATCGATCTGGCCCTGATGGCAGGTGGGTCTGGCAGCAGAACCGGCAGAACTTCTGCATATATGGTTCTGGTTTTATGTGTGATGTTATCACTGTAGCACAGCCAGCTCACAGAGGAAGCTAGAAAAGCAACCATTTATAGTTTATCTGAAACATAATAGGAATATTTGTGGCGTTTCGACCTGTTTTCTGCAGTCAGCTGTTGCTGAGTGGGTTCAGTATGCCTAACGGATGTTTCTGAGGATGTTGCCTTATTGTCAGCAACCACTGATCAAAGTTCCTCCAACTGGGAGTTTTGTGCTATGACCCGTCGTGGAGCTGCCAACATATCCGGATCCCACTGAGCATGTCCAATAACAGATATGATTCTATACACGGCTCCGCAGTGAAGTTGATAATATAGTGTTGTTGCTGTGTTGGAGTTTATTTTTGCAGTCACAAAATACTAATTTCCACAAATACACAAAAGCAATCAAAAAAGGTGACCTAAAAATGGCCAGAAGCAAAAGCCTAATAAAAAAATAAAAGGTGGTCTATGACAAAAACCAGAGGTTCGCACCGATTGTTTGCTTCACTGCACTCCCTCATTCTGAGCAAGCATGTGGCAACAGTGGGACAGAACCAGTCCTTTTTATTACAGGAAAACATCCAGTCCAATCAGAACCAGGGCCGATGTGGGGGACCGGTTCCCTCCATCAGCTGGGGTTTGAGAAAACACAGAAGCACCAGGCCAGGGGAGAGATAAAGCTGAGTAAGAACACGTTAGCAATATTAGCAAACGGTTAGCTGGCTAAACCTTAGCTAGTATTAGCTAGGGTTTAGCCACTATTAGCTAATGTGTGCCGGTATGTATCCATTAAAGTATACACTGACCATATCTAACATGCGAGTGGTAAGAAAAGCAAAAAAATACCTCTAAATATTTATGGTTTGAATTATGGATAAGATAAATTTTATTTAAAATTCATCGTGACTGAGAACCAAAAGTATGAACCGCTCAACAGAGCTACGCTTCTGTGTAGCTTCCTAGCGTAAACCTAGACTTATTCTTTTCCTCCTCTATTAATGATGCACGTAGTGTTCCAGCTGAGAGTCTTCTAGTGCTGAGAGCCCTTTTCTTAAATTGAATTAAACCAAAAAGGCTTGATTGTGTTACACAAGATTTTAATGACAGGCGATGGGTTGAGTAGTCGTCTTGCAATCAGAAGGTTGTGGGTTCAATTCCAGCTTCCCCTTGCCACATGTCGATGTGCCCCTGGGCAAGGCACTTAACCCCAAGTTGCCTAACGAGCTGCGTCTCGGTGTATAAATGTGTGCGCGTTAGTGAGAGCGACTGGGTGAATGTGGCTATAGTGTACAGCGCTTTGGGTGGTCAGCATGACTGGAAAAACGCGTTATAAGCTCAGTCCATTTACACTTTCCTTATTGTCGTATTGCTTTGCTTACAAGAGAGACAAATTTTGCAGTTTGGATATATACCCAGTTGTGGAGAAGCATTTATTTATTTATATATATATATATATATCTGCCATTATACTGTATATGCAGTCTCATATAAGACATAAGCCTGCCATATATTATGGCGGTCTCATGACCAGTCCATGTCTTCTGTCAAGCAAATAGCTAATAAGGTAATAAATCCCTACACATATCCATTATGAATTTGCATACTGAACTTTGTTTTTTTTTAAACTCAGATTAAGAGAAACAGTTTCTTTATTAGGAAAAAAAACGTACAGTTCAGATTTAACTTTTCAGACAGGCATTCTGAATCCACGACTGCATCTACTGAGCTCATGTTTAAGAAACAATTCATTAGAACAGCTGAAGCGCTTCGGACACAGATGCCACATGTGCAGAAAAGAATATAGCTTAAATTAATTTTGCGATCACATCAACAGATTAAATAATTTTTAATTTTTTTTTTTTACAAATTACCCTTGTAATGATGCAATATTTTATGGGCTAAGTCCCTGATGATGAGAATGTCTATCTTAGGGATGGGAATCGAAAACCGATTCCTGTTCAGAACCGGTTCCGTGTTTTCCAATTCCGTGGCACCGTTTTGCAGCTCGCTTAACGATTCTCTTTTCGATTCCGTCGTGCCGCGGATCTGAGCAGCACAACGGTAGCACGACGTTTTTTTACGCAACTTACGCACACGGCGTTCAGTAAGCACGTGTGCGTAAGTTGCGCATGACGTGACCAGACTTAAAGCAAAACAAAAAAAAGTGGCGCCCCATCGGGGGAAGCGGTCGAAAGTTTGGCTTCATTTTAAGGAAGAGAAAGATGGCAACAAGGCGCTTTGGAATCATTGCAAAATGGCAATTACATCCGCAGGAGGAAATACATCCGAAAGGCAGAAACACCTGCGCACACAACATGGCATACATTTTAAAGTATACTATGCAACCGGGGTTGATTTTCCAGCGAGGCTCCCCCCAGAGGGTGAAAGTAAAAGTCCACTGTCGTAAAGATGCTCAGCTGTTCTCCTGGTTTCTCCGTCAAGCCAGGCGCGGTTGTTTTGAGCTTAGCAGACAGGCGAACGCAACGAATCACCATCCTGCTGTTCAAGCAGAGCTACGAGGGGGCGCCCTCCCCTCCTCTCCGTCCCCGCCAGTGGAGTGAGGGGAGCGGGCGTCCCCGAAGCGAGCTCCGCCCGGCCCGGACGTCGGCTCGCGGGGGGGTTGGGGAGGGCGAGGGTCCCGGTCCGCGCAACGTGCTGGCCGTCTGTTTCCGTATGCCGCGCGGCCGCCGGGGCGTCTCGTCTTTCCTCTCTCCCCTCCGTTCCCCCCGACGCCCGGTGCCTCCCGAGCCGCGTCCGATCGTCGCGCAGTACAGTTTGAGAACACAGATCAGCACACAGGTGAGCGGTGAACTTTTAAACCCCGCGGTTCTGTCGCACAGTTTGAGATGTCTATAAGTACCACGACTGAAAAACTCGTACAGTGTATGCCCGGCTTAACACAGTGAAAGTATGAACATCCACAGAGAGAGAGAGAAACCCTACAATGTTACTTACAATCGCATCAGCAGAAACGCGAGGTCCGCGTCAGCCTTGCAGCCTTCTTTCTCTTTTAGCTCTCGCCATTCGGAAAAAGCTTGCCCGATGTTCACCCGTGTACGACTCCTCTTTCTATCCACAGCCCTTTTCCTCTTTCTTGTCTGCTCCGACATGGGCTTTTGCTGTTTTATCGCTGGTTCCGCCATGATAACTGCACAGATATCGCCACTGGGCTAGCACCGAACATGCCTTTCACTGGGGGCGTGTAGCAGTTCTCGCCGTAAAGCAAGACCGACTCTCGCGATGCACGAGATTCTGAGCCTGTGGGCGCGGGCCGAGGGCTCCTGCAGTTGCAAGTGCGGTATTTCCCCCACAGACCACCAGGGCGGCCGAGAAAACCTTTGTTCAACCTGAAATGACTCATTTAATCATCTAAATGGTATGGAACACATTAATTAACTGAAAAATGTTGCATAGTATGCCTTTAACGAATGCCGTCTTTTTGATTCTTACCGGACAGAAGCTAAAGTTACGACCAGCATGGAAGGCAGCTCTGGTGGTAAGTAGCTAGTTTTACATCACTGGCTGGTTCCTAGTAAATCATATACCATCTCTGGAAATAAACCAGTTTCCTACCTCTCTTTGGGGTTATTAAGGGAGTGTGCCTTTCTCGTTAATCCAGCCCTTCCTTGGTAGCATGTTTAATTAGAACTACTGGTAGCTGGAATTCTTACATGATTCTAGCTATTGCAATGCATGTAACGAAACATGCTACGAAGTTGCTCCGCAGTTCAGGGGCCGAGAGAAAGGTGACGCTCGTTTATTTAAATCAGGGGGAGATGAGTTTATTTCCCAAAATTGTACAGCAATGCTTTTTCATTAAACGGATGGCTTCTCTGTTAGAGGTTATCTAAAGAGAGATTAATAAGCATCTGTCACAACAAACTTACATTTTCTTGTATTCTAAACAACTCATCTACTGTATTTAAGTTTGTTCTTATATTCCTTTTTTTATTTAAACAAATATAAATGTTACTCTGGTTGCAGATTTGCTGTGGACATCTTGACCTTGTTAGTTTGTAAGGTCGTGTGATAGTTAAGTAAACATTGATGCTCATCATCAAACTGTTTGTTCTCCTTTTTTCCCCAAACTGGAATCGAAAAGGAATCGAATCGTTTCACAGAATCGATAAGGGAATCGGAATCGTGAAAATCTTTTCAATTCCCAACCCTAATCTAGCTCCACCTCTGGTTTGTACTAATTTACTAATGGACAGTGTTGAAACCTATGTACAATAAAACCAATGTAAATGGTGTTCCTCTTTTTTATTTGTCTTTATCCTAATTCTAGAAGTAGAAATAGTCAAATAAATAGCACTATTATTTTGTGAAACCCTAATCATACTATTATAACTAAGCAAAAGTCTAAACAAAAAATTGTTGTTTAGGCGGCATCTAGTGTTCTTATATTGCATATTATGTAAAATAAATTACACCTGCTATTTATACCTGAACTGCCTCAAATGGTCGACAATGAATGAAAGCAACAATAGCAACGAAACATTGATAAAAGTGACACACTCACCTTTTCTGTGGCTGTGGCTAAGAATCTGAATTTTTAATAGCCTTCAGTCTTTGTTTTTCCATCTTTCCAGCAGTCTTCAGAACTCCTGCCTGGCACAGAATATTTAGTTTTATAAAAGAGATTAGGTTTCTGTTGATAAAATGTATTATACTTCAGAATTAAATGATATTTTGAGATGCTAACGTTGGTTACTTACATTTCTCAAGTTCCACAAATCAAAACTCTCTCCTGCTTCTGTTCAGAACTGCACTCAGCAGCTTTCACATATTTTAGTGCAGATAATAGTTAATTTCTTAACTGGGACTAGTTTCGTAGCCTAGTATTAATAGTAATAACCGCAGTATCCCAGTATGAATGAACACTTAAATCTCGCGCTCCAAGCACGCACGCACATGCACGCACACGCAATAGAAAACAGCCAATCAGGAAGAGGGAAGGCGGAATTTAAAGCACAACCAATGAGAGTGGAGTTAAAGGGGGGTGTCTACCTTGTCAATCAAAGGCCAGACGCGTTAGTGATTGGCTGCGTGGAACGCCAGACCCCGCCCCCGCTGGCGCACAGCAGCGTTGAAATGACACCGTGGGAACGCCGAGCGCTTCACACGGAGGCGCTCCGGGTGAACCTGTGCATGTATGAACGTCTGGCGGAGCCGAACCGACACGCAGGAATACTCTGAATCAGTCATTTTTCAGGGGTGCTGAGCTAAGATTTAGGGGTGCTTGAGCACCCCTAAAAATGGCCTAAATACGCCACTGACCAGTAGCTTTTATTCACAGTAATGGAAGTTAGCAGGGAAAGACACTCGGCAAACTACTCAGAATCAGACATTTTAACAATCTCTGGGAGGAAATTAGAGCTGCAGTCCTTCAAAGAACATGAAAAAAGGATTAAAATATACAAGAAACAAAACTAGCAAACTTGTCCACCCCTGCTACCAAAGGGTCCAGGTCCACTTCCACCACGCCGCTGGCCTTGCAGATCAGTTTGTCTTTTGGCGTCTGCTACCCTCAGCCTGCTGTCCCAGCATGCAACAGCAAAAAGGATCATGTTAGCCTCCACCGACTCGTTAAAGTGGTCCGGCAGGGGAAGGACCTCAGGCACCACAGGACATGGAGAAGGTTCTGGGCCTTCCTGTGCAGGGACTCAACGTTCTTTACTCCCAGGTATTCTTGTAGAACGTCCACACGGCCTCCCATGGATGAAACCTGGCGTCACCTTGTTCCTCCTCAGATCCTCAACCAGTTTCTCTCTTTGCAACGTTGGGTTGCTGATGGTTCTGCTGACACCATGTGACGGTTGTCTACAGCAGCGCTGCTCGTCCAACCTTAGCAGGGCCATCGTACGGTCTGTGCAATAGTCTTAGGTGTAAAGAGTGAAGAGGAAGGGTGAGAAGACGGGTCCCTGTGTTGCTGACCACTCTGACATACAGGGATGCAAAGATCCCGAGGTCAGGGGTCAACCCCTGGCCTGCTGTGTCCAGGACTAAAGGCCTTCCGTACACGACCCCTAATTAAAACGAACAGAAAAACAACCTGCTGCTTTTTATCTTGCTGTGATTTATCTGCCCACCTTTATACACATATGATGTAACAAAGCATCTGATTTCTGCTGTTTTCCATCTAGAGTCCGTTACTTCAGCGCCAACAGGTGGAGGGAACCAGGCAGGTACGTTCCTGTTGAGCCACCCGACAACCTGACATTCATTTTATTACTTAACTGCATGAATATTCACTTCCACAGACAGAATGTGGAAGAAATCTGAGCTGCCTAAAACCTTTGAACAGAAGACAGGAAGCGTTCACGTAGCCGACGTCTGACATGTAACTCATGCCGTTGTCTTTTCAGGCCTCCCCTGGAGACGGGCTGTCCTCCTTGCTCTGACCTGGTCGCTGCTTTGGACGTAGGACAGAAAACTCAGTGCCTCAGCCATGTTGATCAGAAGAAAGCGAAGCAGCACGTTTCACAGAGCATTAAATAAAACCTACGGAAACTATGTTTGAGTGTTTGTTGACAGACTGACGGCTGGTCAATCCGCCTGCTTTAGAAATAGTTAAAAAATAAAAACCTTCCCATTACTGTCACAATAAGATGCAACAGAAGAGAAAAAAAAAGAACCAAAAATATGTTTGAAAGATGAAAAACCATAAAACAAGATTGTTAAAGGGACAGAAGAGGAAAAAATAGCTTTCATTTCTCTACACTTTCACGTTTTAATGCAAAAAGTTTCTTTTCAACTGAAGAACTGTTTCTCCTTGGCTGACGTCTCAGGTGGGTTCGGACCCTGGTACCGCTCCTTATAAAGCAGAACCAGCGTTTAAAACGTCAGAACAGGACCAGGACAGGTCCAGCCTGTCGTGTTCAGAACCTTTTTGATCCAAACATGTTCTGGATCACATCATCAGCAGCCGGACAGAAATGGATCAAGTTTGAGAAAAACAGCAGATTCTGCGTCTCCAGGCCTCATCAAGTTATATTTATCAAGGAAATCAGATTCTGGTGGTTTGATGAGAAAAAACAACTAAAAACTTAAAAATAAAAACAAATGCTGCAAAATAAACATACTACAGTTCTCCTGTTTTCTATAATTTTATTAGACTATTTTATTTTGTTAAACGGTAGATTTGTAACAGTTATTCTCCAGAATATAAAGTTTTTGTGAAATGCAGCATCCCTCTTTCAGCCAGCTGAGCAGTAGTGTGCAGCCACAGGTAAGCGAAGGGATTGCTGCATTAGCCTGTTTTCTTGTTTTTATTTCCACTCTCAGGTTCTCTGTGAGGTTCTGCTGGTGGTACGGGTTTGATCTGGACCCTCAGCGCAGTTAAAGGGTTTAACTTCTGTACACAGGTGTGCAGATAGAACCACAAACCAAAGGCGATTCAACTTTCTTGTGGCCTTTGCGGAATATAAATCTGACCACATGGTGGCGACGTTTCCAGCCCAGCAAACCAAAGATGGTGAAGGTGGTGATGATGATGATGTCTAATTGGCCTAATTAGTTACAAAGTACAGTTCAGTCACTGTAGAGGATCTAAAACTTACATCTTAGGTCTGGAAACCAGGAGATGACTTGATTCTGATACAAATATCAGAGTTTATAACCAATTTAAACCAAAATGTACAATAACAATAATGTTCTGGTGTTCCTGTGACGTCTTACTTCCATCCTGGGTGACAAATGAGAATGATTTAGGTTGATTTTTATGTCTTATAGCTCCTTTAATTATAGACAAAGAGCCTCCTGGCCTGAAGCTCTTCAGCCTCTTTACATGAAAATCTGACGAGTTCTGGAGGAAACAAGCTTCAAGTTTCCATGTGATCTACATTTCAAACAGGAGTGAGTGGACGGCCTCCAGAACCTCATCTAGACATTAACGGACGGGTCCCTCAGATGGTTCTGGGCTCATGAGGATCCCGTTGATCCCACATGGGCGTCGGTCTTCCTGCTCGACCCGTCGGCCTCCTCCCACAGGAAGAGGCTGATCGCTCTACCGTCGGAGAAAGGCCGTCTCCTGTGATGCTGCCTGGAAACATTCCTGGTTTTTATGCTTTCATTACAACATTCAGACTGAAGACATCTTTGTTTCAGCCTAAAGAAACTGGACTCTATTGTAAATGTTCAAGTTTCAACCGTCCAGCTGCTGATTTGAGGAGAAGTTAAAGAATCTGGACCTGGTCCGCTTTGCTGCGCCCCACAGCATGATGGCGCCACCACCGTGCTCCACAGTACTGTGGTACGGATAAAAGTCCTCCAGACAGCGCCGTCATGAGCACCCACCAGAACCTAACGGGGTTGGTTACTACAGAACCTTCAGAACCACTTGTTCACAGATGTATGTATATATCTGAGCCTGTAAGCAGAATTATGAGCTGATCTGAACCCAGAGCTGGACTCTGACATCAGGCTTTGAGCTGCTGCGGTTCTGGTACCAGTTTTCATGGACTAAAAATCAGTTCAAAGGCTGAATCCGATCTTATTCCAGAACCAGAACTTCATGTTTCAGTCTAAAACGGTGCCCCTGGAACGCCTCGTGAGGCTGGCGGTCCGACCGGAGCTGCACCTGAACGCAGCATCCGAAGCCAGACGGAGACGTTTGGAGCGGCGCCGGCTCTCGGCTTCAAACAGATCACAGGTCAGTTCTGCAGCATTTTTATTGGTCTTTTTGTTTGCTTTGGGAAACTCGCTGCCAATGAAAACAATAAATATGGACACAATGCAAAACATTTTCCTAATGAAGCATTTTACACAATGTACAACCTCCAGTTCCCGGCTCCGCCGCTCCGAGATCCTCTGTACACGTTTCCAAGCGGCCGGCGGAGCTCCGGGGAAGTCCCCGGGATGGGACGTGGAAGGAAACCAAATTAAATGCACTTCTCGCAGTTTTTCATGATAAAAACTAATGAACCACAGAGAGAAATGAAGGTTTGTGGCGATAGAGACAGAATAAAACGGATGTAAAAGAGTCTGCTACGACTGGTGCAGCGATGCCACGGCGGCTCCCTCAGTAGTCCGTGTCCGAGCCCTCGGCGTTGTCCACGTTGCGGGAGAGCATGTAGTTGTCCATGTCGATGGAGCGGCAGTTGTTGATGGCGTAGCGCAGCCGCTCGGCCATGACGGCCTGGCTGGAGTAGGGCGGCAGGCGCAGCTGGAAGAAGCAGGTCTGCGAGGTGGGGAGGCTGTCGTAGGGCTGCGGGGAGACAGAGACACGCCGCTTCAGACGTACGAACAACACGGAGCAGAGGCAGTCCGCCCACTCTCCTCTGGCCGGTTCTGACCGCTGAGTGGCCGGTTCTGACCGCTGAGTGGCCGGTTCTGACCGCTGAGTGGCCGGTTCTGACCGCTGAGTGGCCGGTCCAACACTCCAAATCAGACCAGAACCGGAGGATTTCAGCTTGATCGGCTGGTCAGACCGGGACGTTAACCCAGAGAGCAGAACCAGAGCAGAACACTCAGAGTCACGACACTTAAATTTTGGGTCGGTTCTGTTAGGGCTGGACGACGTAGAAAAAAAGCATATTGATAAAATAGAAATCATATCGATCAATATCAATAATTATCCTCAAATTCAAAACATATTTTAAGTGCAGCCCTGACCATTTTATGCTTAGCGACCGATTTTTAGATACAGAACAAACACTGAAATCAAACTAGGGCTGCAAAATTAATCACATTTGCAATATAATCGCAATTTAAAAAACACAATTTCCAAATCGCAGAGGTCTGCAATTATTGGCCACGTAACAATTAGTGAATCAGACGTCTTTTAGGTGTCAGTAATGTGTTTAAAGTGGGTTTACCTCCACATGGAAGGGAAGACAGCTGCAGCAGTGAGATAATCTCATTTTATAACTTGTTTTAGAGTTTATATATTTATACTGTTTTACCAGAAACTTTCAGGAATCTCACCACAGCATTAAGTTCTGGTCAATCAGTTTAACACATAGACTGGTTAGTTGGTGGCACTTTATGTTCAACAAGGATGGATGTCCAACTCAATTAAAAGCTGTTCTTTTGAATAATTATCTGATTAATAAAAACATTAAAAGTTCTTGTTTTAAATAGTCCTTGTTTACAAACATCTTTATCTAGAGGACATTTTTGTAGCTTGTGGTGAATCCAGAGAAAAGTCAGAATGAAATCGCAATTTTGGTTGAAATACATCGTAGACGGAACGCAATCATTTCTGCTCTGAGTTGAGACGCAGCGACTCTTTTAGCACCTGATCTGCACAGCGATGAAACAGATTGATATAAAAAAATAATCACAATTAGATTATTTTCCAAAATTGTTAAGGCCCAATTTAAACTCAACCCTTTATTCAACCAACTTTTTACCAAAACTACAAGTTAAAAAAAAGAAAAAAAAAGAACACGTGCTCTTTGAAATCTGAAGGGGGCGGAGCTTGGTTCCTGGGTCTGCGTTGTGATTGGTTGGGAGAATGTAATATTAACCGACTTTACTAGAATGTAAAATCAAGGAAAACTGTTCTACTGAACTTTTTATTGACCTTTTTTTTTCTATCGACTGATATACGTCTATCGATATAAATATACGTGGTTATTGAATTATGTTCCGTCCACTCACCCGGTCCACTTTCATGATCTGGAACCTCTGGGAGATGTCGGCCGTGTTGGCGGGAAGCCTGGAGCGTCCGGACACGAAGCGCATGAAGAGCACGCGCTCCTCGTTGGAGAACTCCTCCAGCGTCTGCCAGAACCACTGCACCAGCGCGTGCTGCTCGTCCACCTCCCGGTACCGGACCACCTTCTTCAGCACGTCGCAGCAGATTTCCGGCATCCCGCACACCATCTGCTCCAGCTGCTTGGCCGTGAGCAGCGACAGCAGCGGCACCGGCACGATCCACGACATGCCCTCCCGCACCGCCGCCACCTGGTGGAGAGGCGGAGCCGAGGCCCGGTTAGCAAACGTTGGCGGGCTTTGGATCGGAGGGGGTTCTGGGACCTTGCGGATCCGATTACCTGTCGGTCGATCTCGTGCAGCCGGTACTCGATGGCTCTCTCCACGTACTCCTTCCTGTTGGAGAAGGTGAGCGGGATGCTGTTGCCTCCGGGGATGATGGGAACCATCTTGCCGTCGGCGCTCTGCCCCACGAAGGAGTCCAGAGGAATCATCTGGGGAGACAGAACAACCGGGTTCTAGTGGGTTCCACTGAGGACAGAACCACAGCAGCGGCTCACTGCTTCAGAACCTCTGGGAGCTACAGGCGGATTCTGGTGTCTGTGGTCCATTTAAAACCCAAAGATGTTCCCATCTAACCTCTGGTTCTGATCCAGTCTGACTAGCTTTCAAGGTTCTGATCTGACACGACACTCCCGCATAGTTGTGACCCAATCGGACGGTGATTCCTGCTACCGACCACACCCTCGGTTCTGATCTGGTCAGACTGTTCTGCCTGGTTCTGATCTGAGCACTAATTGGATCAGTTACCGATCCAGAAATAGAGGAATTCTGACGGGCCCAGCTGAATCTGAAGCCTTCTCTGACCCAAACACTTCCTGAACAGAACCGCTGGTTCCTCTCCTGGAACCACAGGTTCACAAACGGACCGTAAAGGAGCCACGGTGGTCCCGAGAAGCCCGGGTACCAACGGACCACCAGGACCTTGTCCTTAGCCCCGCCTTTTCCACCCAGGAACCAGTACTGAGTTTGCAGGGAGGAGCAGAGCGTGCGCTGCGGGAACCGGACCGGAACCGGCGGACATCCCACCTCGTGGAAGCTCTCCTCGGTGATGCCGCTGTCTTCAATGTGAAGAATGCTCTTGAGCGTCTGGACGTAGAGCAGGTCCACCTCCTCCAGGTCCTCCAGCTGCAGCGGGATGCAGCACAGCTGCTTCCAGACCAGCGGCGCCAGGTGCAGGTCCAGCGGCTTCTTGGTGCGGATGGCCACGCCCATCAGGATGCCCAGGAACTTGAACTGGAGCATGTGCTCGTCCAGGCAGGCGGACGGGTTGAACAGGAACCTGCGGGGGTGGCAGAGGACCCGGAGGACCGGGGTCAGTTCAGCGACGGGGGGATTCTCCGGCACCGGCTGGGCGACCGGGCTCACCTGTCTCTGTTGTAGCCGACCTCGGCGCTGGCGTTGGGGGAAGGGATCAGCAGGTCCACCACGCCCGTCTCCAGCTCCTAGAAAACAGTCCCATGGTCAGTGTTCTGGAAACTCCTGGAGCGGCCCGGATCCCGGCTCAGAGCCGTGCGTACCTGGCACATCTCCGTGATGGTGTCGTCAAACACGCCCCCGGCGTCGTCCGCCCCCTCCCCCACCAGCTTGACCTTCCAGGCCCGGGACGGCAGCCGCAGGTCCGAGGCGTTCAGCTTCACCACCTGCCGGGCGATCTGCACGAAGATCGGCTTACATTTACGGCCGCTGGGGGAACAGAGAGGAAGGTTTATTAGTAAGATTTCAGCACAAAGACGACGCAAAGCGCTTCACATGATTAAAATATAAAAACACAATATAAACAGTTGGAATAAAATGTAGAAAAATTAAACAAAATAAAACAGGAAAATGGAAACTAGAAGCAAATAAAGATTTTTAAAACAGCTGGACTACAAACAAACTAATGATGTTTCAGTAAAACAGTTTAACTAGAACAGTCGAAGGCAATCCTGAACAAATGTGTTTTAATCTTGATTTAAAGGAACTCAGGCTTTCAGCACTTTTCCAGTTTTCTGGGAGTTTGTTCCAGATCAGTGGAGCATAGGAACTAAATGCTGCTTCTCCATGTCTGGTTCTGGTTCTGCAGAGCAGGCTGGAGCCAGAAGACCTGAGTGGTCTGGAGGGTTGATGCCCTGATAACAAGTCTGTGATGTATTTAGGTGCTAATTCAGGGATTTATAGACTAACAGAAGGATTTTAAAGTCTATTCTCTGAGATCCAGGGAGCCATGGAAGGACTTCAGAACCGGGTCCATGTTCTCTACGTTCTTAGTCTTAGTGAGGATTCAGAACCGGGTCCATGTTCTCTACGTTCTTAGTCTTAGTGAGGACTTCAGAACCGGGTCCATGTTCTCTACGTTCTTAGTCTTAGTGAGGACTTCAGAACCGGGTCCATGTTCTCTACGTTCTTAGTCTTAGTGAGGACTTCAGAACCGGGTCCATGTTCTCTACGTTCTTAGTCTTAGTGAGGACTTCAGAACCGGGTCCATGTTCTCTACGTTCTTAGTCTTAGTGGAAGGACTTCAGAACCGGGTCCATGTTCTCTACGTTCTTAGTCTCAGTGAGGACTTCAGAACCGGGTCCATGTTCTCTACGTTCTTAGTCTCAGTGAGGACTTCAGAACCGGGTCCATATTCTCTACGTTCTTAGTCTCAGTGAGGACTTCAGAACCGGGTCCATGTTCTCTACGTTCTTAGTCTTAGTGGAAGGACTTCAGAACCGGGTCCATGTTCTCTACGTTCTTAGTCTCAGTGAGGACTTCAGAACCGGGTCCATGTTCTCTACGTTCTTAGTCTCAGTGAGGACTTCAGAACCGGGTCCATATTCTCTACGTTCTTAGTCTCAGTGAGGACTTCAGAACCGGGTCCATGTTCTCTACGTTCTTAGTCTTAGTGAGGACTTCAGAACCGGGTCCATGTTCTCTACGTTCTTAGTCTTAGTGAGGACTTCAGAACCGGGTCCATGTTCTCTACGTTCTTAGTCTTAGTGAGGACTTCAGAACCGGGTCCATGTTCTCTACGTTCTTAGTCTCAGTGAGGACTTCAGAACCGGGTCCATGTTCTCTACGTTCTTAGTCTCAGTGAGGACTTCAGAACCGGGTCCATGTTCTCTACGTTCTTAGTCTTAGTGGAAGGACTTCAGAACCGGGTCCATGTTCTCTACGTTCTTAGTCTTAGTGAGGACTTCAGAACCGGGTCCATGTTCTCTACGTTCTTAGTCTTAGTGAGGACTTCAGAACCGGGTCCATGTTCTCTACGTTCTTAGTCTTAGTGAGGACTTCAGAACCGGGTCCATGTTCTCTACGTTCTTAGTCTTAGTGAGGACTTCAGAACCAGGTCCATGTTCTCTACGTTCTTAGTCTTAGTGAGGACTTCAGAACCGGGTCCATGTTCTCTACGTTCTTAGTCTTAGTGAGGACTTCAGAACCGGGTCCATGTTCTCTACGTTCTTAGTCTTAGTGGAAGGACTTCAGAACCGGGTCCATGTTCTCTACGTTCTTAGTCTCAGTGAGGACTTCAGAACCGGGTCCATGTTCTCTACGTTCTTAGTCTTAGTGGAAGGACTTCAGAACCGGGTCCATGTTCTCTACGTTCTTAGTCTTAGTGAGGACTTCAGAACCGGGTCCATGTTCTCTACGTTCTTAGTCTTAGTGAGGACTTCAGAACCGGGTCCATGTTCTCTACGTTCTTAGTCTTAGTGAGGACTTCAGAACCAGGTCCATGTTCTCTACGTTCTTAGTCTTAGTGAGGACTTCAGAACCAGGTCCATGTTCTCTACGTTCTTAGTCTTAGTGAGGACTTCAGAACCGGGTCCATGTTCTCTACGTTCTTAGTCTTAGTGAGGACTTCAGAACCGGGTCCATGTTCTCTACGTTCTTAGTCTTAGTGAGGACTTCAGAACCGGGTCCATGTTCTCTACGTTCTTAGTCTTAGTGAGGACTTCAGAACCAGGTCCATGTTCTCTACGTTCTTAGTCTTAGTGAGGACTTCAGAACCGGGTCCATGTTCTCTACGTTCTTAGTCTCAGTGAGGACGCGGGCAGCAGCGTTCTGGATCAGCTGCAGCTGTCTGATCCACTTTTTAGGCAGACCTGTGAAAACACCGTTCCAGTGATCAGTTCTACTAAAAATAAACATGGATTAGTTTCTCCAGATCCTGCTGAGACATCAGTCTTTTAATCCTGGAAATGTTCTCCAGGTTCTAGAAGGTCCACTTTGTCTTTAGATGGAGGTTCAGGTCTGAGTCCATCACTACTCCCAGGTTTCGGGCCTGATCAGTGGTTCCTAGCTGAAGCAGCTGAAGCTGTGAGCTAACTCTGGATCTCTCCTCTATTGGTCCGAGGTTCAGATTCTGGAATCTAGCCACCATGTAAAGAGAGGAAAGCTCACTGACCGGGTGGAGATCCGTTTGACGGTGATCTGAGGTCCGTAGTTCTTCCCCTGAACCATCGTCTTCCCGATGGAGCGCACCATGGGCAGAGTGTAGACTCTGGGGGCCAACAGGGGCCTCAGCTGGCCCTGAACTATGCCCCAGGTTCCTGCGTTGTAGTGGGAGGTGCAGCTCTGCAGAACAACCACATGCAGGAGCGTCACGGCGGGCTGCTCTGGTCTACGGTTCTGAAAGGTTCTGCTGCGGTTCTGCTCTCACCTGGTTGTTGGGGCTGAGGTTCAGCAGCCTCCAGGACGAGTACATGAGGTCAGAGAAGTGGTAGAGGAGGCGGAGCCGGGCCCTCACCGCCTCCATGCTCACCTCCTTCAGCCCGCCGTACTGAGGCGGCACCACCAGCGGCAGACCCAGCTGGAGCGGAACCGACGAGCCTGAAGAGGAGGAGGAGGAAAGGTGAGGAAGAGGAGCTAAAAGCTGCAGGATTTTGAGCCTTAAAGTGACAGAACAGAGGAGAACCAGAACCTCAAACAGCACCCATCTCTGCGGGTCACAGCAGAACCTCTGACAACTTGGTTTATGGCCAAGAAGGAAACAACTTTTAGCTAAAAACCTGGTTCTGTCTGTCGGGCTCTGCTGTCTGTGGTCCAATCATCGAGTGAAAAAAAACATTTGAGAACGTTCTGGAGAGGAACAGAAATAAAGTTCTGGAGGAGAAGGTCAGAGGAACTGAGCGCCCTGGACCCCAGGTGAGTGAGGGGTCAGAGAGGTAGATAGAGGAGGAGGTTCTGCAGAATTCACGATTAACCAGACCGGATCAGTACTTCAGAACCGGACTGTGTGTGGAACCAACCGGGCGCTCGGGGCGGCACGCATGGAGCGGTCCAGGCTGCGCTGTGGCAGCGTCCTGCAGAGATCTGGTTGATGTTCTTGCCTTGCAGCGCCGCCACCAGTGTTGGTTCCCTGACGTGGTTGGTGTGGCCCAGACCGAGCTGCGGGCAGAAACCATCACAAACCCGGTCAACAAGAGTTCTGTTTCAGAGCCGAGCCGGAGCGCCGGGTCGTCCCGGATCAGGACTCTGGTGTCGCGGGTTACCTGTCCCTCTGAGTTGCTGCCCCAGGCGTAAACGTCTCCTGTGGACGACAGAACCAGAGTGTGTTCGGCTCCGACCGCCACGTCCTGGATGTGGATCCCCGACAGCGACGGCACCTGCTGGGGTCGGTTGTGGTTCCGAGCTCGGCCTTCTGGCAAGCCGATCAGGCGGTCTGAAACGGGTCAAAACAATCGAAGCTAAATATGAGTCAAAGACACAAGAAGAAACAAGCTAACGCTAGCTGGTTAGCCACTAGCTTCATGGACACGGACGGCCCGATGACCGGGTTCTGTTGGTCCGATGACGCGCTTCTCAGGTATAAACATTAATCAGCTGAACCAGATGCTGGTTTGCACTGTAGAATATGTTCTATACGGACCAGAACCCGCTGGTTTATACTATTTATGTCAATAATCCTTCATTTGTTCCTCTGCAGAAACATTTAGTGCATCACCAGCAGACGACAGGCAGTGGAAACACGCCGTGGTTCACTGAATAAAATCCAAGGCTCGTTCTTCCATGCAAAATATTAACAGTTTTATCTGATTTAGCGAAGAAGGAAGAAAAGCTTAAATGATGTCTTGATTTTATTTTGTGTAAATCCGGAGCCGCTGTCACGCCAAAAATCTCATTATGGTTAAAAAACGACAATAAACAATTTTCATTCTTGGTATATTTCTGTAAGCGAAGCAAAATTGGCCCGTACTTACCGTATTTTTAGGACTATAGGGCGCACTAAAAATCCTTAAACTTTCTCATAAATTGATGGTGCGCCTTATATCTGATCACCGTTTACTGACTGATTTTATGTGGTACCATGAGCACAAAAATCTGTTAAAATGTGTAAATATAACTTTGGTTAGAAACGAAGCCGCTCCGCTCAATGGATATTAGGAGCATTACGGTACACTGTCACTACCTGAGGACCCCTGAGCTGTCTACAGACTGCCTGACTGTAATGTCTAAACTAGAAGTGCATTCATGTAAGGCAGCCTGGAGTACGTGCTAACAACAATAAACCTAGTAAGTTAATTCAATATAAAAGTTTATTTTATGTTAGAAACAGGGCAGTGTAGTCCAGCTACTCTGTCCTCCTGACAGAGACGGATAGAGAGACGTGGACGTGGAGGAGAGATATTACACGCTTGGGGAGAATAGTTAGTACGGCTTATAGTCTGAAAAATACGGTAATCATATCTGTGGACTTAACCAGAAATAAACCAGTGACTTCATATTGAAAACGGTTCACTTTTTTTTAGTATTGGCATCGAGTTTGACATTTTAGCTGCGTGACAAACCAATTCTGGACAGAGAACCTGTTATTTATGGGGTTTATTCTTATTCAGAACCAAACAGGATCACCTGTGGAAACTCAGGTTTTTCAGCCATTCGGGTTTTCTCATAAAATCCAGATTAAGCAATAAACTTCTTTGAAGTAAAAAACAATCTGATGATGGTTCTGATTGAAACGGATGGATTAATTTGCAGCAACCTGAACTTTTGTGTTCTATGAGAACAAACTGTGGTGAGAAGTGTGGAGTCCCCCGGGGTATTAGACCAGAACCGTCTATTTTCACGGCACATCGTAGAGAGTAGGGGGCGACTTGTGGAACAAAATGTGGGAAAAACAAACGGCAAATTCTTGTTTAGAAAACTGCCAAAAAACCTATTTAAATAAAAGGTAACTTAAATATAATCTCAGTCCTAATTAAAGCAAACAGTCTGACTGGCTGGATGGACGGTGGAGAGTAGGAAGGATGCTGAGGTTCTGAAGCTGCATTCAGGAGCTTTATTCCCCGGCTTCTGACTCTGGAGGGTTTGGAGTCTCAAACCTCCAGAGTTGTAGTATTTGGTGCCTGTTGGTTTGTTTTTGAGCTGCAGCTGAGACCAGAGTCAGGGACTGCCGGGCAGAAAGGTACCTTGGCCGAAGGTGTAGACTTTGCCGTCTTTGGTCAGCGCCACAGAAAACTGCGTTCCACAGGCCACCTTCTTGATGCCGAGCCCACACAGCACGTCCACCTTCTGCAGAAACATCTCAGTTACCGCCAGTCGAGCTTGAGCTCGGTTCAGCTCGGCGCCGGTCAGCCGCGGCTCACCTGAGGGGAGGACTTGGCCGTGGAGTTACCGAGTCCCAGCTTGCCGTAGTCTCCGTCCCCGAAGGCCCAGACCATGGTTCCGTCGGCGGAGACCACCAGAGTGTGGTTCAGTCCACAGGCCACCTGAGGAGAAGCCACAGCGCTGAACATCCTCCGTCGGCCCGCGGTCACAGCAGCTGCCGGAGGGAGGCTCACCTGTCCCACCTGGTACCCCTCCAGCGCCGTCACCTTCTCTGGAAGCTTCTTGTTGGACGTGTTTCCCAGGCCCAGCCGGCCGTAATCTCCGTTCCCGAAGGTGAAAAGCTTCCCGTCGGCCGTCACCACCGCAGAGTGCTTGAACCCGCAGGACATCTGGGGAGCAAACGAGGTCAGAACCGGGGTCCAAACGCCCCTAACCCAAACTCCCCGTCGCCCCCGCGGCCGGCCCCACCTGCACCACCTCCTCTCCCTGCAGCGCCTCGATCTGCCGCGGCCGGCGCTGGCGGTCGCTGTTCCCGTGGCCCAGCTTGCCGTAGTCGCCGTCCCCCCAGCTGAAGACCTCGCCGCTCTCCGTCAGCGCCATGGAGTGGCCGTCGCTGCCGCACGACGTCACCAGCTGGGTCACGACGAACCCTGCGGACAGAACACGACAGCATGTGGGTCGCAGAAACCCGAGCCGGTACCACGACCCGACGGGGAGCTTCGCTAGCAGCAGGATCACGGCGCCCGTCTGGAGCGACTCCCCGGTCAGGGTTTACGTTCCGTTAACCCTGCTAACCCAGCTTTGGTGTTACAGGCCCGGTTGGACCTGGTTCTGGACCTGGTTCTGGACCTGCGGTCGGCGGGGCTCACCTTGCAGAGCGGAGATGATGGTGAGGACGTGCAGGTCGTCGGAGTTGCCCTGTCCCAGGCGGCCGTAGCTGCCCTCCCCGCAGGCCAGCACCGACCCGTTGGGCTGGATCACGAAGGTGCAGTTCTGACCACACACCACCTGAGAGGAAGACGAGAAGCCCAATCTGGACGTGTTCCTCCTGTGTTTAATGTGGAATCTGTCCGTTTCCGGGCTTTTCCGGTACCTGCTGGGCCTGTGAGAAGGACGGGGCGCTCATCGGAACCAGAATGTTTCTGCCAGCCTCGGCCAGCTGACCGTGCCGACCCGCTCCCCACAGGAACACGTCACACTTCCCCCCCAGGTGCCAGTCCTGCAAACAAACACAGCTGAAGCGGGTCTGCCCTGCAGCAGACCGGACCAGGAGGTTCTGGACCTACCTCGGGTCTGGACGTGGCCCAGGACATGATCTGCTCGTCCATCCCAGACGCCCACTTCCCGTTGTCCTGCGAACAGACAGAGCGTTAGGAGGAGCGTCCGGCGGCTCCGTCACAAACCCGCCGGTGCCGCCGCCTCTCACCATCACCAGAACCATCTCCTCCTTTGGTACCGGCTCCAGGTCGGGCACGCAGAACGAGTCCGGGAACGTGGCTCCCCGCGCCAGGGCCTCGGCCGCCTTGATGGTGGTGGAGAAGCAGTCGAGCCACGCCCATTCGCTGGCGCTCCAGACGGCGGTACCGGAGTCCGGGGGAAGGTGCCGGAGGTGGGGCGGGGCGGGCGGGCAGCACAGGAGCTGGTCCAGATGGAGACCCACCGCCAGCGACGCCAAGCACTGCATGTAGGGGCTGTGGACGAGCTGCTCGCCACAGACCACGTGAGGCTGCAGGGAGACATCACAGAGGAGAAGAATCGGACTTTAACCCGGTCAGGCCCGCTTCTGATGACCCGATCCCCTGACCAACCGGTCCCGTTTCATCTCAGACTGCAGAACCGCTGCAGCAGCTGGTCTCCTCCAGCTTTTAATCAACAAGGAAACACCTAAAGGAGCTGCTGGATCTCCGTTCGGCTCCCTGGGAGCAGAACATGGAAAATGAGGGAGAGACGGGAAGTTCTGGACCGACCCGTCTCAGGTTCAGTACCTTCTCGTAGGCGTACTGCTCCTGCAGCATCACGGGCAGCCTCTCCAGGAAGGCCCTCATGCAGGGCGCCATGTTGAGGCCCGCCACGCCCTGCTTCTTCAGCGCCGTGCGGCAGGTGGCCAGCACATGGTTGGACGCCATGAACTCCTTGGAGCAGCTGACGACCAGAACATCCTGGAAACCCGACAAGCGAGAGAACCACACGAAGGTGATGAAGAGGAGGCGAGGCGGAGAGACACCGACAACAGGAGGAGAGTGTCTGACCTTTGACCTGTTGGAGCAGACGGCCACACCGACATCTGGGATCCAGACGATGTTCTGGATCGCCCCGGAGCCGGCCACCACGGTCTGGAGGACGGATCCGTCCTGTTGGAGGGGAGACAGACAGTGAGTCCCGGACGCGTCCCGCCGGGCGTCCCGCCGGGCGTCCCGCCGGTCGGGCGTGGCTCTTACCCGCAGGGACCAGATGTTCATGAGGCCCCCGACGCCTCCAGACGCCAGCGCCAGACCGTCGGGGCTGAAGGCCAGGGTCCGGACCGGCGTGATGTGTCCCTTCAGCTGGAAGACGCACACGGCTCTGCCCTCGGCCCACCGGGACGACTGCAACACATCGCACGGCCAGGTGAGCTAACGGCACAGGTAAAGCTTCCACTACAGCGTGGCTGCAGAGACGCCGCCGAACCGACGCCGAGCTGAAGCAGCGTCCAACTGGCTCGGCTACCAGAGGTTCTCCAGACCTCGCAGGTTTGGGTCAGCTGGATGGAAACTACCGACCCTGACGGTTTCTGACCCAAACTGTTGTTAGCCCGGTTCTATCTGAAGGAACCCCGCAGCATGATGGCGCCGCCACCGTGTTTCATCAGAGTGGCGCCGTTAAGCGGGTTCTGGCCGGGTTCTGATGTTGCAGAGAAATTGATTCTCCTCAGTCCAGACGTTTTGAGAAAACAGGCGACCCACAATCCTGTGCTGCTGGACCAGTACTCAGGACACAGGACTGGTAGTTTATATGCGTATAAGAGGCAGTGGGATATTTTTCTGCCCTTCTCCTGACCTGTACCTTTATAAAATGAGATCAATTAGATTTTAGGTCAAATTTACCTTCAGCTAAAAGTTGCCAATGAGCAAAAATTCTGGGAGATCCTACCAGGACACCAGCCTGTCCACGAGTGAAAGGGCCATTAAAGGGGACATGTGTTGGTTTTTAATGTCCTCCAGAACTAAAGCGGAACATCGACGCTTTGGTCTGAGTTCCTCGTTAATATATTTCCTCCTTTGCCCGTATTCTGAGGAGCGTCTGAGAGCGACTCGTTTTGGTGCCGTCTCTTTAAATCTAAAGGAGGCCCTTCACACCCCGCCTCCCCCTACAGGCTCCACCCAGTTCGGCCATTTTTGTGGTCTGCCAAAGGCCGGTGTGATGAATTGTGGGTAAATACACCCAGCAACTGAACATTTTCACTGATCCACCTGTAGCTTCAGCATTCTTCAACTCAGACTAGTTCACAGCAAACATTTATAAAAATGGTGGATATGCAAAATACTGGGATGTAATTATTCAAAAAGCTTAATATAGATCAGAGAAAACTGAAAGGCTTGAAACCAGGACCCAACCAGAACCTCTCCGCAGCTCCTGGACCGACTAGATTCTCTGGTTCTGCTCTCCTGGAGACTTTTAAAGTTCACCACAACATATTTCAGGGCTAAAAAAGTGGATTCTGCAGGATGTGTTCCCCTTTAAAGAGGTTTCCATGCAGCATTGGCTTAAGGTGGGAACATTCATCCTCCTCCCTCACAGACTCGCTTGCTTTGCAGCTGAATTACAACGTAAACGTTCCATTAAGGGCGACATGGTGCATTGTTGCTTCATATTTTAACGTGAGTAGACCGACACCAGCTGGAGTCCAATTACCACTGTTCTAGCTTTGGCGTCGTTCTCCCACAGCCCCTCTGAGTCGGACAAACGGGACTCTGGGAAGCCGCAGATCTCTTGGGGAACGGTCCAGACGGAGACGAGGCCGTTCTGGCAGCATCTGGAAAGAACAGAAAGGAACCATTTCCTGTCAGAACCTGCTGGGTATTTAGGGTCCAACAAAACAACTCGGGCTAACGTTGCCGTCTCATTACAGAACCTCAGCCATCATCTTCTCCATTTCATCACGAGTCGTCGAACCAACTTAGGTCCACAGAACCGGGTCGTGATGAAAGGAGTCCAGCAGGAACCTGAAGGTAATAAACTCTCTAAGCTGACAAACATGTTCCTGTTGATCCCGTGTTGCCTCTCCTGACACCAGCTAGCTAATCAACGTGAACCAAGCTTGGCTGCCAGAACCGGAACCAAGAGCGGATCTCTCTACAGAGACGTATGATCTGGCTCTTTATTTGGCGGGTGGGATGGGGGGGCAGAGGGCGGTTCAGCCCGGTCCAGAGGTCAACGGTTCTCTGGGTTCAGCAAATCGAACGTTTATGGAATAACTAAAGGCTTGTTTTTCAGCCTCAGGTTCTGAACCGTACAGAACCGGTACTCTGAGGGTTTGGGTCACCCCGGCTACCGTCTGAGCACACGTACACGGCGAGCATGCTGAGGGGCTTCGGGCCGCGCCCCGGCAGGCCGCACCAGGCCACGCCGTTAACCAGGGAGGGATGTCGAAGACTTTGCAGGCAGCGCCAGCCAGAACCTTGACCCGAGTCGCAGTCCAAAGTAGCCCACAGCTTCACGGTGTCCTCCTTGGCGCAGGTCAGTAAGATCTGACCGCTGGGACTCCACTTCATGCAGGTGATGGACTCCTGAGAGACAGGTTGGGACGGGTTATGGCGGAAAACCACACCAAGCTGAGGAGCGGTTCTGAAACGAGTCCGGTTCTCGGCGCCGGGTTACCTTGTGTGCGTCGATGACCACGATGGCGGCTTTTTCCAAAGGCTCCTTGGACCCAATCAGCAGCTTTCCGTCAGCGTATCCCACGGCGAAGGGCCGGTCCTCGCTGTGCCAGGCGATGTGCATCACTGCCACTGAGAGACGCACGCCGGGTCAGTCCACCGCCTCGTTCTACCTTTGTTTACACCAGACACGCCTACATACCATCTTTCCTGTAACAGTGCTCCAGCTCGCTGCGATGCATGTCGGTCGCGTCCAGAACCTCGATCAGACCCAGAGATCCGTCCATCCGACCCACCAGCAGCATGTCTTTGGGCTCCCCGCACCACAGGGACTCCACCTCCTCTTCGGGCCACGCCAGCGCCGACACCCAGTGAGGCTGGACGTCCAGGAGGCCTTTACCGCCTGCAAGGCGATAAAGGCGAGGAAGGAGGCGGTTACTGAAAGCTGCGGTACGAAACCTGGCCTCCGTTTCCTCCCAATCAATCAATGCAGCTCAGTTTTATTTATATAGCACCAATTCACATGCATGAGGCGACAGTGGAGAGGAAAACCTCCAGCAGAACCAGAACCAGGCTCAGTGTGAACGGGTCGACCGATACGGGTTTTTAAAGGACGATGCCGATTATTTTGACGTCAGTCTAACCGATCCCTGATAAGTGCTGCTGATTTTTGGGCCTTTTCTTCCCGTCTTTACACGATAAAAAATGACACAATGCTAACAAATGTTGGTCTCAATCTAAACAAAAAAAAAAAAAAAAGAACGTTTTAACAACGGATAGCAAACACTGTAGAACATTTATGTATTTAACAATAAGAACAAACTTAACACATGTTGGTGCACTTTTGTGGCCTTTGAACCTGAGTGTGACGTATGGACTGACGCCCTGACCAGAAAACAACCACAACATCGGCTCGCCTCCAGCTGCAATTACCGTATTTTTGGACCATAAGGTGCTCCGGATTATAAGGCGCTTTAAATATTTTTCTCAAGTGTCTAATATCACTCCACACTGCAAAAAGGCAACTAAAAGTAAAATTTTCTTGAAATTACTGTATTTTTTCTTGATTTGAGCAGCTAATGGAATAAGATTTTTGCACTTAAAATAAGAACAATTCATCTCCATCATCTTATTTCAACTGCCGGATATCTAATTATCTTATTTTAGGGGTGAAAATACTCCTATTGGTAAATTATTTAGCTGCTCACATTAAGGAAAAAATACGCTAATTTCAAGAACATTTTACTTACTTTTAGTTCCCTTTTTGCAGTGCGTCCCTTCAGGTCCACAGCTCTCTATCCGTCTGTCAGGAGGACAGAGGAGCTGGACTGTTTCCAACATAAGGCCAAAAATAAACTTTTCTACTGAATTAACTTACTAGGCATAACCCCCATTTATATTTAACCTGTTTAACCGATCCGTGCCGAGCTTGGTTCTTACGACCGTTTACACATCAGGCTGGCACGGTTCCTCGCCTTCTAGTGATGATCTACAGTACTAAAAATGGCGGCGCCCGTAACATTCAGGAAGTTATGTTTGGTTATATTTTGTTGTTTGCGGAGAGTCAGGCGAAGAAGGCAACCTTTGGTGAATTTAATTGACAGAGTCGGCTTTTGGGACGTGGATAAGACAAACGAACGTCTAATCAGGATTTAGAGACGCAGGAAACAACGACAGACGCTGAGGTTCATCACTGCTGAGCAGAATCATCTCTGGAAACCGTGTGTCACGGTAGGGAAGCTAGTATTTTTATCAATGTCTGAAATTTCATGATTACGACTTATTAGCTGTTGCTTTCATCAGTTGTTCACGTTTTATTATATATTTTTCGGTTTTATTTAAGTCTCCCTTATTTTTGTTGTGCTTACAGAACTGTTTAGTCAGCTGGCTGTGAGGAGACGACGCGGTCTGCTCATGCGCTCTTTGTTATCAGAGAACCGAGCCACTGATGAACCGTGCCGAGCTCACCCATCGAACTGGTCTAGATTTAGCGCGGTCTGGTTGTGTCCAGCTCGGTTCAGTTGTTTGCGTTCCATTTACACTCGATAGTTATCTCAGTTACCGAGCTCGGACCGGTCTCGGCTCGGTTAAAAAGGGGGAGTGGAAACGGGGCTTTATTGTTGCTAGCTCCTTACATTAATGCACTTGTAGTTTAGACATTACAGTCAGGCAGTCTGTAGACAGCTCAGGGGTCCTATCAGGTAGAGACACAGTGTACCGTAATGCTCCTAATATCTATTGAGTGGAGCGGCTTCGTTGCTAACCAAAGTCATATTTACACATTTTAACAGATTTCTGACGCATTGTACCACATAGAATCAGTCAGTAAACAACTTTAATCACATATAAGGCGCACCGTCAATTTTTGAGGAAATTTAAGGATTTTAAGTGCGCCTTATAGTTCGAATAATATGGTAAGATTCAACGTTCTGCAAAGATCTCATCCTGATGAAAGCAACCCGTCCATTTCTCCTCCAGCAGCTTTTTGAAGGCCGACTGAAGCGACTCAAGCTTTACCGTTAACTTGCCAGATGTTGACCAGCTTCTCCATGGCTGACGCCAGGTATTTTCCAGTCACACTCCACGCCAGCGGGGACAGGCAGGGGTCGCTGGGAGAGCCCAGACCAGACATCCCGTCCTCCGAAGGGCCGTCCCTGAAGACGGAGACAAACAAAATGGAGTCAGCGGGCGGCCGGGAGGAGCTGCTGGATCTAAAGCAGGAAATGGACCGAACCACGGGTCCACAGACACAAACAGTGGAGGTGAAGGAACATGTGTTCATCTCCTGTTCCTTCACCTCTGTTATGTGCTTTAGGTACACAGTTTTGTTTATTTGGTTTTTTTAGATTGTTTTGTATAGACTTTATTTGAGTGGTTTTGTTGAGAGATTTTAGAGTTGGATAATTTTTATTTTGTTTGGTAATTTGATTACATTACTTGTGGTGCTATTGGTCCGCCTATAAACAGGCTGGGTCTCAACATGTTGGGGAACCCGCCCTTCTGCTCGTCACCACTACCAAGGATGTGTCCTGAGTGCGGGGCGCGCACGTCTTCTGGAGCTGTATGACACCGCTGACCACTCCAGACGGCCATGCGGTATTTTTGTTAGCTTTTTGTTTGTTTGCTGTTTTGATGATTTTGGCCTGGTGGGACCGGTTGTCCTGTTTTCGGTTCTTACTTTGCAATAGTTTTTTGTTTTGCTTTAGTCTGCTTATAGTAGAGGCTTCGACGGCCCTGTATAGGGTTGGCCCTCTGCTATAGCATCTGTTCTTTTGATCGGCTCACCAGCTCCAACTTTCCGTTAATACTTTGGAGAGTTATGTGTTTTTCTATTGTCTCTCTCCCTTTTTTTTTTGGACACGGAGAAACCGAGGGTATTTAAACTCTCTCTCTTTTTTCCCCTCTCCCTCCACAGAGAAGCAAAGCAGCTGAAAGAAGTCCAAGAGAGGTTTTGAAAATAAAGTATTTTTGTTAATCCTCATTCCTGTCTACGTGTCCTTAAATATGTTGGCCCCTTTCTGGGACGTAACAACCTCATTATTGCATTTATCACGCTGGTAGGATTACTTAATAAAACAGAAACAGGAGGATCTGCTGCGGTCTGAGGCTGAAGGTGGCGATCTGGAGCGGCCGGCAGCAGAACTCACTCCTTGTTGAAGACGCAGGTCTGCTGCAGCGTGTACTGGTTCTTGGTCACGTTCCACACTCTGACCGTGCCGTCGTTGCCGCTGGTGGCCAGCAGGCCTTTCTTGCTGCACCAGCCGCAGGTGATGACCTGAAAGGAGAGGAGACGTCAGGCGGCGGGCAGAGAGCGGCGGCACGGCGGTCCGGCTGCGGCGAGGAAGCACCAACCCGGCTCTGGTGGGCCTCCAGCTTAATGAAGGAGCACTTCCGCAGGTCCCCCGCCATGTCAGCGAAGGTCTGCGGACGGTTCTGGTTGTCGCGGTCGTGGGCCGCCAGCGTGCGGACCAGCTGCTGGGCGGCCCACTGACGGTGCTGCGAGGACAGCCTGGACGACAGGCAGCAGGCCGCCAGAGCGTTGGCTAGCTCCAGAGGGCCTACAGCGGAGGGATTATGGGAAGGATGGGCATACAAATGCGCAATTAGACCTGCTCGACACGGAACAGAGGGTGAAGAGGAGCCGGTGAGTCGGGAGGAGCAACGGAAACCGTGAAACAAACATGAAGCACAGCGTGACCCAGAGAGCAGAGCTGCTCTGCAGGAACTGCGCCAGAAAATGGACTTTAAAAAAAAGCAAGAGAAGCCGACGGGTCGCCGCTTCCCAGCAGGTCGCCGCGGCTACAAACCTCTCTTCTCCAGGTCGGCCTTGTCGTAGACGGGTCGCAGCCGCGCCCCCTTGTCGGCCAGCAGGGCCACCAGAGCCTGCGTCACCACGAAGTTCGGGGAGGTGATGAGCTTGTTCTCCTCGGCGACGCCGCGCAGGAAGCTGGGCAGGAACTTCCTCTGGATGGGGTCGTCCACGGTGGTCAGGTTCATGCCCGTAGCTGCAGAGATCAGGTTCTGGAACAGGAAGAGAGCGCCGTCGCCTCGTCAACAAGCAGGGAAGCACCGTAGGACACACCTTAAGCCCGGTACCGGCCCGGGAACTTAAAGTAGGTCAAACGCGGTAATTTCCCCCGTGGCAGGAGGAGGCTTTAAAGTTTCTAAAACAAGTGGCTAAAGCAGCTTTTTCAGTCGTTTTGCAGAACTTTAAACACAGAAGCAGCCGTTTAAAGGCCTGTCAAACATGGCGGACTGTTCCTATCGTACGTCGCTTTCTGACGGCGGCCTTTCTCAGCAGAACATCAGAACCAAACGCTGCTTGTTTTTTTTTTTTTTAAAGCTCGTCGGTGGATGAGAACGAGGCTGTTGCTTCTTTCTGCTTCTACTCAGAGCAACAAGCCGTCTTCTGCTAAAGACGACTTCTCGTGAGACTCGGAGGGATTCACAGAGAGACGAGGCTTGAAATGCTGAGATGGTTTGGCCGTTGGGTGCAGGAGCTGGAGGCGACCTGCTGGAGCTCTGCTGCAGAGGAAAAGGGGCTGGAGAACATACGGTCCTCCTGAGCAGTCGTCTTGCGGGCTCTGCTGGACCTGGGCTTGTCAAAAACATCCCCGGTCTCTTCAAAGGTGTCAGCCACCTCAGCGTTGATTATCAGGAGGTCTTCAGCCTCTTGATAATCAACGCTTTGGGCTCAGGGTGAATGTCAGGCATGTTGTCTGGTGTGCTGGTTTTTTTATACACACCCACTAATTGATTGATCAATTAGTGATCACAGGTGAGGCTGTAATCTAGGACTGGCTGCATCACATGACAAGACCTTTCTGTGTTCATTAAATGATCAATCTTCAGTGAAGCACTTATTTTAGGATATTGAACATGATTTGGGAGAGTTTTAGCTTTGATATGAGCCATCTCTAAAACCAATGGATTAATTAAAGCCTGCAGGATGAGCGCAGGTGAGAGTCGTTACCTGCGTGCAGAGCTGCACCAGCAGCTTGGCGGCGTTGGGGCTGTTGGAGGCCAGGCAGCCCACCGCCGTGCTCAGGTAGGCCAGGCAGGAGATGGGTTTGCTGGCCTTGCTGCTCCCCCGGGGCCGCTCAGAGTGACCCGCCGCCGCCGCCGGACTGGTGGAGAGGCCGGCCCGACCCGCGGCGGCCAGGCACATGAGCCGCACCAGAGTCCTGATGTCAGTCAGGCCCAGAGACTCGAGTCCGGCGGCCAGGCTGCAGCTGGACCCGCTGAAAGAGAACAGAGACGGACTCATGTACGGAGCTTTTTCACAGGGCTGGAGTGGACGACTCTGGTCAGACAGGTGAGTCTTACCTGACGGACAGCAGGGACAGCGCCCTCATCACCATGGTCCTGGCCAGCAGCACCTGAGCCGCGGCCGTCACCCTCCTCAGCGCCATCACCCGGTCGTGGGGGTTCTGCAGGGCGGCGGCCTGCTCGCCCAGCGTCATCCTCCCTGAGGAGCTCTTGTCCACCGACGTCTGGCACCCGATCTGCAGCAGCGTCTCCTCCATGCTGTTGGTGGCCGTCACCATGGCCACCGAAGCCCCCAGCGGGTCGCTGTCGGGGAACTGGACGGGCTCGGGGACGACCCGCCGCTCACTCAGGCCCAACGGGCCGGACAGCAGCTCGAACTCCTCCTCCCCCGTCAGCTTGTCGTCCTCGTCCACGTCCAGCATGTCCCAGTCCTCTGCGGGTGGGGACAGGTGAGAGGACAGGTGAGAGGACAGGTGAGAGGACAGGTGAGAGGACAGGTGAGAGGACAGGTGAGAGCGCGCCCGGAGCCAGCATGCGGCAGCAACACAGAGCTGGGCGCTGAGGGTCACCTTCGTAGACGCTGTCCTGCTTCCCCAGGAGGTCCGGCGCCTGCCCCTTGTACCTGAAGGTTAAGGCAGAGACGGGGGTCAACGTTTGCACCGAGTCCAGATCAAAGGCTCCACCATAACCAGCTGCTCCGACTCCTTCAGGGTCTAATGTGTGATGTTGGTAGATTCAGGCTCACCTCTCCACGGCGGGGACTCTGGCTTTGCTCTTGATGGCCAGGTATTTCTCCCTGCAGCTGCCGCACAGCAGGTAGTACGGGTTCCCGCTGCCGCACTCCCCGCCGAACCAGCCGTCCACGTAGGAGCCGTTGCTGCGGTAACCCTGCCGGTTGGCGCTGCGCCCGCAGCCCGGGTGGCTCTTCTTCATGTGCTGGTTGAAGTTGGCCACGTTGGCCTCGCACAGCTCGCACACCACCACCTCGTCGCGGTCGTCGGCCTCGCACACATGCTGGCGGGAGGAGACACGGAGGTTAGACACCCGGCGAGGCAGCGGCAGCGATCATGCAGAGTGAATCGATGAACGCCGAGCGGCGGCCGATCGGCGCGGAGGATCTGGCTCCTCTCTCCGGTCATGCTGCTGGGGTTTCAGCGTGCATGTGTGAGTTTACGGAGAGGGGGCAGGTGATGCAGGTAGAGAGCAGCTCATTGGCTGCAGCAGAAGGTCACACACACCCATGTTGGCCAGTCCAGTACCTCCGGGATCCACATTCCCAGAATGTCCGTGTCGCTGGCCAGGTCCTGGCCGAACATGGCCTCCATGGTCTCCTCGTCCAGGTCCATCTCCAGCTCCTCGTCCAGGTTGAAGTCGTACAAGGCGCCCGGGTCCGGCTGCTGCTGCAGAGACGAGACGTCGCGTCGCGACTGGCTGTGATGGGCCTGAACCGAGCGGTACAGTCCGGCTGGGGGGGGACAGGAGGTTCAGCGTGAGCAGCCGGGCGGAGGGAGACCTGCTCAGGGTGTTTGATATACTCACCGGCGCGCGCCAGCAGCGTGCGTGCAGCCAGGTCAAAGCGGTGCTTCCTGCCGGCGGCAGAGCGTCCCCTGAGGGGGGCGCCGCTGGACGCCGACCCACCGTCCTGCTCCAGGCCTTCAGGACTGCAGAACCCACAGGGACCATGTTAGCACGGAGAACTTTGGAGACCCTTTCTTTAAAAACTAAACGTTCTCCGACAGTTAGCAGAAAAAGGCGTTTCTGCTGCTGTGAAGGCGCTGGGCGCTGCCGCCGTACCTCTCACTGAAGCCCTCCTCCATCTCTGAGGCGTCGGCGCTGGCGATGTCCCCGGGAGAGCACAGGTAGCTCCTGTCCAGGGACTTGCCTCCCGCGGAGGCCGTCGCTCCCGGGCAGGAGGAGTCGGAGCCGTCCCCCCCCAGCGCGGCGCTCCTGGCGTGCGGCTCGTCGCGCTCGTCGTCCGTGCCGGGATGCTCGATCATCCACATGGCCAGCACCGTGATGTTCTGGGCATCTGCTTCTCCCCGAGCTCCTACCGTCACAGAAACAGGTTAGCAGAGAGACAACGAGGTGTCCGCCGGGCCAGCTTGTTGTTTTCTATCGTTTCATGACCACAGCACCGAATAAACATCAACACACTGAAGGCTTCAAGGCTTCGCACCTGAAACGGGGTAAATTGGACTAAAGTCTCTTTCAATGTGACGCAGCTTCACAAAAAAACAACCAAACCCAGAGAAATATTAGAGATGGGCTGAAAATTAAAGCAAAACGAAGGTTCAGACCCGAAAAAACAAAAACGTTCCTTTTAGTGATTCCTGCGCAGAAACTCGGCTTCTTCTAGGCGGACGCTGACCCGGACCCGCAGTCCAGATGAACCTCGAACGCTTTGACGGCGCTGGAAAAGGTTCTGACCACATCAGAGCCCGTGTTCTGAACGTCGGGCCTCTTGTTAGATAATTTAATGATAATATTATTGGATCAGTTCCTCCTAGCAGCTACTTTAAGCTGCTGTTGGATCCGGATCCGGTCCCGCTGGATCCCGACCCAAATGCAGGGCTCTACTTTAGCTGACGTTAATTTATTTATATGTTCATATATAAATGTCTGCAGCAGCCGACCAAAGAGCTTTACAACAAAAGTTCATTCAGAAACAGATAAAATATAAAAGTTAGAAATCTGGAATAAAACGAGTTAGAACCTGAACCAGTTCCTGTTGGTTTCCCCCGTAACGTTGGGCCAGATTAATTTCCCTGGGCGATCAGAACCGACCAATCAGATGCTAAAACTAACTGAAATAAGATGATCTGCCAGTGAAATAAGACTTTTGCACTTAAAAAAGGAACAACTCGTCTCCATGATCTTATTTCAAGTGCAGGACGTCTAATTATCTTATATTAGGGGTCAAAATACTCGTTCCATTGGCAGATAAGATTATTTACCTGCTGCTCAAATCTTATTTTACTTATTTTTAGATCCGTTTTTGCAGTGGTCTGTTTAAGGGACTAGAAATGAATATTTATTAGTTTGAACCAAAGTCTTTATCCTGAAGCACAGACATTAGCTCCCGGTGGTTCTCCGGCCGTCTCCATCAGAACAGCCGGGTTCCTGGGAGATTCTGGTGCGACCCGGACACTGACCGGTGGCCTCCAGCGCCTTGGAGATCTGACGCAGGGTGAAGCCCATCTCCAGCAGCGGCACGGCGATGGCCGGCGGCGGCGGGGAGGTGGACAGCCTGCTGCTGGGGTCCGACAGCGCTGCGGGGAAACAACATGGCCGTCACTCAGAGCGGGCCCTTCCGGGTCGCCTACGACTTCAGGCGCATCTCCACTCACACGTGCCGGCCCGGTTCTGCGCTCTGGTGGGCTGGGAGTCGGGCGAGGTGAGGCTCTGCCTGCGGCCCACCTCGTCCGACGGAGACGTGGGCAGAGACGACACCGGCGGAGTCTGGGCCCGGCGGGTCGGAACCAGGGTGGTGGTGGGGTAGCTGGAGAACATTTGCCTGCGAAACACACAGCAGCGGGTCAGAACCTGGCACGCGCCGAGGAAGCGGGCCCCTGCCGGGCCGCGGGGGTCCGTTCCCACCTGAGGAGGCTGAGCGGCATGACGCCCGGAGACTCGGAGGCGGGGACGGTCTCGGTGTCGGTGACCGGCGTGGTGGCGGTGGTGGTGTCCTCCAGAGAGGAGCTCATGAAGGAGGTGGTGCTGGAGGCCGAGGGGCTGGTGGTGATGGGGGTCTGGGCCAGCGGCTCGCCCTCGCTGCCCTCCACCTCGCCTTCAGGCTCGCTCCGCACCCCTGGAGGATCAGAGACCCAAACGGACTCAGAACCAAAACAGAAACTTCCTGGTGTTATTGGATCAGTTCCTCCTAGCAGCTACTTTAAGCTGCTGTTGGATCCGGATCCGGTCCCGCTGGATCCCGACCCAAATGCAGGGCTCTACTTTAGCTGACGTTAATTTATTTATATGTTCATATATAAATGTCTACAGCAGCCGACCAAAGAGCTTTACAACAAAAGTTCATTCAGAAACAGATAAAATATAAAAGTTAGAAATCTGGAATAAAAAACCTGAACCGGCTCCGGTTCCTGCCGGTTTCCCCCGTAACGTTGGGCCGGATTAATTTCCCTGGCCGATCAGAAACGGCCAATCAGATGCTAAAAATTAAAATAATTTTACTGCTGTTTGACGGACTAGAAATGTAGAAAATACACAAATATTTATTAGTTTTAGCCAAAGACTTTGTCCTGAAACGCATAAATTAGCTCCTGAGCTCGCTGAGGACGTTTTCCCGGCTCCAGCAGCGTTAATCTGAGATGCTAATCTGATATGCTAATCTGGGATGCTAATCTGAGATGCTAATCTGAGATGCTAATCTGGGATGCTAATCTCAGATGCTAATCTGAGATGCTAATCTGGGATGCTAATCTGGGATGCTAATCTGGGATGCTAATCTGAGATGCTGCGTTCCTTCCTCACCCAGCTTGGTCTTCCCGCCGCTGGGCTCCTCCAGCAAGCCGTTCACCACCAGTTTGTAGATCATGGCCTGCGCTCGCTCCAGGTCCGCCAGGCCCAGGGCCCGCTTGATGGGGGAGCGCATCACCGCCCGCTTCACCATGTGCCGCATGAGGAACTGCAGCGCGGCGCGCATCTCCACCTCCTCCTGGCAGACGGGCGAGGCGGGAGGGGCGGCGGCGGCGTTCAGATCGGCGTTGTGGCCGCTGGGAGCCGCTTCTGGAATCACCTGGATGGGACAGAGTCGGCGCTCATGTTCATTAAGATTGTAATCTTTACGTTTGCTTCACATCGTCTTTTAGCTTCTCTGTTTTTGCTCAGTCGTCGTTTGCGTCTTTGACTCGTGGCGCCGTGCTAAATGACATTCTTCTCGCCAAAAACCTCGTTATTGTTACACAACGACCAAAAACTCTGCATCCTCGGTTCTGACCAGCAGGCAGCCTGAGTGCAACACTCGGTGCTGCTGGATCTGCTTTAGCATCATAAATAAAGCTGGAAGGATCCTGGAGGCTGTGGAGCTATTAGAATAAACAGCCAGCAGACGGAGAGAAGGATAAACACACCGCTGAGGAGGGAGGGAAGGAAGGGAGGAAAGAGGAGGGAAGGGAGGAAGGATAGACAGAAGGAAGAGAGAAAGGAAGGAAGGAAGGAAGGAATGAAGGAAGGGAGGAATGAAGAGAGGAATGAAGGAAGGAAGGAATGAAGAGAGGAATGAAGGAAGGAATGAAGAGAGGAATGAAGGAAAGGAGGAAGGAAGGAAGGAAGGAAGGAAGGAAGGAAGGGAGGGAGGATTGAAGGAAAGGAGGAAGGAAGGAAGGAACAAAAGGAGAGAGCAAGGAACAAAGGAGGGGAAATAAGGAAGGAAGGAAGGAAAGAAAGAAGGAAGGAAAGGAGGAAGGAAATAAGGGAGGAAGGAATGAAGGGAGGAAGGAAGGAATGAAGGGAGGAAAGAAGGGAGGGAAGAAGGAGGAAGGACGTGAAGAAGGGAGGAAGGAAGGAAAGACGGAAGGAAGGGAGGAAGGAATGAAGGGAGGAAGGAATGAAGGGAGGAAGGAATGAAGGAAGGAAGGAATGAAGGAAGGAATGAAGAGAGGAAGGAAAGAAAGGAGGAAGGATGGAAGGAAATGAGGAAGGAAGGGGGGAAGGAAGGAAAGGAGGAAGGATGGAAGGAAAGGAGGAAGGAAGGGGGGAAGGAAGGAAGGAAGGAAGGGAGGATTGAAGGAAAGGAGGAAGGAATGAAGGGAGGACAGAATGAAGGAAGGAATGAAGAGAGGAAGGAAGGAAGGAAAGGAGGAAGGAAGAAAGGAAGGGAGGAAGGAAGGAAAGAAAGAAGGAAGGAAAGGAGGAAGGAACAAAAGGAGGGAGCAAGGAACAAAGGAGGGGAAATAAGGAAGGAAGGAAGGAATGAAGAGAGGAAGGAAGGAAGGAAATGAGGAAGGAAGGAAATAAGGAAGGAAGGAAGGAAGGGCGTGAGGAAGTAGTGATTAACAGCTTATTACTCTTTAAATATTAATTCATTAAAGGCTGTTTAATTAATTTAATTGTTGTGAGATGTTTTAACTTTAATGAAGGAGAAATCTGTAAATCTGGCAGTTTGTGTTTAATTTGGACAGTTCTGATGACGCAGAGAGAGACAAAGTTTTATTTTAAGGCCTCCGTAAACCGTTTTATAGATATTAATAATAATCAAAGAGAAATGAGCCTCAGCATAAAAAGGTTCATGAACTCTTAGCGTCGCGTTTTAAACCTGCAGCTGCAGCTAAGCGTCCAGTTTCATCTATAATCATTATGTTATAATAATAATAATATATTATTAGAACGATGGACGCTGCCTCAATGAGGCTCTGATCTACCAGAACCAGAACCGGTGCCGTGCAGCAGGAGTGGGCCGGCGGTACCTTTGGGATGAGCAGCAGCTCGGCGTACTTGCTGCAGCTCAGCAGAGCGCTCAGCGTCTTCATGGCGCCCAGGTACAGGTAGGACAGCTGCACGGCGTGGATCTCTGACTGCGTGCTGATGGCGGCCGGCTCGTGGCCCCGGGCGCCGTGCTCGTGGCCCTTCTTCCTGCCCGCCTCGGCGCCGCCGTTCTGGGCCGAGCTGAAGAGCGTCTCGTTGCCGCCGGCGCCGCCGGCCACAGACGAGATCTCGCTCTCCGACTTGGAGTTGGGCGCCAGGTGCGCTTTGACCTCCTCCAGGCTGTGAGACACCCTCAGCTCGGAGGCGCCCTCCTTCTGCTCGTTACGGTTGTGGCCCTCGCCGTCCGTCTTGTCCTCGGCGGCGGTCGGCTCGTGGCCCACCGAGGCGGCGTTGCGGTGCTTCTTCTCGTGGCGGCGCGTGCCGAGCTTGGCGGCGGTCTCCTCGTGGATGCTGGTCAGGTAAGTGAGGTCCAGCAGCAGCGCGGCGGTGAGGCCCCGGAAACGTGCGACGTCGAAGGGCAGCGGCT
This sequence comes from Fundulus diaphanus, assembly GCA_037039145.1. Taxonomy (NCBI): domain Eukaryota; kingdom Metazoa; phylum Chordata; class Actinopteri; order Cyprinodontiformes; family Fundulidae; genus Fundulus; species Fundulus diaphanus. The sequence continues at coordinate 1,701,553 of CM073122.1, forward strand.
CGCAGGGCTCCAGGTTGTAGAGCGGCGTGTCACTAGGCGACCAGAAAGTTGGGAAGCTTTAATGGAGGCAGGTGGAGAGCAGGAGGAGACAAGGAGACACAGAGTGAGGGAGAGGGCAGGAGAGACGGAGCACAGCATGCAGCACAGAGGAGGACATGCAGGAGGCATGCTCACACAGACCAGACCTACACCCCCACCCGTCCACAGACCAGGACCTCCAGGTCCTCCTGGACCTCCAGGACCTCCAGGACAAACTAAGGCCCAACTTTAGGTCCAGACACAAACGTTCACCAGGAAATCACTGCAGGCATTTCTGCCAAGGTCAGAGTTCAAACTAGACACCTGTAGAACCACAGGAAGGAGGCAAGGAAGGAAGGGAGGGTGGGAGGAGGGAAGGAGGCAAAGAAGGACAGAAGGAAGGAGGCAAGGAAGGAAAGAAGGAAGGAAAGATGGGAGGGAAGGAGGGAAGGAAGGAAGGAAGGGAGAAGTTAGAAATGAAGGAAAGAGGCAAAAGAGGAAGGAAGGATGGCAAAGGAAGGAAGGGAGGAGACAAGGAAAGAAGGGAGGAGACAAGAAAGGAAGGAGGAAAGGAATGAAGTAAGGATGAGAGGAGGGAAGGAGGCAAAGAAGGAAGGAAGGAGGGAAAAAATGGGAGAAGGGAAGGAGGCAAGGAAGAAAGGAAGGATGGGAGGAGGAAAGGAGGCGAGGAAAGAAGTCCATCTAGACAAATGGAATAAAGGGGAGAAATATTTTCCCAGAATTCTCTCTGATAATGGAGGAACCCTGGAAACGGGTTAAAGACGAGGAAACATCCCAAAACCTGCAGTGAATCCTGGTAATAATAATAATAATAATTGTTGTTATTATTATTATTATTATTATTATTATTATTATTATTATTATTATTATAAAATAATAATAAACTGCGATAGACTGGCGACCTGTCCAGGTGAACCCGCCTCTCGCCCGTTGACAGCTGGAGATAGACACCAGCAGCCCTCATGACCCCAGCAGGGAAAGACGTGTTAGAAAATGGATGGATGGATGGATGGACAATAACAATAAAATAAATAATAGTAATAATAATAATAATAATAATAATGAGTGATTCTGATGCTCGGTTGCAGGGTTAATCAGAGCAGCAGCTACAGCTGGAAATGGTGTTAAATTGTGCGCCTCAGCCTGGTTTCCTGGTGTAAAGCAGAACGGCAGCGAGACTCCTGGTACCTGATGGTGATCTCGGCCTCGTCCCACTGCACCTTGGCGGAGCTGCTGCCCTCCTTGGCCACGCCCAGCAGCGTGGCGTGCCTGCCGGTCTGCTTGTGCACACACCTGCCGCCCACGCGGAGCCCGGCGTCCGCCCCGCCGATCACGGCCAGCACCGGCCACACGTCCGTGCACAGGCTCCTCAGGTGCTGCTCCGACAGCTCCCCCAGCCCGTGCTGCCGCCCGTGCCGCCCCTTCTCCTCCTCCGTCCTGCCGGGCGCCTCCTGGCTCTCCCTCTGGGCGTCGTGCTCCTCGCGGCTCTGCACCGAGCGGCTCTTCTTCAGCCTCGGGGCGCCCGCCGCGTCCCGGAAGCAGGGCTTGATCTTGTGCAGCCGCTCGATCATGGTCTTGTTGATGCGGTGGGTCCAGTGGTCGGTGCGGTGCAGGATGCGGATCAGCTGAGTGGTGGCCTCCACCAGAACGGTGGCCGTGGGGCTGCAGACGGGGTCGCCGGGGAGGAGGTCACGCGGCGTCCCCCTCATCTGCATGTCGCAGATCTTCACCTGGAGAGCAACCAGACACACGGAGGTCAGGAGAGCGGAGAGGACAACTGGCTGGCTCCTGCACCCACGCCTCCTACCTTCTCTCCCGGGTTGCTGCTGTAGAACATCACGCAGGGGTAGAGCTCCGTGGCGTCCACGTCTTCAAACGCCAATTTGGGCTCCTGTTAAATCGCGACGCGCATGAGAGGAGGGAGCGCTCAGGGGGTATGAACACTTTTCAACAGACCGGGCAGCCCTCACCTCCCCGTTCTTGCCGAAGGAGATGGTCCTGGCCTCCATGTCCAGGACGCAGGTGATGAAGTCACCCTGCGTGAAGCTGCTGAGCGTCAGCGTCTGTTCGCCGTTGTGGTACAGGTTCCCGCTGTAGGCGCGGTACAGCCACATGTCGGAGGTGGTGCGGTGGTTGAAGTCGTGGACGGGCCACCGGGAGACGCCCACGCACGTCCCTTCGTTGCCTCGGTTCTCCTTCACGATGTAAAACTGCGGGCGAGACGAAGCGGGGTCAGCTCGGCTCCGACGGCAGGAGAAAGGCTTCGGCTGCTCACCTTCCACTGGTAGCATCCCGAGGAGATGCCGGTGCAGGCCAGGCCGTAGCCTTTGCCGCCGCTGCCGTGCGTCAGGCCCTGCCCGTTCTCCACCACGCAGCACTGGGCCTTCTCCGGGTCAAAGGACACTTCCTGGATGGGAAGGTTCTCATCCTCCTCCTCCGCCTCCCCCTGTGGAGCAACCCAACGGTCAGCTTCTCTCCTCGCCGCCGGGTGGCGGACAGACTCGGGTTTGCGTGGCGCCGCCCTCACCTGGAGCTTCAGCTCCTGGACCTTTTCCTTCATCTGGATCGTGTGCTTGGCCTGAGCAACCGGAGCTTCCCACATGCAGTCCGACAGCAGAGAGAAGAGCCGGTCCACGACCTGAGGGACAAACCAGACGTCAGCTCCCCCAGCGCCCCGCCGATCTTCACCCGTTCAGGACCAACCTACCTGAGTCAGCTGGTCGTCCTCCATGTTGGCCTCGCAGGCCGGCAGGACGGCCTCCAGCACGTGCAGAGCCAGGAGCCGCGTCCTCATGTTCCCCACCAGAGGAACCCCTGGAACGTTAAAACAGAACCTGTCAACATGCCCGCATGTGAGCCACACCAGCTAGCTACCTGCAGAGGCCGTACCCGAGCAGCACTTCTGAGCAGCGATGTTCAGCAGAACCTCGGTCCATTTAGGAGACGCCATCTTGGACTGGATGGCCTTGGAGGAGACCACCCTCCGGAGGAAGACCAGGAAGTCCCCGAGGTGGAGCTCTGCCGTGTGCTGCTTGCGGATTAACGCTGAAGACCAGGAACGCCGAGACGTAAATGTCAAACAGGAGTCAACTTTTTCTTTTCTATTTAATCCGAATGCATTAATCTGATTTATCTGCCTGATAATTTAAGTAGTAAATGTAGCCAAACCAGAGCCCGTTATCCTGTGACAACCTTTAAACCTTCAGTTTCTGTGCTGTTGTTCCAGTACATTTAGCATCTTATATTAGCATGATTAGCACAGCTAGCATACCGTATTTTTTAGACTATAAATCGCCCTGGAATATAAGTCGCAAAAAAATGCGTCGCAAAGAGAAAAAAACATATATAAGTCGCACCGGAATATACACAACTTTCAGCATAACGGCCCGTTACGCAGAAAGTTGTTTACGCTGAAATCAGACCGTGAGCGTAACGTTGCTAAGCGCTAAGCTAACAGCACGACGTGGATGTTTCAGAGCTACATAAAGCTCACGGGCATCAGCCAAAGTGTAAACCGCCCGGACAACAGAGCTGTAAGCTAGCGCTAGCTGCTGTTAGCTTCACAGACGGCCCAGTAACAGGTTCTGTCGTGTTCTGTTTCCTTAGAGCTGCACAACGTAACGCTTCCTCTCTCACATCCATAAACCTCTCAGTTTACGACAACATGTCACGATGCTGAAAATAGAAAACTTGTAGATGTAACAACATCTACACTGAAGAGTGTTGCTGCCAGCGGGACTTGTTGCACGTCCACCTGCTGACCAGAATCATCAAAAGTCCAAACCCTACCCCGGTCAGTGAATGCACCAGTTACCAGTTACCAGCTCGCTCTTCAGTGTGGACGTCGTTACTGAGGGGAGGGGGCGCTAATTAAAGGCAAGCAGTATTTTCTTTGACATGTCGAGTCTGTGGTTGAGTTTCCTTCAGGCTGAGAGAGTTCAGGACTTTCTGCCAATAACAGGAAGGCTGAATTACAGCCAAGTTACAGAACATGCTGCGAATGTCGGCAGCCTTTCCTTTGTAAGTCTGAGAGTTGGGTAAGGAACTAGATTCTCTAAGGAACATGCGTGGAAACTGATGTGTGCAGGTACGACCACAGGCTGGATCAGACGGGTCTGGATCAGGACGTGGAGCAGTTAAATGCAGCAGAACGAGAAAATAAAAACCTCTGAAGTCCTTCTTCTCGGAGTCGGGGCTGCCATCTTGCTTGGTGTCTTCCTGATCCTTCCCTGCAGACAGGCGGCTCCCTCCTGCTTGGGACAGCAGGTTCTTCAGCTGGCTGCACAGCAGGTCCAGCAGCGACTGGACCACTTTGGGACTCAGCTTGTCTGCGTACGTCCTGCGGGGGACAGACGTCGCCGTTGGTCAGCGCGCTACAACAGGCTGTGAAAACGTGTCAGCGGTCCTGACGGAGTTACCCGGTGCTGATGGCCAGGATCTGCAGCAGGCGGGTGGAGGCCACCTTCAGGGCGGTGCTGAGCTGGGACACGCCGGGTTTCTGCAGCAGCTGCAGGGGCTGGCCCAGCATGGTCTCCGTGCCGCACAGCTGAGACAGCACGTTGAGAAGGCCGCTGGAGATGGCCAGGGACACGTCCACCGGCTGGTAACGAACGCTGAGGGCGAACACCGTCACCAGCAGGAGGCGCTGCTGAGCTTCTGCAGAGAAAGCAAGCGGCGTGCAGCAGGTGGACTCAGTGAAAGGAGTTAAAACTCAGAGTTAAGCAGGAACAGCAGCGGATGTTTGTACCGATGTGGTGCTTGTTGGCCTGCAGCGCTCGCTCCAGGGTGACCGACAGCTGCTGGTAGATTTTATGCACGGCCGTCTGGATCTCCATCTGGAGGCTCCTCTTTGCTGCTTTAATCCCATCCTGCAGCAGAAACCCGTCAATTAAAGCCACAACACTTCCTGTCTGAGCGAAGCAAACACCACGGGAGCGCCTCCTCCTCCTCCTCCTCCTCCTCCTCCTCCTCACCTGGTAGTGGTGCAGCTGCACGCTCTCCCTCTTCAGGCCTCCGCTGCCGACGGTGCCCAGGCCAAAACATCCGGCCAGGAACTGCAGTCTGACGGAGGTGAGCAGGGAGGAGGACTGGAAGGCGCCGCTCGCCCGCTCGTTGTTCTCCGGCTGGCTGCCTTTCTCCTCCATGCCGGAGATCAGCACCACGATCTGATGGAGCGCCTCCAACCGCAGCTGGAGGCGATACAGGCGGGTGATGAAGAGGAGGAATCTGGTCTAACAAACCTCGAACTGCACAGATTCTCACTTCAATTAAGACGATTGCAATTATTATTATTATTATTAAGATTATTAAGATAATGAACTTAAATGGAGCAACAAGCAGAACAGAGCACACCTTCCCTCCATTAACTGATCTTACGGTTATTTTCAAACCCTAAAACTTCTACTTCTACATTTCTTCTTTTTCTTTCTCATTTTCATTAAAGATAAAATAAAAACTGGACATTTTCAACCGGACACAAAATACAGTGAATAATAATTATAATAAAATCCCAGTAAAACAAAAATAAAGATATTTAAAAACCGTGGCAGACTTTTCCCTGAATAACATTTTTGTTTCCAGTTCAGTGCAAAAAAGGAACTAAAAGCAAGTAAAATGTCCCCCTTGATTTAAGATAAGATAAGATAGGCTTTATTGATCTCACAATGGAGAAATTTGAGCAGCTAAATAAGATTATTTGCCAGTGGAATGAGTATTTTTACACATTCTACAATAAGATAATTAGACAATAAGATAATTAGATAATTAGATAGTCTTATTTAGCTGCTCAAATCAAGAAAATACTCTAATTTCAGGAACATTTTACTTATTTTTAGTGCCTTTTTGCAGTGTTGCATTAGATTATCTGCTCTTAAATCCACAAACACTGTTTCTAGTGTGATAACGAGCAGGATCTGAGCTGCTGGTTCTGGCGTGGTCGTGTTAGAGCCCGACCGTTCTCAGAAGGCCGGTAAGCGGCGCCTCACCTCCGCCCTGCTCTGCTGCTGCTCCATGGCCAAGATGGCCGCCTGCGGACTGGTGGCCATCCCCTCCTCCGGCTCCTTGAAGGCCGGAGCCAGGCCCACGTCGCCGCTGATGAAGCTGACCATGTTGTCGATGAGCGCGTGGATCCCCAGGGAGCGGTTCAGGTCCAGGTCCGACTCTTCGTAGGAGTGGGCCGAGCCGTAGCTGCGCTGCCGGCTGAGCTTGGACCTGAACCAGGACTCGGCCAGGGAGTCGGGGGAGCTGTGGAGGATTCCTGGAGAGGAGGGAGAAGAGGAGACGGGCCTTTCAGAGGCTTACGGGCACAGGAGAAGTTCTGATGGACGGACCGTGAAGCTTGGAGCAGCGGAGCAACACGTCATTCCTCTACAGCGGCTCTTCACATGAGAGAAGCCTGATTCCACATGCAGCCACAGACCTGGGTTAGCCGTTACAACCGGCTAATGGAAGCTGCTGGGCCGGTGAGTGGGTCCCGCTGGTCCTGATCCATACCTCATTCCTTTACATTTTCCTTCCAGGAAGCCAAACGTTCCTGTAAAGCAGGATTCTCCAGGCAGAGAACCTGGCAGACCTCAGCATCAGACTCGACCCCTAGGAAGAAGTCTGCAATAAACACCGCTGGAGGATGCTCGGTCAGCTTCTCCGCATCCGCAAAACCAGCCGGAGAGTCAGAAAACCTCAGAAATGAGGTTTTATTCTGAGCTGATAGCAGAAAAAAGCTAAAATCTGTCTTTAATTTACGTTTAGAAAACAAACACGTCTGGTTCTGCAGCTGAGTCTGAGGCTAAACCAGAACGCTGTCACCTTAAACGTTAAGAGCGTTGGACCGTCTTTTATCCATCGGCCCAGAGGTTCGGCCGGCAAACGGTCTGGATCTCGGTCCAACAGGAGGATGAATCCACCAGTAACCCATCTGAGACATCTGAGGACCGTTTTGCAGGCATGCTGAGGAATTAGTTTGGTACCAAAGTAAAAACCGCCTGAACTTCATCCAGCAGCGACTCCAGCTTCTTCCCAGGCGTTCAGGAATCCTTCAGGAATCATGAAGTCTGGTTTCTAGAGTCCAGCCTAAATTCTGCTGGTTTAAAACAGAAAACCCTCCAAACGCGTTTAGATCAAAAACTATTAGGAGTCTAATCATTTATAACTAAATGAAGCAAAAACCAATCAAAACAGAGTTCCTGGGACACTAAACAGTCTTGGATCAGAACCAGTTTTAAAGAGAGCAGGAGCATCCAGACTGCAGGAAGGAAAATGGAAAGGAACCGGGACTGGACCAGGGGTTCTGCAGATAAATGAGTGTGTGGGGGGGGGGGCGTCCTGCGTCGGTGAATGATTTCCCTCACACTAAAACACTTGAGAGTGCTGATGGAGGATGAGGGTGGAGGAAGCAGCGCTGGGAGCTAACAAAGGAGGAAACATGCCATCGTTTACGTGCTTGGAGCTCCTCTTGTGTTTGGGGCTGAAGCGCCCCAAGAGAAGCAAATAAACTGATCACAGAGAGAAGAGGAACACATGAACGACAACGGCAACAATCGGCCTGGTTCACGCGGCGGCTTCACGTCGGCCCTACCTCGCTTTTTCTGGGAGAACGCCAAGTCCAGGTCCACGTTCCTTCGCCCGCTCTGCAGGAGAGAACAAGGCGCAGCTTTTAGGGAGAACATCGAGAACCTGAGACCTGAGGAGGAGCTTCCTTTACCAGGCTGTAGCTCTCTTCGTCGGACTCGGGTTGGGACAGATCCGACTCGCTCCTGGACTTCATGAGGCGGTAGCTGGGGCTGCTCTGCACCGAGCGGCTCTCGGCGCTCAGACTTTCACTCCTGCAAACAGAAACGCACCGTCAGCCGACTCCTGCGGAGAACCACGGAGGTACCGGCTGCTCCTTAAAGTTCAAATAGAAAGGAGTGCGTCTAGAGCAGTTTTATCGCGTGACGGTAGATTATTGTTTTTTTTCTCTATGTGGCTGCTCGAAATCGTGATAAAAATGCTCCAAGTAATAAAAATCGCGAGTATTTTACAGTATGCTGGGCGCCTCCAGCGATCCGTGAGTCCAGCGAGACGAAAACACAGCCGTGACGTCAGTGTCGTCACACGTCCTCCGGCGTGTGTCAAGAACCGCTGCTTCACGCATTAAGCACTCTGAAAGGATCGTTAAAAAGTCGTTACAACGGTCTATTGTACTGCTGCCAATTATAAGAATGGCTTTGGATCGGGGAAAGGAATGTTTAAATATCTAACGGACCCAGTTTTGTGTCAAATTTGGATCCGGTGTTGTGTGAAAATCTGTTCCTCTGTGAAAATCTGTTCCTCTGTGAAAATCTGTTCCTCTGTGAAAATCTGTTCCTCTGTGTCGGGAGCATTGCAGCCAGAGAGGCGGTCTGACCGTTTTCACGGCGCTCCTGATTGATTTCTCCGTAAAACTCCTATAATCATGTCAAGGTTGTAACATTCAGTTTAATCGGCAGCTGTTGTTTACAAAATTGTAAAATAAAAATAAACAAGGTCTTATGCTGTTTTTTATTTTAAACAGCAAGAGAATCGGTCTTTTTCCAACTTTTGTCACTTAAGCCTGACAAATAAAAGTCACCAAACAGAGTATTCCAACACGTAGTGAGTATTTATGATTCTCCATCGCTGAAATAAGAGGATGGAAACTGGCTGATAGCAGGGCACAAAAATTAAGACTTCCTGAAAAGACGAGAGTTTAGACTTTCTGGTAAATCCCCTTGTAATGTAAAATATGACAGATTACTGGATTAAGGACATTTCTAGTATACTACATGTTATCACACTTAACAATTTTTGAGAATTTGGAAACAGTTGCTCTTTATTTTCCAAAGTTTTCGGGGGAGGAGAGAATGGATATTTCAGCTGCCTGAAAGACCTCGTTTATCTATTTTACAATTTTGTAAACAACAGCTGCCGATTAAACTGAAAGTTACAGCCTTGACATGATTATATGAATTGTTTTAGAGAAATCGATCAGAAGCGCCGTGAAAACGGTCAGACCGCCTCTCTGGCTGCAATGCTCCCGACACAGAGGAACAGATTTTCACAGAGGAACAGATTTTCACACAACACCGGAAAGGCTGGGTAAAGCTACCCGTGTTGAATCCCGATCCCTGCCATGCTGCCTATAGCGTCATCATCGCCACGGCAACCTACAGTGGGTCACGTGACTGAAGGAGGAATTTAGCGTCGTCTGCTATTTTAGTCAATCATTTTATGCTATAAACAACAAAATGCTGGAATTTTTTTGTTTTTCACTTGTGATGTATTTTGTACATACTATCAAATGAGAAACTATAAGTGTGTGGATTTCTATTTGAACTTTAAGCTTGTTAGTGCAAACAGCTCCGTCATATCTGATCCTCGCGGATAACTGGAGAAAAATCACATTTTTAGATCGACAACTAAAGGTCAGCAGAACATTTGCAATCATTTTAAACGTCCACATAGGGCTGAACGATATAGAAAAAAAGCTTATCGATAAAAAAAATGCATATTGATCGATATCGATAATTATTGAAAATATTTAAAACCATATTTTATGTGCAGCTCTGCCTGGACATTTTATGATATTGCTAAATTATTTAATTTTAATAAAGAACACAAACACAGAATTCCAATTAAATCTTTATTTAACCAACTTTTTTAACCATAACAGAATTTTTTTTAAAGAAAAATAACTTAAGAGACCTGAGTTATCTTATTAAATACTGACAAAGAATAAACTAAAGTGACCAGTAAAATTACCAAAATAAATATACCAAATAAATAACTAAAGTAGCCTATTTAGGTGGGAATAGTACACTAGTTACTTCTCAGGTTTCATAATTGAGAGGCTGATGCAGGGCTGAGGTCAGAGGTCGTGGCGTGGGAAGACAGGCTGCAGCTCATTTTGCACTGATTCCCTGAACTCGTTGCACAACTTAGGGAGCGCTGTTAGAGAAAAACCTGCAGCCCAGAACTTTATATCGCGGATCAAGAGTGGCGAGTAGTTGAAGCCAGGTTTTTCAGCTGCAGACAACAGCAGACATATCCATCACTATGAAGCACGTTACTGCATGCGTGATGTCCTTATGCCGCTTGGACGCTTTGTCATTTTATCACAAAGAAGGGAGCCCAGTTTAGCTGCTATACCTGCTTTGTTTTGGAAGAACTTCCAGAAGATTCCTCCGATGACGCGCAGGGCTGACACAGCTCACGCTGCTGCGGGTGTCAGCGGCTTACGTGATGAAACAAGTTAGTTGCGTTACCAGACTTTGTTTTTACTGGTTTCTTGCAAGTTTTACAAATCACTGGTTTATTTCTATCAGGCTGGCAAACTAGTAAAACCCCGTTTTGGGACAATTTCCTCCGCCGCTACTTGCTGCGACATATTCACATGCTGTGTGTTGTGGTTTGAGAGGGCGGGGCTTTGTGACGGCGTGCCTGGGTGGAAGTAGTGACTGTAGCATCAACTAATATGATAGGCTGAAAGGAAGGAGGGAAAACTCTCTATATCGAACTTTTATCAACCCTATTTTTTTATCAACCCTATTGCGCCACATGTCTATCGATCGATATATATTGTTATTGAATTATCGTCCAGCCCTACGTCCACATTTATAATAAAAGACTTTTAGTGTCTCAGTTAAAAGATTTAGGCACATTTAGCAGCAACACGTCAGAACGACTGATGGTCTTAATGAAAAGTTATTTTTAAAAACGGGTTTTAATATTGTACGGTTTCATTAACCGACTGTCAGTTCTATATTGGCCACATTTTGAAAGTTACATTAACTCAGTTCTAGTTAATATTTAGACACTTTGGCTTGTTGGTCCTGGTTGAAATGAACCGGAAATGTTCTGAACCACGACTCCACAGGAACCGGGTCAGGCTTCGTATTGAAACCATCCAGTTGTTTCAACATTTCCTGTTAAGCTCCTGGTTTTATGGACTATGACGCCGTTTCTGTAGAACCTTGGATCGCTCCCCTGCTGCTGAGACTTCCTCCGCGTCTCCATCACGTCTCTAAAAAGCCTCCATCGGCTCCAGAACTCACCTGGTCATGAAGCCCAGACACTCCTGTGCTCCTGTCGCTGACTGGGCCGGGCCCTCCTCCTGGTTCTGTTTGGTCAGCTCGCTCAGAACCGGGCTTACGCCCAGCAGCAGCAGGGCGCAGCGATGGATGACGGAGTTGCAGGCGGCGGTGTAGAGATCCTGGCCTTCAGGGAGGCCCGCGCTGCCCCGCCGCTCCTCCTGGGACAGAGCGGCCTCCTCCTCTCCTCCGCCCGCCGCCGCCGCTCCACTCCGGGAGGCGGATCCGGATCCGGATCCCGGTCCGGTGCTGCTGCTGGCCCGCTCTCTGTCACGGCTGCGAGCGACCTCCCGCGCTGAGAGGAAACATTGAAAGATTTCTGCGTTGTGCATCGAGCAGAAACACACACAGACGCAGGGTTAGAGGGTTAGAGCCGCAGCCGGGAAACGCTCAGCTAAAACAGTCCGAGCCGCCGGCGCCGTCCGGCTCACAGCCGCGCCGCCGCGGACGCCGAGGCGCAGCTAAACGCTTTAATCACGTCTTCGTTCACAGAAACACTGAGCTGACCGACACGAGTCAAAGCGGAGCCACAAGTGAAGCAACTAAAAGGTTTTAAAGGTTCATAAACACGTAGCAGTTCTGAACCAAACATAGTTCAACATTTTCATCCCAAGCAGACAGAATATTGCTGCAATCTTTACATTAAAATGAAACCTCACACATATGTGCAGGATGTCTTAGAGGAAGTAGCAGCTGGAAAGTGAAGATCAGACACTTTAATTCTCCCTTTATCATCTCTTCATATGTGAGAAATCCCAATGTAACATCATGTTGGCCAAATTGTGGAAATATTGGAGACGCCACACGTCTTTTGGGCTTGTCCAGAAATACGAGGATTTTGGGACAATATTAAAAAGGAAATAGATGTTATATTGAAAGTAAACGTGGTTCCAGAAGCTGTGGTGTTTTTGTTGGGAGCCATAGCAAAAGACCGACATGATGCAGATGAGAGATTTATACTGAAGTTCTTTCACTGGCAGCAAAGAAAAAGATTACTGTGGAGAGATATAAAACCAGAGACTGAAACATGGAGCAAAGAGGATATTTCACAATATCTGGGTGTCTGATGGGAAGAAATGTTGCCTAATTTAATTCCTCTATGGAAAGATCCTACTTAGCCACAGATTACAGATTATAGATATCCATCTACTCTACCTGTTGTCACAATTATCAAGACTTTCGTTACTTTATGTTTATTGTGATGCCTGCTGCTTGAATTTCTGTCAGGAAATGTTATGTAAAATTATTAAAATTATTAAATAAAAAGTTTTATCTCAGAAGACGTGACGTCTCTAAACAAAAGAGCTGTGCAGTGGCAGCAGCAGATGCTTTTCCTCTTTTCCCATAAGCAACACTGTGATTTAAACATCTGGCAAGAGGGGGGAATACTTATGTAAAAACTCAGGAACCCGTGCTGCACACCTTTAATAAATGTTTACACTGGTTATCAGTGTGCAATTTCCATCTTCTAAATGGAATAAATAAAAGCAATATTGGCTTCAAGAATTGGTCCAAAAATGAAATCGGCTTCACGTACCGGGTATCAGTTTGCCCGATGTCAAAAAAATCGCCATCGGCCGTAAAATAATCAGCGTCGGTGGTAAAATAATCAGCGTCGGTGGTAAAATAATCAGCGTCGGTGGTAAAATAATCAGCGTCGGTGGTAAAATAATCAGCATTGGTCGATCTCTATTCCATAGTGTGGCTGCTTGGCAGGAAAATGTGTAGAAACACGGTGTGGGTGGAAACCTGTGCACAGCTGCGTGTCTCTAGAGAGCAAACAGATCCCAGCAGGCGTACTTACTTCCAGCGGTCATCACTTCATGCTCCCTGTCCTCCTCCTCATCGTCCTGATCCTGGTGTCCATCTTCTCTCTCGCGGTCGGCTCTCTCCTCTAGCTCCGCCTCCTCGTCGATGGTGCGGGTGAAGGAGTGCTCCTGGGGGTCCATGTCCAGAGAGTCCTGGTTGTCTGAAATCTGCACCAGGAGATTAAATCTGATGGACGTTCATACGATGCAACAAACTCACAGGTTCCTGCTTTTCATTCGCTATCTTTCGGCTGTCTCTTCCCCGTTAGTCGCCTTGTTTCCCCCCCAGGAAGAGTTCAGCCCCCCTAACATGGAGGACATCTGGCCAGAGCGTGTCTTTTTAGCTCAGTTTCAGCACTTTCAAACCGAATCAGTCAGCAGAGAAGCAAGGTGACAGGAAGAGAAAACCTCACAGTTTGGTAAAGCAGGATAAAGTCATGTTCCTGAGGCGGTAGCGGCTTGGGTTCTGGAAGAGCGCCCCCTATAACTGACTGTAACACCTGTAATTAATTAACGAGCTGATATACATGACCACTGGCTGAGGCCGGCGTGTTTTATTCGGCCGTTCTGAGGTCTGAGCTGAAAGGCGGATTCAGAACTTGTGAAGAAATGATCCGACTTTCTGTTCTTTTAAGATTCTGTACGACAGAAAAATGCAGCTTTTTATTCTGTTTCTGTGCAGCTGTGGAAATCAGCTTTCTGGGAACATTGTACAGCCGGCAATTTACACTACATTGCCTAAAGTATTCCCTCCCCTGCACTGACCCCCATGTGAACCTCAGGGACCCTCGTTCTTAATCCATAGGGTCCGATAAGACGTTGGTCCAGAAGGTTCTGGAGTGTTTCTGGGACTTTTTGGACCGTTCCTCCAGGATCACATGTGAGGTCAGACTCTGATGTAGGATCTAATGGTGAATCAGCGCTTTATAAATAAAACCGAGTCGTCTGAGCCCATGAGACCGACCCGATGTTTGTAGAAACGTTCTGCACACCTGGAGCTGGATCTCATACACCTGTGGCCACGCAGGTGCTTATAACACCTGACTTCAGAACGCACACCTTTGGCAATACAAAGCATGCATCTTGTTAAGAATCATTAACATGCAGCTAAATTAGCGAGTTTATTTCAGAACAAAATCCAAATTTATCTGATTTTTATTGCATATTTTTGGATTTTTCCCGACAGCATCCGTCTGTAAAGAAAACAATCATCTAATTTAAAGGGTTCTGCTGTGGTTCTGCTGCTTCAGCGTTTTTCAGTAAAACTCCTCTAGCAGCTTCAGGAAACCCGCCGGGTCGTTTCCTTAAACAGCCCGGTCCATTTCGCAGGAACCGGAACCTGGTTAAACGGACTCACCCGCCTCTCCCGTGACGAAGACCTGGTCTGGATGAAGTCCATGTTCTTACAGGCCAACAGGCGGTTCCGGACTTTATAAACGCTGCGGTAGACTTCTGCCAGAGACTTGGAAGGCTGGTACCTGCTGGGAAAACAGGAGACTGGTTGAGGAGGGAAGCAGAACGGCGGTTCCGGTTAACGGGCCGGGTCGGGTCGACTCACCTTCCCTCCCCGGAGGCCGGGCCCAGCAGCCCGGTGTGCTTCAGCAGAGCCGCCAGAACAAACCTGGACACGGTGTCCAGCAGCGACTCGTTATTCAGAGACGCGTTGTCCCAGTCTGCAACAGAACCCACAGAGCATTCAGGCCCGGTTCTGTTCAGCTCCAACCACCCGCCGCAGGCCTCGAGCAGACCTTTGCTGATGGCGTAGTCCTGCATGTTGATCCACAGACTGTTGGCGGGTTCCTTAGAGGAACCCAGAGCCAGGTCCACCAGAACGCTGAGGTCCGGACGCAGCGTGCAGTCCAGAGGCTTCTGCTCCTCGTTCCCGGACAGCGCCGCCTCCAGCAAGGTGCTGATGCAGGAATCTGGACCAAACAGGAGAGGTCAGTGACCCACAGCAACAGAAACAGGGTCTACTGCAGAACCCAGAACCCCCACAGGGGTCGGTACCGAGCTGTGGGATGTCCATCTCCAGGCCGTTGCTGAACAGCGGCGTCTTGAGCCAGTAGGCCGTGTCCTGCTCCTCCAGCGAGGTGGGCGCGCCCTGCAGCATCCCGCCCAGGCAGCGGCCCACCAGCAGCGCCACGGTCCGCTCCAGGTCCACCAGCCACACCCAGGACAGCGCCGGCGCCGGCAGACACATTCCCGAGGCCGGCTCAGCAAAGTCCGACGTACCTGGAGAGATTTTTAGTTCGTACGGTTAACGGCGTCCGTCTCTCAGGCGGTTCTGACCGCTCCACCAGAACCGACCCGGCTTTTAAACGGGGCTGAGGCCAGAACCCGTCTGGATGTGGTACTGTTGGATCACCCAACTGGGTCGGGTCTCAGCTAGAGCCGGACGATAAAAAGCACTTTGATAAAATAGAAATCATTTTGATCGATATCGATAATTATCAACAAATTCAGAACATATATTTTAAGTTCAGACCTGGCCATTTTATGCCGTTGCTTAGCAACCTATTTTTAGATACAGACACAAACACTGAATTCAAACTAAACCCTTTATTCAACCAACTTTTTACCAAAACTGCAGGTTTTTAAAACTAAAAGAACGCGTGCTCTCTGAACTCGCTAAAGGGGGCGGAGCTTGGTTCCTGAATTATCGTCCAGCTCTAGTTTTATCCCTCTAGCGGCTAAACTGAAGGCGGTTCTTCTTTACTGCTCCGTCCACTTTGTGCAAAGCTCCTATCGGGCCTCTCCAGGGTAAAGTTCTAACCCTTCAGCGCCGCTTCAACTGAACCCCATAGAGTTCTGTCAGTGGAAGGACTGAGAGGACCCATCGTCTTCACAGGAGAAATGTGACCAGAACAGAAACCTTGAAGGTTCCACATCCCTGAAACGATGAGGTCAAACCCTAAAACCCAACAGAGCCAAACTGTTCTGCGTTAGAACTGAAGAAAAGTCCTGATTAGCGATGCTAATCAGGACTTTTCTTCAGGAGGCATAAAGATTGAACTCTGGAGAAGCTCCTGAGGCCTGAGGAGTCCAGATTGACCCTGTTCTGGTGCGTCAGGGTAGGGAGACAGGAGCAGGAAGTGATGCACCAGGAGGTGCAGCTGGAGCTACGACCTGGACCTGAACAGAGGTTCTGGTCCAGGTCCAACGAGGCTGTGGGTCCAAAGACGGATCAGTGAAGGTCTGCTCCCCCGACCCACCAGGAGGGCTCAGGTGGAGACATCATCTCCACACATGCAGACCTCAGCCCCGCTGAGAAGCTTTGGGATGTGCTCGGTAGAAACGGACAGAACCCTCAAACCCAGCTAAAGGCGGTCCGCCCAGGCATCAGAGCGGGCCGCTATCCGGACCAGAACAATCCCTGGAAGGTTAAAAGGGGCTGGTGAGCAGCGGGCTGACCGTGGAGAGGCCACTGCAGCTCCTGGTCCTCCAGAGGAGACGCGGCCGGCAGCAGCCTGTTGAGGCGGTCCAGCGGGGGCAGCAGGTCCAGCAGGTGGCTCAGCAGGGACCTCACCACCGGCACCGGCAGCAGCAGCAGCGAGTTGATTATCTGGCACAGCATGCTGCCTGCCGCCGACACGTAGATCACGTCTGGGGACGACACAGGCGGTCAGAACCGGCCGGACGAGCCGCGGCGGCGGAGAGGCGCAGGAGCTCGGCTCACCTTGCAGCTTCTCCCGTATGCTGCCGTTCCAGGAGCTCTCCTTCAGCAGGGCGGCGGCGCGCGAGAAGATGTCGGTGGCGTGGGGCAGCAGCAGCTGCAGGTGTTTGTGGAGCAGAGCCACGCTGCTCGAGTTCTGCAGGAGACACAGATTACCAGGTTATACCGGACCATGACCCCGGTGACTCGGTTCTGGTCAGGATGGAGGTCCGACGCTGAAGAACGTTCTGCATCACAGCTTTCGTTCATCACGCAGAAGGTTTGGTGGAACATGAATGTTTGCCGGATCGACCATAGACCCAGATGATAAACCCTGAGCGGAGCCGGGCACGGAGCGGGTCAGTACCTCGGTGACGGCGCTGATGTGACAGTAAGCCAGGAGCTGCTTCTGCAGGGAGCAGAGCAGCTGGTGGAGGTGAGCCGGCTGGCTGCTGTCCGACGAGGAGGTGCGCTGCTGCAGCTTGTCGCTGTTCTTCTCCAGCTCGCCCAAGGCCTGGTCCTGCAGACAACCAGCACACAGCACGCTGAGTCCAGCGGGTTCTGAACCTTTCATACAGATTCTGCACCTTTTCCACGTCAGCGTTACACAGGCCGGCCCGTTTTAAAGCAGAAGCACTAAAGTCCGATACAAACCTGGACCTGCTTGCTTCTTTACACGTATTCCTGCTGAAACTATCCGGTACCGGCCCGGTGGTTCTGTACCATCACTAGGCTCTGCTGTCCGGGAACATTTAGGTTCCTAACTCAGCCACGGAGCAGAGAGAGAGGCGGACTGGGCCAGAACTTTATGTCAGCACTTTACAACAGCAATAACAACTGAAACGTCACTGGTTCTGGAAAAAACAAAGAGCGAGAGTCCAAATGGATCCCAGGTACCGCTGGGACTAAATCTGAAACTTTCCTTCTCCAACATGGACCGGGTCTCATCTAACGCCTAAACATCAACGCTGACCATTTTTACCCGCTAACATCGATGTATAATCCATCTATCCAGGGCTTTACCTGCTCACCGTACTTTAATCCTTTAATCTTCTCAAAAACGGACGGTGCTTCTGATGGTCCACATAATACGGCACATTACTTTATTCGCTGAAATAAATCCAATCAAATCTTCCACTTTTCTTTCTTAGTTTGTTGCTGAGGGAAGTAAGAAAACAAATCAGATATTTTTGTTCCTTTGCCTTGATAGAGGCGTAGCGGGAATTCAGGAAACTGGGATTTCCTTGTGGCGTTGCAGCCCTGCTAGGTGGTGACGATTATTAGAATTAATACAGGACAAGGCTCACCCCACAGGGACGCAGCTATTAAAGCGTTTTTATAGCTGCTGATTTATTTTATCAGCGTCAGTAAAGATGGAGATGATGAGCAGGAACTGAGGTCTGATGAAGGATTTCCTCAGAAAAGAGATTCCCTGCAGAGCTGCATGACGTCTGCAGCCGCCGCGTCACGATCAACGAGAGCTTTTCCTCAGAGACACGGGACCAGGAAGCGGCTCCGGCTCTGCCAGGAAAACACGCAGCAGGAGCAAACAACGCTTCGGAGCTTCAGAGCCGAGTCATTCTGCCTCCATCTGCTGCAGTCGCTGCCGAGCGGATCAGAGCGACGCTGGGAAACCGGCTCGTCAGAGAATGATAACTCACGGTGTAAAAGCCCAGGTTCCTGAGCAGCGTCTTCATCAGGATCTCGGCTAAGTGGGTGTCTGGGTGGGCCCCTGTGGTCCCGTAGGTCGGGTCCGGGTACGCTGGGCCGGAGGCCGGAGCGTCGGGAACGTCGGCCGGAGAGCTGTAACCGAGCAGGGAGGCCACGTGGGTGTGATCCTGGAGGCTGGTCAGGATGATGTCCAGCTGCATCCTCTGAGAAACACAAACATCTTTAAACGTCTGAGTTTAGACTTCATGCCAGTTCCTCTTCAGATTAAATATGGGGAATAAAAACGAGTGAGACTCAACTACTTGTCCCGTCAAACTCAGACCAGTCCACACAACTCTAAATATTAAAATGCTTCCTGAATTCCCAGCAGATATCGCTGTAATCAGGAAATCAGGCTCCTCTTTGTCTTTTTACCCAGTATAACTCGTTCATTTTGTATTAATTCATCTGTCTATGAAGCATTCTTTTACTTGTATATTTTTCTACTTTTTAGACCTTTCTACTGTTAATCCATTTATTTATGCACAGTTTTTTTTCAGCGCCGGCTGTTTTTAGATTGCTTTATAAAGAAAAGTTGTCTTGGCTTTAGAAAATCTAGAAAATGGGATTAATGTCTGAAAACATTCATATTTCTTTTCTCTTTCTTTACTTATCTGGATCTGAAAAAGATAAAAAAAGTTATCTTTAGCAGACTTTCTGACTGATCCAGGGAGGACAGATCACCACTATTACCATCTAATGTAGAACAGATTACTGGATCAATGTGTGCTTCTGTGCTTGTTTGTCTCTCTTGTTGTGTCTCTGCTCTGTCTTCTGTAACCCCCAGTGGGTCGAGAGACCGTTCATACTGAGCCTGGTTCTGGTTCTGGTTCTGCTAGAGGTTTTTCCTTCCCGCTAACGGGTGTTTTTCCTTCCCGCTGTCGCTTCATGCTTGCTCAGTATGAGGGATTGCAGCAAAGCCATGGACAATGCAGACGACTGTCCCTGTGGCTCTACGGTTCTCCAGGAGTGAATGCTGCTTGTCGGGACTTTGAAGCAATCAACTGGTTTCCTTATATAGGAACATTTTTGACCAATCTGTATAATCTGACCCAATATGTATAATATGATTGAACTTAACTTTGTAAAGTGCCTTGAGATGACATGTTTCATGAATTGGCGCTATATAAATAAAATTTAATTGAATCTCTGCAGATGTAGCGTCTCCCTGCCTGAGGATTTTAGATGTGAGCCTAAACCACTTCTGGTCCATTTCTGCGGGCGTACAGGTGCTGTAGTGGTTCAGTAAGAGGACAGGTGAGCCAGGTGAGCCAGGTGAGGCGGCGGTACCTGTCCTTTGGAGAGACTCTCCCATCTGTCGGGGCCCTGAGGCAGCAGAGAGTGGAGCAGCTCCATCCTCTCCCTCAGCGGAGGCAGCAGCATGGTGGCTCCCACCGACAGCGTCTCGATCACCGCCTGATGGGGAAACACACGGTCTCAGCTTAGCGACCTTTAACCCCATGCTCCTGAAACAGACTCACCCTTATAATAAATGTATTCTGTTGGTAAATATTTGAATAAAAGCCGTTTTGGCTCCAGGTTTGGTACTGAAACATGACCCTGTTTAAAATCCCTGAGCCCAGAAGGCCGTGGAGATCTCAGAAGCAGTGAAATGGACCTTTTACCAACAAATGTGTGTAAATGGTTCTGGTCCACTTGGGTTGATGTTACAGCAGTAGAGACAGAATGAGAAGGGTCTCTAGGTGCAGCCGTTGCTGACGTGATTACTGCTCCATCTTCTCAACGTACCTCCTGGATCTCGTCTGGCACCGAGGCGTCCATCAACCTGAAGAGCAGGTTCCTCAGCGGCCTGGCCTGCCGACCCAAAATACTGGTGGCCACGCCCCCGGCTAGAGCCAGAGCCAGGTGATTGGATAAAAGTCGAAGGCACAGCTTGAGGAAGTTATGATGCTCCCTGTAAACATGGAGAAATGTTTAGTCTGCGTCTGCCTGGGAGCGTCTGTGACGACTTCTTGTGTCGGAGCGTCCTCACCTGGACGAGGGGAAGGGCAGCGGAGGGACGTCGCTGTTGATGCCGTCACAGTAGCGCTCCAGGAAGGAGCGCAGGTGAGAGAATGTGCTTTCCTCCAGGTCGACGCAGTACGGCCGGTGCCAGGCCACCACCTGCCTGTTGAGACAGAGTTAGAAAGAAACATCAGATCAAACTGAGGCAAAACTCCTAAAACTTCAGTTCCCAACTCGAGTTGCTCAGTGCGAGCCACAAGAATTGACAAGGACTCCTGGATAGGTGCTGAAACCTTTTCAGAAAAAACTGAGCAAAAGTCCAGTTGCCTCCGATTTAAGATTGTTTGCCGTTACGATGACCCGGAAAACTGAGAATCTGCACAGGCAGCTCCCAACAATCTCCCAAAGGCCTTAAAATGAAGAGAGCAGCGAACAATGAACTGAAAACATTAGTAACCAAGATCCAGAGCTTAGCTGGGTTAGCTCAGCTCCGCTTGATGCAGCTTTCAGGTTGTACGTCTGGATATTTAAATACCTTCAATACCAATGAAGTTAAAGTTCACTGCAGCAACCGAGGCTGCTGTAGTGACCGAGGCTACCTTCATAGTGACCGAGGCTACCTTCAGAGTGACCGAGGCTACCTTCATAGTGACCGAGGCTACCTTCAGAGTGACCGAGGCTACCTTCATAGTGACCGAGGCTACCTTCATAGTGACCGAGGCTACCTTCAGATTGACCGAGGCTAGTGTGTTGTGGTAAAACCTTTCATGAAACACGTAACATTGCGGTTGTTTAAGAGGAATATATTAGGACGTTCGCTCATTAAAAACTGTGAAATAGTTCTGTGCTGGATAAAATAGGAAGCACTGTTCGCGGACCGTAGCCTTCACATATGTCGTCGGTCATGGATTATCTTTCTGCCAAGAGGTGCTGCGGTCTGACTGGGTTCAGCTCGCCCAGGAACTCCAGAACTGCTTCCTCTCTTACTGCAGAAGATTTGCTGCAGGTCATTCGTTATCAGGGTCAGAGTTCATAGATGAACCCTGGCAGGAAGGGTGAAATCATCGGGTCTCTGGCCCGGTTATCAGAACATTCGTCCAGCAGGTAAACAGGTGTTACACAACGGCGGGGCTGTTGTGACATCAGGTCCCGCAGCCGCTGAGCTCACCTGTCTCTGGGCAGAGCGGTCCAGGCCAGGCTGTGGGACGTCCCCGCTGAGATCTGCTGGATCGCCACGCCGTCCAGGCCGACCACCTTCTTGGGTTTGGTGATGGGCCCGGTGGAGTTGCCCTGGCCGCACTGGCCCATGGAGTTGTTGCCCCACGCGTACACCTCGTTGTCTGGGTGAAGGTAAGACCAGGTAAACATGCATCGGACACCCAGATGGAAAACAAAGAGAAATTAGAGGGAACACAGGTGAGGTCATGTCAGGACTGAGAAAGGTCGGCGCAGGACCGAGTGAGCGCGGTGTTACATCATCGTTCTGTCAACAGTCCTCACAGTCCTGCACAGTCAGCAGTCTGAGCTGCGAGTCCACAGGACGTGAGCAGCAGCACGTATGACCTGTGGGAGCGCCGGCAGGAGCAGTACCGTGAGACAGTGCCAGGCAGTGGCTGTCCCCGATGGAGATGTCCACCACTCTGGTCGTGGCCAGCTCCTCGATCAGTTTGGGCCTGAGAGCCGTGGCTTCGGAGGAACCGCAGCCCAGACAGGCGCCGCAGCCCCAGGCGTACACCTGGAGACACAGGAGGTTACGCTGATTAGAGCCGGCTAACGCTCACTGGGGTTCAAACATCCGAAAAACGGATTTCAGGAGGTAGAGTCCGTACACAGAGGTAGAAGATGAACTTCCCCCTTAATAAACCCCTTCTGGACGTCTCAGCGTGGTTTCTGACAGGCAGGAGACCAGACGGCCTAGAAGCCATATTTCACTGCATCTCTCATCAAAATCATGTTTCCAGAACCTACAAGACAGGAAGTGAGCTGTCGCTGCTCAACCTCTGATTGGCCCGATCCGTGGACTAAAACCAGGAAATGGTTAAACGGTGAATTAAAGCCCTGCCTGAGAAGTAAACCTCATTCAAACACGGCTTACTATTTAAAATGAAATCCGTTTGCTCTTTTCGCAGAGCAGAAACCCACCACAGCTCGTGCTAAACTCTGATTGGCTCAGAGCTCAGGTGCCTCCCCCAGCTGAGGCCTTCAGGGTCACGTAAAAAGAGTCGGATCTTTGAGCGCTCACTTTTAAACACGTTTATAAATTCAATCAAACAACGGAGGAGAACAACACTTTTATACTTCTCTGCTGTTTTTAGTAAAAATATCAATTCTTCATTCCCAACCTCTAGTTTATTATATTGGTCATAGAGCTGTGTGTGTCTGTCTTGGTTGCCGGTTTGAAACCGAGCCTGTCACTGTGGCTCCCTGAGGGACGGGTTCAACGCTGAGACGTCTCCCCGCTGAGGGACCAGAAAGGGCTTTTATTTGAAATCAAGCTGTGAGCTGCAGGTGTCCCGGGAAGCCCTACCTGTCCGGTGGAGGTCAGCGCCAGAGACGACTGACTTCCTGCACACACTTTCCTGATGAACATCCCCTGCAGGGCCTCCACCACTTTGGGCTTGTAGACCCGGTTAGTATCACCATGTCCGAGTTTTCCTGCAGGACGACGCACAGCAGAACGATTAACACTAACAACTAAAATGAACACGTGCAGAAACCTCAGAGGACGTCAGGCTGCAGGAAGGTTGGCTCATGGTCGGTAGGAGGTGAAAGGTCGTACCGTTGTCCCCTCCTCCAAAGGACCAAACGGTGCGTCCATCCTTGGACAGGGCGATGGTGTGGGAGCTGCCACAGGACACCTCTCCGACGTTGCTGATGTCTTTGACCAGAGTGGGAATGTTGCGGCTGTTGCTGTCTCCGTGTCCTGCAGGGAGGAGACAGCAGAGAGGTCGGGAAAATAAAACGCAAACAGGAACTTCCCAGAAAGTCCCAAAGGGAAGGTTTCTGTCTCCGCCTGAGCAGAATCTGTTCTTCAAGCAGAAACCGTGACTGGTTTCTGACGTCTGAGCAGAGCTACAAGCTACCAGAACAAAACCTTAGTTCCAGTTTAGTTCCCATAGATTTACAGCCAGCTTAGCTTGGGAGACGTAAAACACAGCTACTAAAACAGAGACCAGGATGAAGGCAGACAAACATTTTCATAAAAAGCAGCGGAGAAGGCGCTCACCTAATCTCCCGAAGTCTCCTTCCCCCCAGGTGTAGAGCTCCCCGTCCTCGCTGACGGCGGCGCTGTGTCTGTAGCCGGCAGACACGCACACGACCACCTGACGCACACAAAGGTGAGAGACGTGAGCGACATGACGCACGGCACCGAGGTGCTCTGCACGCCGACCAAAAGCCACGCAAGATAACCCAGAAGGACAAAACAAACGTTAAAGACAAAACAGAAGAAAGCTGTCGTTCCTTCATTTATCTGAAAACAAATGAGCCACAGGCTTTAATCGATATAGTAAATAACGCAGGTACAGAATTAGAGGAATGTTTCTAAAACATCAAAATACTGCATTTCCTCTCATCAGTATGACTTCCAAGAGTGAAACAAATAAAATATAACAAACGAGGAACAGCTTTAAATACATACGTGTAAATAATCTTTCTTTAAAATCTAGAGAAATGTATAGAGATGTTAACTTTACTGATAAATTAAAAAACA
Source organism: Fundulus diaphanus (assembly GCA_037039145.1). Taxonomy (NCBI): domain Eukaryota; kingdom Metazoa; phylum Chordata; class Actinopteri; order Cyprinodontiformes; family Fundulidae; genus Fundulus; species Fundulus diaphanus. The sequence continues at coordinate 1,725,523 of CM073122.1, forward strand.
TATTCTCAGACTACAGCTAGACGCCCTGAAAGGCCACATAACCAGGTTTAGGTCCTTTATTGGCTAAATTAAGGCTGCGCAACAAACCGGATCAAAATGTTCAGTTTGTGCAAAGCAGCAAACGGACAAACGGAGCTCCATCCTCTAAACTCTCGCTCCGCCCTACGGCACAAACCTCCACGGTTTAATACTGACGATGGATGAATGGAGTGAATTTTGTTCTAATATTGTTGGAAAATAACTTAGAAAAACGTAATAAAAAACGGTTTTGAGAGTAACTTTGCTGTTCTCTCAGATTTATTGTATTTTAGTGAAGACGCATTTCTATTGGTCTGCCTGGAGCTTAGCGACGGCGTTTTTGATCTGATCTGGACTCGTTCCTCAAGCCGTCAGGGACCCACGGTCCGGTTCTCTAGAGACGGACTCGTCTCAGATGGACAGAGAAACAAAGGACAGGTCTCCTGTGGACAAACGATGTGAAGATGTAAAGCCGGGGATGAGAAGGCGAGCCTCGGTGTCCATGGCTGACCTGCAGCCGACTGCAGTCGGTCCGTCTGAACCGTGCCGCGTCTCGCATTTTGTTGACTTTACCTTAAAAGCGCCGGACGTGAGGCTGAGATGGAGGGTTGAAGCCTACCTTCCCCTGCAGCGGTCCCTGGATGAGTTTCGGGTATTTCTGGGTCGAGCTGTTGCCGTGTCCCAGCTTCCCGTAATCGCCGTCGCCCCAGCTGAAGACCTCGCCCTCAGTGGTGAAGGCAAGGGTGTGGCCATCAGAGCCCTTTGACGACGACACTTTCTTGATGGCTCGGTGGGGTTCAAAGGTCAGCTTCTTGAGCGTCGATTGGTTGTTTGAGTCTCCGAGGCCCAGACGGCCGTAGCTGCCTTTGCCGCAGGCCCGGACCGAGCCGTCAGAGGAAATCACAAAGGTGCAGTACTGACCCGCCTCGATCTGCAGGGAGACATGGAACCACAGCAGTTAAAAAAGTACGCTTTAAACAAAAGAAATAAAAAAATTTACACTTTAAATAAAATAAATAAAAAAATGTACACTTTAAACAAAATTAAAAAATGTACGCTTTAAACAAAATAAATAAAATAATATACGCTTTACATAAAATAAATAAAAAATGTACGCTTTAAACAAAAGAAATAAAAAAATTTACGCTTTAAATAAAATAAATAAAAAAATGTACACTTTAAACAAAATTAAAAAATGTATGCTTTAAACAAAAGAAATAAAAAAATTTACGCTTTAAATAAAATAAATAAAAAAATATACGCTTTAAATAAAATAAATAAAAAAATGTACACTTTAAACAAAATTAAAAAATGTACGCTTTAAACAAAATAAATAAAATAATATACGCTTTACATAAAATAAATAAAAAATGTACGCTTTAAACAAAAGAAATAAAAAAATTTACGCTTTAAATAAAATAAATAAAAAAATGTACACTTTAAACAAAATTAAAAAATGTACGCTTTAAACAAAATAAATACAAAAATGTAAGCTTTAAACAATGAAAGACAGAGGTAATACAGGCTAGGGATTGAGGACTGTGGACAAGTAAGGAAAGAAGGAAGGAAGGAAGGATAAAGTCAAGGAAGGATAGAGTCAAGGAAGGAAGGACATAAATAAGGACAGAAACAAGGAAGGATAGAAGGACAGAAGTAAGGACATAAACAAGGAAGAAAGGACAGAAGGAAGGAAGGAAGGAAGGAAGGAAGGAAGGAAGGAAGGAAGGAAGGAAGGAAGGACATAATAAAGGAAGGAAAGGAGGACAGAAACTAGGACGAACAGAACCAAGGAAGGAAGGACGGACAAACAAGGAAGGAAGGAAGGACAGAAACAAGGAAGGACGGAAACAAGGAAGAAAGGACAGAATCCGTCAAATCCGTCACCAGAGTCTGTATGAGTGTAATCTACGTCTAACTGCAGCTGTTTTGTTGCTGGCCTCAGACGCTCAGTCAGCACCAGAGAAATGTAACCTGATGGGTGAGAATCCAGCAATCTCCACCTCCTCCACCCACCGTCTGAGCGTCAGCGAAGCTGGCCGCCAGCTTGGGCTGCAGGATCTTCTCCTGCGTGCCCTCCACCAGCTGGTGGCTGCTGTTGCTGCCCCACACGTACACCTCGCAGGTCTCCGACACCACCGGCGCCTCGCCCGTCTGGATGTTGTCAGGACTGACGCAGGTGCGAGAGTAGTCCGACGCCATCCGGCACACCTGGAGCACAAACAGCACAGGTGAAGCAGGTGGAAAACGGTGGTCTGACGCAGTGTTTGGCCGCCGGACGGATTTCCTGAGACACCGAAATGCTTCAGAGCATCAAAGACATTTAGATGGTGATAAAGATAACCTGAGTAACTATAAAAAGCTGCTTTTAAGTGATGATATAATTCATTAAGGGGAAAAATAGCTTTCCAAACCAACCGGGTTGTTGGGAAACGTTATCCTTAGTGTGATGATCTGAATGGAGGTCTGAACTTCTTACCTCCTCGAACAGACAGAGCGCTGCCTCGTATAAGGAGCAGAGGCCGTCGGGGGTCCTAGTGGGCTCCCTCCACTGGCTCCGGTCCGCCGTGGAGCCCTGACACAAACACACCCACCAATCACCGTGAGGCCACGCAGATGTTGGAGCTTTACGGTTCACACCAAGCTATAAATCTCTCATCACTGGACTTTATATTCTAGGATCAACTGGCCGTCATTATCAGCCTGTAGACTCATGCAGTGGTACATTCTCATTCATACGGCTATCGTTGGACTGTTCCTGCCGGAGTTATCCTCCTTCATCTCACTCAGACAGACCAGAGACCGACTCTTTGCTCTGAGGACTTGATTTCCTTCAGTGCTCTGTTGGTACCATCAGAACCTGGACCAAAGCTTTTATTACTGTACCTCTCTACAGCAGGATCTGAAACTATCCACATGGTTTCATCTAGGATTTAAACTTATTTTAAGGAAAAATAAAGAAATCTTCCTAAAAAAAGGTCACGTTTTTTAGCTCATTTGAGTCGAATGGCGACAGCCATCAACAATGCAGACGACTGTCCACTGTGGCTCTACGCTCTTTCAGGAGGAGTGAATGCTGCTTGGAGAGACTTGATGCAACCTGCTGGGTTTTCATAGAGAGGAAACTTTCTGACCAACCTGGAGGATCTGATGGAGTCTGACTTTGGAAAGAGAATTGAGATGATGTGATATGAATTGGAGCTATAGAAATAAAATTTAATTGATTAATTAGTTTAATTATTGAGTTTCTGCTCATTTTTCCATTTATCCTTTAGCTGAACTGTAACTGCCTTTTATTGACCCTAAATAAATGTTAACCATAATCTAAATAATAATAATAACAACCCAGAGAATCAGACAATAATCTCCTGATCTTCTTTGAATGTGTGACCCATCTTCGTCTGACTCACCAGCGAGCGCCTCATCTGCATGAGGATGTTCATGAAGCAGTCGTATCCGATGAGGCCCTCCTGGCTCTGCAGCACCTTGCTCTGCTCCATGGTGCTGACCACAGCCGACGCCGCCAGCGCCATCTCGATCCACTCCAGCAGGTAGCGCAGGGAGCCCCTCTGGGAGGCCAACCCCAGCAGCAGCTCCGAGGCCAGCCGGCGGCCCAAAATGTCCGCCCCGGAGTTGGGCATGGTCACGCCCTTCAGGAAGGTGGTGACCTGAGCCAGGCAGTCCAGGCCCATCGGCGGGATCTTGCTCTCGTTGGCCAGGGAGAGCGGCGGCAGCGAGCTGACCACGTCGATGGCCGTGTGAATGACGTCGTTGCATAGGTTGATGTTGCCCCCCGGACCGCCGCCGGGGCCGGGGGGAGGGGGCATCATCCAGCTCTGGCGCAGCAGAGCGAACAGGAGGCTGAGGCCGGTGCGGACGCCCATCTCGATGAGGGCGTCGGTGCTGGAGCGCGGCCGCTCGCTGACGGAGTGCAGGTCAGCGGAGCCCGAGCTGTTCTCTGGGGAGTGCTGCTGCTGCTTCACCTTGCCTTTGTCGTGGTACTTGTTGGAGAGAGCGTAGAAGATGCGCTGCAGCACCAGCACGCGTTTCCGCAGCGCGGCGGCGAAGGGCGAGTCGGAGCACACCATCTTGGCCAAGGCCAGCTGGCTGCTGAGCAGGGCGTCCAGGTAGTGCTCCTGCTCGTCGCTGGAGAGGGATTCCCGCTCAAAGTCCGGGAGCTGGGGGCCCTTCAGGCACAGCACCTGCTGGGGGAGCAGCACCACCTCTTTGTTGGCCAGCAGCTTGGAGTAGAGCACGGACACCCCATCCCGCGTGGCGATGGACTCGCTGTCCTCCGTGATCCACGAGCTGTTCAGGTGCTCCAGCCATTTGAGTTTCACTGGGGGGATCATCAGAGCCATGGCACGTCACTCTGGAGCCATCAGTCCTGGAATCAGAGCAAGGAAGACGAGCTGTGAGCCGACACAGAGAGACCGAAGATACTCAGCCTTTATGAAGGAGATCGTCCGTCTCTGGGCGGAGAACCTCTCCTCCTCAGATTCACGGCGCTTCTTTACCAAAGAGTCAGAGCTTCTGTTTACACTCCAACACGGTTCAACGTTTCTCCACAAGCTGGGCCACACAGGGAGGTTTACTGAAGTCCCCAAGCTTCGTTAACAGCCAACCAAAGTAGTGTCATGTGTAGCGGGCGGCCCAGTTTTAGCCCCCCCTCCTCCACGGTGACCTGAGGTCTGAGGTGGGTTAGAACCGGACCGTGGTTCTGCTGCACATGGGTTTGCTTTCAGCTTCAACTCGTTACATCACTGCAGAAACCTTTTAATGTAAAGTATTTTTCAGACTATAAGTCGCGCTTTTTTTCTTAGTTGGTCGATCCTGTAACTTATATTCAGGTGTGACTTAAATATCAAATTTAAATGGTGAATCATACTGACCAACATGAACCAAGTAGTAAACATTACCATCTATAGCCACAAGAGGGCGCTCTAGGCTTATGAAAATTATCCTGCTCCTGTTCCACTTAAACATTAATTGAAACATTAACTTATAGACAACAAGTTTCGCTCTTTCAGTCTGCATTCATGCAGCAAAGCGTCACGTGGTGCAGCTCTAAGGAACCAGAACTTTTTTTTCTTCTCTTTTTTTTCCTTCTTTTTTTTCTCAGGTCTGGTTCCTTAACAGGTTCTGTTAAGGAACCAGACCTTAACAGAACCTGTTACTGGGCCGTCTGTGAAGCTAACAGCTAGCGCTAGCTGGGCGGTTTACACCTTCGTTGATGAACGTGAGCTTTATGTTGCTCTGAAACATCCGTGTCGTACTGTTAGCTTAGCATGTAGCAACGTTACGCTCACGGTCTAATTTAGGCGTAATTTTGACAACTTTCAGCATAGCGGGCCGTTACGCTGAAATGCGCTGGATAAAACCTGCTGGTTGGAGCTGCTAATTTACTCGTCATCCTCCCAGGAATGTTCCAGGTTATTCAGCCCGTTGTGGATGCAGCTGTGGAATTTAATAAATTGGTTTACCAGATTAAATGTCAGTATTTAGTCTTGGATTGTGTGAAATAAATGTCTAAATAAATGCGTATAGTCCGGTGTGACTTATAGTCCAAAAAACACGGTAGTTGATATTGCTGCAAATGTAAATTCTCCCAAGAATAACGTCAGCTTTTGTTTTGTCAGACCAAATGTCCGTCCTCAGTGAAAGGGTTGGGCGTGGTAATGATATGCAGCTTTGCTCTGATTGGCTACGACCATATTTGGAAAACACATAGAAGTTTGATGTTTTCAGAACCACGTCTTTGTTGATGTGACTAAATGCTTCGGATCATTATGCCGATAAAAGACCCGATCGCTACTCGTGTTTGATTCTCTACCTGAGGTCAACAGATGTTTGTTTCTAATTTCCTGACATTGCAAAGAGTTTATGCATTTGCCAGACGCTTTTTTCCAAAGCGACTTAAAGGCGCGGATATAAGGATGCAGCAAATATTGCAATAAATGTGAGTAATGATAATAAATTAATGAACTCCCCCTTTGCATTTCTTTGTGTTTGTGACTGAATGCAGTAGCAGATTCATTACCAGACCACGGACTCTCCACTAAGCTGTTAAAAACCTTTTACCTTTACAGAGGCAAGTTTATTTATGAAGCACTTTTCAGTAACGAGACAATTTAAAGAGCCAGCACAGAAAGAATTTCATGTCTCAGCATAACAGTGTGGTACGGGAGCTGCACAGGGCAGGAGAGCGCCGATGTGAACGTTTGGTCCTATATAGATACCCGATAATATTGCTGTTACAACCAATAACTGATATTTGATAATAATAATAATAATAAAAATAATAATAATAGATGTGTCCTTTGCATCTAGCCTGTCCCCCAGGTAGCCGTGGCGCCCTGGGAGCACCGCCCAGTGGGGCTGAGGGTTTTGCTCAGCGACTCAGGCGGTTTGTGGGATTCAAACCAGGGACCTTGCAGCCTTCCCAGGACATGCGTGCCCCTGCCGCCCGCATCACCTGTTTGCACCAAAGCCTTCTGGCCAACGCTGCAGGCCAGTGGAGGAACACTGACTGCCCTTCCTGGAGATCATGGAAGGTTTTCCATTTGTTGACTTATTTATAGACACGCCTGCACTGCATGTGCAACACTAAAGAACGTTGAGCAATGCTGTTTTATGGGTGTCGTTCCTGTTTTGTTTTTATTAATATCACTCATCTATTTCTAATTACTTTTCTCCATCCTACAATCCTATAGAATCTTGACTTTTTCCAGGTGGACCCAGAAGAATCGTTCTTGTTTATAAAGCAGAGGGCAGTAACACCAAATGTTGATGTGATTTTGAGTTTTCTGTTATTTGCACACTCTGAATTTAGCGGATTGGTTAAAAAAACATCACGTATGTTTTTAAAAGCAATCTTAGTTTATAGATTTTTCTTTTCCACGCCTGTTTAAAACTTTCTAAAAGCACTCCTATATAATTTCCCTTTCACTTCCCAATCATACACAACCTTGTGTTGCTCTATCACATAAAGTCCCTGTTAAATACCCAGAAGTCTGTGGCGGAACAGGACAAAACGTGAAAGGAGTGTGAATATTTAACCTACACACCATTCATTGACTTTTAGCAGCATAATGAACTCAGCTACAAACCAAGAGGCGTTCAAGAATCGTTTGAGGAGCACAACCAGTGTGAGGTGTTGACTTGGCCTTCAAACTCCCCGATCTGAAGCCAGTCAAGTATATTTTTGTTCCATCCAGAGACCCCACCTGCTGGGTTTTATGACAGGTGCTGCCCCATTGGTGCCAGGTAGCACAGCACAGCTTCAGGGGTCCGGTGGAGCCCAAGTTTTCCCATGTCAGGGCCGCAGAAACCGACCCAATGTTCCTCCTGGTCTGTGCTGAGAGTTGCTCTGCACCGCCAGCAGCAGCAGCTGGTCTGTTTCCGCTGGTTTCAGCGTCAGTCTGCGCTGAAAGGCTCTTTAGGGCAAATGCTGGCAGGGAGCTGGTTATGCAACACCGGTACCAGGGCCAGGTCAGAGCGCTACCACCACAACCCATCACCTCCGCAGGTTCTGCTGCGACACGATCCCTCGCCAACAGAAACACAGCCGTGACCAAAGTTGGTCTGCATCTCGGTTCTGGATCTGGCAGGAACCCATGACCCGGCTGCACGGCGTCCAGAACCCTGGTTCCTGTTACTAGCCTTACTGACGTGTTGCACAAATCTGACAGCTCCGCAGCAGACTGGTGCCGAGTACCGACACGTCGTTGGTCCAAGGACCCTAGCAGCCTCCCCGGGTTCTGTTGAGAACCAGAACATGACAGTTTGGTTCTTAGCGGAACCAGAAAATCCAGATTTTAACCAACCACCACCGCTGCTGCTGCTGCTGCAGCTGCTGCTAACGTTAGCTAGCTCCTTCACACCAAAACAAGCAGAGCACATAAAAGCAGCTAAACAGAGAAATGACACCTTTCAGTAGAGGTCAGGTAAGAGGCGGTGAAATACGCTACCCGCATGCAGACCGGTCCAAAGTGTCCCGCCTTATGAAAGCAGGCCGTTTTGGGTCAGAGTTAGCCTGGTTGTCTGCTGCATCACAGCGCTGAGCCGAGCTAGCAGCAGAAGCTAACGGTTACTAACTGAAGTTAGCTTCCGACTCAGCCCCGCGGTTAAAGGACACTTCCGCCCTTTTTAGTCCACATAATTTTATTCATAAAGCAAAGATCATAAAAATCAACGTTTCTCGTTCTTTTTAAAAGACCTGCGCACTGATTTTTACTAGCCCTGGCTTAAAATCCATGGAATGGTTGAAAAATAAACCTAAATCTACATGGATTTGAAATCAGAATTGTTATGGTTACAGGAATATAGTTTTAAATCATGATTATAACATTTACCTGTGGGCTATGTGACACGTTTGTTTCTCTTTTATTGTCTTCTTGAACTTATTTTCTTCAACCCGTCTCACAAAAATGAAACCCAACAAAATATTTTATGTTAACAGACTTGTGTTCATTTGTTTATTTTTTTGTCTGTTTACGTCTGTAATTTTGGTATTTGAAATGTCCCTCTACGGTTGCCGTATTGCAGGCAGCAAGCGCCTACAAGTCTGGTTCTGATCCCCTTTTATTTCGATGGCACAGGTTCGAGTCCCATGACTGCCAGCGATCTGACATTCGCTTCACAGCACCACATAAATAAAGGATACTGGACCCAGAGCTTGGTTTAGGGTCGCTGTGAGCTCCCTTTTTCTTTTTACTACAACTCCCACAATCCCTGGCATGTACGGTCTACAATACGGCAAGCCTATAGGGACATTTAACACGCCAAAATGAAAGACGAACATAGACAAAATCAGTGAACACGACATAGTCTGGTACAATATGCGTAAACAAGATTGGAAAGATTTTTGTTTCGAATTGGATTATTTATGTAGGAATAATTTACACAAATTTGTGACATGTTGCAAAATGAATGTACTTGCGTGAAGCTGGTCCTCGACTGCTATAAGGGCGAGGTGCTCTGCTCTGGATGCCAAAACACCACTACAAATGTCCTATTTACAGAGGGGACATTTTTTTATAAACAATTTTTAAAAACTCCAGGGCAAGTCCACACAAGACCCAATAATATTGGATGTTCTACCAGCAAAAAAATAATAATACTTATATTTAAGTAAATCACAGGATCATAATATAATATTTGCTCATTCATCTCATGCTTCATTTATGGTTCCATCATCTGATCCGGTCCAAAAACAGCGGAATCGGAAGCCCACTTCTGATAATAAAGCTCACTCACCGTTAAGGTAAAAGGCCTCCTCCTCTTCCTCCTCTTCCTCCGGTGTGTGCAGAGCTTAGACAACAACCCGGCGGAGCTTCATCTCAGACAGGCAGCAGCAGCGGGAGCGGCTCGGTCTCTGATAAGGTGCCGCTCCACCCGCCGCTTCTCCGGGACCTTCTGCCGCCCTGAGTGCGCTGAGCCCCCCGCAAAGCCCCAGCCCTGCCCCGCCTGTCGGTCCCTGTCTGCTTCTGCGGCCCCAGTCCAAATATAAAGATTAAAATCAAATTCATGAAACACAAACTAAACAAAAATCCTCCAACTTTGAAGACGATTTCTGAATTTCCGGACCAAATATGAATATAATAAATAAATAATAAATTCAAAAATAAAATGAGAATGAGCGCAATACTCTGAAATTTGAAAATAGCTTTTTAAATGCAAATTCAACAATTGTTTAAAACAAAACAGCTGCCTTAATAATTATAGAAATATGTCTAGAATTTACTGTTTTCCTTCAGTATTCATTTCTCTGCTCCGGTCCAAATATACAAATACATGAAACACAGACTCCAAAAATGCTCTGGCTTTTAAGATGAATTCTGAATTTCCAGACTGTTTAAAATACATTCAAACATAAGATGAGAAACATAGAAATATGTCAATAAATGCCAGTAAAATGTAGAATTTACTGTTTTCCTTCAGTATTTATTTCTCTTCTTTCCCCAAAATCACAAAACAAAACAAAACAAAAATATTTTTCAGGTGCAGATGGATTTAGACGCTGCAATGAACAAAAATATGAAATGCCATACTGACAACTGAAGCTTTATGCCCATTAGAAGAAAAACAAACTGGGTTTAATTGACAGTAAAATGTGCAGCTTCTTGTATCTTACTTACAGCAGCTTCCTTTCACTTCAGCAAATGGAGACTTCAGAGGATGCTTATTAGGAAGCTGGACCATGAGGCTATTGCTTCTAACTCTCTAAGCATTTTTTACTCCATCGTCCGTCTCCGGTGTTAAAATCTACAGCAGTCAGACTCCATCCACACATTCACACATGAATCTGCTCTAAACCATCCCATAATATCTCTGGCTGCATTTTCAAGGTGGTGGTTCTGCTGGAAGGTGGAGCTCCACCCCAGAAAAGCACCCCCCGCAGCATGATGCTGCCACCTGTGTTCAATCCCATTAAAAGACACTGAAGTTTTTGGTTGGAACCGGACGACGTGGGAACGAGGGGAGTGAATACCTTTAGCCAAGCTAACTTTATTCATAAAGCACTTTGAAAACAGCAGTGAAGTGGGGAAGAGATGTTACATAAAAGCGTTAAAATGCTAATAAAAGTGGTGCATTGATGGTTTTTAATTACATTAGTTTTGTATTTTTGTCGCTATGTTGCATATGTAACGTTTGTATTTGCACTGAGGAATATGCCTGTTTGTGTTCAGTTTTATACTTTGGTGATTTTCTGTGGAATGTGTGAAATAAAGACGTAAATAGCAGAGAGCTGGTTTTAGGGCTCATGTGACCCAGTGTGACTGTGAGGACGGAGGCTGTCAGACTGGAAGCAGGAAGCGTTCCTCATCACTTCAGGTCCAGCAGGACCAACGCTGTCATACAGGAATTGACTCTGTGGGGACGTGAAGAGGCTCCTGTGGTTATCAGGCCAACGCAGCCTGAGAGAAAGCCGGCCTCAGGAACATTTCCTGTCTTATCTCGAAGCTCACGCTGGTATTTTTAGGCTCTCATTTTCTGTGATAGAGGTTGTCACATTGCAGCTTGACTTCCTGCTCTCGCTGATTAGTTTTGTTAAACTGCTGTTATTCTGTTCCTCAGACCCAACAGCAGCAGCTTCAGAACCACCTGCACGGTGAAAATGGATCCAAATGTTCTTGGGACTCGGTTCCAGATGGTTGAACCCATTGAGGAAACCAAATATGTTCTGGAAACAGATGAACAAAACCACATCCTGATGTCTGAACCAGACCAGGTCCAGATGTGAGAACCGAACAGGAACTAAAGGTTGTCTAGCTTCTGTTGAGGAAGAAATGGACTCTGGTTGGCCAGAACCGGGAAGGTTGACCTGTAGAGATAAACAGGGCAGATTAATCTGGACTCGGTGGGACTAGGAATGAGCTGCCAGCTTCCATGGACATCTTCAACCTTCTGCCTGACAAGTTTCAGATCTTCTGTGCTAGATGTTAAGAAAAAAACCCGAGCCGGCCCGATTCTCCCTGCATGCAAACATCAGACATCGGTCGGAATCAGCATGTTTATTCTGATAAAGGAAGATGTTTCAAGATAACTTTCCTGTATTCCGTATTTTCCTCAACCACAACAGTCCATAATTATTCCTGCTGAGGTTCTGGGAATTGTGCGTCACAAACAAGTTGATACCTTGTTAGGACCCGCTTCACTCCACGACCCAACAGGACCGGTCCGGATGCATCTGGATGGCTGTAAATGTAATAAACCTTTAATGTGACGGAAATCCTGAGGCCGCTTCACTTTTAGCACCAAGAAGCCGATCGGACCTCCATACGCAGAGAAAGCTCAGTGGACCGGTTCTTGAAGCCTCATGAAGGGAGTGTGGTGAGATTATTACTGAAAGCAGGGAGGCGGGGGGGCATGATTATAGCAGCATCCTGCCAAAAGTCCTGCAGTGATGGACTTTGAGCGCTGCGGAGCGTGACATCGTTCCCTCAGCGAGAGGCCAGACCTGCTTCAGAGTCTAGAAAACTGAACCCCAGCATCAGGAATCGTGCTCAGGGGTTCTGGTTCCATTAGGACCACGAACAAAATACTAAACTTCACTACGGATGGTGTTTCTACGGATGAACAGGAAGGAAGGCAGGAGGGAGGGAGGACGAGAGGGAGGGAGGGAGGGATGAAGGAGGAGGATGGAAGGAAGGAAAAGAAGGAAGAAGAAAGGGAGGGAGGGATAAAGGAAAGAAAGAAGGGATGTAGAGAGGAAGGAAGGTAGGAAGGAAAGAAGGAGGAAGGGAGGGAGGAAAGAAAGGAAAAGGGAAGGAAGGAAGCAAGGAAGGAGGAATGAAGGAAAGAAAGGAAAGAAGAAAGGGATGGATGATGGAACGAGTAAGGAAGGAATAAAGAAAGGAGGGAGGAAAGGAAGGGAAGAGGGAGGAAGGAAGGAAGGAGAAAGGAAGGAAGGAAGGAAGGAAGGGAAGAGGAAGAAAGGAAGGAGAAAGGAAGGAAGGAAGGAGGAAGGGAGGGAGGGATAAAGGAAAGAAAGAAAGGATGTAGAGAGGAAGGAAGGTAGGAAGGAAAGAAGAAGGAAGGGAGGGAGGAAAGAAAGGAAAAGAGAGAAGGAAGGAGGGAGGAATGAAGGAAAGACAGGAAAGAAGAAAGGGATGGATGATGGAACGAGTAAGGAAGGAATAAAGAAAGGAGGGAGGAAAGGAAGGGAAGAGGGAGGAAGGAAGGAAGGAGAAAGGAAGGAAGGAAGGAAGGAGAAAGGGAGGGAGGGATAAAGAACATTTAAACTGTGGGACGGAGAATGAAATCTAGAAATACAAATATTTTCCAAACCTTTATTTTTCCAAACTTATCCAAAGCTGGAAAATAATGAAATGAAATCCCAGACCTTCCCGCCTTCATGGACCCAGAATCAGCGAGACGCTGCACTGAGCATCGCTGTCCTGGCTGGTGTTGGACCACGGCGTCCGCAGTGTCTCACCAGAGGACGTCATGTCCACGCTGGGAATCTGAACGCTGGGAATCTGAACGCTGGGAATCTGAACGCTGGGAATCTGAACGCTGGGAATCTGCCTGGAGGCTCCGTCTGGCTTCAGCCTCTGAATCTGGACCCAGGTCCGGGATCCTAGCGCTGCTGTCCGGTCTCGGTGAAGTCCAGGTTGATCCCCGACAGCAGTTCTCCTCCACAGGAGCGGTTCAGCAGCTCCTTCAGAGCTTCGTTCACGTCGTTGTTGAAGACGGTGGCGAAGCTGCAGCTGGGGTAGCCTCCGCCTCCTCCGTCCGCCGGCAGAGAGCCCACCACCTCCTGCACCCACTTCAGCTCGTTGCTGAGCTCCAGGCGGAGGGCGTCGAAGTGACCCTGCCTCTCCTGGAAACGCTCGCTGACCGCGGCGAGGCTGCCGCTGAACGCCTGCACCTCCTCCTGCAGGCTCCTCTTGGACGCCTCCACCTTCCTGAACTCGTAGCGGATCTGGGAGAGCTCGTGTCGCACCGCCTCGCTCTCCTCCTTGTACCAGGCTTCCTTCTCGTTGTATATGGAGACCAAGGCGTCAATGTCGTCCTGGAGAGAGTCGTGGACCGCCGCCAGGCCGAGGAAGGAGCTCTCCATCTGGCCGATGTCCTCCACCACCTGAGCGAAGCGCTCAAAGTTCACGTAGGTGTTGTTGGGCGGCATGCTGGAGTGCGACTTGATGGTGTACTCCCTCAGGCGTTTGGTCTTCAGCTGGCGGCGCTCCCGTTTCTTTGGCTCCTGGGCTTTACCTTCTTCTCTGAGCTCATTGGACTGAAGGGTTCAAAAGAAGAAGAGTTTAGAGAGCAGATAACTAAGTTGTGGAAACCCTCGTTAATAAGGATCGTTTTTAATCGCTGAACCTAAATACGCTTTCCAGGATTCCTAAGCCTTCCATCTGACTGACAGGTGAGAAATGATCCCAGTGAAAACCTTCGTCGACTAACTGACCGGACTGGAAACATCTGTACCAAAAGATTCAGGATTTCTTGTAATTTGGTCTGGATCTGAAGGTCTTTCAGAGCTAAAACCCAGAAATTATCTGATTTGAATGTCATTTGGTCCACAAGCTGACAGGTTTCTGTTTGCAGGGAGCCGCTAGACGAAGGTAGTGGCATAAGGAGTGGAGCGACTGTGTTATCAGGCGGTTACTGCAGCATCCCGCAGTCAGCAGACTCAGGTGACGTCTCGTCAGACGCTGTTACCTGCGCTGATGGTCAGCACGAGTCCCGGTGGTCGTATTCTGCAGCTGTCCGTTATGTAGGGCTTACAGGCTTCCTGGTTCCTGGTGCCGGAACACGTGGGATAGCAAAGAAAGCCACACCCTGAATATTTCACCTGGCCCAGTCCAAGACCCAGAACCACAGGAGAGCTGCACCTGCGAGGCCAGCAGAAAAGGAACTGGAAGTAAGTACAATTTTCTTGAAATCAGTGTATTTGTCCTTGATTTGAGCGGGTAAATAAGAATATCTGCCAATGGAATTAGTATTTATAGCCCTAAAATAAGATAATTAGATGTGCTGCACCTTAAATAAGAAGATGGAGATGAGATGTTCCTATTTTAAGTGCAAAAATCTTATTCAATTGGCAGATAATTTAACTTGCCTGCTCAAATCAAGGACAAATGCACTCATTTCAGGAAAATGTTACTTACTTTTAGTTCCCTTCTTGCAGTGTGGTGGAGGTGGGAGGGGTCTCTGGTTGTCTGAGCCCTGGTCAGGCAGCGTCTGCAGCAGCTGACTGGAACGGGTCCAGAAAGGCTCACTGTTCGGCGCGCCTCGGAGCAGTTTGGGGGAAATGACCTTGTTGGAGCGCAGATATCGTTTTCTGTCCGTCTTTGAGATTTATCGTTAGTTCAGCTAAATAAACGGGAACGAGTGACCGGCTGCCAGTAACAGCGAGCCTAAATGTCCGATCGCTTGTCTGTTGTGTGTCGCCGCTACACTGGGTCATTACTTCAGTTCAGGAGCCTTTTTCTGACTAAATGATTCTGAGTTAGAAAAGACAAAGAAAATCTCTGAAGGAGCTTCAGGAACCCTGGAGATCTGTTCGTCACATTCTGAAAGAATCTTATCTGTGCAGAAACAAATTTACTTGAGCCCTTTTCTGGAAACTAGAAACATGAACTAAAACCATTTTGACTGATGGCTAATCTCCTGTTTTCTATCATATTTACAGATTGTTGGGCAGCAGCTCCTGTGAAGAGAATCATCTGCTGGAAGCGAGTAAAGCATCAGATTACCTTGATCCACGGGTGACAGAGGGCATCCTGAATGGTCAGTCTTTTCCTTGGAGACAAACACAGAACAATGGACGCCTCAGTTCGTGAACGCCTCCCTCATGAGTGGAGCTCACACCTCATTCATTACCTCTTGTCTTTCTCCAGCAGCTGGCTGATGAACTTCTTGGCCAGCTCGCTGGTGTGGCCGAAGAACTCCTCGTCAAACTCGTAGTTCACGGCTGTGATGTTCCTCAGGGTGTCCTGCTTGGTCTCCCCCAGGAACGGCGACGCCCCGCTCAGCCTGGAACCAAACAAACGCCGCTGGCCATTAGCTCTGTGAGGCGCCGCGTGCAGCCGGAGACGTTCTGCTCACAGCGTTTGTGCTTCACTTGCAGGATGTAGGTGATCACTCCGATGCTCCACATGTCCGCCTCCAGCCCCAGCGGTTCGTAGTTCACAATCTCTGGAGCTTAAGCAGTAAACGAGACAGAAATATGGGCAGACTAGATGAGATTGATAAGATTAACTCTTTAAATCACAGCACGTCCAGGCTGATGGTCGAAGCAGAAGAACCCACAGCACAGTGGCTCCAGGGGCCAATCACTGCTCTCATTATCGAGGGCCGCTGTCCTGCAACTTTTAGATGCATCCCTTGCCCGACACGCTTTAATCACGAGGCTAAACTACCTCACCAGCAGACAGTCAAGTTGTCCAGAAGCAGAGACGCATGTGGAAGCCGCAGGACAACAGCCCTGCAGGACTGGGGTTTGAGACCACTGATCTAGATACGGATTGTTTGGAGTGCAGAGATGAAATAAGCTAAACAAAATGTAAGAAGCTTTGAAAGGTGCAGAAACGCAGCAACTAACCAAAAGTCCAGCATAAATTCCTGCTTTAAGACCAATTTCACTGGATGACTTTAAATTTACTGCTTTTAAATTCTGACAAGACAGAAGTTGTAATCTATGGACCAGAGTCCTCAAAAAATAAAGTTCTTAACCAATCACTTAATCTGGATGGCATTAACTTGGCCTCTGGTAATAAAGTAAAAAATCTTGGTGTTATTTTTGACCAAGACATGTCATTTAAATCCCATATTAAACAGGTTTCCAGAGTTTCCTTTTTTCACCTCAGGAATATCACCAAAATTAGAAACATTCTGTCCAGGGGTGATGCTGAAAAACTAGTCCATGCATTTGTTACTTCAAGGCTGGACTATTGTAATTCTTTACTATCAGGAAGTCCACAAAATGCAGTTCAAAGTCTTCAGCTGATCCAAAATGCTGCAGCAAGAGTTCTGATGAAAATCAACAAGAGGGATCATATTTCTCCAATTTTAGCTTCCCTTCATTGGCTTCCTGTTAAATCAAGAATAGAATTTAAAATTCTTCTTCTAACGTATAAAGCCCTTAATAATCAAGCTCCATCATATATCAGAGCTCTGATTACCCCGTATGTTCCTAACAGAGCACTTCGCTCTCAGACTGCAGGTCTGCTGGTGGTTCCTAGAGTCTCTAAAAGTAGAATGGGAGGCAGATCCTTTAGCTATCAGGCTCCTCTCCTGTGGAACCAACTCCCAGTTTTGGTCCGTGAGGCAGACACCCCGTCTACTTTTAAGACTAATCTTAAAACTTTCCTTTTTGACAAAGCTTATAACTAGAGTGGCTCATGTTACCCTGAGCTACCTCTATAGTTATGCTGCTATAGGCTTAGACTGCTGGAGGACATCAGGGCCTATTTCTCTCACTCTGCTTAGTTCTCCTACTGCTCTCCAATCTGCATTGTTTGTTGTTATTTCAGCTTTTAATTTTTTTTATTTTTTTTTTTGCGGCTGTAGTGGCTTGCTACCCCGCCTCTCACCCAGTGAACGCTGGAGATAGGCACCAGCAACCCCATGGGGGATTAAGCGGGTCAGAAAATGGATGGATGTAGTGGCTTGCTTTTATTCACAGTAGACTGACAGGAAGGGGGTGGAATAAGGAGGGAGACAATCGGCAAAGGACAGCAGGTCGGATTGGAACCCGGGTCGACTGCGTCGAGGACTAAAGGCTTCCAAACATGGGAGGTCTCTACGCCATGAGCACACCCCAGCTTTTAACTTTTTGTTCTATGTCTTTTTTCTCTTCATAGAAGGTACACCTGGTCTGGCGTTCTGTTAGCTGTGACATCATCCAGGGGAAGCAGATCATCTGAGCTGCTGTTGTCACCATCTTCATCTTCTAGATGATCCAGCTGGTTCTGTCTCTCAGAGTCTAACCCTGATCTGTAGGTTTTGTGTTCATGTCTTTCAGCACCTTCCTTATTGTTTATTATGTTCTATAGTTCTTGCCATATTAGTTCATTTCCTTATGCTCACTATTGTCTGGTGTATTTTTTAGTGTTGTCATATAATCATGTTCTGGTTTTCTCATTTATTTACTCTGCATTATTGGATATTACTGGATAGGTTATGTTAGTTTCTTCCTTGTTTTTCCCTGTTAATTGTTCTCCCTCAGCCAGAAGCACCAGTTAATTAGTGGATCCCATTCACCTGTGTCTCCTCGTTTAGCCTACAGCCTGCACCTGCTCTCTGCTCTATTTAAATCACTTGGTTCTTTCGTTGCCTACCTGTCCCTACGCCCTGTTTGCTTCATCCTGGCTCTATAAGTCGGCTCTTCTCATTAAAGCTTTCTAATTCATCATGCTGCGCCCCAATTTTTCTTTCTTGTACTTCTGACTTGACAATTTGGCCCCCATGGCATAAAGTTTGGACCCCAGTGATCTGAGAGCCTTTCAGGCCCTGAGACGTTAAACTATGTTCTTCCTGATCTCAAGAAGAGCTCAAAGGTTTGAGAGGATTTAATTCACTAAAAGAGCCTGGCAGGAATTGTTTAACGTCATCCTTGCTGCTCCGTTCTGCTCCCGGAGACGAGGAAACAACCAAACCCGTCTCACCTACAAACTCCGGCGTTCCGAAGATGTTCTTGAACTCGACTCCGGCTTCGATCGTGTGGGCGAGGCCGAAGTCGATGAGTTTGATCCTGGGCAGCGCCACGTTCTTGTCCAGCAGCATGATGTTCTCTGGCTGCAGAGACGGAGGATTACTCCAGCTTAGATTCATGATACTTTTTATTTTGTTTTCTTAAAACATTCCTGACAGAAAACTTTAGAACCGACTCAGCAGGGAAGAAAACAGCCGTCAGGAGTTCCTACGTGTCAACAAACCCTCAACCTGATGTTCTCCTCCTGGTCAAGGATAGGTCATCCATCTATGGATCTGTCAGAAGAGCTGAAGATGTTTTTATTTCATTTTAATTTTAAAGTGTGGTGTTAACATTTGACCCGGATCATTTTATTTAGGAGGATTTAGGAGGCATATCAAAATCCCCTTTTATAGCCCATAAACCCATGTTGTTGTGTCCTTGGAGTCTCTAGGAGAGCAGACCAGTTGAATCTCGTCTCTCCAGGAGCTGCGTAGAGATCTATAGATTCTGTTTTGGTCAGATTTTTCAAGCTGTTCAGTTTTCTCTGTCCTCTATCACATTTTATGAACAATCAGGTCACATTGTTTGCTGCGGAGCTGCTAAACAAGGTCACGGACTTCCAGCTTACCAGCCTCGTGACTCCGCCGTTTTTATTTCGGAGTGATTTTGGTTGTCCACTCGATGACAGATCTACAAGCAGATAGAGTGTTCGTCACACCATCCCCAGGCAGACTGCAAAAATGGCCGAACAGGGTGGAGTGGAACGCTCTGTGACCTGGAGGGGGGCGGGGTCTGAAGGGCCTCCTTTAGATTTAAAGAGACGGAACCAAAACGAATTGTTCTCAGACGCAGCTCAGATCGGGGGTAAAACAGGGGCAACAATAACGAGGAATTCAGACCAAAGTGTTGCACGTCCACCTTTATGTAGATCACAACTGGATGATTTCAATGTGAAAAGAAAGAACTAAAGCGTGATATGTCCCCTTTAAAGTTGAAGCAGAAACTTGCTCTCTGCTGCAGAACTGAGCAGTTTTCAGACTCTTTCAGGGAACAATCCAAGAATAAACATTTGTTTTTACCTTTCCATAAAAAGTTTGCTTGATAATAGAGCTTCTATCACAAGTTAGAGTTTTAACTGTCACATTAAAAAAGCAGCATTAAGTTGAGTGATTCTGATGCCTGATATTTGTTCATTAATTTATTTCTGCACGCTGGTTTTAAGAAATCAAAGAGGAATATTTTTTTTTATTCAAGTGACAAGAATCATGTGTTTTAGACTGATGAGCCGTGGGACTGATTTGTCACCAATCAATAACAGTTTTCCTTTCTTTACAAACAACTCTTGGCTTCTGGATCAGATGAATTTTAAGTTGTCTGGTCCGGCCTGGAAAATCGTTTTCAGGACTGATTTTCTGTGTTCTTGTTTTCTTACAATAGAATAATCATTTGTCCATAAATGGGGGAATTTCATGTTTATTATACAGTAACATAAAATAAATGAGTGTAGGAGTGTTGCTAATCTGCTGTGTCTGTAATGGATAACGGCGAGCTGGGACATGACTGCAGGTCCTGAGGTCAGCTCTCCATGTGACCACACCTCCTGCGTCCGGGTGGGCCAGGGAGCAGCGGGTCGTGTCGGGACAAACCTTCAGGTCAAAGTGGGCGATCTTCCTGGTGTGAAGGTAGTTCACCCCTTCCAGGATCTGCTTGATGAACTGAGTGGCCTCCTCCTCGCTCAGGGACTCCTTCTGGGCCAGGAAGTCAAAGAGCTCCCCGCCTGAGACCCTGGAACACAAACACCGCTCAGCAAACTGGGTCCGTCTGCAGAATCTGCAGCAAACCATGTTGCTTACAGCAACAACACACAGTTAACTGTTAACAGACTGACGACACAAACAGAGTCGCTGAGTGGAAAACCTCCTCGGCTACAAACCTCTGCCCCCTGTTGGTGTTTTAGTGAAATAGGTGCAAAAAGCCAGGCTTGTTTGGAGCTCCTCGTCTCCTCAGCTCCCAACAGAACCCTGCCAGTGGGCCACACAGTGGGCTGCACAGTAGAATAGCTTTTTTTAAAACTTATAGTTTTGGTAAAAAGTTGGTTAAATAAAGGGTTGAGTTTGAATTCAGTGTTTGTGCTAAGCAACAGCATAAAATGTCAAGGGCTGCACTTAAAATATATGTTTTTGATTTGTTGATAATTATCGATATCGATCTATATGATTTCTATTTTATCAATATGCTTTTTTCCGATATGGTTGAACGCAGCATAAACTCAGGAAATGACTCCACAACAACCACTGCATGCCTCCTCAACTGTCTGTGCACAAACTAAACGTTAAACCCAAACTAGGCGGATTCCTTCCTCTCCTCTGGGACGACTCTAGCCCTGATTAAAGTCCAGCAGCACACAGGCGGCTATAAAACCATCTACTGCTGGTGGCGGCTCGGTGTCACTCACAGCTCCAGGATCAGCACCACGTCCGTGCGGTTCTCGTAGACGTCGTGCAGAGTGACGATGTTGGGGTGCTGGATCTGCTGCAGGATGGTCACCTCCCGCTCGATCTCCTCCCGCCGGACTCCTCGGGAGCTCGCCATGCTCTGCCGCTTCTTGATGAACTTGGCGGCGTATTCCCGACCCGAGCTTCTCTCTCTGCATTGCTTCACGATGGCGAACTGGCCACTGGAACACAGACAACAGGAGGCAGGATGAAGCCGGAGCAGATCAGCAGGGACGGCTGTGAGCTCCGGTTCAGAGGTCAGGGCGAAGGCTCGGCTGTAACAGCTCCGCATGGTGAGCAGCTTTTCCTTCAAACAAGAAACCTGAAGCTTTGGAGCAGAGCAGAGCTGAGATGAAAGATGGATCTACTCTAACAAAAATGCGTCGCTGCAGCAATACAATTATGGAAACACCTGAAATCATCTGGGCAGCTGGAACATAATCGTTTGGCATTAACTGAAGAGGTTTACCAAGACTGGGTCTGATTTTACGCTGCTTGAAAATGTCCACACTTCACAAAGGAGAGAGGATGGACCTCCTGCAGACCTTCCAGGAGATGGACGTCCACCTGGACTGACAGGCTGGACCAGGAGAGCATTGATCAGAAGAAACATCTGGAAGAAGGTGGAGATGAGACAAAAAAACGAAACTTTTCTACATGCATGAAAAGTGATTTGTCTCCACAGTGAAACACGGTGGTGGCAGCATGATGCTGCGGAGATGCTGTTCTTCTGCAGGGACATGGAAGCAGGTCAGAGCTGACGGGAAGATGGATGGAGATGCATCCAGGATTATCTTGGTTTTCCTTCCCGTTAAAGGGGAGTTTTCCTCTCCACTGTCGCTTCATGCATGCTCAGTATGAGGGATTGCTGCAAAGCCATCAACAATGCAGACGACTGTCCACTGTGGCTCTACGCTCTTTCAGGAGGAGTGAATGCTGCTTGGAGAGACTTGATGCAACCTGCTGGGTTTCCTTAGAGAGGAAACTTTCTGACCAACCTGGAGGACCCAATCTGACCCAATCTGTATAATCTGATTGAATTTGATTTTGGAAAGTGCCTTGAGATGACATGTTTCATGAATTGGTGCTATATGAATAAAATTGAATTGAAAATTGAATTGAAACCTGTTAGCGGCTGCAGAAGACCTGAGGCTGGGGCAGAGGTTCACCTCCCAGCACATCCTGCCAGAAAGACCTGCTAAGTTCTCAGAAGCACCATGGTACGATGATCTGGGAAAAGCCCAAAGCGTTAAGGAGCCTTTTTCTGCCTGACTGCTCCATGGTCAGAGATCAGAGTAATATGGCTGAAAAACAAACACCTGATCTGGATTCCTGGAACATTTGACTGGAAGAACATTACACAGAAATCAAGAATGGATCCCCTGGTGCAGGTCTCCCAATGGGCAGGAATGGCCTGAAGGGGGCGCTGCACACATGAAAAGAGGCAAGAACTTTCTCACTTTTTCCTCTTTTTAGTCAAGGCAGGAACTCTTTCACCCAAGCAGGTGACAAATGCAGCTGATTCACTGGTTGAGCTGACTTTACGCTCCACCTGATGTTCTGCTCTGCTGGTTTCTGATCATCATCTGTCCGTCTCCGTCCTTCTCACTTCTATTTTTACTGCGGCACACATTCTGCAGAGAGCGTCCGCCTGACACGCAGGGACGCAAAACATGCAGTGAATATGCAAACAGGCCACACATGACTGTTTCACCCTGCTACCAGGCTGCGTCCTCGGCCCCGGCTGAACCGCCTGTAACCCAACACCCTGGTCTGCAGAGAGCTGCTGCTAAAGATAGAGGAGGCCTTAAAAAGCAGCTGGACGTGCTGAGCATTGGTCAGAGACCAAATGACACATGCAGCTGCCCGTCCAGACGAACACAGACGACTTCCTGCAGACGCAGGAAACTGCAGTGATGTGGAGTTATTGATTCATTTAGAGGAGAACATTTGGTTCAGAGATCAGACTCTCAGCCGTTGTTCTGATCTCACATTCAAATATCTTTCAGGTCACACTGTAAGTTTAGCACAAAAGTGTAAATTATTAATTCTTCTTCATGCTTTCCACACCGTTTCAGGCTCCTTTATATAAATGCTGCAAATATGTAGTGAAACCACAAGAGTTGTATAACTGTTAGCTGCAGCTGTCTCAGAAACACAAACTAACGCAGATTTAAAAAACATTTCCTGCATTTCAGACTCTAATGTCCACAAGGTTATTATTCTGAACGATCCACGAACGTCTGAATGTTCTCAGAGCAAAGATGTTGAGAGAATCTCCAGTGTGACTCCAAAAGTCTGAAAAGAAACGTTAGAGATGAGGTTCCGCAGGGGAAAGGATCCTTCAGCAATCTCTGCATCCAGAACCAACAGGTAGAACCTCATGGAGCAGGGATTACCCTGGAGTTACATTCACAGCCTTCACCGAGCGGAGAAGAAGCCTGATGTTCAAAGGAGGTTCAGCTCATCTGGGCTCAGAGGCTTCTGGGATGGACCATCATGGACCAGATGGATCAGTTCTCCAGATGTTTGGTAGAAAAGGAGCATCCAGTTCCTGCAGCTGGGCTCCGTGATGTTAGGAGGTCGGATCATGGTCTGGGCTCTTATAGCTCATATCTCCTCCTCCTGGGAGTTTTAATGCAGAAAAGTCCTGCAGAGATTTTAAAAAGCAGCATCAGCTGCTTTCAGGACCACATCTTCTCCAGGGAGGTCCAGTAGTTCCCATCAAGACGATAGAAAACTGGAATCCAAAGGCCTGGCTGAGGAAGAGGAGGGTCCGGCTGCTGGACCAGCCTGGCTACGGTCCTGACCAGCGCTGGAGAATTAAGACACCGGAAACGGGAGAAAGACAACCTGTACTGCTGGACACCTGCTGGACACCTGCATTTACTTATTGTCCTCCATGAATGGATTTAGGTGTTGGGGGAAGGAATGGGAACATTTCAAGATGGGAAACCAGCACTGCAACAACCTACTTTTGGATCTAATGCAGCCTGGCATGCAAAAATAGTTTGGTGTTATAAAAAACATCAAAGCACAAAACACAGAATATCTATGATGTTAAAATGTAAAAGGAAACTCATTAAAAGGATTTCCGTTCCGTTACGAAAGATCCAGAAATCCAGAGTTTGCTGCGGACCGACGAACAGACTGTGGTGAGTTTAAACCTGTTGTCAGTCAGTTTAATTATAATAATCTATCATACAAACATTAATTATCAGCTGTTTGTCCATGCAGACCAGAGCTGTTAGACATTGTGTCAACACCTGCCCAGTTCTTCTCCAATCTCATAGAAATCCTCCACATTGTGCTGCTTGAACAGCTCCATGGCTGCAGCCTTCAGCTGAAACGGTAAAATGTTTCACTCATTATTCCTGCCGACCACAAATCAGCCAGAAAATCCGTTTTAAGCAAACGCCACAGGCTGCGCGTTCAGCCGGATTACTATGAGCATCTCTTTCCTCACCTTTTCTTTGAAAAACACACAACTTCACGCGTCCATCGCGGCTGCTGCTCCTCCTGATCTGTCCGCTCCGCCCCAGACACGAAGACTGAAGTCGCCTCCGAACTCCGTTCAAATGTCCCTCCGGAAAACGGCTGATTTAACGGGGCGCTGCCTCCAAGGAGCGGACGGCTGTGGTGGATCTGGAGCAGAACTAAAAGGAAATATGTCAGATTATAAAGCTGTCAGGACTATGATTTTAAAGCCGGATTGCGTAGAAAGCCCAACTGGATTCAGTGGATTAATCCTAAGAAAATATTCTGTCCACAAGTTTGTAAACTTTGAAAGAAGTTTACAAACGGGAATTGGTTGAAACTTCTGTTGCATAGAAGCTTTGACGCTTGATTTTATATATATATCTATATATCTATATCTATATCTATAGATATAGATATATAATATTATAATTTCCTATAATTAATGTGATATTTTCATAAATTTAGAAACATTTTTCATCTCTCCTTTTATAAGCTAATTTTTTCTGTGACACTGTGACTTTATAAATTATGGACTTGTCAGGGAAAGGCGTGTTTGAAAGGCATAAAATTATAATAAAGTATCTATTCACTTCAACAAAAAACTTAAAAAGAATTAAATGTGGTCTATTAAATATAAGGTCTCTCCCTCCAAAGACTTTGTTAGTTAATGAATTGATTTCTGATAATCAGATTGATTTGTTTTGTCTCACAGAAACCTGGCTACAAGAGGACTACGTTAGTATAAATGAGTCAACTCCCTCCAGTTATTCAAATTTCCACATTCCCAGATCTGTGGGAAGAGGAGGAGGAGTGGCAACTATCTTTCAGTTTGATTTATTAATTAGTCCCAGGGTTCCATTATAGTAGATCTTTATCGGATAATGCTGTATCAAAACTTAAAGAGTCTGTCCCCCTTTTAATATCCTCAGTATTGCAGAAATGCCCTGTAGATGGCAGCAATGCTGTTTCTTCCCATTCACAAATCGATACCTTTGCTAACAGTGTGACTTCGTCATTGCGTTCTGCATTAGACAATGTAGCTCCCTTGAAAAAGAAGTTGATTATTCACAGGAAGCTGGCTCCCTGGTTTAATTCAGAGCTGCGTTCCTTGAAGCACAATGTTAGGAAATTGGAGAGAAAATGGCGCTCTACACACCAAGAGGAATCCTACCTAATCTGGAAAGACAGTCTATTGTTGTATAACAAGACCCTTCGCAGAGTTAGAGCAGCATATTTTTCATCATTAATTGAAGATAATAAAAGTAATCCTAGATTTCTCTTTAGTACAGTTGCCAAACTTACTCAGAGCTGCAGCTCTGTTGATCCATCCATTCCCTTAGCTCTTAGCAGTAATGATTTTATGGGATTCTTCATAAATAAAATTGATGCCATTAAAAATAAAATAATTGGCATCCTCCCAAACATGATTACCTCGTCCTCAGTAAGTGAGGCAGCATTGGAGGAATCTTTAGAACCTGCACAGTGTCTGAACTGTCTAGAAGCAGTAGAGCTTTCTGAGCTATCTAAAATCTTAGCTTCATCTAAACCTTCTACCTGTATGTTAGACCCAATCCCAACCAAGTTGTTTAAGGAGGTATTCCCTTTGATCAGTGGTCCTATTTTAGACATGATTAATCTATCCTTAGTAAATGGATATGTACCACAGGTTTTTAAAGTAGCTGTTATTAAACCTTTACTTAAGAAACCTTCTCTTGATCAAGATGAGCTAGTAAACTACAGACCTATATCTAATCTTCTTTTCTTATCTAAAATTCTTGAGAAAGTAGTTGCTAATCAACTTTGTGAACATTTACAAAGCAATGACCTACTTGAGGAGTTTCAGTCAGGCTTCAGAGCTCATCATAGCACTGAAACGGCTCTGGTGAAGGTCACTAATGATATTCTCATGGCCTCAGATAATGGACTTGTGTCTGTACTTGTCCTGTTAGATCTTAGTGCTGCATTTGACACAGTTGATCACAATATTCTCCTACAAAGACTTGAACATAATGTAGGGATTAAGGGAAAACCATTAGGCTGGTTTAAATCTTATCTGTCGGACAGATTCCAGTTTGTTCATTTTAATAATAAATCTTCCTCAAACTCTAGGGTCACCTGTGGAGTACCACAGGGTTCAGTCCTTGGACCAATTCTCTTTACTATATATATGCTTCCGATCGGCAAAATTATCAGACAGCATGGGATTAATTTCCACTGTTATGCTGATGACACTCAGCTATATTTATCCATAAATCCTGATGAATCCAATCAATTACTTCGACTGCAGTCATGTCTTGATGACATCAAAAGCTGGATGACTTTAAATTTCCTGCATCTAAATTCTGACAAGACCGAAGTTGTAATCTTTGGGCCAGAGTCCTCAAAAAATAAAGTTCTTAATCAATCACTTAATCTGGATGGCATTAACTTGGCCTCTGGTAATAAAGTAAAAAACCTTGGTGTTATTTTTGACCAAGACATGTCATTTAAATCCCATATTAAACAGGTTTCCAGAGTTTCCTTTTTTCACCTCAGGAATATCGCCAAAATTAGAAACATTCTGTCCAGGGGTGATGCTGAAAAACTAGTCCATGCATTTGTTACTTCAAGGCTGGACTATTGTAATTCTTTACTATCAGGAAGTCCACAAGATGCAGTTCAAAGTCTTCAGCTGATCCAAAATGCTGCAGCAAGAGTTCTGATGAAAATCAACAAGCGGGATCATATTTCTCCAATTTTAGCTTCCCTTCATTGGCTTCCTGTTAAATCAAGAATATAATTTAAAATTCTTCTTCTAACGTATAAAGCCCTTAATAATCAAGCTCCATCATATATCAGAGCTCTGATTACTCCGTATGTTCCTAACAGAGCACTTCGCTCTCAGACTGCAGGTCTGCTGGTGGTTCCTAGAGTCTCTAAAAGTAGAATGGGAGGCAGATCCTTTAGCTATCAGGCTCCTCTCCTGTGGAACCAACTCCCAGTTTTGGTCCGTGAAGCAGACACCCCGTCTACTTTTAAGACTAATATTAAAACCTTCCTTTTTGACAAAGCTTCTAGTCAGAGTGGCTCATGTTACCCTGAGCTACCTCTATAGTTATGCTGCTATAGGCTTAGGCTACTGGAGGACATCAGGATCTAATTTTCTCACTCTATAGAGTTCTACTGTTCTTCAATTATGCATTACGTGTTGTAATTTCTGCTTTAACTTTCTGTTCTCTCTCTTTTTTCTTGATAGTAGGTACACCTGGTCTGGCGTTCTGTTAACTGTGACATCATCCAGGGAGGACAGATCACCGCTATTACCATCTAATGTAGAACAGATTACTGGATCAATGTGTGCTTCTGTGCTTTTTGTCTCTCTTGTTGTGTCTCTGCTCTGTCTTCTGTAACCCCCAGTGGGTCGAGGCAGATGACCGTTCATACTGAGCCTGGTTCTGGTTCTGCTGGAGGTTTTCCTTCCCGTTAATGGGGAGTTTTTCTTCCCACTGTCGCTTTATGCTTGCTCAGTATGAGGGATTGCAGCAAAGCCATGGACAATGCAGACGACTCTCCCTGTGGCTCTACGCTTCTCCAGGAGTGAATGCTGCTTGTTACGACTTTGAAGCAATCAACTGGTTCCCTTATATAGGACATTTTTGACCAATCTGTATAATCTGACCCAATCTATTTAATATGATTGAACTTAACTTTGTAAAGTGCCTTGAGATGACATGTTTCATGAATTGGCGCTATATAAATAAAATTGAATTGAATTCAAATATGGACAAACAGTTCCAATGTTTATACAGAGAATTCAGTCTAATCATATAAAGAGGTTCAAAGTCAGTACATTGGAATTTGATCCTATTTATTAAACCATGCAGTGAGGTTCAGTGTTCCAGTCAGTAAAAAGATTTTATATATCTAAGGAAATCCAGCAGATTGCATCGTTTCACTGAGTTTGCAGAAATCCCTTCTACTAGACATGCATGTAACAGAACCAGGCTCAGTGTTCTGCTACATGTTCCTCCTCCTGCCCCCAGGTAGGAATCAAAGCTAATCAGGATCAGCTTTTACTTCTGCAAAGAGAAAAAAACAGCCGCCATATTGGAGAGTAGTAGGAGAAATTAGCAGAATGTAGAAGTCCAGTTCCACTGACTATGACATAAAAACACAAGCAGATTGATGTTTATTTATAACAACGTTACTACTCTATACTTTTATAAGGAAATAAATAGCTTCCAACTGGAATCTGTAAACTGATCAAAGATTCATCATCCATCAAGAATTTCTTTCTTTTTCTGATCTATAGATCATCGTTTTAAGATTTAATCTGAGAGGGGAAAGAAAGAGCCTCAGGATCAAGCCGGCTCATCAGCTTTCAGCACCAGAACCGCCACCAAAGAAGGATTTTAACTCCTTACTGGGCCTTTATCTCACTGACTGGACTTCTACTCATGTGATTCCCAGAAACAACTGTGCCGGATGAGCGCTTCCTCACTTTGGACTCAAAATCAGGCAAATGAAGGAAAGTCTCTTAAGTTTCAGCAAGGTCACCTGGAATAGAGGCTTTGAAAAGCGGCTATTGTATCAGAGAGGTTAAGTATGAAGTGTTTGTGACAAAACTAAATCTGTAGAACCTCACAACTGCCACAAAGATTTTAAAATATTTCCAGCCAAGCAGCCAAAGATCCATCTGGGAACGGAGCAGAGATATTTAAATGAAACTGGCGGCATGAACAGAGGTGGAGGACGCAGCAGATAAGATGAAACAATGGCGCCATTCACATGGGAGTGACGTGCCAGCCGAACAGTCAAATGAGCCGTTGCTCATGTGTCGCAGCGGACGAGCATGCTGCTGCTCCTCTGCTCTGTCGGCTCCGCACAGACGGCCGAGGATGGCGAAGAAAGCGAGCGTTGACCTCCAGCTGGCGGCGGCGGAAGGAGGCCTGAAGGAGCTGGTGCTGAGGTGGTTCACCGACACTCAGGCGCCGCTCATCCTGCAGAACGGCAACTTCCCCGACTGGTTCCAGGGCCTGGCTGCGAGAAAGTAAGCGTCACAGAAAGTTCTGCTGGAGAGGAACTCTGCATTCATTAATGTTATTTGATTCTTTTCTGTGGTCTGCTGCTTCAGCTGCTTTAGGAGAAAAATCTGCTGTACAAACATGAATATTTCTGTTTTCCTTTCTGGTATATTTACACCGAAAATCGTTTAATTGTGAGCGAAATGGAACCGAAGTGGGACTCACTTCAGCTTAGGCCTGTAAATTAAAGCTGATTCTGATCCACTTTTAACGGTAAAGTATTTGTTATTCTAAAGAGTTCCTAGTGGCTGGATTTTGTTGTTGGTGTTTGACAGGTTCATGTGTTAATTTCTTTTTCTGGTCGTTAGGATTAGCAGAATTGCTGAAGTCAGTCACTGATCATATTAATTACTTTTTTTAGCTGTTAAGGGGAGGCAAATTTATTTGTATACCACATTTCAGCACAGAGACAATGCAAAGTGCTTTACATGATTAAAATATAGGAAAATAAAACAGAATAAAAGCAAGTTGGAAGAACATGTAGAAACAAACTAAAACATGGAAAAAAAGAAACTAAAAGGAAATATTAAAAACAGTTGGACCACAAAGTTGAACTAAAGTTGTTTCGGTAAAACAGTTTAACTAGAACAGTCAAAGGTGATCCTAAACAAATGTGTTTTTAATCTTGATTTAAAGGAACTCAGGCTTTCAGCACTTTTACAATTTTCTGGGAGTTTGTTCCAGATCAGTGGAGCATAGGAACTAAATGCTGCTTCTCCATGTCTGGTTCTGGTTCTGGTTCTGCAGAGCAGGCTGGAGCCAGAAGACCTGAGTGGTCTGGAGGGTTTAGTGCATTTTTGAAATGAAACAAGGATGTAAATGTTCTGTGGGTTCTCATTTTTATAGAACATCAAGCTATTGAGCAACTGTTGTTTTGTCTATTTAATAATTTTATTTATTACTATGACAAAAAAAACACAGAGAAGCAGAAATGAAATAATTTAATTTATACAAATTATTCCCTGAACGTAAGGTGAGGGGTCATCAGAAGGTGGGGAGGTCCTCTGGACGGGTTCTTCTTGCTGAAACGGTTCTACTCTTCTCAGAGGGACTTCTTTGTTCTGGTAGAACCTCCTTCAGCAGATTGATGCCTTACAGACGGACGAAGGAGGATGGTCATACATTAAAATATATCTAGTCTAATTTCAGAGCTATACGACATTCACTGACTCCCCAAGGAGCCTAAATCTACCTGAACGTAATGCTAACGTCTCCTTTTGGTATTTCATGTTGGTCACAAGCAAATCAGACAGCAATGAAATCCCTGGAATCAGTCTACAAACACAACTGCTGATAGAAAACCACGACTGTCATCACTGCAAAATACTTGGGAAACAAAGAATGCTGAGTTTAGGAAACATGATTAAATGTTCAAATTTACGGCTGTTGTTCAAAATGATTAACAATATGGCTCCTCCGCCGCACAGGAGGTCAGCCACAGTAACCTCTGAACTGATGACCAGAACATTAAGGTCCACAGGCCAGGGTCAGCGTGGCGTACGTTAAAGAAAGACGGCTTTCAGCCAATCCGCTTCTTCCTTTAAAACTATAACTGAATGGAATAAACCCCCAGCGCAGTTAAACTATGTAAAGACTACAAACAGCGTAGCATAGATTTAAAAAAACATTTAAGAACTACTCAGACACGCCACCATTAATGAATTGATGTATTTTGATGCATATTAGGGGTGTGTGTGTGTGTGTGGGGGGGGATACTGGATCTGTAGTTATAAAGCCATGGGATATAGTGCTCTTAAATGTTCTAGACGTTTTATAGAAAGTGATTTAGATAGAAAGTGATAAACTGTGTTCTTTGTGATATATGTTTGTCTGTCTCAGGGACTGCAGATGGAAATTAGCTCTGAGAGCTACAGTCTGGTACAACGCGTCTCTTCAGTGTTTCATTGATGAATGCTGTTCTACATGGCCCCTGCCAAATAAACTATTTAAAATAAAGTAACTAATTACATAATTGAGGACAAATTCTGTCCGATCTTCTTTCCAGGGTTTTTTCAGTTCATTGGAGCTTTCTGAGGGTCTCAGAGTTGCTTCTCTGAGGTCACTGCTGATGTCTTTCTGTGCTAAAACACTTCTGCACACGACGGACCAACAAGCTGACAGAACTAACCCCGATGATCATGAGTAAAGCAGCACCTGGTTACACTCTAGACCAGGGGTCACCAACACAGGGCTGTGGGCACCAAGGAGCCCCCCAGGACCACATGTGGCGCCCAGGAGCCTGTTCTAAAAAAGCACAATCCACCAGCCAGCTGCATCTAAAACTTTATTTTATTCCACTACGCTTCCTGTTTATTCACACTTGCATTAATATAGATTTAAAAATGACAATATCTATAACAAAGCATGAAAAATGTGTTTATTTTGCATAAAGCTAAGGTGAACTCTGACTCTAGGTCAAAGGTCAGTACAGGTTGCCCTTCGTATGACACAGCACCAGTGAAGTAGCGCTCAGTTGGATTAGAGGTCGTACACGTACCAGATTTAGTTCTTAATCACTGCTTATGATGCGCAAACTGTCAGAAAAATGTGGATTTGAACACAGTTTCAGAGCAGCCATGTGTCCTGTCAGTGGTTCCTGTTAAACCCGTTTAAGGATCAAATTAAACCAGTCCAAACAGTTCTCACCACCTCTGAGGGAGTGAATGAGCGCCATCAGCGGTTCCGTGACGTGGCGGGGATATTTTTGAATCTGATTTGCCTGCAGGTCTGTTTAATCGCTGCTCTCCCACTCTGCTGCAGGGAAGCAGAAGATGCGCTGAGAGATAAAGCTCTGGGCTGTTTTCTCATCCGCCTCAGCGATAAAGCCATCGGCTACATCCTGTCCTACAAGTGAGGCAAATGAGGTCTTTCAGTCTTTGGTCGGACATTTCTCTCCATTTGAATTAACGACTGTCCTCTCCCTCAGAGGCCAGGACCGCTGTCGCCATTTTGTCATTTCCCAGAATGCGGACGGCCAGTTTGTCATAGCTGGAGACTGTCAGCTGTTTGGGAGTCTGAGCGAGCTGATCGAGCATTACAAGGTCAGCCCCATCCAGCCGTTTGGGGAGTTCCTCACCTCCAGCTCCTGTGAGGTGAGACATGAAACTCTACATCTCAGGATGAATGCTGTTTATGGAAGAGGGGAGGGGCCTTTGGGTTCTAGGGGTATTTTTTCTCTCAATTCTTATAGTTAGTCTTTCCATTTAAGCTGCGCTTTAATAAAATTTCAACAGAACATTATGCTTAAACCACGTTTTTATGAAATGTTTCCTATCATGGTTAATTTTTGCTCTACTGCAAAACAAGTTTGAGTCGTGCAGCATTGTCAAATAAGTTTACTTGAAATTAAATGTATAAATATTGTTTATTACTAGTGAGCTAAATAAATCTGTCATATATTCTCTTAATTGTCATAGAAAATGCTTCTTGAACACAGGTTCAGAACCACGTTTGTTGCCTGTTATCACTGCCGCTTCTTAAGGTTATTGAGCTAAAACACCGTTTAGCATCCTGGAGTGTCCGTGTCGCTGATTAGCAAATGTTAGCATCCAAATAAAAATAATTTCCCGTGTTGAAAAATTAGCAGTCAATATTTTTAAAACCATAATAGCATTGCATAATACGGAAAATATAAGCGAAAATAGTATTAATTCAATTAGCAAAGAAAGGGTTAGCATGTTTCTGTGTGGTTGGTGGCTTATTATCATTGCCGCTTATGATCATATTCTATTATATTTACATATATTATATTTAGGGAGAAATGTCTCTAACTCTATTGCAACAGGATAAATTGAAGGATTTAATGACAAAAAAAGACAAAAACTCACAACGAGGCAGCAGGGCAGCTGAGGGAGGGAGACTAATAACAGAGGCAGCTGACAGAAGGACAGCAAATATAATTTTATTACAAATTAGCAAATGTTTGTTCAACAGGAGGCTGAATAAATCATCTTAATTAGCAAAAAAACCAGAAAGCCAGCAGGTTATGATGCTAAATCAAAGTGGCTTTTGCAGCAAATTAATGTAATAGAAAAAGTTTGTGTAGAATAAGTTTCAAAATAAGTTTCCCAGGGTTGTCTGCTAACCTGCAGCTGTAACAGAAGAGCAAACCCAAGTCAGTTCTCATAATAATACATTTAAAAACATTTTTTCTTTTCATTTTATAAGCACATTTTCTACGTTTTCCGTGACACTGCAACTTTAAAAACATGGACTTATCAGGGAAAGGCTGTTCTTGCCTTTTCAAGAAGTTGAGGTTTCGTACATATGTAGGATTTCTCCCTTTTTCGCTATAAAAGCATTGTACTAACGATGTATGTATACTTTAGACTAGAAAGACTTTATTGGCATTCAATGGCACATTCACAATGTACATTTGAGCAAGATTTTGTTGCACGTCTTCGAGGAAAAACTGAAGACAAAAAAGAAACATTATAAATTTAAGTGTCAACTGGCAAACCAAAAATACATTTTTATGAACATAAAAGTTCTGTGTAAGGCACCATAAATATATGTTATACTATATTGACCCAGGATAACCAGCACAGAGTGGTGTGAGCTATTAGATGGGACTTTTGGAGGCGGTAAAGGAGACACTTTGCTGGGGTTTTACGCTTATATGCACATTAGAACTTGGTTTAACAAATACGCAACACAGAATGGAAGGAGGGACTATTAAGGAGATTTCATCCATCTGGGAAACACAGCCTGCAGCGGCTGAATTAGACTTAAACAGCCCAGTACAGCCAGAGGGATTCCTCACATGAGCCTGAAAAGATGCTGCAAATCAACCTGTTCAATGCCTTTTCACCACAGAGGGGCAGAAATCCTATAAGTGAGTTGGATGACGGCTATAAAGGATTTTCCACAGAGCTTTTTTCTTTTTTAATCCCTGGAAATGTCCCCGATTTCAGCGTTTTATGAATGGTGCAGCGTTACAGCATTGCGATCTGTCTAAAACATCTGCCAAACATATTTAACTTACACCTATAAAGCCCACAAATTCATGATTTATTTTATTGCTGTTAAAAGTATTATATCCAAACTGATTCCAAACTTCATTAATTATCAATGGTTTCGGGTAGAAAAGTGCTCCTAAACGTGTCTGGGCACATCTCTATTTCATGTACAGCTGCTGTTCATCTCCTCTAGACAAAGCATTTTGTTGCTTAATTTGAAGGCCAGGAGGAAAATGGCCAAAGTTGTAGTTAGCTTTGGTGCATGAGCATTTGGCTGCAGCTCATGTTGGATAAGGACGATTCAATTATATTCAATTCAGCTTTATTTATATAGCACCAATTCACATCACATCATCTCAAGGCTCTTTCCAAAGTCAGACTCCATCAGATCCTCCAGGTTGGTCAGAAAGTTTCCTCTCTAAGGAAACCCAGCAGGTTGCATCAAGTCTCTCCAAGCAGCATTCACTCCTCCTGAAAGAGCGTAGAGCCACAGTGGACAGTCGTCTGCATTGTTGATGGCTTTGCAGCAATCCCTCATACTGAGCATGCATGAAGCGACAGTGGAGAGGAAAACTCCCCTTTAACAGGGAGGAGAACCTCCAGCAGAACCATTTCCAATCTGACTTCTGTTGCATGATTAGTTCCTGAAGTGTCAGTTTTGAGTTTGTTAGACGTTCTGTGTATTTTCAGAGCTGCCCCTTAAATTGTCATTGAGCTAAACCTGGTGAGTGAAAAAGTTAAAGCTACATGTGAGGACAAGAAGGTGTTTGTGACAAGGCTGAAATACCTTGATTTGATTCCCGCTGGTTGAATTTGACTGAAACGTCTTTTATTTCACCATGGAAGCTGCTGGATTATGGGCCACAAAGAGGCAGTAACCCCACCAGTTATGTCTTTAGGACGATGCTGATGATCTGTATGACGTGGTCAACGCCCACAAGACCTCAGGCGTCAGCGTCCAAGCCCTGCGGTCCATCTGGGACCAGGTGGAGCCCGGGAAGAAAAAAGGGATTCAGCAGCATCAGAATGGACCTCCTGCGGCGCCGGTGCCTTCACTGCCTCCCAAGTCCAGAAACAGGAAGCTGACAGGAACCGTGTCCGTGGACGCAACGTCTCTCTCCCAGGTAAGGAGGACACTGAGGCCCTACTGAACGTTTGGAAAGAGCTTAGCGCTGATCGATAACGCTTCCTGGCTCTGCTTTACCTGAACACGTCAGCCTGATTTGAACATAATCTGGATCCATCTGATGCAAATGATCAGATACGGTCTAAAAGATAAGGTGAAAACAATGGCCTACAACTCAAAGGGAAGCACATAAAACACGTTTAACCGACTGAAACGTCCTCAGCTTTGCCGCGCGGCTCCTCCTAACAGGAAACGTGAATCTGCGTTTTCTCCCCGGTGATAAGTTAAATATTTACAGACCATTTGAATGAGTTGCATTCCCAGCTGTGGTCATTTGCCTGCATCTCTGAATGCAAAGCGTTCAAACAAAGCGTTGGCGTGGGACAAACAGCCGAGACGTGTCCGGCCGGTTCAGATGGACCGCTGTCAGAGGACGGCTGCACGGCCCGTAGAGCTGTCCAGTCTGCCTCGTGTCCAGAACCCAAAGCGGACATCAGACCAACAAAAGGCCCGGTTTGATGGATCCCGCTATCCATCCGTGGTCCGGTCCGTCTGCGTCTCTAACATCATGCAGACGTTGCAACAGGACGCATTAATGAGGGAGGGCAATGCGATGCTTTGTTCTCCTGATGATGGGTCACAATGGGTCTGGGGATGTCATGTGGACATAAATGTTGTTGCAGATAAAGCCCTGAATGGTTCCAGAAGGTCTGAGGAAGACAACGACCAGTTTAGGTTGTTGGTTTGACCTCCAGACATCAGGAGGCCTCGGTAGGTTCTTGGTGCCGTCCAACCCGACTGAGCCTGCGGTTAGACGTCCATGAAGTCCGGACTGAGCTGCTGATTCTGTGCTCTGGTCCCTCCAGGCACCAACAATTCTTTCCCGTTATCAAAAGGTGGGTCCAGCAGGAAAGATGCTCTGAGCTCAATATTCACCGTCACATTTAGTCAAGCCTTACCCAGAGGTCACGACCCCTTAGGGTTGGAGATTAGATAACTACTAAACTGAAACCTTTTGGCTCATCTTGTGCTTTCGCTTCACCGCTGCTGCCCACAGCCGTGAGGTCGTCACCGCAGACGCTGTCCGCATTTTACCTCCCCGCTTTGGTCAACGACTACACGACCTCCGCAGGGTTATTCCTACCTGAAGACGGAAATCCACCGTTTTCCGGCAGACGACCAGGAGAGCAGAAGTTGCTGGTCCTGCAGATTCCTGCTCCTGCTGGAGGTTTTCTTTCCATCAGGACCGTCAGATCGTCTCCTCTGCAAAGATTCAAGGGTTCGACGGTTGAAAACCCCTGAAACTGGAGATGATGTTCCTGCAGATGATGTTCACGGGTCTTCTGAAGACAACCGGCGACAAAAGAAACTACCGGAGAGATCCACACTGACCAGGAGTGGATCCAGGAAATCAGTTAGAAACAATAGTGATTAAAAGTACATTTTGGATTTTAAAATGGTAATATTCAATTGAAAAGGAGAAACATTTACTTAAAAACATTTAAAACCCCAGAACCGGTACTGATGCTGTTTGGTGTTTGAATTGAACTTAGCTGTTTTCCTCTTATTTTTAGACTCTTCCTCCGGTGCCGAAAAGAGGAATGCCGTTGGGTTTTTCCCTGAGTGGATCTCTTCCAGACACGACGTCCCATCCGAGCGAAGCCCAGGCCGACCCGAACAGAGCGCAGAAGCCCGGAGGAAGGACAAACCCAGCGGTGGCCTCCGACAGAGACCCCACAGACTCAAGCAATTCAGCTCATCTTCACGCAGAAAGCGTCTCGTATGCTGAGCTGAATCAGGTGGAGGGCAGGAGCCAATCGCTGCCGTATCTGGGCAGCAAGAACGAGGAAGAGGAGGAGGAGGAGGAGGAGGAGGATGAGGATGAGGAGGAGAAGTGCTCCGACCAGTTTAACAGCCTCTCCGTCTCAGCACCAAAGAAGGTCACCTGCCACACATACTCCCTCCACGCTCCTTCTCACGGTTCGGCCCACAGAAACTCCGGGTCAGAACCAGAGAACGGCGGCCCGCATCAGCTGAGATCCAACCCTCTGTACCAGTCCTCCCATGCCGCTGCAGGAGGTCCAGCCCAGCAGGGGGAGAGCATGTACGCTGAGGTTCCTCAGGCGCCGCTGAGGACCACCGACGACACGTATGAGCAGATCCCCGGAGACGGCGCCGTGCAGGGCAACACGTACGAGTCGGTGGAAGACCTGAAGAACAAGAAGCCCAGAAGCACCTGGGGGAAAAATGTAAGAGTCAAAGCCGCTAAATGTGGTGATGATGCTATTAAAAGGCAAAAATCTGAAACTCTATCTTTATTTTGTGTCTGCAGAACAAAAAATGGAAGAAGTTCCTACCGGATTACAGGAAGAAGTAAACGGCCGTCTTCCTCCAGGAAGCTTTTCTCTCCAAGACATTTCTATTCGTCACAGAGGAAAACGGCTCTTCAGCTGATGATCTGCATCTTAGAAGTAAAGAGAATCAAGGCCAGGCTGTGAAATTCAATGACTTTTGTTTCTATGGCGCCAAATCACATCCCGTCATCTCAAGGCACTTTACAAAGTCGATTCAATCAAATTATTCAGACTGTTTAAAGGTTTCCTCTCTAAGGAAACCAGCAGGTTTCATCCAGTCACTGACCTGCAGCATTAAATCCTCCTGGATGAACCTGGAGCCACAGAGGACAGTAGCTGGCATTGCTTTGCAGCAATCCCTCATCCTGAGCATGCATGCAACAACAGTCGTTGCTGTTGCTGGATGCAAAGAAATGACTCTTGAGGTCAATTTAAAAATCCATATATATGACATGAATGTATGTATATATATATATATATACATACATACATACATATATACATACATACATACATATATATGTATATATATATGTATGTATGTATGTATATATATATATATATACATACATACATACATATATACATACATACGTATGTATATATGTATGTATGTATATATGTATGTATGTATGTATATATATATATACATACATACATACATACATATATATATACATATATACATACATACGTATGTATGTATGTATATATATATATAGGGCTGGACGATTATTCAATAACAATATCTATTGATCAATAGACGTATATCGATGATAGGAAAAAAAGTTCAATAAAAAGTTCAATAGAATAACAGTTCTCCTTCCTTTTGCATTCTAGACTATCATGTAGGTTAATAATTACAGTGATTACATTCTCCCAGCCAATCACAACACAGACCCTGGATCCAAGCTCCGCCCACTTCAAAGAGTTCAGAGAGCACGCGTTCTTTTTTCTTTTTTAAATACTCGCAGTCCGTCCGTCCGTCCGTCTTCTTCCGCTTATCCGGGGTTGGGTCGCGGGGGCAGCAGCTTCAGTAGGGAGGCCCAGACGTCCCTCTCCCCGGCCACCTGGGCCAGCTCCTCAGGAGGAATCCCAAGGCGTTCCCAGGCCAGCCGGGAGACATAGTCCCTCCAGCGTGTCCTGGGTCTTCCTCTGGGCCTCCTCCCGGTGGGACGTGCCCGGAACACCTCACCAAGGAGGCGTCCAGGAGGCATCCTGACCAGATGCCCGAGCCACCTCAACTGGCTCCTCTGGACGTGGAGGAGCAGCGGCTCTACTCTGAGTCCTCCCCGGATGACTGAGCTCCTCACCCTATCTCTAAGGGAGAGCCCAGACACACTACGGAGAAATCCGGGATCTCGTTCTTTCGGTCACGACCCAAAGCTCGTGACCATAGATGAGGGTAGGAACGTAGATCGACCGGTAAATCGAGAGCTTCGCCTTTTGGCTCAGCTCTCTCTTCACCACAACGGATCAGTACAGCAGTTTTGGTAAAAAGTTGGTTGAATAAAGGGTTGAGTTTGAATTCAGTGTTTGGACTAAGCAACAACATAAAATGTTCCGGGCTGTACTTAGAATATATGTTTTGCATTTGTTGATAATTATCGATATCGATCAATATGATTTCTATTTTATCAATATGCTTTTGTTTCCGATAACGTCCATATATATATATATATAAATATATATATAAATATATATAAATATATATATATATATATATATATATATATAAATATATATATAAATATATATAAATATATATATATATATATATAAATATATATATAAATATATATATATATATATATATATATATATATAGCATGTTCTAGGATTATGATTCAGGTGCCAAAATAGGTTTCTTTTATACATCTATATACAAAAAATGGAAATTCAGTAACTTGGAGCTAAAGGAAAGTCTTAATGCTTCAACAAATGACCAAACAGGAAGAACAGGAACGAGATAAAAATATATGAGAATAACTGGGTAAGAATCTCCTGTTTGATCAGGTCAGGATAAATCAGCAGCTTTATTCCAACGCTGCTCTGCTCTCTCCATAAGAGAACCAGTCCAGGACTCAGGAGAACCGGCCAGCAGGAAGACGGAATGTTTTCCAAGCTGAACAGAAAATACGTCAGACACTGAATTTAAAAAGGAGATGTCCTTAATTTTCATCTGCTGGTAACGACACCCAGTGTGTCTGTAGGAACTCAGACCACTGCTGGTTTCAGAGCGTGCCTCCAGGCTTCAGGACAGCTTTCTGCCATCAGGCCAGGTTTTATTTCTGTCACAGATTTAGATCCAGCGCAGGGCCGGCGGACCCGACGTGAGTTCTGGTCCAGTGGGACGGTTGCTGGTTCAATCCTGACATGGAGAATGTCACTGCCTCAATGATCTCTGTTGGTAGCTAAACACGACCACTGGATGGGTTCTGCGTTGTGTAAAGAGGTTCTGCCCCATAAACCCAGTATGTTTACCTATTAGGGACTTTTTTATCCTTACCTACCAAAAGACAGATTTTAATGTTAATGGATTTCTTGTAATATTTAACAAAAAAAAGCTAAATGCGGATTTATTTCTAGCGTTTGTGGTTCTGTAAGGTTCTGTTGTCTAGAAGCTCCAAGAAATCACTGCATGTCTTCCTCAGGATTTTTGTTTTAGCTGAAAGTAGAAAACTGTCTTGACTTATTTTATATTTTTAAAATATTGTCTTTTTTCATTAATTTATCTCTAATTGTTGGTTATTTCCTGTCTGGAGATTCTTCCTCTGTCCCAGTTTTGTTGTTTATTCTGACAATAAACATGAAAGGAACTGAGCTGATTTGAAAATAAAGCCTGTCAATGAATCTGTTGCAGCTTGCCACAGTATAAAGACCTGCTGGTCAGGACTGGTGCGGCTAAACCAAATATCTGCAGAGCTCAGTGAGATGATGGAGCTGGTGGAGCCCACACGGCTGGGTTGGCCCAGGTGAATATCCAGGTAGACCAAAGAGTCGGGAAAAAAACCTGAAAGCAAATTTCCTGAGAGCAAAAGAAGTGACGGAGAAATGGTGGAAACCAGGAGTGAGCCGTGGTCCCAGGGAGTCGCATCTGATGCGTGCATGAATGGAAGCCACGCATTCCTGCAGGCGGTGAAGACCAAGAGCTGCAGGTTAGGCTGGAGAGACGGCAGGACATGCACAGCTGGACATTTTCTCAGTCATGAAGTCAGCTCTCAGGAGGACGAGGCACGGATCTACAAAGATCAGACAATTTCTGGAGGAAACTGGAAACTATTTCATCAGACGACTCCACCCTGCAGAGCTGATCTGGCAGCTGCTGAACGAGGACGTTGGATGGTCGATGAAGACGGTGAAGTTCTCATGGAGTTCCAGCTGCAGCACTGAATGGAGAGTTTGTGGTCATTTCTTCCCTCTAAGATCTAAAAATAAACTGTTAACTACAACCTGCATACATGGTCCATATGGCTTTCATCCTGGTTGTGGACCTTATCTCCTGAAGGGATGAGGGAGTTTGGTCTGGAGAAAGCCTCACGGTGCAATATTTTATCTGAGATGTTGCTGAAACCTTCTGGGTTCTTGTGGTTTTTATTTTTACATGTCTGAGTTGTCCTGCCATGCCTCTGGGAGCTTCTTCATCCTACTCACCTTCTCAGTCCCTCAGGTCAGCTGAACAGCAGCTCCTGCTCCCGCGTACTGATTCACTGCGTTTCTAGAAAGTAGTCCCAGGTGCAGATGGAAACTTTAGGTTAAGATCTTACTATCGAAAATGTTAGTTAGCAACACAAAGCATTGGCCTTTTTATAACCAGGGTTTTTATATTCTCATTAATTTCATAATAAATAGGACCACATCTATCTAAGACTTTTACTCAAATGCAGAACTTTGTGTATTTATGGGGCCTAGTCATGTATGTTGACCATTAAAAGAAAAGAAACAATGTTTTTTCTCTGTTCTTCTCCGTGTTTATTCATTGCTGCTCAATACCAAACTCCTGATTTTGTGGTTATGTTGTGGTAAATATGCACAAACTGCTTTGTTTACTGACAAATAGAGCAAATATAAAACACCAAAATAAAATATAATAAGCCAACAGAGCACAGTCATTTATTTGGAAAACATTTATATGCAAACGGCGTGAGTTACTGGTGGAGAAATTTGTTAATTCATAGAATTAGACTAGAACTTTAAAATCTGCTTTGTATTAATTTATTAAAATTGGCTGACTACAATAAGCGTTTTCAAAGAAATAACGACCCAGATCCTGTTCTTATGTTACTCGACCAAAAACAACTCTACATGACCGTCTTGTAATAAGGCAAATGAGCAAAACACTTTTTAACTTCGGATCTAAAAGGATTTACACAATTTATTTAAAATGATCATATTTTGGAGAGCACGTAAACAAATTCACAACAACTTTGGATTTTTTTAATATACATTTTTTTGGCCCTCGAGTACTTTTGACGTGACGGTTTCGGCTCTTGTGCTGAAAAGTTTGGACTCCTCTGGACATAAGAGGCTTCTCCACAGCCTTCCTTTAAAACACATTTTTATTCTTATTCTTACTTTGTTTCAAACTGGTTTATTGTGTGCAGTCTTTTACATTTTTCATTATATGTAATCATATATACTTTACATGTATATGTATATGTTTATATATGTATGTGTAGGTATGTATGACTATATATGTGTATTTTTAGTACGCAGTTTTGTGCAGCACTGTTTCTGCTCTGGCTGTTTTAATGCGCTTTATAAATAAAGTTGGTACGGTACTATGCGGTGGACTGGCCGTGTCCACCTTCCTTTCACAAACTGAAGCTTCTTCTTCGACCGGCTGCCTTGTTACCGGCCTTTTCTGCTGTGTTCATGGTCAGGATCTCAGGTTGTAGTCCAGAATCTCCTCTCTGATTAATGTAATAAATCAATTATTAGTATAGCCCAGGCATGTCCAAACTGCGGCCCGGGGGCCATTTGTGGCCCCTGCACTGATTTTGGGTGGCCCCCCAACTGCGTCTGAAGAAAGATTTGGTCCACCAGCACAGGTGGCTGATGCAGATGGTAGATTTAAGTTTTAATTAGGGCAAAATTAATTAATGAATTAATGAAAATGATGATTTCACCTGTAGCACTTTGAGATTTTTTTTAAATGTAAAGTACATTACAAATAAAATTTATTATTATTATTATTAAATTAATACAGAACATTTAAAATCCTACAATTGAAAATGCAAAGTACAACACAAAGTATTCCTCTTTTAAAATCACACTTTTGACATTCTCTTTCATTTCATAGTGACATCTATCCAATGATATTTAATTACTCATTACGTCGATGCATTAAAATCTTTTTTGAATGCAGTTATTAAAATTGGCTAATTACTGTGTTTTCAAAGAACAACTGACTCAAATACTGTTCTCACATGGCTAAACCAAAAAGAGTTTATCATTGTTAGAGTCTAATTAAATTATTCAAAATAATTTGCAAACTTGATGACCTTCTTTTATTGTGACAAATGAGCAAAACCCTTTTTTTAAATTTTGGATCTACAATGATTTACATTTGCTACAAAAGAAATCTGACTAATTTATTTATGTAAAATCATCTGATCTTGCAGAACAGGTAAAAAAAAAAATAAACATTTTTGGTCTAAAAAATATTGTGCTAATGTTTTGGCCCTTGAGTTCCTTTGACTTGACAATTTTGGCCCATGTACCCAAAAGTTTGGACACCCCTGGTTTAGCCCTTTCCACGTGTACAATAATGGTGACCTGTGCTTAACAAAATCAGTATAACAACACTCACCTAAACTCCGCCATAGTTTTAGTCCTTAAAGGCCTCCTTGAATAAAAAAAAAGTCTTGAACTCTGCGAGAAAAGGCCAAGTTCAGTTATAAATCTGGTTTAGACAACCCAGACTGCCACAGATCGTAGTAACGGTAGCAGCAGCGCGGCCTCTGGGCTCCGCGCAGTTCCCTCCTCTGACCACCAGGCGGCAGAAGGTTCCTCCGCGCCGCTTCCAGCGAAGAAGAAGAAAGCAGGACGTCCAGATTCCAAACAGATTCCCGTTGGAAAGGCAGAAATCTTCCCGGTTTTTAGTTTTTATCCACATCAAATATTGGACTTCCCGCTTCCTGCTACCACGATGGGCACCAGAGACGATGAGTACGACTACCTGTTCAAAGGTGAGCCGGCTGTGCTACATGCTAACAGGCAGCTAACGGAACCAGCCTGCCTTTGTGTTCCGTTTGGCTCTCGGACCTTGATCGGGCTCTCTGGACCGGGCCAGAACGGTCGATCGGTGTGAGTTAACCCCACCGGGTTCTGTCCGGTCCAGAGACACCGGGGGTGTTGTTCTCCGACCCGGCGGTTCTGGCTCGGTGTTAGCGGCTAGCTCGGGTTAGCCGGCTGGCTGTGGGACACACCTTGAACCGTTATCATCCTGCCGAGGTGCG
The DNA here is from genome assembly GCA_037039145.1 of Fundulus diaphanus. Classification (NCBI taxonomy): domain Eukaryota; kingdom Metazoa; phylum Chordata; class Actinopteri; order Cyprinodontiformes; family Fundulidae; genus Fundulus; species Fundulus diaphanus. Next base: position 1,769,626 of record CM073122.1, read on the forward strand.
GACTGCGGCCAGCTGGGCTCCCAGCGGGCCGGAGGCCAGAACTCTGACCCGAGCCGAGCCCAGAGGAGAACCCGGTCCTGGAGCAGGCCGGTTCCGGGAGGGTCCAGTTCAGGTTTAAAGGCGATCCGTTGATTAGCTGCTGCTAACAGCCGCTGTTCGCCCGGTTTATTTACTGACGGGACGTCGCAAAAAAGTATTCACACCCCAGAACTTTATGATCCGACCGTGAGCTTCCGGAGGTTCTGTTGGGATTGGGAGAAATTGTGTTTAAAAACTTGTTTTTACACGTAAAAATCAGAATAGTGTGAGATCAATGCGCTGGAATGTTTCTCCGTTCTACTCTGGTACCGCTAAACGAAACCCAGTGGGTTCTGTTTAAAACTGAGATTCTGGTTCCATATATTATTCAGGTGTAGTTTGGTTCTGCCTCAGAGGTTCTTTAGAGAACAAGCCAGCACCATGAAGACCAAGGGACCCAGTCAGGGAGGAGGTTCTGGTCCAGTTCTGAGCAGGGTCGGTTCTACAACAATGTCCGAAGCTTTGAGCGTCTCCCAGAAGCGGAGAAACCTGGAAAATGTCCCCATCAATCAGAGGAGCAGCCAAAATGCCCCCAGGGAACTCTGGGTGAGCTGCAGAGCGCCGCGGCTCAGGTGTGAGAGTCTGTCTCCAAGACAACTGGTGGTCCAGAACTCCACAAAGCGGGCCTCAACTCTAGAGCGGCGAGAAGAACAACGTTGTTGAAATAAACGGAACCGAAGGAAGAGGGTGAAGCACGGTGGTGGTAGAGTCATGCTGTGGGGCTGCTGCCCTTACCTGGGAGAGGTAAGACGGACGGAGATAAACCAGAACCGTCCTGGAAGAACACCTATCAGAGGCTACACGGCCAGAGGTCAAAGCAGAATGGCCTAGTCAAAGTCCAGACCTAAATCCACTTCACAATCTGCGGTAAAAAACAGATGTTCTCCATCCAATCAGATTGGGCTGCTGCTGTTTGACAAAGAAGAACGGAGAAAAGCTGCAGTGTGTAAACATTTAGAGCTGCTGCAGAACCAGAGGAGGTTCTGCAGAGGTCCGGTTCTGGGGCTGAATATTAATCAGGACATCACAGTTTCAGAATCACTTTCGGATCTGCACAGCTCTGTTCTGTCCGTTGGAAGCTGAAGGGGCGCGAATACTTTTGCACACGTCCGTTTTGAGCCCAGAGTCCTAGAAGAGAAGAACTGGTTATCCAGCCGTATGTGAGATCTGGTTCTTCAGGTGAAAGGTTTCATCGGCCGTGAAGACGGCGACGGTCCGTGCTGCGGTTCTGAAGGAGCCGAGCTTCCAGCCCCGGACCTCCTGCTGCTGGGTAACGAGTTCTGGATCGTGGCTGAAAGAACGAGGCGACGTTCTCCTCCCTGTAGGAGGAGGTGGGAGGAGAGCTGCTGCTGCCAGACCCAGCAGAACTGGGCGGTTGGAGAACCTCGTCTTAGACGTTCCACAGTGAAGGTGTGACGGTTCACGTAATCACCCAGGTCCGGTTCTTACTGAACGAGGTACCGGGTCCAGGTGGACTGCTGCGGTGCATTCAGGGACGACTGGAAAACAGGATTGTCCAGCCGGCGCCGACGTGACGTCAGCATTTACCATCAAACGGGTCTAATTAGCATCGAGCAGCCGGGATGATTTTATCGTTGACGGATCAAATCTGCAGCTGCAGACCAGCAGGGCTGCAGATGGTGGAACGTCTGCAGAAAATCACATTTTTATCACCAAACAGAACAGAAACGACTCCCAGCGGCCGAGGGGTCAGGAGTCCACACGGCTCTAAAAGAGGCGTTTAAGTTTCTATAATAAGGGTTTTGTGAGCATCTATTTAGGCCTGATGGCGACTCGGCATGGAGGAGAGGACATAAAGTCCACCCCCATCCCCCCCCCCCCCCCCCCCCCCCCCCCAGCATTAGAAAGCTTTGTTTCAGACATATTTAAGTTGGAGAAGTTGACATTTTCTTTAAGAACCCAGGAGGAAATTGGACGGATCAGGTTTGTAGCGTCTTCTGTGATTCTGCATAATTCTTGGATCTTAACTGTATCGAGGCTCTTTATGGACCTGGAACTGGAGAATAAGGCGTTAGTGTTTCTGTTTAATATGTAAAAGGTTCCTGCAGCTCCCAGTTAAAGACACCATGTTGTTGTTTTTTTGTATGAACTTTTAAAAAGAACAACGTAAAATGAGGAAAAAGACTCATTTTGTGTGTCGAGTATTCGTGTATTTCTGCTTGATTTGAGCAGCTAAATGAGATAATTTACCATCTAAACGAGGATTTTACCCCCAAAATAATCTAATTCCACGTCCTGCACTGGAAATAAGACCATGGAGATGAATTGATGTTATTCTGTGTGTAGATAATCTTCTCCACCTGCTCACATCAAGGACAAATACGCACATTTCCAGAAGATTTCACTGACTTTTGGCCCCTTTCCTAACTGCAGTCTAACGGTTTCAGCTCCATCAGCAGAACCTCTGACCCAGCTCGCTCCTTCCTCTCTCCTCTTCCTCAGTGGTCCTCATCGGGGACTCCGGCGTCGGGAAGAGCAACCTGCTGTCCCGCTTCACCCGCAACGAGTTCAACCTGGAGAGCAAGAGCACCATCGGGGTGGAGTTCGCCACGCGCAGCATCCAGGTGGACGGCAAGACGGTGAAGGCCCAGATCTGGGACACGGCGGGCCAGGAGCGCTACCGGGCCATCACGTCGGCGTGAGTGGGGACGGGCGGCGCCGCGCTTTTATTCGTTTGCTGATGTTTGCCGTCCGGCCGGTTGCGGCCGACGATGAGGAGGGGCCGTGTGGCTGCGGGTCTTCATCGTGCCGCTTCTGCCGCAGGTACTACCGGGGAGCGGTGGGAGCGCTGCTGGTCTACGACATCGCCAAGCACCTGACCTACGAGAACGTGGAGCGCTGGCTGAAGGAGCTGCGGGACCACGCCGACAGCAACATCGTCATCATGCTGGTGGGAAACAAGAGCGACCTGCGCCACCTGCGGGCCGTGCCCACCGACGAGGCCCGGGCGTTCGCCGGTCAGTCCCGCGCCGCGCCGCTCGCCGTCTCCTGACCCACGAGCAGCGTGGAACGCCGCATGTCTCACAGACGCCTGTCACTCTTTCCTCTGCAGAGAAAAACGGTTTGTCCTTCCTGGAGACGTCGGCTCTGGACTCCACCAACGTGGAGACGGCCTTCCAGACCATCCTGACAGGTGAGTTCTGGTCGCTGGGCGGAACCGAGCCGGGAGCCGGCCCGCCTGCAGAGGGAGGGCCGCTGGGTGACGTCACCTCAGCTTATCTGCGGCGGCAGATAAGCTGAACGTTTCCGGGTCGTTCCTCACCATGTAGCTCCTGTGTTTTTATCATCTGTTGCTGCGGTTTGGGTTCCTTCGGCGCCCCGGTGGCTCTGAGGAGCGCCGCTGCCGCTCCGTGTAACGTTGTTCTCCTTCCTCCGTCAGAGATCTATCGCATCGTCTCCCAGAAGCAGATGTCGGAGCGCCAGGAGAGCGACATGTCGCCTAGCAACAACGTGGTCAACATCCAGGTGCAGCCCACCGAGAACAAACCAAAGATGCAGTGCTGTCAGAACATCTAGCCCCGCCGTGGATCTGCTGCTACCCCCTCCCTCCTCCCTCCCCCTCCCTCCCTCCCCGGTTCTGATCCGGTCCCAAACAGACTGCCTCGGCGTAGAAACATCCAGCCGCAGATTCAACCCTGCGACCTGAACTCTCTCCCCCCCCCACCCCCCAGTAAATATGAGACGGGCCCCCCTCCCTGAGCAGAGCCCCGTCTGTCGGCTACTGCAGGACAGCAGGCGTTTCATATCACCTCATTACTGTAGATGCGCTGACATGTCACTGAAATGTCTTAAAATATGAATGTGATTGTTTTTCTTCCTGCTCTGTGCCCCCTCCCCCTCCCCCTCCCCCTCCCTCTCCCTCTCCCTCCTCATATACGTACCACTGTAAAGCACATCTATCTGAGCTTTTCCTCTCATTTTAGCCCCTCCCTCCCCTCTAGTGCAACGTACTGTCTGGACGAATCGAGCCGCCGTGCTGCGGGAACGCCGCGCCGTCCGGGCCGACGGGTCGGTAGCCTCGCGTCGTTTCCAGCTGGGAGGCTCTTTCCTCCCGAAGGAGCCGCAGACGCGTCGGTCTGTCCAGTAACGCACCCATCCGTCACATTTCCCACTCCAACTATGCAGAGACGAGCACCCGGCTGTTCGGGTCGCCCGTTCCAGCACTTAGGGAGCAGAAAGGACTGAAACGCTAATATTCCCGTACGACATTCCTATGATACTCTGTAGTGTTAGACTGAAATGTGCAGCTAGCTCCGCCTTGCATGCACCCACGGATGTGTAGGACCACTGAGAAGGAGCGAGGCGCCTCCCAGGGCCGGACTCCACCGGCGCGCCATCGTCCGAACCTTGCACTGATTATTAACCGAACCCGCTCGTCTTCTTTAGAGTTCCTTAGTTTCTGCACTTAGAGTTAGAATCACTGTCGGAGAGGCTGAGGAACGTTCCTGGTCTGGAGAACCAGAAGGAACCTGAGGTGGATCTGCTCGGCGTCTCGTGCTCCTCTGTTGGCTCCGCCTCTCATTTAGCCGCGCCGTCACACCAAGCCTACGTACACCGAGCTGCCTCTGACTGCGACACGATGCATGGCTTTCTGTCGTACCGCCTTACGTAGCCGACGTACTCCTCCCTCCTGCTGGAAGCGGGACGCGCCGCTGCGGTCCGGTCCGGTGTGTTCTGTTTGCGGCTCGACCCGCGGCGTTTAGTGGCAGAGGGCAGCTCTGCGGTGTGCGGGCCTCTCTGGACGGACCGAGTCCTTTGCTCTTGAGTCCTGGTCGTGTACCACCATGGTTCTGTGTTGTTTTTTTTAAACCTGTGTTTTGGTTCTTCTATTTTTTTTTACTATATTCTGTAACTGACTGTAATTTCAGTGCAAACTCAAGAATGAAACGATGTCATTTCAACGAACTCGGACGGTGAAATGTGAGCGAGGGGTCCAGATGATGGTTTTATGTTTTGTACAGACCAATGAATTGTACAATTGTGTCTATATCTTAAGTTATCGGTTTATCTTAATAAAGCGCACCAGTCATAAACCTTTTTATGACCCCGATTTATTCATCAAAGTCAATGTCCAACAGTTCTGAGTCTTAAATGTTCCTGCTGCTGCTGGTGCCGTCGGCTGTCGGTGAATTCCCGGACTGGCTTCATGGTCCGGCTCTGAAGACCGCCTAAACTTTCCATCTTTAAATCAGAAGCATTGATTTCAGTTAGGTGAACAACTTTCTACGCCGATGGCCCCCTGTTGTCTGTCTCAGGAGCCGGAAAACCAAACTCTATTCAAACGTCTCTGTGGCGGAGATGAAGGGTCAAGAACAACAAAATGATCAGGAGGAAAAGAAACAGGAAAATAACAGTTTACATCTGATTGTCATGTTGTGTTGCCGTTCGCCAAAGCTGAACACGCTTCCAGCAACAGTTAATTAGTTTGGAGAGCCTCAGATCTCTGCGTCCTCCTGGTGTTTGCAGTGGTTGAGTCAGGAGATATCCCCCACTAAACAGCTTTCCCCCGACCAGACTGTTCTGTCCGTCCGTTCGCCGTTACCTGAGCTACGGTTCTGGAGGTAACGGGTCCAGGAGAGAAACCCAGACATCTTAGCAGCACGGCCCTTCCCCTCCTGGAGCGTCTCCAGTGGGTTCTGGTTCTGCTAAAGGTCGTCTCCTGGGGCGAGGCCCGGTCAAACGTCTGAGTCGCTGCTTCTGCTCATGAAAAGGAGTCGTCTAGTTTGGACTTCTGGCAGCTTTCTAACTTATCAGACCTCTCAACTTTTATCAAAAATTAAGACTGAGATTATGTAACTTTTCGGGGGGCAGGGCGTGGCTGACTGGACCCTGGAAGAGAAATCTTTTTTTCCTGACTGATAAGAAAATATTGTAGCTGATTACAAAAGGCACAATATGAATTATCAGATACACATCCAGGCAATCAAAACACTACAGATTATCATTGATCTATGGGTTTGTTTATCAGTGTAGGTCTTTAACCTCATTAGTGAATCAGGCTGAGTCTCATCAAGCCTGTATGGTCCCACATTTTCCCCTCAGCTGCAACACTTGAAGCACTCAGGGGTTCACGCTGCGTCTTTACGCTGAGTCAGCTGCTGATGTTTTCCCTCTTCAGCTACACCCACTTCTAGCCTGTTACAGTTTATAACCATCATCATCATCACCTGTCACGGCGACAGGTTTCTCACCTCAGTCTCCGCCCTGACCAGACGAATCTCCTCTATGGCGCAGGGCGCTCTGGTGCGTAATTACGCAAGCCGCAGGCTGAGTTTGAAGTAGTTCTCTGAGTGCATTTTGTTTGTTGTCGGAGCGGATGGAATGATTACTTTCTGCTTCGCTTTTAGCCCACTAATGGTCTTAAAGGTGGAATCCTGTAGGAAATATAGCACTTTTTATGTATTGCACCCCCAGATTCTATCAGTATAGGCGCAGCTTTTCAAGCTCTGCGATCACTGGTTCCTAAGTGACTAAAAAAAAATACCACTTTTTCTTGGTAACGTCTGGTATCATCATAATTTATATTTAATGATACCGGTTTGAGGCTTTGAGGTGGGCGGATTTTACCCCCATTGGTGCGCTGCATGCGAGGGATAAACAGTGGGGAAATGCATAAATAAAGAATATAAATGGCTTCTTTAGAGGGAAGATGAGGAATGATGGGTCTGAGCTAAAATCGCTGATGTTACAAGTTCCTTAAAACGACCTTTAAAAGTGCGCACCTAAATTACATGTAAAGTAATTATGCGCACCTGTATTAAAGGGCAAAGAAGAACACCCACCGAAGCGCCACTGATTCTGTCTCGTTAAAAACAAAAGAGCATGAAACACAGCTACTGACTCTCCTGTTGACTTTAACTGGCACATTTTGCTACGGGTGTGAGGACAGACATTTATACGGAGACGCCTCATTGGGCGCCGGTTTGCACGTCGACGTCACCGCCATATTGTGTGTGGCAGAGAGTAGTGAACGTCTATGTTCCCTGTATATATGTTTTAAGTATTTAGATAGAAAGATATAGCTGGAGCTTATATATACTTGTAAAAAAATAGAGATTAATTGATAGAGATTGGCAGCCAGATAAATCTACACATTGTGGTCTTCATTATTTCATAAAACCGTTTGAACCTTTTAAGATCATGTATAGACACAGATTAGGAACAGACTTTTTGGGGGAGTATTAAAGAGATAAAATTACTAATATGAGAAAAAAGTCATAGGAGAAAAAAGAAAAAGAAAAAAGTGGTAATATTATGAGAAAAACGTCATTATGAGAATTAAGGGGGAACATTTCCAGAATAGTCAGTTCGCAGAACTATTTCAGTCCTGGAGTAATAGGGCCAGGTTAGATTCTTATAATTATTTTTATTCTTTACGAGAATAAAGTCAGGACAATGAAGCCAAAGGGATACGAAAATAAACTCCTAATATTACAAAAATAAGAATATTACGAATATAAAGTATATTCTGAGATTAAAGTCCCTCTGGTACTGTTTAAGTGTCAGAGTCTAACAGCATATTTGCCACATCCAACATGGTGGACGCTCTGACGCATCCGCAGCAGGCAGACCCCGCCCAACCAGGCGTCTACGTAGATAACGTCTACAGGTGGAAGGACATTAAACGTAGTGATTCACGCTTTGAATGGTGACCGCTGATAAAAGCCCCTGGGTCTGAGGGAGGAGCAGTAAGAGCGTTGAGGCACAGAAACACGGCGCATGTAGTTAAAAAATGCAGAATTAATAAGAATGAAACTTATAAACAGACTAAATGGCGTTTTAGACTGCATCTGGTTAGCAGATCTGTTTTCTGATCCAGCGTGCAGCCATGACTGGTTCTGAATGAAGGCTTTATCTGGGAGCCGCCCTGCCCCCCACTGCGTACGCAGTACCGGAACATACCGGCTGACTTTCACCACTGGTTAAGACCAGAATTATTTATAACTCTGATCTTCCTGCTGCTCTGTTACCATGAACTGCAGCAGGAATAATTACTGATGACCACAAGCTGTGGAAGAAGCTGAACCAGCTCCGCAGACGGCGGCTTCAGACAGAGGTGTGAACGGATCATCCGATCATTGTTATTTTATGCGTGAGAAATGCCATGTGCTGCGTGTGAAGTCAGTGAAATGCGTGTGTCACACGGTCAATGCGTGGGAGTTGAGAGCCCTGCTGTAAGTTATAACTTTATCTGGTATTTTCAGACCTGCGTTTGCAGTTAGCTGTGATGTTATCCAGGTTTTACTTCTCAAAAGTCGAGCCAAAGACAGAAAAGTTGTAAATCAGCTTCGTCTAGACGCCTGCGTGCATCACATGGACCTTTGTGTTGAACATGAGGAAATGTTCAGCGCATCCGTCTCTGGCAGACAAACAGCAGAGAGGATCAGATCTCAGAGACTCAGGAGCCTCTGAACTCCATCTCCGCTGAAAACCTGGAGATAGCAGCTGCCTCCTCCACAACCAGGGCCTGGATAAGTGATCCAGGAGAGAACCAGCAGCGACTTCCACCCATCCGTCGTTTTCCACACAATCTGGTCACAGAGGTAGAAGAACCACGAGGGGAAACCCAGACAGGGATGCATCCCAGCAGGTTCTGGGTGTCTCTTCCTCCCAATGGGGGTTCCTTAGCAGACCTCCGAACCACCTGAGCTGACTGCCTTTTGATGAGGAGGACGAGTAAAGCCGGAGCGTTGCCTTCGTCTCAATGAACCGGAGCAGCGGCCTGGTTAATGCAGGTGTAGGTCTGCTCTGTAGGTCCATTACAGGCCGACCCAGTCCTGACCGGAAGGAGCTTTCCACGCCTTTCCGGTCGGCAACCGCAGAGCTTTAAAGGAGTGAAGCTGACTGATCTGTGTGTGATTGAAATCTGGCACAAACACTTCCCCATCTCTGTGGAAACAAATCTGGCCTTAGCAGGTCGGAAACATTTATTCATGTTTGGGTTCAAAACTTTTTTTTATACGAAGCTGCGACCCACAAAGTTCTGGCCGGAGCTGTTTCTACGCTGAGTCACATGACACCGATTAACCGAAACGGTAAAAAAACAGAAAACTATCAGGCTACTGGATCTTTGGCATGCAGGAGAATGAAGGAAGAAGCACAACAATAATCAAGAATACTGAACTCGCTCTACAGAACATAAAAAAGAGAAAGTCTCATCCTCTGAATGTTTAAACAGGGAATAAGAAACGGTAGAAATAGCAGAACTGTACATATGGTGCCGTTTTTTAGGTCCACGCTGTCAGAACCTGCCAGGACCAGGAACCGTGAGTCGGTTCTGAACGTCTCAGATGTCCAGTCTGTGGGCGTCAGCAGGAACCGAGGCAAATTTAAACAACGTTTCAGTCCCTTCAACCTGGAAAACCACAGATCTGGGTTCCTGAGCGGGTCCAGCGTGCGCATTCCCCCTGCAGGAGGTTCTGTTCACGGAGGGAAACCCACAAAAGCTGCCGGTTCTCCAGCAGCGGAGCCACATTTGAACACAGTGATGAATAAATAAAGGTTTGCTCCGACAGCGGCGGTCCAGAGTGTCCGTCTGCACTGGGGTCCATAGAGTCTCCTGGTTCTGGGGGGCCGGGGGGGGGCGATCCGGGGTGGAGGCTCAGAGCAGCGAGCTGGTGGGGCTGCCGGGCAGCGGGGGGCTGTGGGACGGGCTGGGCCGGACCGGCAGCAGGTCGTAGTGGCTCGGGATGTGGCTGTTCCTGGGAAGGTCGTAGGGGTTCTGGGGGTAACCGGGAAGCAGCGCGGCGCCGGGGACGATGCTGACGGTCGGTTCTGATGGACAGAGAGAGGACAGACAAGGTGAGACAGGTGGAGAAACACCGCTGTGTGAAAACTGGCAACCTTTTACATTTAATGGTTGAGGTTTTGCCCCATTGTAGCTTAAATCCTCCGTTAAGACAGCTCTGCCCCTGAATTAGACCAAAGTTACTCAGCTTGGATGATTTAGGGAAACAAACGTAGCCGGTAGACACGAAGAAACTGTGATAGTAAACTGAACCGCAGGAATCAAAGGGAATGTTGTTATTTTTGCTTTATTCCAAACGCAGACCTGAAACACACATTTCCACCAGTCCTGGACCCGCATTCACCAAGAACCCTGAGACTAAACGCAGCTCTAGTGACATCATTCTGATAAATCTGACATAGAAGTTATTCACTTAGCATCTCAGGCCTTCAGAGACGCTCCTAAAGAGGAAAATGTCAGTGAGGAGCCTAAGAGTGAAGCAGGAAAGAGAGAGAGCTGATTGGCTGATCTACCTGAACAATGGAGGAAATGAGCTCATAAACTTCTGTAACAATCAATTATTAATATGCAGATAATATAAACTTTATCCTTTAATTCGTTTCAGTGGCCCAATGGGTTACATGCGTGGCTCTAGTTTCATAATTTTATGGAGGACGAATAAATAATAGAAAATTTTTGGATAATCATGAATAAAAAGTGGAGACATTTACAAAGAATATATATAAAAGAGGTTAGAAAGTATTTTTTTTTTATTGCACGTTAATGTCAGCAGCCTAAATGGTGATCTTGAAGTTTGTTTGCACGTCATCTCCTCGCTTTGATTGCTGCACGGAGCGATTCTCACTTTCCAGGCTGGTGAGAAGCAGAGAAAAAAGATGCATTGATCTGCAGCAACACGCTTCAACATCCGTGCATTAGATCCAGGAAGCATTTTATCTTTAAACACTCCTTTATTCTCCTCCCAGAGCGATAAACTGTGCAGCGCTGCTGTCTAATTCGGTTTTTTCCACCTTTTTTCTCCATTTTCTGTCGCTCGTTTTGCCAAATCCAACGGCTTCATACGAGCAGGTAATCCAGTAAAATGTTGACAGGTGAGAACGCATTAATATCAAATAGATGAAGCAGAAAAACGACTGGTGAGTAAAAATAAATAAGCAAATTAAAATAATGAGGGTGTAAATGAGGTGCGTTCAAACATTTTGATGCTGGGTGACGATTAATTTTCCTCACGTCACATTTCTTGTTATAGTTTAATGGGTTAATTTCTCTTCTTTGATCACCAGGAGTGCATTTGTGTTGTTTTTTCTTTTTCTTGTACTATCAACCAGAGGTGGGACCAAAGTGAGTCTCAAGTCTTTATCCTCAAATCCCGAGTCTTGAATTTCTAATTTCAAGTTGTTTCAAATCTTAAAAAATGTTGAAATACACGTTAAATGTAAATAATAGAGCATGTGTTCTTTTAAAATCAGTATTTATCTCAAAGCGTGATGAAACCAGTGCAAATCACCGTATAAAACAGTAAAATTAAACGTAACTTCAGGAACAGTCCTCCTTTGAACTATATTTTTCCAGAATATTCAGTGAAAAATGCAACAGCAGAACTTCATATTCAGACCCAAATTAAATTTACATCTTTGTCCGTAGCTCTTTTTCATTTCCTTTTTTAAGAATCTGGTTAATTTGATTGGCTGTGCTGCAGCTCACACAGACATACGGACAGAGAGGTCAACCACACCTCCTCACTAACAAACATTCCCGTCGTCTCCTTCCTCAGAGTCGCTCTCAGCAGCATCTGGATCGCTCTTAATCTAAGACTCAGCAGGAATTAAGGAGCTCTCTGAGAATCTTTGTGAATACGGTTCCCTGCAGTTTATCCAGTTTTAGGTCTGGAGTTCCTCATGGTTCCCTGCTCAGCCCCCTTCTCTTTAACAGCCACGTCCCTGCCTTGGATCTGGTTATCTGCTAATATCGCTTCTGGTATCAACATCAGATGATATCCAGACTTAACTGGGATTCATACCTGACTAAATCAGCAGACTCAATCCTCACCTATACCTCAAACATATCTATAATGTTCGACGGTTAGACAACTCTGCTGGACGTCAGAAAATGTTGTAATTTGTGAATTCAATTTATCTTTTTTTTTTCTGGGACATGAACTTTACAGGACCCTTCCAGGTATTTAATTAGCCAATGAAAGGGGGTCTGGTAAAGGGTCTGGTAAAGTCTCTGAGCCGTTTAACTTTCAAAGGTTTTACCACAGGAAGGTCCTTCTGAGCCGACCGGAGTTCTTTACGCTGCAAAAAAGGAACTAAAAGCAAGTAAAATATTCTTCAAATGAGTGTATTTGTCCTTGATTTGAGCAGATAAATAAGATTATCTTATTTTTTGACGCCTAAAATAAGTTAATTAGATTTACTGCACTTGAAATAAGATGATGGAGATGGGTTGTTCCTACTTTAAGTGCAAAAATCTTATTCCATTGGCAGATAATTTAAACTTGCTGTTCAAACTAAGGACAAACACACTAATTTCATGAAGAAAGAACCTTTAGTTCCCTTTTTGCAGGCCCTCATTTCACCCACAATGTTAGTACTCTGGGATTTATCTTCTCCAGCCTCTGCATGTTTTATAAAGACTGATGCGTTCACGGCGCATAGTTCCTGCACATTTAACGATGAAGCAGCAGCAAAGATCAGGACAGAACCAGAAGATTAGAGCAAACATTGACACGGGTCTTCAGTCTCTCCAGACGTACCCATGTCGTAGACGTTCCTGGTGGGCACGCCGCCGCCGCCGGTGCTGATGATGGCGGCGGGGCAGCAGTGCGTCACGTGCTCACGGTGCACCGGCGACTTCATCTCCACGTAGCTGCTCTCTGAGTGTTTGCACAGGGCCGGGTGGTCGTTGATGGTGGCGTACGGGTTCTCGCTGTTCAAGGAGCAGGTGCTGGACAACGAGCCCTTCATGTAGTCTGAAAACACAGGAAGGAGCACAGAGGTCATGACCTGCTGAGCGCCGACAGCTCCGACGATCGGGGGGGGGGGGGGGATTCTGGAGATCCGCTGCAGAGGAACGTCATGGTTATGTGGAAGACATCGTCCTGCTTTCTCACTTTTAACTGAATCATTTGAACCGCTTTGCAAAAAAACATCATTCCTCCTTTTTACCACCTGTCCAGTTTAAAAAATAGAATATCATAAAAATGTTTTGCCCCTCATTTCAGAAAACGAAACTCATTTAGTGTTATTACATAAATAATTAAATAAATAATTTGGGTTTTCATTCTCTGGAGCCAGAACCACCAGAATAACGAGAAATGAAGGTTTGAACTATTTCCCTCTATGTGTAATAAATGTATTTAATAAATGAGGTTAACTTCCTGAAACGTGGGACAACAATTACTGAACCTTTCCCCATTATTCCAACGTTTGGAGCTGTACTTGTTGGTCCCTGCAGTAGGTTCTGATCCGGAGAACATCAGAACCTCTGCAGTTCTGGCAACAGTTTAGCATCAGCAGACGGGAGGAAGCGGCTGTTTGTTCCCAGTAATGAACAACAGGACAAATGTGACGGGTGAGTGCATCAGCAGAACACATAAAGGTGCAGGAGAAGTTCTCCCTGGAGGAGCTTGTGGGACTGATGAAGGTCAGAAGAAGAGCAGACACAACAGAGGGAAGAGTTATCCTGCAGAGACACGACGACGCCTGTGAGCTCAGGAAACCAGGCGGAGGTTCAGGTGCCAGACTCATCACCACGACATGCAAGAGGCTTTTAGACTAAAGGAGCCCAAGCTGGAGCTGCTTCTGGGAAGTGTGCAAGGAGGAGGAGGCAGTGAGGAGGTCCGTGCAGCCCACGCTGTACCTCTGCAGGGCGGCTCCAGGTGGTAACTGAGGCGCCGGTCGATGCAGTAAACCCCTGCAGAGAGACACGACACAACGAATGAAGAGAGGAACGAGTCGAGACACAAGCTGCAGCTTCCTGTCAGCCGCTTTCAACCCAAAAGATGGAAAAGTTCATGAGAGAGCCTCAGCACTGGTGCTGCAAACTGTTATTAACAACGTAGTTAACTGGTATATAAAACCAGTTAAATGTTCTGGTGAGGGTTCTCTACGCTGTGTATCCAGCACCGAGGTGTTCCAGGTATGGACCAAGGGACCTTTCCAACGGGTCGAACCAGACCGGATGTTCTGGGGTGGGGGTTATAGGTGAGAAGGAGAACTTTGTAGCCTTTATTGGACCTAAATGAAAGCCAAACTGGAAGCATAATGAGAGTTCCAGTGATTTGCTGCGATGGTTTGATGTGAATCCAAACCCTGGCAGCCAGTTCTGGAGATGTTGGAGCGTTTCCGCAGCTTTACTGGCCGCTCCAAACAAGATGCTGATCCAGCGACCCAGAAGTCACATGTGAGTTTCTGCTGAAGGATCAGGGAGGAATCGTTTGGAGGCCTGAGTTTTTAGTCATGGATGATGCTGAGCTAGCAGAGCTCAGAGGACACCCCTCTACACCCAGAGAGGTAGCTCCAACCCTGCTGAGAGGACGAGGCTACAGAGGGGTGGATGTTCAGCACACAGCTGACCAGAGTAGGGGGAGTTGGACAATTTGGTAATTTAGATTAGTCTGTGGGCTTGTGTCCTGCATGCTTTAAATCTCTATCTGGTCCAAATCACCAGAATAAATGGAGCGTTCTTCTCCAGACGAACTTGATGACATAGAGAGGAGGCCATTGAACCATGTTGGAGCTAGGACACTTCTAAAACCTGCAGGACACCCGGCCTGGAGGACTGGAGATGGACGACCCTGAGATCAGTGCATCATCAGCGTATAACTAAAACTGGAGACTGTTGAGAAGCAGGTTTACCGGATAGAGTGATGCATGTGGTAAAGTCTAATGTACAGAGGGCACAGCCTTGAGGTACTCCCTCATAAACTGTCTTTACATTGTTTTATGTTTAAGTTTCTTTATGAAGGGGAGGATTTAGGAATAGATGTAGTAGAAAATCTCTCAAAGGTTGATTTGTTTTTCCTGTGGAGATGTTGGACCATGAACCACTTTGGATCCTTGGGCAGCTGGAAGCTGCTCCAAATCTATATTTTTAGTCAAGGACTGAAGCTAAAGATCCTTTAAACAGAATTTATCACTGTTACATGAAGCTTCAGACGGAATATTTAAGCGTCCGTGTTGTTTGACATCATTTCCTAGCTTTCCTGGACGTGGGGTTGTGTTACGGTCCGGATTCAGAGGAGAACAAACTGACCCAGATCACTGAGGTTGCAGTACGCTCTCCACTCCGGAGCGCTGTTCCTGAACCTCTTCTTCGGCTTCATCTGGAAAAGAAACCGAGAACACGTTAGCGAACACAGACATTGTTCCTCTGGACGTCTCCTGTCTGGTGTCATGAGAAGCAGTGATTATAATGAAGTTATTCCCTGGCAACCAGCTAATCTCTGAGGTTAAAAACATGCATTCATATCTGAGGGTGAAATTCACTCCATATTTGTGTTGAACGGATCATAAAGACTCTTATTAACAGCTTTAAATATTCCTGATTTTTTTAAAATCTGTCTTTAACATTATATTCTTTACAAGGTCAGATTTGCTTATTTAAATTGATTAACATTTATTAAAATCCTGAGAGAAATATAACATAACTTTAGAAAGAAAGACAGTTTTCTGACTCACATCCTGGACTGTTTGACATTTTCTAACGTTTTAGCCACAACCCGCCTTGGATTTTATCTGGACCAGATGCGACAGACCAACACCAGGTAGGCCAGAAGTCAAACTGATTCATGGTTTTCAACTATGCTTGGTCTGAAACATGGAGTGCATTCACGTCCAATACTTTGGGTCAGAACTCTGCAGAACCTCCTCTGGCTGCAGGTCCAGCAGCAGGTCTTCTGGGGTTGGTCTCCATCGGCTTTGAACGTCTACAGACTGAACATTTTGCAGCTCCAGCTCCGCCAGACTGGAAGGAGAACATCTGTGTGTCAGTTTTCTAGTCTTGCCGCAGATTCTCAGTTGAATTCAGGTCTGGACTTTGACTAGGCCATTCTAACCCATGAAGCACGCGTAATGTCTCTGGCTGCATGTTCAGGGTGGTTGTCCTGCTGGACGGTGAACCTCCACCCCGGTCTCAGGTCTTCTGCAGCCTCCATCAGGTTTTCCTCTAGGGTTCTCCTGGATTTATCTCCATCCATCTTCTCATCAACTCTGACCTGCTTCCCTGGTTCTGCTGAAGAAAAGCCTCCCCACAGCATGATGCTGCCACCACCGTGTTTAACTGTGGGGATGGTCAGGATTATGTGTGCATGTGGACTAAAAGGTTTTCAGTGGTTCCTATATGGCATAGAGGACTTCTACACATTTTCTTGCTGCCACTCCTCCATAAAGTCCAGATTTGTGGAGTTTGACAGACAGTTGTCCTGAGGACAGATTCTCCGCTCTGAGCTGTGGATCTCTGCAGCTCCCCCAGAGTTTCCATGGAGCAATAAACCTGATTTTAGTGACGAGGCTACAAGTAGCCCTGATTTAGACCCACGATATATATATATATATATATATATATATATATATATATATATATATATATATATATATATATATATATATACTGCTCATAAAATAAAGGGAACACGTGGAGTTACATTGTGTTGTTTATTTATGATTTGGCCCAAGAAAGAATCTGCTGGTATAAAATTGGGACAAAATAATTGGAATTTCTTCCTTTTTTTTCCCTTGTAATACGACCGTGTTAAGGAGGAAATACGTCGGGCGCATTGTGGCGTGTAAGCGCAGCAAAGCCGCGTACGCACATCTTACGCTTAGCTTTTCATTTCAATCAGTCAATAAATGTACACTAGAAGCATAATATGCACGTATTTACGCTATGCAATGGCTAAATTAGTTCTAATTTCAGACACGTATACGCTCCTGTTTGGCAGAGAATAAATGGGAAACCAACATCCTGTGTCAAAGTTCACCACCAAAAGTCCCAAAAGTCGAGTCTCAGTTCAGCCACAAAGTGGTAAAAGTCACTTTGTTGACGCTGATTGATGGGATTCCCTCATTTTTGCTGAACTCTCTGCCTTTCCTCTCACAACAGTTCATCAACTAGAAGCAAGGCCAAGGCGCGCCTTCTACTTGGTGCTCTTTTAAATTTTTCAATTCAACTCAATTCAGTTTTATTCATATATCTCCAATTCACACATCACATCATCTTAAGGCTCTTTCCAAAGTCAGACTCCATCAGATCCTCCAGGTTGGTCAGAAAGTTTCCTCTCTAAGGAAACCCAGCAGGTTGCATCAAGTCTCTCCAAGCAGCATTCACTCCTCCTGAAAGAGCGTAGAGCCACAGTGGACAGTCGTCTGCATTGTTGATGGATTTGCAGCAATCCCTCATACTGAGCTGTACTGTAGGCTGGAACCGCTCCACGTCGGTTCTAACAGGTTCTTAAACATCTGAGCTGTAGAGGTTGGGCCTTCTGGGTATCACCCGGTACCAAGATCCCTTCTTGGTAAAGACAAACTTTGGTTTCCAGCTACAACAGTCTCTACGTTTATAGTTATACATCAGGAGGCCCTTTGGACCCGACGGCTGCAGAACCTAACCTGACACAGGGACGTTTGTGGTTGAAACGTGAGAAAACGAGAAAAATGTAAGGAACTTTAAAGACTTCTGCGCTGTATGCAAACAGCGTGACCAACACGACACCTTTTCAGGTAAACCAACCTGAACAAGCTGGTGCCGGTTGTGAGAAATGTTCCCTAGCAGATGCAGCCGAGCTCCGTTTGACTCGTTTTATTATTTCCTCTACAAGGCAAACCACACCTGAGACCCTGAACTATATGCGAGGTTCTCTTGTTTGACCCACCTTGGCGGAGCTCTTCTTGTCGGGCGTGGCGTAGTGGGCGGCGTACGAGCACGGCCCCAGGGTGTGGTAGCTGGGGTTGGAGAAGCAGCCGGCTGCAGAGCTGCTGCTGGGAGAAGAGTCTGCAGAGGAGAGCAGGCCTGCACACTGCAGCCCTGCTGCAGCCAAGCGTTAACATCCACAACCCCTGCAGGTCACCGTGGCCCACAGAACCACAGGCGCAACGCTCCGCATCCCATCTCAGTTGCTTCTGTTTTACTTCCAAACAGACGGAACCTGATTTTTACCGCTCCGTTAAAGGAATCTGTGAAAAACGGCAAACCTGACAGAGGCTGACGGACCCTGGGAGGGTCCAGCTGACAGCAGGGTCCACTGAGTTCAGCAACTGAGAGCAGAAATTTATCTAACAAACCAATATAAAATGTTTTCCTCCAGAGACGCTCAGGTACTGGACCCAAACTCAGACCCAGGTCCGCTGCAGGACCTTCAAAAAGCCTGCAGAGCGGCTGATGGAGACGGTTCTGGAAGGATTACAGGACGTCTGGATCACAGGAAGGAAACCAGAGCACTGAGAACCGGATCAGGAGCTTTGCTCACAAACAACAAGGTGTAGCAACCATTAAACATGGGAGGAGCCAGTCTGTTCTGGTCTTCAGCGAAACCCAGTTAGTTCGGTTCTGATGGGTCTGACCTGCTGAGGGAAACGAACAGAGGTGAGACGCAGCCGGTCGTACCTGACAGCGAGTAGTCGGTGGAGTTGATGTGCAGGGAGGGCGTGTACGTGACGCTGGGGGCCTGCTGGCCTTTCTCTCTCTGCCGGTACCGGAACCAGACCACCAGGGCGAGCATGGCCATGATGAGCAGCAGCAGGAAGACGATCCCGAGGACGGCGCCGGCCGACTGGCGCTCGGACGCCAGCGCCGGACTGATCTTGGTGTAGGGGTTCAGCTCCTCCATCATCAGAGCGGCTGAGGAAACGCAGAAAACGGGGAAATAAAGTCCCACTGCTGCCAGATTGTCCCACAGGCTTTTATTCTGAAGGAACATTTCCTGTTTAAAGTCGCCACTTTTACTTTGGAGTTCTCTGATGTCTTAAAATGAAACTGAGTCACACAGAAAGCAACAGTTTTGTTTGTAAAAAATCCGTAAATGTGAAGAAAAGTCGTCTCGTCTCTATAGTTCTGCACTTTTATTAAAGATCAAACTGTAATAATTATGATATTTAGGCTAAACTCAGACGTCCTCATATTTCCCCCTGGAACACGTCGTTAAACTTAGGCCTTCATACTCCACACAGTGACAAAAGCATGATTCCTCCACCACCGTGCGTGACAGTTAGAATGAGGTTCCCTCCAAAGATGCTTCTGTCCATCATGGTCCATCATCTCTGGTCTCCTGGTCCTTCCTCCAGGTGCAGCTCTTCTAACCTCAGTCCTGCTGCCATCTTGGTTCTGGAGAGAAGAGGCTTTCTCCTTCAACCGTTCCAGCAGCCAGACTGGTTCTGGGTGATGATCTTTAACCTTTGACCTGCTGACTGAGGCCTGTAGAGTCTGAGGTGGAGCTCCTGGGTTCTGGTCATTTCTCTGAGCCTCCTGCTCTGACCTTGGGCTGAACCTGCTGAGATGTTCTCCTCCTCTTCCTCTCTGCAGGATGAAGGACTCACATGGTCTGGAGATGACCTTTGACCCCTTCCCAGGTTGATGAGCAGCAACAACTGCTTCTCTAGGGTCATTGCTGATGTCTTTCCAGCCTGGCAGCGTTGGAACTTTGACTTTTCAGCATGAACAAACACCCCCAACTCTTGGTGAGGTGACCACGCTGCAGACGATCAGCTAACCTGTAGGTTTGTGAGAAGTGACGTCTCTTTCCTTCAGATTGAAAACCTTTTTGTGTGTCGTAGCTGATCTGAACTAAAGGTTGACGCTGATTAAATCTGCGTCATTCCTCACCCTGGTCACAGCGGATCCCTTTGAAGCCGATGCTGCAGTAGCAGGTTCCCGTCACATAGTCACACGTGCCGTTGTTCATGCACTCGCAGAGCTGCTGGCAGCCGTAGCCAAACGTCCCTGAGGGACACTCTGGAAAACAGGAGCCCGGGTCACACGTGGATCCTAAAAGAACTGAGAGCTGCTGGGAACCAGGCCGGCTGAAGACTCACTGAGCTCACAGCTGGGCCCGATGAAGCCCGTCCTGCAGGAGCACTGCCCCGTCATGTGGTCGCAGTCGGCCCCGTTCTGGCACCGGCACACCTCGGCGCACTGAGAGCCGTAGAAACCCGACGGACAGCCTGCAGGGGAACACACAGGAGGGGAAAACGTCTGCAGGGGTTTTCAGACGGTTTCTGGGAGCAGAGGATCGGATCCGGCGGTGATCAGCCGTGACGTCAGGAAGGAAAAACTACGACAAAGTGGGACACGAAACTCTGAAACAGGCGGGGGACGGCGGGTCTGGGCGTCGGTCCAATGTTCATGCACTTTGGTTCAGTCGGGTTTTAGAGCCAAAAGCCACCTTTCTAAATAATAAAAAAGGATGTTTGTCTCACGCTGTTTAAATGAGAAATAAAAACTCCTTTTTATTAAAACTGGCTGAACCAAACATTAACAATGATTCAGCAAATTATTAAACATCATTTTAAAATGGTGGAAACTGAAATACTTTCTGCTACAATCACAAATTATAAAAGAGGTCTTCACCTTTTGAGATCATTGTGTTCTCTGGTTGAAGTATTCACACCCATCAACTTGGCATATTTTTGGAAAAGGTTCTAGGCGTATGAATACTTTTGGAAGATTCTGTATAAAACACGGTGCTGAGCAATAACCTTAAACCAGGAATCTTTATTTTTCTGGAGAACCTCTGTAAAATTAGCAGAGCTGTAACTTCAACATGTTTTTATGAACATGCAGTTTAATGCTCTGCCACTAGATGGTGCTGTTGTTCCGTGGGTCTGAACCAGTGTGTGTGTGTGTGTGTGTGTGTGTGTGTGTGTGTCTCCTACGCTGCGTGCAGGACAGCCCGGTCCACCCGGGGCTGCAGGTACACTCTCCGTCCGTGGCACTGCACTCGGCTCCGTTGTGACAGTTACACGGGTGGACACAGTCTGGACCCCACGATCCTGCAGGACACGCTGGCAGAGAGATGGGAAAGACTGATGGTCCATGTGAAACCCATTTCTCACTGTTGGACCATTTTCAGAGGGATGCTGGTTTAACTCAGACCTGCGATGCATTCAGGTGCAAACGGCCCCTAAACTCAGGGGATCTAAAACTATCTCAGGTAAACAAGGAGCCTGGAGTTAAAAGCTGACCAAGCTTTCAGCCAACAGATCTGCAGAGTTTGTCAGTCTGGGACTTTTCACACAATCTAGCCCTTAAACTCCTCCAGGACAGCCCGGCTGCCGGGGACCGTCTCTGTCTTACGTTTGGAGCAGTCGTCTCCGATCCAGCCGGGGTAGCACTGACACGAGCCGTCGACGGGGTTGCAGGTGCTGTTGTTGGTGCAGAGGCAGGTCTCAGAGCAGGCCTTGCCGTACTTCCCACTGGGACACACTGTGGACACGGACACAGCCAAGTAAGTCCTGGAAGCTTAAAACAGCACAGAAACATCACTATATACCGGTTTTATTAAAACATAACACCTGACACGGTTCCTGAAATCAAAAGAGACGTTTAATTTATGCAGGAAGCAAAAGAAATGCTTTTTACAGATTTTAATAAATGCATCACTGGGCGGTGGCGCAGCAACAAGCAGGTCCTGGGTTTGAATCCCAGCGTTGGCTCTTTCTACAGAGTCTGCATGTTCTCCCTGTACAGGGGCGTGCATACATAGACACTAGGTGGTGCTAAAGCACTAGGAAGTTTGCCCTTTATCAACGAAAATGCTCTTTTGAAACTCGTTTTTTTTTTTTTATTATTATTATTAATATTCAGGGCAGTCAAAAGTAGCCGGTCAACGGCGGCAAATCGCCGTCTATAGCAGCTCTTGCCGCCGCCTACATTTCCCCGATTATATAATGAGCGATATTTGTGCCTTCTGGTTGAGCGCGGAGCAGACCCTAGACTGGAAGCCGTCTTTTTCTTTTTTTTACCTCGGAGTGGCCATCGACATTTTAGTACTATCTTTGATGTGTCAATCATACAATTTAACCAATCAAATCAACGACTGAAGGCAACATGCTAGCCAATCACAGCTGGAGAGGGGCGGGACACCGAGTCATAGCCTTCAGTCGCCGCCGCAGTTCGGCTGTGGTCACCGTTGGTGTCGGTAGAGCGGGATGGAAATTTGGTCTGATTACCAAACAATTACAAGAAGTGACAACAAAGCAGAGAGCGAGCTGGAAGGAGCGCTATTAATTTCTGTTTGAAATGCCAGCACTGAAGTCTAAACTGGAGTAAACATTAACGCTAGGAGGGTTAGCTAGACAGCTAGCAGGGTTAGCTAGGACAGCTAGCAGGGTTAGCTAGGACAGCTAGGAGCCCAAGGAGCAGAATCAAGCACTAAAACTGCCAAACTGAAGAGACTTGAGTTACTTGCAGGTAGAAGGGAACTCTGCTTTGTTCTGCTCCTTGTTCTCATAGCTGCTGTAATTACAGAACCTGTTCTAGTCAGAATTGTTACTTCAGTCAGTGTTCAGCCTGACACCAGCGCTCATGTTTATTAGCGTGTAGCTTATGCTGGACTTTTGAGTTAAGACACAGCGCTACAGGTTACCCTATGTCACTGTTAGTCCAAAGGCCACATCTCAAACTCTCTCATGTTAAAAGCACAGAACTATTAAACACATAAGAACATGCCATTAGCACACAACTGAGCTGAAGCAAAGAAAAAAAACTGCGCATATGGGCTCCAAACAAAATGTAAATCAGACAACCAAATAACACACAAGATCTCTTTAATAATCAGGATATTTCACCCAGAAAAAATAAATTATAAATAGCTTCCTAACATGAGTTGTAAATCTACCTTAATATAAACTTAATTTCTCTCAGTATAGCTCAATTAAACATTTCTCTTACACGTAGTCATGAAATATTTTTAAGTAGAACTCAACCCCTCTTGGGCGTTTACATTGACCAAACACTTGATTAACCATTAGTCTTTTCTTGTTTTATTATAACAATATTATTCA
Source organism: Fundulus diaphanus (assembly GCA_037039145.1). Lineage (NCBI taxonomy): Eukaryota > Metazoa > Chordata > Actinopteri > Cyprinodontiformes > Fundulidae > Fundulus > Fundulus diaphanus. Next base: position 1,792,474 of record CM073122.1, read on the forward strand.
TTATAACTATTATTCGTTGATGATGTCAGATCGACAGATTCAACTTATTTAAAAAATAAATTATGACTTTTGATATATTTTGTTAGTAATTCTTTCTAAAAGCCCAACAAATGTTATGAAAAGCTTCGGAAATTTTTTACAATCTGCCCATAAGCTATTTTTTTTCCAGCTCAATGTGTTCAAAAGCCTAATTGGTTGGAAACCTGCCTAATTTGGCAACACCGACTACGCTATTGCTATTGGTTTGTTCGTTACAGTAGTCACAGAGCCACTGTTTAGTCTGAAGTATATATATCTATATAGATATATAGATATATATCTATATATAAGTGCACCCTTCTACCTGATAGTGTGTAGCCTGCTACTGTAAAAAAGTTTGACTGCCCTGAATATTATTAAGATTTTACTGAGGTCGGTTTTGAAATGATCTTTTGAAAACCTGAGCCATTAAAAACCACTGAAACAATGCCCCGAAATGAGCCACCTCCTTGCGCACACTAAAAAGTGCCCTCCCACCCCCTCCTGAGCACCTGCCCCCTAAAATGTCTGTGCACGCCACAGTCCCTGTGCATGTGTGGGTTCTCTCCGGGTACTCCAGCTTCCTGTCCAAAAGCATGACCGTTGGGGTTTTTGGTCTTTCTAAAACCCGGAGTGTTCCCTGCCTCTCTCCAAGCGACCGCTGACAGGGACTCACTTCTGGACGGATCAAATGTGGTCAGTTGTGGTTGTTCATGTGAAATAAAAAGGGTCGGACCTGATGAGTTAAAAAGTTGTGAATTAAAAGGAGTTGTGCTCAACCTTTAATTGAAGGTCTTCACAAATAACTTCCATGTGTTTGTTTGTCTCTCTTTTAATTGGCTGACTCCAGCCGACCTCCAGTTGTTTCTGACTCTTAATGATTTAATCTGTGGTGAGAACCGGCTTAACTTTCAAAGAGAAACGCAACAAATGAGCGAGAAGATTTATGATTAAAAAGTCTTTCTTAATGGTCTCAGAAATGATGTGGGTCTAAATTCCCTATCGTTCATTTTCTCCCTCTTCTTCCTCTGGTATTCAGGTGTATTTAACGGGTTTATGACGGACTGCTCAACGTTAACAGACAGAACCGGGGTGCTGAATAACAAAAGCCTCTGTGGTGCCATCCAGAAGTCCAAACAGCAAGACCTTCTTGTTCTGCACCAGCCACATCAGTTGAAAACCCGCATGCGTCACAGAACCTGTTAACTCTGTGAAGGTAATTTCCAGGAAAGTTGCCCATAAATTCAGGCACCTTGTGGGTTCAGGCACCAATGCAGTTCTGTAAAGTTTCAGGAAATTAACCAGTGAATTCTAGGAAAATAACTAAGTTCGGGTAAAGTTACACAGTTTCCAGAAAACTAGCCGATATGGTCTGGAAAAGCAAGCTGTAAATTACAGGATGAGTTATTTGAAAGTAACACGTGTTTTGATTAAAGGGTTAACAGTGTTTTACGGGCTTCCCCCTGTGACGCTAGGTGAAAGATTATGTATCACGTGTGACGCTGAGGCGTTCAAGAACGACTTGGTTTCCCCAGCTTTTCAACGGCTCACAGAACAATATTTGATCCCTCGGTATTAGTACTATATATATATATATATATATATATATATATATAAAGATAAATAATATTTTTCAGGACCCACGCCTCGAGAGCTCGAAGGAATCGACTTCACCCAGACCGATTTTGGTGAGAAGTCTTTCAAGATTATATTGATTTATTTTAATACTAGCCCTAACCATATGTTTGTAACCATTTTTATTTCTGTATTTCAGATTTAAACAGGTGTATGGATGAATATTACCGCTCTTCCAACCAGGTCAATACTAACGGTTATGCAGGAGCGAGCATTCTCCCTCAACCGGGCAGACAGCGAACGCCTCGTCAAAATCGGCTCAAGAGGAGACGTGATACGTTTGAAAGCGCCCGCGGGTTTGCGCGACAGAGGACCGGAGAACCTGGCGCCGGATACATAGTGATCAGTCCGCCTGAGTCCCCCATCCGAGAAGTTGTGAATTCACCGGTTCCAACCGTTCAGGACCCAGACGTTTTCGGGAATCGGGAAGCTAGCAGACAGACTGATAACCAGCAAACGGCGATTCATGCCGCGCCTGTTCACCAGGACCGACACGCGGCGCGTAAGTTAACTATTTTAGCTCTGAATCTTACCCCGATTGTACATTTCTGAATTATCTCGGTTCATTTAATCTATGTGTTTTATTTAGCCGCAGTAACAATCCAGCGAGACATCGTAGCCGAAGCGGCGTTTACGGCTGAAATATTATCTCCCACCGCAGCATTTAACCAGCCGGACGGTAAATCAACATCCGTTTACTTTGTTTATTCAGTATTTAATTTATTTATTTTTATCTTTCCGCATCTAGTACCCCTGTATGAAATTTATTTATTTATTTATTAATTAATTTATTTGTTTTTGGTTGCAGTTCAAGCAGGCACAGCCGGTGAAACAATATCTCAGCGTTCCCCTTTAGCCGCCCAGGCTGTAGTAACACAGGGGGATATACTTATGACCCTGCCATCACAGGATCTTCCTCTCGACACCTCAACCCCTCAGCCGGAAGGTAATTGAATACCTGTTTTGTTACTATGTTATCCGGTATTTATATTTAACTTTATAAATTATAAATTTCTTCAGCTGCAGTGCCTTGCGGGCAACCAGATCCAGCAGATTCAGCCAATCCACTCACCCCGCCTGCAGCCTCCCGGGCAGACACAGCCAATCAACCATTAGAGGGTATCCCCCCTCCACGAGCAGCTTCCAGGGCTGACATAGCAGAGGAGACTCCACAAGCAATTTCTACACCGGCAGTACCAACAGTAACTCCTCACCCCAGCTGTAAGCCCTCAATTGGTCATTGTTATTTTTATTCTGTAGTTATAATTTATTTATTTATTAATTTATTCTTTATGCTCATGTTTGCAGTAACTCGAGCCACCTCTAGCTTGATCAATCTCCGTTCATCTGTCCTGAAGCTGCAACAAGACATCGGTCGGATAATCATCAAAGCTCGTGCTGTGAAAAGGATTATTCAAGGTACAATTTAATTTCAAAGCATTCATAGAATTAGTTTGTGATATATTAATTTTATTCAATCCTGATTACGTTAAAAATCGAATTATATTCTTTTTATCTTTATCACAGAAACATCAGCGGTTGTTGAGCAAATTCCATCCTCAGGAGACAGAGCACAGCTTTACTGCATGCAGGCTGGAGAACTTGTGACATCCTGCCAGATTTTGCTGAATCAGTTGTTCCGGTCACCGGCATTGGACCGTGCAGCAAGTGAACAGATAGGCCCTAGCTTGATCAATCTCCGTTCATCTGTCCTGAAGCTGCAACAAGACATCGGTCGGATAATCATCAAAGCTCGTGCTGTGAAAAGGATTATTCAAGGTACAATTTAATTTCAAAGCATTCATAGAATTAGTTTGTGATATATTAATTTTATTCAATCCTGATTACGTTAAAAATCTAATTATATTCTTTTTATCTTTATCACAGAAACATCAACGGTTGTTGAGCAAATTCTCTCGTCAGGAGACAGAGCACAGCTTTACTGCATGCAGGCTGGAGAACTTGTGACATCCTGTCAGATCCAGGTGGACCAGATGTTCCAGTCGTCAAGACTGCATTCAGTGTAATCAAGTAAAAATTGTGACCTCTGTAAAAATGGGGAGCCAGCAAATGAGACACGCATTAAATGAAATGTTGAAAGCTGTAAGCGAATTACAGAATATTGCAGTTGATGACACATCAGGGGTTCTGAATCTACCTAATGCTTCACCCTCTCGGTTAGAAGAAGCCCTGCAACAATTAAACGCTTCATTTTCTCAACCCTCCTCCCCGGAAAATGATTCGCCACACTTTGAGATGCAGGTTACAAATGTTCTAGATGATATCACGCAAATGGTTAACGAGCTTCAGAATATTCCATTTCGGGATACGTCTGGGGGTGCTAATTTACATGAAGGTAATGGTTCACCAGATAGACATCAGGTTCACGCCGGCCAGGGTTGGAATTATGAACGTTTATCGTTGCTAGAACAAGCCCTCCATCAATTAAACGCATCCTCCTCTCAGTCATTTAACCCTAATCCTGCAGGCGAACAGTCTCATCACCACCTGCAACAGCACGGGGGTAATTTAAATCAGACTGTTGTAGAAAATCATATTCCGTCTGGTTCTTCTAATACAGTTTCGCAAAACCCCACCTCCGGCACGCATCAACAGCCAGACGTGCAGGGCCTGCAGGATCAGCCCTGCACCAGCCAGTCAGCTGTAAACAGCTCTGAGCACACTCAACAGTCCTCTACATCCAGCGTCCAGCGTGATCGCTTCAATGTCACAGAAATAAGACGCTCTTTAAACATCACCGCTATGCAGCCTGGTGAGATTCCTGACCCCGTCCAATTTTACACACAGGTTTATGATGTTCTGGCTGACTTGGCAGAATCTGTTATTCCTCTAACGTCTCGTAACGACATTATCCAGCTTGAATTAAGCGGGCACGGGTTTTCTCATCATACCGTGGTACATGTGGATGGCGAAGGCGATTCAATTTTGCCTGCATTTCAGGAATTTTTAGACGACTTAACACAATCTAACGAGGAGTTAACCGACAATGTAGAAATCGTCCTTCAAGTTGTAAGAACGCCAAGCGGGGGTGCAAGACGTAAGGCTGTTAAAACATTAGACTGTGAACTGATCCATAAAAAAAGGCGGTATCTATATATTGCTGAAAATTCTTCTAATCAACTTTGTTTTGCAACAAGTCTAGCACATCTCTATAATCCAACTTTTACAGACAGTGAAGCCGTCCATCAAGGGACAATTTGGCAGCATATGGCAGGTCTGACCGAGCAGACTCCTGTAACTTTCGGTGATGTGCACAAGTTTGAAAATATTCTCAACAGGAAAATTGTCGTATTCTATAAAGACAGCAAGGATGCACTGCTTCGTAATTTCCAGACTGACTTTTCAGATCGTTCAAATCCGATTTTTATGTTTCTGTTCAAAAATCATTACTATGGCATTAAAAGTCTCACAGCATTCACAGGCTCTAATTACATCTGCAGCTACTGCTTTAGCGGCTTCCAAAACATCAACAGACATAACTGTGAAGGTCGCTGTGCGGTTTGCCTTGACCCGAACTGTACGATGAGGCCGTACAGTTCTGTGCAATGCATAGACTGTAAGCGCATATGTCGTAATCTGCAATGTTTTAATAGCCACAAGGTGCCCAGATTGAAGCCCAAACTCAACAAGCATGTGAGTAGCTGTGACACCACTAAGTTCTGTCCTGTTTGTAAAAAGCTCTATGAGTTGTCAGCAGGCAAAGAGAGCAAACCTCACGAGTGTTCCATAAAATGTCCGATCTGTCATGAGAAAGTGCCTGCCGGTGCTGATGTAACGTTAAACGGTCATCAGTGTTATATTCAGCCAAGTGTGACTGATGCTGAACTCAACGACAAATTGGTTTTCTACGATCTCGAAACTTTTACAGATAAGTCTGGTTCACACATTCCATATCTTGCCTGCGCAAAAACGTTGAAGGGGGAAATTTGGTATTCCTATGGGTTGAACTGTGTCAAGGAGCTTCTGCTTCATTTCCGGAGAGCTCGTTATAGAGGTTACAGCTTTTTGGCTCATAACAGTCGAGGGTTTGACTCTTACTTGATTCTGAGTGTGATGGTTCAGTTGGGTATAAAACCACATTTAATAACGCAGGGAAGTAAAGTTCTCTGTTTTACCGAGCCGGACTACAGCCTGAAATTCATAGACAGTCTCTCATTCCTTACTATGAAACTCAGCCAGATGCCAAAAGCGTTAGGCTTCACTGATCACGCTAAAGGTTTTTTTCCCCACTTGTTCTCCTCTGAGAAGACTTTAAACTACGTGGGCCCGCTTCCTCCACCTAGTTTCTACGCTGTGGAGCACATGAACCCAGCCGAGCAGGAACGTTTTTCCAGCTGGTACAACGAGGCATGCAACCACCCCTTTGACTTTCGGAAGGAGGCTCTTTATTATTGCAAAAATGACGTGGAGATTCTTTTCAGGGCTTGTGTGAAATTCAGAGAAGAGTTCTTTAAAGAGACAAATGTGGATCCATTAAAGTCCATAACGATAGCATCTGCTTGTATTAAAGCTTTTACATCAAATTTCCTGCTCCCTAACACTTTAGCCATACCTTCCCCTGTGGATTACCGCTGGCAGTGCAAGACTTTTTCGGATGCGTCCATTCAGTGGTTAGAGTGGCTAGCTGCTGAACGGGGCATTTTCATTCAACATGCTCTTAACAAGGGCGAGGTGCAGCTAGGACCTTATTATGTGGATGGATTTGCAGAGATTCGAGGAGTAAAGACTGTGTTTGAGTTCAATGGTTGCTTTTATCACGGATGTCCCAGCTGCTTTCCAGCTGACCAGAAATGCCCGCTCAGAGGAGTCTGTTTTGAGACTTTCCATTATGCTACCATGGAGAGAGCCAGGGTATTGGAATCGGTTTATGGGGTACATGTTGAGATGATGTGGGAACATACTTGGAGTTTGATGAAGGCGTCACACTCGGGTCTCAAAAGGTTTCTGGAGTGTTTCAGCGCACCTGTACCTCTTCGCCCTCGAGATGGTTTGTTTGGGGGCCGAACTTGTGCTCTTAGACTCAGGTACACGGCCGGAGAGAATGAGTCTGTACGTTATGTCGACTTCACATCTCTGTATCCATTTGTGAATGCCAGCTGCAGCTACCCGTTAGGCCATCCCAAAATCATTTGCAAAGATTTTGACGATCCTCATAACTATTTCGGCTTCATCAGGGCGACCGTGTACCCGCCTCGTGGCCTGTTTTTCCCCGTTCTGCCATACAAGACATCTACCGGTAAACTGGTGTTCACACTGTGCCGGGCTTGCGCCGAGATGAACTACCAGTCGGGTCCTTGCACTCACTCTGATGAAGAGAGAGCGTTAACAGGTGTATGGGTAAGTGTGGAATTCAACAAGGCTCTTGAGCAGGGATATCGGCTTGCTAAAATCACTGAGGTTTGGCATTTTGAAAAACAGAGCAGTTCAATCTTTAAACCGTATATCCACACATTTCTCAAGGGTAAACAGGAGGCTTCAGGTTTTCCTGCTGAGGCTACGGACGAGGAAAGTCGTATGAAATATGTGGCAGACTACAAACGTGAGCAAGGCATCCAGCTAGATGTACGGAAGATTGAGGTGAACCCGGCTAAAAGGCAGGTGGCTAAATTGTGTCTGAACAGTTTTTGGGGCAAATTTGCACAGAGAAATGATTTGGCTCAGACAAGCATTGTCAGCGATCCCGAAGAGTTTTTTAACTTTCTATTTTCCGGTAAATACACAGTAAGCTACTTTCACTTCCTGAACGATGAAATGTGTATGGTTCAATGGAAATACAGCAAACGCTGCGTCTCTCCACCCAACAAGGTGAATAATGTTTTCATCGCTGCCTTTACAACTGCCCACGCACGTCTAAAATTGTACACCTGTCTCGAAAGACTTAAGGAGCGTGTTTTGTACATTGACACAGACAGTCTGATCTATGTGGTTAAACCGGGTCAGACCTCCCTCGAGCTCGGACATTTATTAGGTGACTTGACTGACGAACTTTCAGGTGACTCGATAGAGCAGTTTGTTTCCGCAGGTCCGAAAAGCTATGCTTACCAGACCAGAAACCAGAAACGGGTTGTGATGAAGTTTAAAGGTATCACTCTGACTCGTGAATGCTGTGAGAGAGTGAATTTTGACAGCGTGAAAGAGTTGGTTGAAGGTTATTTGCAAGGTTCTACAGACGATGTTTTACAAGCCCCGCAACACACCATCAGAAGGCATAAAAGAAACTTCCAGCTTCAAAATGCCACATTTCAGAAAAAGCTCCGGGTCGTGTATGACAAGAGAAGGCTTTTTCCTGACGGTACAACTCTTCCGTTTGGTTATTAAAGGCTAACTGAGAAAAATAAAATGTCTCTCTCCCGTGAAACACAGGAGGTTGAATTTGACCCCAGACTAAAAACCCCCTTTTCACTTCTAATAGCAGGGCCGAGTGGTTGTGGTAAATCTTATTTTGTTAAAAGTGTTTTGCTAAATTGTAACCATGTAATGGATGTTGTTCCTGAAAATATAGTCTGGATTTACACCTGTTTCCAAAGTATGTATTCTGAATTGCAAAAAATGAATAAAAAGATTAAATTCATCGAAGGACTACCTGATTCTTTTGATGATGAAAATCTGTTTCCTCCTGATCAAAATCATTTGGTTATTTTAGACGATGTGATTTTCCAGGCTTCTGACCACCCGGAAGTCGTGAAAATCTTCACGCAATACAGGCATCATAAAAATATGACTGTTATAATGTTAACTCAAAATATTTTTCATAAAGGGAAGTATAGTCGTACCATCAGTTTAAATGCTAATTATATGGTGTTATTTAAGAATCCTAGAGATAAACTGCAGCTGAATATATTAGCCCGTCAAATATTTCCGTCAGAGAAAACTTTCTTTATGGAGAGTTTTCAAGACGCCACCAGAGAACCTCACGGGTATTTAATCGTGGATCTGACTCCTACTTGTCCAGACCGTTTCAGACTGAGAACTGGAATGCTCCCAGGTCAGTGGCCAGCTGTTTATGTACCGAAATTAAATTAAATTAATTATTTTATCATGTCAGCTCGCATAAGACGGAATGTTCCGTTACTGAGAGCCCTATATCAAGCCACAGCAAAGAAGCGTAAAGACATTCTTGCTCACTGCTCACCCGACTTTCTCAAAGCCTTGTGTGAAATATCTCTGAATATCTTAAAAGGTAACGTGAAAATATCTCATTCCCAGCATAAAAAATTGCAAAAGCAGAAAAAAATAATCAGATTGCTGGCTGATAAAAGAACCGGGTTAAAACATAAACGGGCTGTTTTGAAAAATCAAACGGGCGGTTTTATTCTTCCTCTGCTGACTGCCGTCGCCCCTTTAATCGGAGAGCTGGTGGGGGGTCTCATCAGGAGATGAGAAAAAATGTCTCTTAGGACGGCGCAAAAGATGTATCTGGTTTCACCGCATCAGTTCAAACGTTTGACACCGGCAGAATCTTCCGTCAGAGAGACCGCTGAAGAGGATTTGGATTCTAAAATGAGAGAGATTCTGAATGAACCGGGACTGAGTTCTTATGAAAAAATTAAAAGGTACAACGCTCTGTTGCAGAGATATCTGACTCTAATGAAACAAGGTCAGCTTGAGGAACCCCGAGTGACTTTAACTGTGCAACGTGACCCTGTGCCTGAAAATAATGAGGCGGACTCTGGCTCTACAGCCTCTTCTGCTGAATTGGATCAGACCGCTAATGACATTTTAAAAGCTCTACCTAACAGAGATCGCAAAAACGCTGAATACATACTGAAAAGGTTAACGCAAGTTGGCCCGAGTTGGACTTCGAAAGGGGAATTTGTTTACCGCGATCGTGTGATGGGAGGCTCACATTTGGTTGATTTGTTGAAAAACCTCCTGGTTCAGTTCAAGAGGAAAACACAGAGTCAGGAACCTGTAGGCTGGACCCCGTTCATGGCTGCCTTGAAGGAGCTAAACATCCCTGTGTCATCAGTCAGTAACCCGCAAGCCCGCGACCAATACAGAGGCATGACAGAAACAGGTGTATCAGAGAAGAACAAAGATAAACCCGTCGTGAAACGAGAAGGAAAAATCGTGCTGTCTCCTAAATTCCCCGGAATAGACTTTATGGATCCCACCCCAGGGAAAGGACCTGCTCGAAGCAAGAGAGTCAAGAAAACCCCTGCATGGTTGACATTTTCACCCTAAAAGTCTGTATGAAATAAAAAATGGAGAAATGAATTTGTAATAAAGAAAACTTTAATGTTTCAAATTATTCAAGCGTACAGTGTTTTTATTTAGACAAGTTACAGCTTGTAACAATCTTTAAACATTTGCAAAGAACACGTTCCGTGAATAAACGAGCACGAGGCCCTATTTTTGATACAATGCTGATATTTTTTCACAAAATCATATACCATGAGATCATTTTTATAGACATCGTCGTGGTAGGTAGCCAATATTTCATGCACTGAAAGCCCACAGGCTTTATGACACAGATAATAAACACAGTGATGACCGCACACAGTTGATAGAGTGTCTTGAAGTTGGCGATTATGATACAATATTTTCGAGGATCTCTCTTTCAAAAATGCCGCTATGCTCGGTGGATAAAATTCAAAATCAGGACTGAATCCATAAGAGTCGAAAAAGGTGGCTCGATCATTCTCTTCCAAAGTCAAAGCTAGCCAGTGTTCTCCAGGCATGTGTGAAGGATGAGTGTTTACGATGAAATAGGCCGGTCCTCTGTACGTGCGTTTCAGTAACGGGAGTTGATCGGATGCCCAGACCCCGTGAAATAAATCCCCCAGAAGATGATGCATCAAACTTTCGATCTCGCGGTTATTCATGTTTTAATAAAAATCCACCAGGACCTGCCTTTTTGAGTCGATTTCCAAAATTGAATCGTAACACGCGTACACGATCAAGGTGGTCGTGTGAGGCAACGGAACTCGGAATCTCATTTCCAGTCTCAAATTCCCATTACACACCGGTGACAGAGCGTCAGAGTCCTCTGTAGGGCTGAGATTAAAAACAAACAGGGAATAACCCTCATTAAATTCCTCGCGAGCGATGCTTAAAGGAAGGTCTTTTAAATGACGACCTGTAGCGGTGAACATGTTGTAATATTCCCTCACTGAAATACCGTCATTGAATTGAGGCTGAAATGCTTTGGCTGGCACCTGTCTGCCATCTTTGCAGAGAGCTAAATATTCCACATCCATATGCTTAAAGTTGAAAGGGGACAGGCTTCTCCTTCCAGTGAACGCTTCGTGGTCGACCAGACCTAAAACGAGATATCTAGGAAGGGTACCTAAAAACAGATTCTCCTGTGTACATATCCTGGAATTTTCTGGGATAGAATATGTTTTCACGTTCACGCGAGAAAGAGGATAGAGAGCATTTCCTCTCGTTAATGCTGAAGCGTGCCCTAGCCGTATAGCCGGGGAGACTGAAACTTTTTTCACAAAAAGAGATGCTCCTAGAATTTTCAGCCGGAAGGTTGAATCACGAGGTCCCATGAGAGAGAATGCGTCGCTGGCCCTGGTTAATTTAACCCTCATGTCGACAGAATTCAGAAGGAGTCTTTCGCAGAAGAATATATCAGCGTGAAGCGGGCCCATCAAGTGTAACTCTCTCGAATTAGCAGTGAAAGAGGCTCTGCGGTTAGCGCCTGAATTAGGACCATCGACAAAAACAATCGAGTCGATAGCTCCCGCAGTGTCTTTGTAAAAGAGACCTGCGCTAAATTGACTCTTTAAAGTATCCTCCGAATAGTTAAGCAGAGTTTCGATAATTGCCCTGTAGGGGTGCGTAGAGCTACTCTGTGAAATTAACCTATCTCCCAGAATAACATCGCATTGACTGAACATTGTATTCAGCGGGTAATTTATGAGTCCGACGGCCGCATCATTAGCCAGATCGCTACCGTCAGCGTTGGTGATCTTTAGACGGACGTGTAGCAAGGTGTCGTTCAAGTCCAGGTATTTTTCCCCATCTCCGGGGATAAAGAACTCGATAGGCCCCGTGTCTGTAATAGCTGCCACGGGTAATATTTCGGTGTAGACCTTATCTTCGATGGATAGTTGAGTCATAGGGACCGTGAAAAGATCGAGTTCGGCCAGGGTACATTCTGACGATTTCTGATGTAACAGAGCCATGATTGATTTTTAATGAAAATACTAAATCAGTTAAATATATCCTTGCTCGCAGCAGACTTCCTTCTCCTAGGCTTGCTGTTGCGAACTGGCTTGTTCTTCTTCCGCGGTGCGAGTTTATGTGAGCGCCAAACACGTTGCCCCGGAGGTCGCTTTCTAGCCCTTTTTGACAAAACCATCACCCCTGACCCCTCCTGGTTATTCACACCTGTTATTTTGGTCATAGCTTTACCTATGACGTCTGAAGCAATGTTTGTGGCCGCCCTTTTCAGATGGGGTTTCGCTATTGCGAAGCCGGATTTAACTAGGGGCGATACAAAACGAAATAGTTTTGAAAAAATGGATCCAATCCCCCGCCCGTACATAACGGGAGCGCCATAGAAACCTGGTAAAGCGCCCCCAACCTGGTTTTGGTAATAGGAGACGAAACGGTGTGGGTCTTCTCTCAGGAAAACCATGTTTTCTCGATTATTTTTCCCTTCTCACGTTTTAGTACGTTGCAACGTTGCTGGTGCGAGTCGTGGCACAGCTATGAATGATTCCGGTCGCAGTCGTGTTTTTTTATATCCATAATCTGTTTCATGTGAATGCTCGGTGTGAGGTCACAGGTCTGAAATGCAACTTCACGATGCACTTTCCGTATGTAAATTTCACAGGGGTGTTCTGATCCGTTTTTATTTCAACTTGTATATTTTCAATGTGTTTCTTGGCAACAGGTAAATAGTAAGGATTATGGAAAGTTTCAGTTATAACATCCCCAAAAACACCTTGGACCTGGACGGTTCGCAAGAGAGGGGCGTGAGCATCCCCTACCATCTGTGGGGCCACAATATCGCTGTATAAATATAAATGGTATAACCCCGCCTTAAAGTCTATAGGTCGTGGGGCGTGCCAGTGATCAAATTTGACCCATTCTCCAGGTTCCGTGCCTAACATAAAGGCGATTGGAGCGTAAAAACATAGGTGGTTCTGGCCACCTGCTTGAAAAGTTAGCATGTTAGCAGTGCGGTTAACTTTGAAATAAATATCTGAATCTATCTTTCTCAGATGGGCTTCAATCTCTGTGATAAGTTGATTCAAATTAGTATAGTAACCGCTTGCAATCTGTACGCGTTGAACTTTTGCTTCATCCGCTTTCCGCGTTTCGAAATAGGCGTTTTCTGAGGGGACATTATGCCATGTATGTGGATAAGAAACCTCCGTCAAAGCCACTTGCCAGTGACCTTGTAAGTTAATAGGTTGGGCTAAATCCACACGGAAACTCGATATGCTATTATCCTTAAAAACATTGAGGCTAGCATTGGACGGCAGCGTCAGATAAAACCCCTGGTCCTCAGTTAAGCGATCCATGTTGCAATGTCACCCCTCCGGAGAGCAGCGCCTTGTTTTATACATCACGGAGGTCATCGGCTCTCACCCAGCTGTTGAATTTCTCCGGCCAATTTTTCCAATGTACTAAGACCTGTCTGACCCCCCGAACTGTGCGTTTGTCTAATATTTCACCCACTTGATACAATTTGCCTTTTGATATTTTGACCTTTTGAAGCTCCTCGGCATAAAAAGAACCTCGGACGGGTTCTCCATCTAAATCTTTCAGCTTGAATACGGGTGGAGATCGCTGTATCACTTCTGTAACTGTAAAGATTTCATCCGTGAAACTCTGTTCATATTTTTTGTCAAACACTCCACGCACTTTCGATATTCTGACATGATCACCCTGCTTAAACGCCATCTTGAGTTTTGTGCAGCGTTTGGAATTAGTCCCGTACAAATTCTGAAGCACCTGAAAAGTGTTACTAACGGTGACTTCCACAGGGGTCATTTTAATACTCGAATGATAGCTATGGTTGTAACTTTTGACCAGATCCTGAAGCACGTTTACATAACGGAGAGTGTTGTTTGCTGTGAAATATCTCCACATTCTAGATTTTAACGTACGGTTAAACCTCTCAACGACTGATGCTTTTATTTCACTAGCCGTGGAAAAATGTTCAATACCGTTTTTATCCATTAACGCTTTGAATGATTTGTTGAAAAATTCTTTACCGTGGTCAGTTTGAAGTCTCTTTGGAACCCCGCTCTCCTTTAAAACAGACTGGAAAGCTGTTACGACATCGGACGCTGTTTTCCTTTTTAAAACTCTGACGTAGGCTCTTTTGGAGAATACATCGATAACGGTTAATAGATAATTGTATCCGTCATTTTCTTTGGATAAACTCTGCATATCACAAAGATCTGCTTGAAACTGTCTCAGAGGCCTGGTGACAAACACTCTATTTCTAGGAAATCTTATTCTTGCTGGTTTATGTAAAGAATATGCATCTTGTTCTGATAAAAAGTCGCGAACCTTTTCAACCGGGACCTTTTTCCCGGTTTCACTCTGCATAGCCCTCTGTAATCTATCTACTCCACCAAAAGAACCTGGGTGAGCAGGTGTGTAATATACACGCTTCATTAACTTTGCTTCAGCCATACCTTCCCACACACGTAACAATGCTGAATGAAGGAGAAGACATCTGTATTCAGGTTTTTATATATATTTTATTAACATAGTCTGGAAGGATAATACATTCATTTAATATAGCACAACTAATTTAAAAACAATCATTTCATATAAAATAAAAAATAAAATGTAAAACAGATACAATGAAAAGATATTCTTTTTAATACGATGTCTCTAACTAATTTAAAAACAGTCATTTCATATAAAATAAAAAATAAAAATAAAAAATAAAATGTAAAACAGATACAATGAAAAGACATTCTTTTAATACGATCTCACTAACTAATTTAAAAACAATCATTTCATATAAAATAAAAAATAAAAATAAAAAATAAAATGTAAAACAGATACAATGAAAAGACATTCTTTTTAATACGATGTCACTAACTAATTTACTATATAAAGAGAAAACATGTATGCATCGGTTTTCAAGAGCCCCGCCAGTAGTCCGTGATGGTTTCAAGTTGATCTTTTAATTCATAGTTTTCTTCAACCAGCCGGTCATATCCGTCATAGATTGTATGAACTACACGCTTCACCGTCGTCAACTCGTACAGATACGCCTGTATGACTGCATTAACAGTATCGTTGTCATGATGGATGTTGCGAGCGGTTAGAAACCGTTGAACAGCATCCACGAAACGCTCGTTATACAGTTCTCGCATTATACCATAGTAATTGTATTCGTACAGTTCATTCTCAAGCAGCTTCAAACATTCATGGTCTTTCTGACTAGGACGATCGTTAACGCATCCATAACACTTATCGTGCATGTATTTTCCGATCGCTGCAGTCAAAAGACGATACAGCACAGTTTTCACAGCTCTGATGAACCCGAACCGAATCCAGCCATCGTTTTCATCGGCGCCGTTCTCACCGTCTGACTGGGTGTCCACAGATTGCGACAGGGGCGCTGAGGTCTGATCCGTCTGGCTCTCAGGGATTTGCTCCACCGCGGAGGCTGGATCTGCTTGCCCGCAGGGGAGCTCTGAGTCATCCACCGTCTGGCTCTCAGGCGGTGATGCCGGCGGTGAGGCAGGATCTGGTTGCCCGCAGGAGAGCTCTGAGTCTTGGGAAAGCTGTGGGGAGGCGGGAAGATCCACCGCTTGTGAATCTTCATCCCGGGTCGCCGTCTGAGGTGGCGAGGGAGTAAACCTGGAATTGCCACTCCTTAAAACAAAGACCTCACGGTGTAGGTTGAGGCCTTCGGGGCGAGATCCGGTCCTGATCATGGTGTTTCTCTTTAGCGATGTGAGAATGCTCTCGCTGGTAAGAAGTCCTGTCAGCGAAGCTGCACGGAGTCCCGATCGGTCTGGCCGGTTGTATTTATATACAGAGAAGGGTGTGGTTAACGTTGAAGGGGCGGTATTGGCAGTTGTGAGGGGCGGGTCTAAAAAGCGAGCGCTTTTTTGACCCCCAAAATGTCTTTCCAGTTGCGGCAGTCGCGAAACAGCGTTGAAATACGGTTTGCTATTCCGATCATCTTGTCACGCCATGCATCAAAGGGGATGGACAGCAAGGTCCTGAAGACCCCACATTCTGAATTATAATAATCCAACATGAACATAACCGTCTGTGCTTCATCTTGAGCTTTTCTGAGACTTGCACGGAAAAACCATCGACCGTTAACCCCCGTCTTTGACTGCCAAGTAGCTGAGAAGATCCTGTTTCCTGAATCTTTGTCTATTTCATTCAGGTTGGTCTGCACTCGCCTGCATCGTTTAACCGCGGGTGAGTCATTGGTTTCATCCTCGACTTGTTGATGTGACCATTTCCCCCGTTTAGCTGGGGGTGCATCCTTGATTTCATCCTCGGCTTGTTGATGTGAACGTTTCACCCTTTTAATGGCAGGCAAATCCTTGATTCCCTGCTCGGTTTCTTGTGTCTCAGAGGGCCCTGCCGGAATAGGTTCTTCGGGATTTAATCGAATGAAGCTGGTTTTTCGTCTCACAGAGGGGCCTGCTGCAGCATTCGCTTCTTCAGGGCCTAGTCTGCGAAGCATGATAAGTTTCAGAACAGCCCAATCGTTCGATGTCAGCATGCCCAAGGAGTGGATAGTTTGCAGCTCGTCATCTTGATCATCCAGTTGATAGAGGTACATCTCCCCGGTTTCATATTTGAAGACGTACCCCCATTTACCACGGGCTCCATAGGGTTCCAGAGACCATTGTTCTTGCAGACGATGGCTCGGAGGCATCTGAGTTCTACATAAAAACAGCGTACCCTTGTGAGGGGTATACTGAGCTCCCCAAAAATCGCTCTGATCACGGCAAATCGTGACGGGTGTCTCGGCAATTACGGGTTCAAAGGTGCTTCTCCCAGACGCCATGTTGAAAAGTATTCATTTACTACGGACGCTGGAGAAAAGGGGCTTATATCATGAGAGAGGCGGTCATGGGCGGGTCCCGGGGCGGGACTTGAGCCGTAAATGGGTGATGGATGGCTGGTGTCATAAAACGGGGAGGGGTCCGGAAGGGGGGGTCAGGAGAGGGGTTCACATAGGGGTGAGAGGTGTCATAAAAAAGGGAGGGGG
The DNA here is from genome assembly GCA_037039145.1 of Fundulus diaphanus. NCBI lineage: Eukaryota > Metazoa > Chordata > Actinopteri > Cyprinodontiformes > Fundulidae > Fundulus > Fundulus diaphanus. The sequence continues at coordinate 1,809,317 of CM073122.1, forward strand.
TCAGGAAGGGGGGGGGGGGTCATAAATCATATTTTTTGGAAGGAGGGGGGGGGTGACAGGTGTCATAAATCATAAGGTCATATACAGTTCATAAGGGTCATAAATTACTTTTGACACATGGTGTATCCTATGGTTTTTTGTTAACCCTTCTACTTTATTTAATTTTTGAAAACTTTACCTGTTAAGCATCCTGTAGGTTCTGTAAAAGTTACCTAAAAGTTTGTGCAAATCTAACTAAGTTAGAAGGACGGTAAGTTGTTAGTTTGGGGAAGTAAGTGATGTGTAAACAGGAAAGTAACCTGAAGTGACCTGTAGGTTCCAGAAAAGAAGAGGATGGATACAGGTCTCATATATCTTCCCACATTTCTAATCAGAATGTAAAAAGAATAATGATCCCAGATTTAATTAAATTTCAATTCAATTTTATTTATATAGCGCCAATTCATGAAACATGTCATCTCAAGGCACTTTACAAAGTCAAAATCAATCATATTATACAGATTGGGTCAGATTATACAGATTGGTCAAAATGTCCTATATAAGGGAACCAGTTGATTGCATCAAAGTCCCGACAAGCAGCATTCACTCCTGGAGAAGCGTAGAACCACAGGGAGAGTCGTCTGCTGTGTCCATGGCTTTGCTGCAATCCCTCATACTGAGCAAGCATGAAGCGACAGTGGGAAGAAAAACTCCCCATTAACGGGAAGGAAAACCTCCAGCAGAACCAGAACCAGGCTCAGTGTGAACGGTCATCTGCCTCGACCCACTGGGGGGTTAGATTTAATAAAAACTGTCAGTTATATGCAGGAAAAGAAAACTACAACAAAACTTAACCGCGTATCTGACTTTGGGGAATCCCACTAGAAACGGCCACGCCTTCTTCCTGCATTGTTTTATGACCAAAATGATCAAAAGCCTTTGAGAACATGTGTGTTCAGTACACAGCTTGGGGGTCTGGACAGGCTCACACTCTCCGGTCTAAAAGGTTACCATGCGTCACTCTTTACCCATAATGCAGCAGTGCTTCTCTGTAACCATAACAGTCAATATGGCGGCTGCAATGAGCTGTGAACCTGGACAGCTGGCTGCTCAAAGAGCTAAAAACAAGCATTTAATATCTAAATGCAAGAAAAAGACCCACAACAACACTGAACCGAGTACCTGACCTTGGGGAATCCCACTAGCAGCTGTGGCTACGATGTCGCTCACTACTGCCAGCGTGTGAAGGGGTCCAGAAGGGGCTGTGCAAGTGCAGGACTCTTGTAGGTCAGGCATACGGATTAGCTTAGTAAATGAGAAGAAACTCAAGTTTTATTCTACTTAAATACTGATTGGCGGACCTGAGTGTGTCACTTCCTGTTTGCGGTAAGGCGTATTGCATCACTTCCTGTTTTCACTGCGTGAGCAACGGTTTGTTGCTCCAGATTCTCTCGCTTTTATCTTTAATCTCTTTGCTGTAACATCTGTTTCTAACACATAAGCACTTTTAAAACATTTTCTGTTGCTGCACATCACGCTTGGGAACTCCTCGTGTTTCACGGTTTGCTCTCTTGGCGTGGTAGAAGGGCGCTAGCCTAGCTTTAGCCTAGCCTAGCTTTAGCTCCACAATGGCTTCCTCTCCTACTGTTACTTCAGCTTCTCCGTCTCTTACTAAGTCTCCCCTTATCTCCTGCTCTCTGTGTCAGATGTTTAGCTATTCCTCTGCCTCCTTTAGTGATAATGGTACTTGTAATAAATGTAGTGTTTTTGTAGCTTTGGAGGCGAGGGTGTCAGAATTAGAGACCCGGCTCCGTGCTATGGAAAGACCAGCTGATAGCCGCCCCTTTGCTAGCGCGGAGCCACATAGACCTAGCGTTACTTCACTTAGTGGTCCTCCAGAAGCACCCGAGCAGCCGGGTAAGCAGGCCGGCTGGGTGACAGTTCGTAGGAAGCATAGCTCTAGATTTCAGCCCCCAGTTCACCACCAACCCGTCTGCGTTTCTAACAAATTTTCCCCACTCAGCGACACACCCGCTGAGAAGCCGACTCTGGTGATTGGGAGCTCAATAGTCAGAAACGTGGCACTAGAGACACCAGGGACCATAGTTAAATGCCTGCCAGGGGCCAGAACGGACGACATAGAATCTTACCTAAAACTGCTGGCTAAGGATAAGCGTAAATACAGTAAGATTGTTATTCACGCTGGCGGTAATGACACCCGGTCACGCCGATCGGAGGTCACTAAAGTTGGTGTTGCTTCGGTGTGTGAGTTTGCTAAAACAATGTCGGACTCCGTAATTTTCTCTGGTCCCCTGCCTGATCTGACCAGTGATGACAAGTTTAGCCGCATGTCATCATTCAACCGCTGGTTGTCTAGGTGGTGTCCTGAAAACGACGTGGGCTACATTGATAACTGGCGAACTTTCTGGGGAAAACCTGGTCTGATCCGGAGAGACGGCATCCATCCCACTTTGGATGGTGCAGCTCTTCTTTCTAGAAATCTGGCCGGTTTTATTAGTTCTCCTAAATGCTGACAACCCAGGGTCCAGACCAGGAAGCAGAGCCGTAGTTTAACACACCTCTCTGCAGCTTCTGTACTGTTACCCACCCATTATCCTATTGAGACGGTGTCTTCCCCACGGCCAAAACTTAACAGATCAAAAACTTATCTAAAAGGAACAAATCATAAAAACCTAATAAAAATCAATACGGTTCACCTTGAACCTAAAAATAAAACAATTAAATGTGGTCTATTAAATATAAGGTCTCTCCCTCCAAAGACTTTGTTAGTTAACGAATTGATTTCTGATAAACAGATTGATTTGTTTTGTCTCACAGAAACCTGGCTACAAGAGGACTACGTTAATATAAATGAGTCAACTCCCTCCAATTATTCAAATTTCCACATTCCCAGATCTGTGGGAAGAGGAGGAGGAGTGGCAGCCATCTTTCAGTCTGATTTATTAATTAGTCCCAGGCCAATTAATAACTACAGTTCTTTTGAACATTTAACCCTCAGTTTCCCTCATCCAAACTGCAAAGCAATAAAACCTCTTCTGTTTATTGTTTTGTATCGTCCACCAGGCCCTTGCACTCAGTTTTTGGATCAGCTGTCAGACTTCTTATCTGATTTGGTGTTAAATACTGATAAGGTTATTATAGTGGGTGATTTTAACATCCATGTTGACACAGAATGTGATAACCTTAGTGTAGCCTTTAAAACTATCCTAGATTCAATTGGTTTTGCTCAAAATGTGCATAAGCCAACGCACTCTCGGCTCCATACTTTAGACCTTGTGCTGACATATGGCATTGATTGTGAAGAATTAACAGTATTTCCTCACAACCCTGTCCTATCTGATCATTTTTTAATAACATTTGAGTTTAATCTAACGGAGTTCTCCACCCCCAAAAGAGGGTTCCATTATAGTAGATCTTTATCGGATAATGCTGTATCAAAACTTAAAGAGTCTGTCCCCTTTTTAATATCCTCCGTATTGCAGAAATGCCCTGTAGATGGCAGCAATGTTGTTTCTTCCAATTCACAAATAGATGTCTTTGTAAACGGTATGACTTTGTCATTGCGTTCTGCATTAGACAATGTAGCTCCCTTGAAAAATAAGGTGATTATTCACAGGAAGCTGGCTCCTTGGTTTAATTCAGAGCTGCATTCCTTGAAGCACAATGTTAGGAAATTGGAGAGAAAATGGCGCTCTACACACCAAGAGGAATCCTACCTAATCTGGAGGGACAGTCTATTGTTGTATAACAAGACCATTCGCAGAGTTAGAGCAGCATATTTTTCATCATTAATTGAGGAGAATAAGAATAATCCTAGATTTCTCTTCAATACAGTTGCCAAACTTACCCAGAGCCACAGCTCTGTTGATCCAGCCATCCCCTTAGCTCTTAGCAGTAATGATTTTATGGGATTCTTCATAAATAAAATTGATTCCATTAAAAATAAAATAATTGGCATCCTCCCAAACATGATTACCTCGTCCTCAGTAAGTGAGGCAGCATTGGAGGAATCCTTAGAACCTGCGCAGTGTCTGAACTGTTTAAAAGCAGTAGAGCTTTCTGAGCTATCTAAAATTTTAGCTTCATCTAAACCTTCTACCTGTATGTTAGACCCAATCCCAACCAAGTTGTTTAAGGAGGTATTCCCTCTGATCAGTGGTCCTATTTTAGACATGATTAATCTATCCTTAGTAAATGGATATGTACCAAAGGCTTTTAAAGTAGCTGTTATTAAACCTTTACTTAAGAAACCTTCTCTTGATCAAGATGAGCTAGTAAACTACAGACCTATATCTAATCTTCTTTTCTTATCTAAAATTCTTGAGAAAGTAGTTGCTAATCAACTTTGTGAACATTTACAAAGTAATGACCTACTTGAGGAGTTTCAGTCAGGCTTTAGAGCTCATCATAGCACTGAAACAGCTCTGGTGAAGGTCACTAATGATATTCTCATGGCCTCAGATAATGGACTTGTGTCTGTACTTGTCCTGTTAGATCTCAGTGCTGCATTTGACACAGTTGATCACATTATTCTCCTACAAAGACTTGAGCATACTGTAGGGATTAAGGGGAAAGCATTAGGCTGGTTTAAATCTTATCTGTCGGACAGATTCCAGTTTGTTCATGTTAATAATAAATCTTCTTCAAACTCTAGGGTCACCTGTGGAGTACCACAGGGTTCAGTCCTTGGACCAATTCTATTTACTATATATATGCTTCCGGTTGGCAAAATTATCAGACAGCATGGGATTAATTTCCACTGTTATGCTGATGACACTCAGCTATATTTATCCATAAATCCTGATGAATCCAATCAGTTACTTCGACTGCAGTCATGTCTTGATGACATCAAAAGCTGGATGACTTTAAATTTCCTGCATTTAAATTCTGACAAGACAGAAGTTGTAATCTTTGGGCCAGAGTCCTCAAAAAATAAACTTCTTAATCAATCACTGAATCTGGATGGCATTAACTTGGCCTCTGGTAATAAAGTAAAAAATCTTGGTGTTATTTTTGACCAAGACATGTCATTTAAATCCCATATTAAACAGGTTTCCAGAGTTTCCTTTTTTCACCTCCGGAATATCGCCAAAATTAGAAACATTCTGTCCAGGGGTGATGCTGAAAAACTAGTGCATGCATTTGTTACTTCAAGGCTGGACTATTGTAATTCTTTACTATCAGGAAGTCCACAAAATGCAGTTCGAAGTCTTCAGCTGATCCAAAATGCTGCGGCAAGAGTTCTGATGAAAATCAACAAGAGGGATCATATTTCTCCAATTTTAGCTTCCCTTCATTGGCTTCCTGTTAAATCAAGAATAGAATTTAAAATTCTTCTTCTAACGTATAAAGCCCTTAATAACCAAGCTCCATCATATATCAGAGCTCTGATTACTCCGTATGTTCCTAACAGAGCACTTCGCTCTCAGACTGCAGGTCTGCTGGTGGTTCCTAGAGTCTCTAAAAGTAGAATGGGAGGCAGATCCTTTAGCTATCAGGCTCCTCTCCTGTGGAACCAACTCCCAGTTTTGGTCCGTGAGGCAGACACCCCGTCTATTTTTAAGACTAATCTTAAAACATTCCTTTTTGACAAAGCTTATAGTTAGAGTGGCTCATGTTACCCTGAGCTACCTCTATAGTTATGCTGCTATAGGCTTAGGCTACTGGAGGACATCAGGGTCTAATTTTCTCACTCTACTGATTTCTACTGTTCTTCATTCTACGGTTCTCCAGTTTTGTATTGTATTACATTGAAATGACTGTCGTCATTTCAGCTTTTAACTTTTTGCTCTCTCTCTTTTTCTTCATAGTAGGTACACCTGGTCTGGCGTTCTGTTAACTTTGACATCATCCAGAGAAGACGGCTCACCCGTTACTACCATCTAATGTAGAACAGATTACTAGATCAATGTGTGCTTCTGTGCTTTTTTGTCTCTCTTGTTGTGTCTCTGCTCTGTCTTCTGTAACCCCAGTCGGTCGAGGCAGATGACCGTTCATACTGAGCCCGGTTCTGCCGGAGGTTTTTTTTTCCCGTTAATGGGTGGTTTTTCTTCCCACTGTCGCTTCATGCTTGCTCAGTATGAGGGATTGCAGCAAAACCATGTACAATGCAGACGACTCTCCCTGTGGCTCTACGGTTCCCCAGGAGTGAATGCTGCTTGTCAAGACTTTGATGCAATCAACTGGTTTCCTTATATAGGACATTTTGACCAATCTGTATAATCTGACCCAATCTGTATAATATGATTGAACTTGATTTTGTAAAGTGCCTTGAGATGACATGTTTCATGATTTGGCGCTATATAAATAAAATTGAATTGAATTGAATTAAATAGAAAAGAGGCGGTCCAATATGAGATTAGTGCTCCTTTGTAAGGGGCCTGTGGACAGATCCACTCTCTGTGGTGCTGCTAATCCCACCGAGCAGCAGCTGGATTCATGCACAGGAGCTGTGCTGGTCAGGTCTTCCTGACAATCGGATCTTTTTAGGGCTACAGGAACGAACAAGCCGACGGCGACGCGTTCCCTCTAGGTCAGAGTTTCCTGACAGTTTGAGGAGAATTTTATGGGTTCATCAGAGACGCAGAGTGACGTAAAGTATGTTTAAACCGAGTTAATGAAGCCGGCGACCAGCAGACGCCCCGTGAACAGCCCCTCGCCTCTTAATTACGCCGCTAAAACTGTCCTGATTGAGCTCATGTGTGATATGTGTGCTTTGATTCAAAGTTTACTGTCACACACTGCATAGTGTTACGTTAGAGGAGGGACTTCATTAGAGCCGCTAATGATGACATTCCTAACAGCCCATTACACAGAGGAGCTGGTGTCTCCACTTCCAGGCAGATCAGAGCGAGCCTCCAACGCAACACCAGCAGATGCACGAGTGATGAACACAGAAGCAGAGTAAACAGTCTCTTCCTGGGTTCTAACGAGTCAGGACCAAAGGTTCTGCTGGTTTGCTGCCTTGGAGCAAACAGCTGTGGGAATCAACCCAATGCCAGGATGGAAAGACATCAGCAATACCCCAGAGAAGAAGCTGCTGCTGCCCAGAAACCTGGGACGGGCCATCAGGTGATCTCCAAACCTGAAGTCAAATGACCAGAACCCCAGGAGCTCCACCTCAGACTCTACAGGCCTCAGTCAGCAGGTCAAAGGTTAAAGGTCATGACCCTGAACCAGTCTGGCTGCTGGAAGGTTGAAGGAGAAAGCCTCTTCTCTCCAGAACCAAGATGGCAACAGGACTGAGGTTAGCAGAGCTGCACATGGAGGAAGGACCAGAGATGTTGGACCTTGATGGACAGAACCATGAGGGATAGAACCATGATGGAGGGAACCATGATGGAGGAACCATGATGAAGGAACCATGATGGAGGAACCATGATGGAGGAACCATGATGGAGGAACCATGATGAAGCAACCATGATGGAGGAACCATGATGAAGGAACCATGATGGAGGAACCATGATGAAGGAACCATGAGGGACAGAACCATGATGGAGGAACCATGATGGAGGGAACCATGATGGAGGAACCATGATGGAGGGAACCATGATGGAGGAACCATGATGAAGGAACCATGATGGAGGAACCATGATGAAGGAACCATGAGGGACAGAACTAGGGGTGGGTATTGCCAAAGAAGTCACGATGCGATTCTATCACGATGCACCACGATACTTGAAATATTGCGATGCATCACAATGCATTGTGATATTTTCACTGAACACTGTTAGAAAAACATACAGCCATTACCAGTGGCTGACTGGCTGTGTATGATCTGGATAGTGTCTTCAATTGATACATAACTGAAAGTAACTGAATTCATACATAGCTGTATTTATTGAAACGACTTTTGGAGGTATTGCCATGAAAATAAATATTACAGTTACTGGACACAAATATTACTATTGCTGGAGTGGCCACACTGACAAAAAGTGCTTAGGATTTATAAAACTTAAACTAACAAATAAGGATAATCAGTGCCGTAGGCCTCAGTGGTCCTTTAAACCAATGAAATGAAAACATTCAAATGTTTACGCGTGTAGATGTTGGGGCTAGCTTGCAATCGAGTGTTGTTTGTTAAATCAGTGCTTGCGATGCTCGCGGCTCTTGTTTTTCTGGATGGCGCCTCTGCATGTGTGCCTTTTAAGTTTGTTGTGTTCCCACAGTATTTCATTACGATGTAACAGTGTTTGCAAATTTCGTGCGTCATATCAATTTTGTTTTTAAAGCCAAAATGCGTCCAAACATCTGACTTGACATGTGATGGAGCCGAGCGAATGTTCTCAGTCTCCTCCATCTTTTGTTTATGAACGACTCGTCGCCGTATCCTGCGGCCGGAAATGCTTGTGGCACAAGGCAGCGGGCGTCAACACATCCGCAGCAACATCTACTGGACTGGAAGTTATATTCCACTTGTTTTTGGCTGGTGTTCGCCAACCATTTATGCAATTTTATTTATTCGTTTTTTAAATTAATAATCGATACTGGGCGTCAAGAATCGATGCATTGGATCGCGAATATTAGAATCGCGATGCATCGTCATGACGATTATTTTGCACACCCCTAGACAGAACCATGATGGAGGAACCATGGTGGAGGAACAGTCATTCCAGCTGTAAAGTTCGGTGGTGAAGGAATCATGGTTTGTTTTTACTCTTCAGTCACTGAGTGGATCAAGATCTTCTCTGCGTTAAATGTGAGTCCATCTGTCCTGCAGCTGAAGCTCTGTCCCAACCGGGTCATCAACACAGCACCAGATCTGCAAAGGTGGTGAGAGAGCTGTGCAGAACCCTCAAACAGCTGAAGCACCGCTGGAAAGAAGAGAGGATGATAAAGGAGAGTCTGGCAGGAGGTGCCTGCTGAAAGTTGGAGGAGCTGCTGGAGGAGGTTCTGCAGGCCTATTGATGGTGGAGTCTTTGGAACCGGTTGAGCTGAGCTCTAAATCATTCTTCGAGCTGCTGAGGATCAGACGACGTTCTCGGGTCGTGACGCAGAACCTGTTTGGTTTATCATGACTTGAAAAGCTAAATTTTTGCCGCCTGCAGGCAGTGTCCGAAATTAACTTCCTGATTCACCGGCCAAGTTGGCCGGTAGATGTAAAAATCAACCGGCCAGGCATATTTTTTACCGGCCAAAATATTAATCCTCACCTCTTAATGTTTACCAAAAATTAAGAGTGAGATTATGTTAATCTTTGGGGGGCGTGGTTGACTGGACCCTGATAGAGAAATCTTTGTTTCCTACCTTTGATAGGAAAATATTAAGTTTATTATAAAAGGCACAATATGAATTATCAGATTCACATCCAGGCAATAAAAACAACTACAGATTATCATTATTCTATCCATGTTGGTCTCATTTGTGAATGAGGCAGAGTTTCATCAAGCCTATACGCTCCAACATTTTTCCTCAGCTGCAACACTTAAAGCACGCAGGGGTTCACGCTGCGTCTTTACGCTGATCCAGCTGCTGGATAAACAGTGGGGAAAATGCATAAATGAAGACTGTGAAGGGCTCCTTTAGAGGGAAGAGAAGGAAAAATGGGTCTGAGCTAAAGCCCCTGATGTTACAAGTTCCTTAAAATGACCCTTAAAAGTCCGCACCTAAATTACATGTAACGTAATTTTGCGCACCTGAATTCAAGCGCAAGGCAGCAGCCCACCGAGGCACCACTGGTTCTGTGTCGTTAAAAACTAAAGAGCATTAAACACAGCTACTGACTCTCCTATTGATTTTAATTGGGACATTTTGGTACGAGTGGAAGGACATTAAACGCAGTGATTCACGTTTTGAAGCACCTGGCTCCGAGAGGGCGGGGGGGCGCAGTGAGAGCGATGAAGCACAGGAACACAGCGCACGTAGTTAAAAAAAATGCAGAATAAATAAGAACGAAACTTATAAACAGACTAATTGGCATTTTAGACTGCATCTGGTTAGCAGAACTGTTTTCTGATCCAGCGTGCAGCCATGACTGGTTCTGGATGAAGGCTTTATCTGGGAGCCGCTCCCCCCCCACCCACCCCCGTGCCTCCTGCTCCACAGAAGGAGGAGTTTAGACTGAGCTCTGGATGGACAGAGTTATTTTTATATTATTTTTAATTTATTTGGTACAAACATTTACTCGCCATGTGGCAGCCAGCCCTCTGAAATTCACTCGCCAAACGGGAAATTTACTCGCATTTGGCGACTGGTGTTAATTTCGGACCCTGCCTGCAGGTCTGAAAGTCTGAAAAACGTCTCCAGGTTCTAAACGGCCTAAACGTTTCTGTTGTTGCTTCTAAACGTCTGTAAATGTTCTCATGATGTTCCACAGACGCTGTTTCACCGCTGATCAAGTGAGGAAGAGCTGAATCTGCAGGCCGGTTCTGCAATAAGCTCCCAGACTGCAGCTGAACGCTGAGCTGCTCATGTTAATTGGTAATAATCATAAAAAGGCGCAGAGCACATGAATTTATCATCAGGCTTGTCAGACTCCACAGTATCTGTGTCTCAATATTTTATTAGTGTAACTGAATATAAAAGAGGAAGATTACATCCCGCAGCACCAGGAAGCTCATTTCCACCAAACAGGCCGGCCTGCAGCGTTCTGCAGCTTCTTTTCTGCTTTCTGGAGAAATAAAAACACATTTTCAACCTGAACTCTTGCTCCTCTTGTCTCCAAACATAAATCAGCAAACTGCTGCGTTTTATGGGACTTTCACAACCTTCTTGTAAATGTTTAACAAGTAAAAACCCACATTTACTCACAGATTACAGTAACTTCTCACAGTTTTACACTCGTGGTAAAATCTTCATAGTTGAGCTGGATCGGTTTTGTTCTTTTTGAACCGGGACCAAGTTCAGATATTTAAAGAGTGGATGAATGAGATTTTAAATCCTCTGTGAATTATTAGGCTTCGTGTTTAAACGTCTCGCAAGAAATAAAAGATTATTTCTGATGGAGAGTTTCCAGAAACCCACTCAGAGACCGCTCTCTGGTGGATCAGCACAAATAACAGCACCAAACGTCCCTCCGTCAGGATAAAAGTCAAAGAAACGACACACACTCAACTGTTTACTCCAGAATAAATAAAAGATCTATAAAATCTAAAATAAACATAATCATATTTTTGGTTGAATTTCTCATGTTGACACCCTTAATAGAAGCTCTGACAACATGAAGCAGGCTTCAGTTCAATTAGTTGTGTAAAGATCTCCCTCTGCAGAACATCTGCGCTGAAGAACACATGAGAAACGGGGTCAATGACTCAGGAGAACGCACGGAACAGCGGAGAACCTTTCCAGGAGAGGCTGACCCACTGAACGTCCTCCTAGAGCTCATCAGCGACTCCTCCAGGAGGTCTCAGAAGAACCCAGAAGAAGCCAGAACCTGGAGCTCTGCAGGCCTCACGGCCCGTTTCTTCTGGAGAAAAACCAAGCGGCGCTTCAGCAGCAGAACTTCACAGCTACAGTCAAACACGGCGGTGGTAGAGTGATGCTCTGGGGCTGCTTCGCCACTTCAGACTCGGAGGACTTGCTGTAATTGATGGAAACATGAAGGATCTGAGCCTCAGTGGACCTTAAGCTGAGCTGAAGTATAGATCAGGAGCAGCGGCGTCTCTGGCATCATCAGTTAAGTGGGACACAAAAACTCAACACCTGTTAGCAGCAACACTTTTTCTGTGATTAATACAACCTGACTTTGATCAACGTTAAATTAAACAGATAAGTTTGCATAAACCAGCACATTACAAATGTCATTTCATATAAGCTAAATGTCATTTTGTATACATGAAATTACAAATAAAGGCTCCCTAATAATGTTCATTTATTGAACAGAAAATATTCACATCAATCCTTCAATGATCCAGCAAGGAGAACCAACACTAGATTAATATTTGCTTTTAGTTTACATTTTTCCTGTTTTATTTTGTTCAAAATTTTACTACATTTTATTCCAACAGTTTTACTTGCTTGTTTCTGTTTTTATTTTCCAATATTTTAATCATGTAAAGTATTTTGCATTGTCCTTGTACTGAAATGTGTTATACAGATAAATCTGCCTTGCCTAGATGGTCCCACATTATCCAGCAGAACGTAAACGTAACGTCTGCATTTCCAGCATTCTGATTGGTCGATCTGAGCTTGGGGCCGTAGGATTTGTGCCCCACAGCTGTCTACTGAGAGCGTACTGAGCATGCTCACTGAGATTTCAGATGTTCGTTATTTAAACAAACGTTGGTGGAGCGGCCCGATATCAAGACGAGGATTTAGTTACTGAGGTTGTCAGTTTTCTGGCAGACTTAGATATATAGACACAGATGTTTATAACAGAATTCTATTGGTAAGGGAATCTGTCCTTTTTACAATATTAATCTATAAAGAACGATCATATCCCACAGATTATTGAGAACATAGAGCTCCACAGTGACATCTGGTGGGACCCACTGGCCCCTAATGCAGAGACGCTACAGCTCAGGACGATGATCCAGGACAGAACAGCATGGTCACGATAAACAGGAATAAAGAATACAAGGACTCTGAGAGGCCTAGTTAAAGTCCATGCTTAAATCTGATGGAGAAACTCTGGGATGACCTCAAACCAGCCAGTCATTCTCCAATGTCTCTATAAAGCAGAGTAGGTCAGCATTCCTCCTCAGTGACGTTAAAGAGCATCAGCGGAGCAGCCAGTTATTGGGTTTAGGGCGTGATTACTTTTACACAGAGAGCCAGGCTGGTTTGGATAGTTTTTCTGACCCTGATAGATGAAAACACTTTGGGAAATCTGCTTTTGGTGTTTAATTAGGTTATATTTGGGGGGTTTTATTTTTTAATTTTTTTATTTGGGTGGTTTTAAATGTTTGTTTGATCATCTGAAACATTTTAACGTGACTAAGAAGCAAAAACAGAAGAAATCTGAGATCCTCTGCCACTAAAAGTTCTGCCGCAGCCGGGCCATTTTCAGCTGGTTTCAACCAAAGTTTGTGCTTCTTCTGCTGCTCCCATCTGCCTGTGAGTATTTAAAGACTAAAGCTGCATAAAAATCACATTGGCTCCAGCAAAGGGCTCTTTGGTTGCCGTGGATTAAAACCAGAGGAACACGGCGGGACTTTAGCGTCTTTGTGAGGAGGTCACGGCACCTCGGGTGGTCCGAGCCCATCTGCTCAGAACGAATCAAAGACCGGCAGAATTCTAGACGGACTTAACGAAGACCACGTTCATGTTTAATGAAGATGAATATTTCACAGCACAATTTTCTGCTGCTGGCTCTGAAACTGACCCCAGGCCAGCCGCAGACATCGCCAGAGAATTAGCAGCTCTTTAACCTGCAGAAAGGAGCGCAAGAAACATGAGCCGTCTAAAACATCCTTTAAGAAAATGTAGATGCTGCCGGGCCGATGCAGAGCTCAAGGTTTGGGTTTCTTTCATTTCTAATGAGATGCAGACACTGGATGACCGTGCTTCTGTGTGCCGGCTGCAGCGCCAACATTAGCGAGATGTCAGGGTTTCCCAACAAAAAAGCTTTGTTTGTGCAACAGTCAGGAGGCGGAGAACTTCTTAGCAGCTGCGAATGCTTCAGCTGTCTAACAAAAAACACTGATTACAAAATCAATTCTGCTGCACGGACAGGATAATCAAACCGCGGGTTCTGCATGTAGAGCTCGCCGCGCTGCAGGAGAACAAACTAAACGTTCAGGCGTCTGAGAAGAGAAGCGACCGAACAGCCGATCGGTTTTCTGCAGATCTAAAGAGGAAAGTTATGATCCAGAAAAACTGCGGCCCCTGGAAGGATTTTGTTCGGCCCTCAGCTGCAATTCAAGAATCTCACGAATTCAGCCACACTGCGACCAAATAAACTAAAACCATCTTAATATGGAACGTTTTAGGGGCAACAAAGCACATTTCATCCCTGCTTTCATTTGAAATTCATTGTTAGTAGGAAAAACCCTGAAACATTTAATTAAAGGGGAAATAAAGAGAGATCCATGTTCGGTTCTTGTTGCTGAGAAGAAAAAAACTTTTATATCCAAAAAAAATGGAAATAACTGAACCTCCCACATTACAAAACGGTACGCCTTTCTTTGAATTTCTATCTTTTAAGTCTTATTATGTTGACAGATCTACACATCCACCCGTCCTGCTGAGGAAGGCCATCTCTGATCCCTTTTCTACAAAAATCTGACTACTTTATCTCTTTGTTAAATACCACAGGCTGAGTTTCTTGCTAAAAGAGTAAAAAAATGTAATTCAATAAAACAACTTTTTGCATTTTTAACGGAGGAAAGAAACTTGTGCCTCATGAGTACCTTCACCACGGCGCTTTCAGCCCTCATGGCTGCTAGTCTGGACACCACAGCTAAACACTTTTATATTTCTTAAAATTATCTTACATAAAAAAATATGTTACATCTGAAAGTCTTATTTTGAAAAAGATGCTTTTATGCAGATGATGTGATCCTGAAGGTTACAAGGCGAATGCATTTGAAGGCAGAGGTGTCCATCCACTCATGTTCATTAACAGTAATTTTTGTTTTTTATGTAGGCTCAAATGTTTACATACACCCAGTTTGGTTTAATGTAGAGCAATGTAGTAAAACTACTCCTAAAAGTCCTTTTTATTTCAAAAAGTTACTCCAGTAAATGTGAGTAGTTACCTCCCACCTCTGGTTAAACGTCTCTAGTGAGTGGGACCTCGACCAGATGACTTTCTGTAGGCATCACCAAGCTTCTGGCCTCATTCCCAACAGCAGGTTCAGGCTTCTTCAGCCTGAAAGCGTCACCTTGACTCCACCAAAGTTTCTTCTTGTCTCAGCGTCCAAACAGCTCAACCTGTGTCCCGTTTTCTCCAGAAGACATCTGGCTTGTCCACGTAAACGGCTGCCAGCTTCAGTCCAGCGTGGTGGCACCTCTTGGTCAGCACCTTCTCAGCCCAGGTCCTCGTGGACAGGGACGCCGGTCGTCCAGCGAATAGTGACAGGTCTCGGCCTGGTCGGGTACCGCATATCTTAACTAACTTTCTCTCATCTGAGGAGGATTTGGTCGTCTTTGGACCTCGGCACAGACCTGAGTAACGTGTACTGCTGTCCAGCTGATTGATCTGCAGTAAAATTCTCCTTAGAGAATTACAGAATTGCAGATTTATCCTGTCTCTGGACCTCCTTGCTCTGAGTATCGGTCAGCCGGTCCACCAAGTGCTAGAAGTCGACATGCCTGAGCCTCATCCAGGTAAAACCTGAAGCACATCTCATGTAACTACCTGGGTGAATGGATGTAAATGCTGGACCTTTGGGATCGGACCCGGTTCTTGTTGGTTCCAAAGTGGAAACAGAACGGCCCAAACTAATCGTTAAAAGGCTCAAACTGAGCTGCGGTCCTGAACGAGAGGAGCAGATGGAAACGTCTGAGTGACGGTGTAACTCTGATGATTCTGGATCTGCTGCAGAAACTTCGGAACATCTCGATCATTTCTGATCCAGAAACGAAACAGCTAGGTGGAAAGAGTGTCCGAAATTAACTTCCTGATTCACCGACCAGCCAATGTAATTCTGACTGACTCCTGCCACATATCTCCACATAATGCCGCTACGTAATTAGCCTGAGCTAAACGCTAGCTGTTAGCAAACGGACACGACGTAGCTGCTGTCGTTCTGGCGTCACGTGTGTGAGCGTTTGTTGTCTTACAAGCTGAAAGCAGAAGAACATAAAGAAGCCTCCACCCAGATGATGACTGAAGTGAGCGTTAATTTCAGACCCTGGGTGGAAACATGCATGTAGGCAGGCCAGCTGACAGCTTTGCTAGGACCCGGGACAACGCAGTGTTTTTGGGCCCCCCCTCTACACCTCCCGCCACCACACACACACACACACACACACACACACACACACACACACACACACACACACACACACACACACACACACACACACACACACACACACACACACACACACACACAAAGTCAACTTAACTGTATACTTCATGCCCTGGAAATCTCTGTATTTTATACTGGATATTTTAAACCCATCTATTGAATTTAGTGCACTAGTTGATCTTTTCCTCATAAGAGAACAGCAGCACTGCAGCCAGAATATGGCCTTTTTTGACCTGCTGTATATTCGCCAGTCCCTAAGCTTGATGTATCATGAAACTGTTGACCTTTCGGGTTTTGTAATTTTTATTTTATTATTACAATAAAATAATAATAATGTTATGTTCATAGTGTGTTTTTCCTAATCCACCTCTTATATCTTTCAATCCTTATGTAATTTTGTCTGTGTTGTGTGCACCTGCCTGTTGCTTTAATCCTATAAATTTCCCCGTCATGGGATAAAAAAAGGATTAGCTAATGTTTTCTTATCTTAAATAACACTTTTAAATAGGATATATGTACTGGGTTCTTTCAAGGTCTTAATTACATTTTCTGTGTGGGCTCCAGTAACATATGATAGATAATATCTACTTTGAAAGTTAACATGAAGTGCTGCTGAAGATGACCACTCTGATCTACCTGGATGTTCTCTGGAGGACTGAAACGCCTCAGTCAGTGACGTCAGTCTGTGGGTCTGTCGGGGCAATCAGAGAAGTTTCATCTCCTCTCCGTTTCTGTCGCTCGACGTTTTCTTGCTCATGGTTTTTCACGCGCTTAGATAAATTTGTTGTGTTTCCACTGAATTTAACCGGCTTTTTACAAAACATACAGCTTGATTTCATTTAAGGTATTAAAATAAAGCCAAACGCCGCTTCTGTTTTTCTGCTCCTGCAGTCTCTCTCTCTCTCCGAGTCTGATCAGGACGGCTCGGTTGTTTGTGAGAAACAGTTGAGTGGGCGGGCCAGGCTGAGCCTGCGTGCTGATTGGCTGGCGCCGCTGAACCCTGTACGAGAGGGGAGGGGGAGCAGCAGAGTGCCGTGACACACAGACTACTGCTGCAAACAGCGCGCGCTGGCTGACTGACACTCTGACTGACCATTAAAATGGTCAGAGTGTCAGTTTTGGGCCCCCCCTCTGTCCTGGGCCCGGGACAACACACCCGTTTGTCCCCCCCTGTCGGCCGGCGTGCATGTAGGATGCGGTTGCATTATGGGAAATGTAGGAGTCTGAGGAATCAAAAGGCCGAATGGATTTGCTGTAAATCGGGTCTATTATCAGACTGGTTTCTTCACACACTCAGAACTTCATCCATCCTCAAAGGGACTTCAGCGACTTCCCTCAGATTATTTGTTGGGTTTTCACTGAATTGAAGGAGACAGACGGACCGGTTTCTGGGATGGAGAACTGACCTTGGTTGCAGAGGGAGCCAAAGAAGCCGGAGAGGCAGTCGCAGCGTCCGGTGACGTGGTGGCACGCTCCGTTACTGTGGACGCATTGAGGACACGACTGGCTGCAGCGAAGGCCGTAGAATCCGGCGGAGCAGGCTGCGGAGGAAACAGAGTCGGCTGAAAGGGCAAACTGTGGGATTAATAACTGATCGTAAAACATCCTGTGTGTTTGTGTGGATCCGAGGTTCTGGTTGCTTTGGGTCATCCTGTTGTCTCTGCTGGCTTTGTTCCTCCTTCCAACGCCGAGCTGCACTCATACGTCTTCCTAAAGCTTTTAATTTGCTTTAATTGATGTTGGTCTAAGTGGCGAGGAGACCCTCGGCAGGCTGCTCTCCTGCTTCCCTCACGCTACAGCATTCTCCTAATTAAGATAATTGCTTCAACTGTGAACTGCTAAGTCTTAAATCTCCCACTTTGGTCCAGAGAGAAGCTGAGGAAAACCACACGGGTCCCAGTGAACGATTCTGCAAGCAGGTAAAACGTCCAGAGATCAGACCTGAAGGCCTGCTTTGGTTTTAAAGACGGGAAACTACGACATGTTTTGTTCCCACAGGGATTTTCTCTGGATGAGGATTCTTCATGTCTCTGGAGCTCCACGATGAAGATGAGAGGAGGAGCTGAACCCCTGGGAATCCTCAGGGAGTAAAAACAGACGAGACCACGAGAGAAGAGACTCAGGTCTGACGAGAAGCAGAGAGACAAACTAAGGAAACAGGGAGAGTCCTTCATGAGAGAAGACACGCTGTGTTGCTTCTTTGGTGCTTAATATTCATGTTTTCCTCCCAGTCCTGGACCCTCCTCTTCCTCATCCAGGCCTTTAGACGATGGTTTTCCATCGTCTTGTTGAAACATGCATGGGCATCCCTGGAGAGGATGTGATCCAGATGGAAACAGATGTTGCTCCAAGCCCAGACCATGATCCCACCTCCCACCATCACAGCTGCAGGGACTGGATGCTCCTTCTCCACCAAACATCTGGAGAACCAATCCATCTGGTCCATGATGGTCCATGATGGTCCATGATGGTCCATCCCAGAAGCCTCTGAGCCCAGAGAAGCTGAACCTCCTCTGAGGAGAACATCAGGCTTCTTCTCTGCTCAGTGAAGGCTGTGAATGTAACTCTGGGTTGTAGAGCTGTATGAAGGTTCTCCAGAGTAACCCCTGCTCCATCAGGTTCTACCATCAGCTGATGGATGGAGGTTCTGGATGCAGAACCATGTTCTGCAGAGGGAGAGATCTGTTCTCACCTTCTAGGTCTCATTTACATCCAGCCTTTCATGGAATCGTCTTTTGTTTCCAAGTCAGGAGAAGAGTTTTCATCTACAACTCCTCCCTAATCACTTCTATGAAACAATGCTGCGAGTTGAAATCCTGGATTTAGATGCCAGCATCTTAAAGGAAGTTGAAGAGAAGAAACGTGGAACGTTCTGGGCTTTTACTGAAGGATAAAATGCAAACTTTGGAGGAACATTGCATTGTGTGCATGTAGGCGTGTGTGATTAGTGCGTTTACTTCTCCTGCAGTTGGTGCCGCGGTACCCAGGAGCGCACATGCAGGACCCGTCCTCCGGGGAGCAGGAACCTCCGTTCTCACAGGTGCAGCTGTAGGAGCAGTTTGGCCCCCAGAGGCCCTCGATGCAAACGCTGTCGCAGCGCACACCTGCAGGGAAGACACACATTTGGCAGTAAAGACAAAGACGGATAAACTCTGGCTGCTCGGCCGGTGTCGGATCAGATGTGGAACACGAGGAGAGGAGACGGTTTTCATCTGCTCTCATCTTCACGCTGAGGGATTCCTTCTGTTGTTCAAACACCATTAAGAGGCCGTCAGTGTTTCACACACACCCAGAACTTTAATCGACTCAGAAGTCCACAGAGCATCGAGCGCGGATCAATCCGCCACTGAAAGTAGTCCTCAAACAAGCCTCCTGTTAGAGGGACGTTTGATGAAAGGTCCACTCAGAGGCTGAGTCACAGAGAGCAGAGCAGACTAATGCGCTGTTTCAGCCCGCTAATGGGAGATAGGGGAGCGGGAAATCATTTTTTAATGGGGCTTCAGAAATATGCTAAAAGGAGAGCCTCATTCTTTAAACGCACACGTCTTCCGTGGCTGCAGGACGAGGCGCGGAGACGGGCGGCTGTGATTAACGATCACTTTCATTATTGATCCGTATTTATTGGAGATTTGTTCTGTTAAATGTCAGGACGGAGAACAACATCCTTAATTTTTAATGAGAATAATAGAAAACAGAGTTAAAGGTTGTGAAGCTGATTCATTTGACTGGAGCTTCGCAGATGATCGGAAGCCCAGCAGAGCCGATCCAGAAGATGAGCTAAATTCTAATTTAGCTCATCTTCTGTAGCAAAAGTGTCTGCAGAGAACAAATATGAAATAAACACGAGCGTCGCCCCGAAGCTGTTTATATTAATTAGATCTGTGGAAGTCATAACATCTGAAACTCCGCTTTAAATGTTCGGCGACTTTCAGAAGTATTCACACCCATTCCAGGTGTCCACATGTTTTCACACCCTGACCGCGTATTTTACTGGGTTTTATGTGATCGGCCAAAGCCCAGCAGAGCATCCATCCAGCCTTCAGCTCTTGACCAGCTGCCCGGTCCCTGTTGCAGAAAAGCATCCCCACAGCATGATGCTGCCACTGCCATGTTTCTCTGTGGGGACGGTGTGTTCAGGGAAATATGACGCTTCAGTTTTCATCCACTCATAATATTTTGCATGTTGGGCAAAAACCTTCATTTGTGCACAAACAGCAGATGTCCTGTGCATCTCTGCAGCTCCTCCAGAGCCACCACCGTCCTCCTGCCTGCTTCTCTGATGAATGCTCACCTCATCCTGCTTCAAACTGGACCAGAACTTTCTCCCTGACCCGTCTGCTGGGTTCCCTGATCTCCATGAGGCTGGATGTTCTCTGAAAGAACCTCTAGAACCTCTGAGGCCAGAAGCAGTGAAGCTGCAGTTAGACTCAGACTAAATTACACACAGATGGACTCTGGTCACTGAAGAACTGGATTTTATTTGGGGTGTCAGAGTAGGAAGTGGATGAGTACAAATGCACACCACACTTTTCAGATTTCAGTTTGTAAAGAATGTTGAAAACCATCAATTATCCCCATAAAAGACATTGGAGTTTGTGGCTGTAACGTTACAAAATGTATAAAAGTTAAAAGGGTGTGAAACTTTAGCAAGGCTCTCTAAATATGTGACCATGCTGTAAAGTTTAGCGTATATTCACTGCGGATTTAGACCAGATTAAATTCTTTTAATCTAAGTTTTAATAGTTTCAAACGGCAGCAGTAAGCAGAGAGGAGAGGATTGGTGGTTTGGTTTCAACCGTCTACGACAGACATGTCCAAAGTGCGGCCCGGGGGCCATTTGTGGCCCCTGGACTCATTCTGGACGGCCCCTCCAACAGTATTTCAAGAAAGATTTGGTCCACCAGCAAAGGTGACTGATGCAGATGGAAACTTTTAGTTTTTAATTAGGTCAAAATTATTACAGAAAAGTTAAACTCCTACAATAGAAAATATTAAGTACAACACAAAGTATTCAACTTTTAATAAACACACTTTTGACACTCTCTTCAATTTCATAGTAACATCTATCCAATGACATTTAATTACTCAAAATTCAGACTTTGGTGCATTATAATCTGTTTTGAATTCAATTATTAAAATTGGCTAATTACATCAAGTGTTTTCATAGCACAACTGAGCCAAATATTGTTCTTATATTGTTATACCAAAAAGAGTAAAGTTTATTATGGTTAAAGAGTCAAATGAAATAATTCAAAATAATTTGCAAACTGGATGACCATCTTTTAATACGACAAATGAGCAAAACCCTTTTTTACTCTTAAAAATTATCATATTTTGTGGAGCAGGTAAAAAATTTTACATAATATTTTTGGTTTAAAATTATTTTTTGTTTTTTTGGCCCTCGAGGTCCTTTAACTAGACAATTTTGGCCACTGTACTGAAAAGTTTGGAAAGCCCTGGTCTACGAGCTTTGGTCCAATTGATGCTGGACGGAGACGGACAGAACCATGTTTGGTAAAGCCAAGCACAGCGGATCGGCACCAACATCACAAACTAACTGTCACGCATGGCGGTGGACGGATGATGATTTGGGCTGGTTCTGCAGCCTCAGGACCAGAACCCCTCACTAGGCTGCTGGATCAGGAGGTTCTGCTGTGTTGTTCAGTGAATTATGATCATGTCATAAGACCGTTTCCCAGCACCAGTCTTCCCCTCAGCGCCAATAATCTTCTATATGGAACGAAACGACGTGAATCTAACTATTTGGACCTCTTTCCTGCGACGTTCTGGCCCGGTACTCCTGCACCGGAGTGTCTCCCTCTTTCATCAGTCTTACATCCGCAGTGCGCCCCTGTCTTTGTGCGTCCTTGGAGGCAGGAATCAGTCTGCACAAAAGCTGGTTCTGTAGGACGGATCAGAGCCGGCGCTGCTCACAGGGGACAGTCTGGAGACGGCGGCCCAGGAGACGCGCGTCACATCTGAGTTTTTCCACACAAAGAGGTTTACCAGCAGCTCCTCGTTCAGAAGGTAGAGACGGAGGCCGTCTGCCCCCCGCGGAGCTGCAGCTGCTGAACGAGCAGCTCATTAGAAACCTCCTTTGACTTAGAATATGAGAAAATATGAGAGAATATGAGAGTGATGCACAGGCAGCCGTTATAAGGCTCCTGCTGCAGAGAGGGGGGATGGGGGGGGGGGGGGGGGGGGCTTCAGGGGTTCTGTTCACGGCAAAGTTTAAACAAAGGGGAGGAAGATGAAGAGGAATGAAATGTTCCTCCGCAAACACTTTAAAAAGTTTTCCAGCGCATTCAGAAGGAAATTTAGCAAAATGAATCCTGATGTTTCTGACAAGACCGGCTCATCAGAACCGGCAGAACAATTTTCATTGTTTATGACACTTCCTGAATGGACCCAATATGTTCTGCAACTCTGAGTCCACCATGACGAGCAAAGTGAGTCAGAACCTTCTGGCATCCAGAGAAAAAACCCTTAAAGTAAAAAAAAAAATTATTTTATTTTTTTGACCAAGACATGTCATTTAAATCCCATATTAAACAGGTTTCCAGAGTTTCCTTTTTTCACCTCCGGAATATCGCCAAAATTAGAAACATTCTGTCCAGGAGTGATGCTGAAAAACTAGTGCATGCATTTGTTACTTCAAGGCTGGACTATTGTAATTCTTTACTATCAGGAAGTCCACAAAATGCAGTTCAAAGCCTTCAGCTGATCCAAAATGCTGCAGCAAGAGTTCTGATGAAAATCAACAAGAGGGATCATATTTCTCCAATTTTAGCTTCCCTTCATTGGCTTCCTGTTAAATCAAGAATAGAATTTAAAATTCTTCTTCTAACGTATAAAGCCCTTAATAATCAAGCTCCATCATATATCAGAGCTCTGATTGGTCCCGATGATGAGCCTGTTGTTTTAACATACTTAACATAGGAAATCTGTTCAGGGTTTTAATTAAAGAACAAAATATATTTTTGCTTTTCAGGCTTAAAAGATTTTCTTAACAGGAAATCCAGTTTTTCAAAGAAAATGTCACATTCTGACAAAAAGAATAATCCTTACACTGCTGCTGTCATCCTTTGTGGAAATGTTTTGCATGTATTGAAAGAAAAGACCAAAGGAAAAAGCGCTAAAGCTGCCTTTTTTGTTACTTTTACACATCAACAGCTGCTTAGTTATATTACGTGAAATATCTGCAGCTTGACAACAAACTGGACAAATAAAGCAGATTTAGATTCTTTAGCATTCTGGGCCAAAGTTATTCAGTTTAAACGAACGAGGGATGCTTCTGGTAAAAACCCGACAAAAACAGGCTGCATTCAGTGGAGCAAAGCTGAACCAGGAGGACTTTCCTTTAGCTGAAGCCACAGACTGGAGAAAGGTTAGAGATGTATGGGGGAATTTCTCTGCCATAATCCAAGAGCACAACATTTCTATTTGAGAAAAGAATTTCATCTTCTTGCACTCAAAACTTGTACCGCTCACACTCAAAACATATGCTCTCTCTCAAATATATTCTCTTCTCCCTCAAAACTTTTTTCTGCTCTCAGATTTAATGCTTCTTCAGTTATGTTATTAAATACTGACACAGAATAAACTAAAGTGACCAGTAAAATGACCAAAATAAATATATCAAATAAATAAATAAATGGAATAGCCTATTTAGGTGGGAATGGTACACTATTACTTCTCAGGTTTCATTCTCTGTCTATATAGTCAATTGAGAGGCTGATGCAGGGCTGAGGTCAGAGGTCGTGGCGTGGGATTGATTGCAGCTCATTTTGCACTGATTCCCGGCACTCGTTGCACAACTTAGGGAGCGCTGTTAGAGAAAAACTTGCATCCCGGAACTTTATATCGCGGATCAAGAGTGGCAAGTAGTTGTTTGAAGCCAGGTTTTTCAGCTGCAGACAACAGCAGCATATCCATCACTATGAAGCATGTTACTGCATGCGTGATGTCCTTATGTCACTTGGACGCTTTGTCATTTTATCACAAAGAAGGGAGCCCAGTTTAGCTGCTGTACCTGCTTTGTTTTGGAAGAAGTTCCAGGAGATTTCTCCAAAGATGACGCGGAGTTGCGCGGGGCTGACACAGCTTGCACTGTTGCGGGTGGTGTGAGCGGCTTACGTGATGAAACAAGTTGGTTACGTTACCAGACTTTGTTTTTACCGGTTTCTTGCAAATTTTACAAATCACTGGTTTATTTCTGTCAGGCTGGTGAACTAGTAAAACCCCGTTTTGGGACAATTTCCTCCGCCGCTCCTTGCTGCGACATATTCACATGCTGTGTGTTGTGGTTTGAGAGGACGGCGCTTTGTGACGGCGTGCCTGGGTCCTCGATTACGATTGGTTGAGAGGAAGTAGTGACTGTAGCATCAACTAATATGATAGGCTGAAAGGAAGGAAGAAAAAATGTCTCTATCGACCCGTTTTTTTCCTATCGCGCCACACGTCTATCCATCGATATATATTGTTATTGAATTATCGTCCAGCCCTAGGTTCTGATTAAATAAATGTGACGAACGGTAAAAATGATAAACTTTGCTGAATCGAGCTATGGCCACAAAACTACTGTGAACAGCAGTTTCATGCTGACGCTCTTATGAGCGGCGTAGTACTACAGGCACACTCAGTAGAGTAAAACAAGCGCACCCTTTCTGAGGCTGCCGTTCTATTGGCTGAAAAGGTTGCTAGGCGACGATCGACTGCAATCTGATAGAGAGCAAAAAAAATCCGCAAGCGCGTATCGGTTTGAGTGCGAAGAGAAGGAGGCGAGAGAGAGGAGAAAATATCTGTGAAGAAGCATTAAATCTGAGAGCAGAAAAAAGTTTTGAGGGAGAAGAGAATATATTTGAGTGTGAGCGTTACAAGTTTTGAGTGCAAGAAGATGAAATTCTTTTCTCAAATAGAAATGTTGTGCTCTTGGATTATGGCAGAGAAATTCTCCCATAGAGATGCTAAAAAAGGATCCCTCCATCATGTACGGTTCTGAGTTCTGGTGCCTGGCAGGGAGGCGCCGTCCATCCAGCGCCTGGACTCCGTCCTTCAGTAAGCCTTAAAGCTGACATGGTGGCGGCGTCTTCCTGCCGGCGGGTCAGGACCAGGAGGCCGGTGGACGGGCCGGAGCTGCTTGGACGTTTCTGCAGCGGCGTTATTGAACGTAACTCAGCCGAGCTCGAGTGTTCATCATGTTTTGAATTATAGGTTTTGAATGTTCAGTGTGTCGTATCGATCTGTTGTCTGCTCTAACGTTTCTCTCTCTGCCCTCCTGGGATGTGTTTTCCTCCGCATCGGCAAGAAAAACATTAACCAGGACAATAAATCGCCAGACAATTATCCGATGAAATCATCCGTTTCCTCCTCATTCTGCAACGTGTCCCACAGACAAACTGAGATGTTTAGCAGATCCAACACACCCTTTTATTGATCCTGATTAGTTATCAGTGCGAACGGCTTATTTTTTTCAAACTATTGCGTCAGAAGCTTGCAAAAGTATTCACCCCCCTCCTTCCACCTTTGGCTTTTTACCTTATTTTATGTGATAAATTTGCACAAATTAATCCAAGTTGGTGAAGTGAAAAATATAAAAAAGATTAGAAAAAAGGAGAATGGAAGAGTGGAATACTTTTGCAGGCCGCTGTAACCTTAAAATTTTTATCTATTTGATTATGGATCTAAAGAAAGTTGCAGAGACATGGAGGACCAGAGAAGAAGAAGCTGCTGCAGGTGTGAGAATCTATCAGCAGCATATGAAACGTATCTGAGTTCATAACATTTAAACCGCAGGTCTGTTTAATGCATTCAGAACAGTGTTTTATTTAAAAAAGATTGATTTAGTTTAAAAAATGCATTTTCTGTTTTAATAAAATCTCTGGAAGCAACTCCTGCACAACCTTCTCCTGCTTCACCACCAATGCTAGAAAACCGTCTTCCTGTGAAATGGGAAACTACTTCACCTTCCTGTCCCGCCATAACTCTGCTGGAATATGTCAGGATGCAGACATCCAAAACACGGCAGCACATCCTGCTAATGCTGCAGGTTTCACCACGTTGTGTTCATCAGCTTCTCAGAATACGGCCGTGCCATAGGTTTACAAACCTCTGCCTTCAGGTTTAGCCTCGATGTCGGTGAGAAAAACTGTTTCCAGCTCATGATCAGCATGATGTATAAATCCTCGTCCTCCTCTCCTCCTATAAGGGCAGGTATTTTCCTACACAGCCCAACAGGCCCAGCTTCACTCACATCTTCCAGCAAGCAGCACAGCTGAACCTGGGTGCAATCTGGAGGTGTGCGTCCTCCCCCCCAGCTTGGAGCCCAGAGGAGCCTGGTTTTAAGGAGCTAAAGCCCGAGCCCGGCGGGGTACGTATGTCGGTGTGTGGGGAGCGTTCTAACGGCGTTACCTGCTGCTTTAAACGGATCAGAGCTGAACTCACCGGTCCAACCAGCGAGGCAGCGGCAGGTTCCGGTCAGCGGATCACAGCCGTCGGCGTGCTCACAGTCACATCTCTCCCGGCAGTCCAAGCCGTAGGATCCCTCCTGCAAGCAGAGCGAGGACGACATGAAAAATAGCACATCTGGACCCGTGGAGGTGGCGGAACCTCATGTCAGGAAAGGTTCTGACGGCGCAGAACATACCAGAACATAAAGAAAGACGTGGTCATACTATCAGAGTTATTGTTCCACTAGTTGTTTATGGTCTGAGCTGCTCCCAGACGGTTCTGATCCAGGGTTTTGGACTCAGTTACTGGTGGAACTCATACACGTTCCTCATGTCTGCATTAATCTTATTAATCTCAATGACTTCATTGCTGTGATTGGACCCTGGGGTTCTACGACCCGAGGAACCACAAAACCTTCAGTGCTGAGGATCTTCAGCCAGCAGAACCAAAAAACCCTGAAGAGCCAAATAGTTTTGTCTAAAACGATAGAGACCCGAATGGGTAGAAGGCCGGCGTGGCCTCAGACGCTTCAGGGTTAATTCAATTAAATTTTATTTCTATAGCACCAGTTCACATCACATCATCTCAAGGTTCTTTCCAAAGTCAGACTCCATCAGATCCTCCAGGTTGGTCAGAAAGTTTCCTCTCTAAGGAAACCCAGCAGGTTGCATCAAGTCTCTCCAAGCAGCATTCACTCCTCCTGAAAGAGCGTAGAGCCACAGTGGACAATCGTCTGCATTGTTGATGGCTTTGCAGCAATCCCTCATACTGAGCATGCATGAAGCGACAGTGGAGAGGAAAACTCCCCTTTAACAGGGAGGAGAACCTCCAGCAGAACCAGAACCAGGCTCAGTGTGAACGCTCATCTGCCTCGACCCACTGGGGCTTAGAGAAGACAGAGCAGAGACACAGAAAGCTCAGAAGCTCACATTGATCCAGGAGTACTTTCTATGTTAGATGGTAATAGTGGATGATCTGCCTCCCCTGATGATGTCACAGCTAACAGAACGCCAGACCAGGTGTACCTTCTATGAAGAGAAAAATGACAGAGATCAAAAAGTTAAAAGCTGAAATAACAACAAACAATGCAGATTGGAGAGCAGTAGGAGAACTCAGCAGAGTGAGAGAAATAGACCCTGATGTCCTCCAGCAGCCTAAGCCTATAGCAGCATAACTATAGAGATAGCTCAGGGTAACATGAAACACTCTGACTAGAAGCTTTGTCAAAAAGGAAAGTTTTAAGATTAGTCTTAAAAGTAGACGGGGTGTCTGCCTCACGGACCAAAACTGGGAGTTGTGGGGTCCATCTTTCATGTCAGAACCGGAGAACTGATCAAAGACTTACGGGACACGGGGCGTCGCAGTACTCCCCCCTCCAGCCCGGCGAGCAGGTGCAGGTTCCGTTGACCGGGTCGCAGGCCGCCTCGTTGGCGCACTGACACGTCTGGTTGCAGGTGAAGCCCCAGGTGCCGCTGGAGCACGGGGCGGTGCAGTCCACGCCCTGCCAGCCTGTGGAAGACAAACACCGTCTGTTGGGGGACGTTTAGGCGCCGCTTCCAAGCGATCAGGGAGACGAGGACGATGCGCCGCTGGCTTCACGGCTCGGTAAGTGGAGATGAGGAGAGGATCTCAGACAGTTTACAGAAACCACAGCCAGACTTTTAATAATCACCTAAAAAACTGACTTCCTGAAAACATTGCTGAGTGAGCTCAGGTGACAAACTGGACCCAATGAGTCCAGCAGCAACGTGAGGAAACTCTGCTCCATCCAGTTTATCACCGGAGGGGAAATGTGCAAACTAAGCAGAGCAGCAGGGATCTGCTTTCTATGCGTGGCTCCAGGGCCCTCCAGCTCTAAAACTAACAAGGCCACTTCTTATTCTAATTTCAGCCTGATTATTAATGTCTGAAATTAAAAATTGTTTCCTTCAAACATGCAAAGCAGCAACAACAACATAGACGGGCAGAATGGATCCAGAGAGAGAGAAACCGGGTCGATCTAGAAACCCAACTCTGAACTCTGAGGGAAGAAGATCGTGATTCTAACAGGTCTGCCCGATAAATTAAAGATCTGATGGTTTAATGGGGGCGGGGGGGGGGGGGGGGTGCTGCTGTGCTGACTGATGTCTCTGCAGCTCCGGTTCAACGTCAGTGTTGGTTAAATATGACCTGAGAATACGGACAGAACCGGGTTGGTTTGGACGGATTCTATTAGCCCTGATAATCAGGTGATCTTTGTCTGTCATAAACATTCAGTAAATAACCTTCACTTTATTAACATAATCGTTTATGTCCACTTTAGGTTTAATAGAGAACGGACCTGTCACACCCAGTTCTGACACCCTCACTGCTCAACATCTGGTCCGCTGATTGAAGAACCTTCCAGAACCACGGCACTTAGAGGTTCTGCAAGCTTTTCTCCTTTGTTCACTTTCAGAATCAGATTTATCTATAATTCATAAATACAACAGAGCTGGTCTGTGAACATTTCCCTCTAATATGTGTTCTGAACTAAGTTGTAAGTTGTAAATTGGGCCAAAGCGAGCCAGAACCAGGCTTGTGTTATCTCTGAACTGCTCGTCTTCTCTCGTCCAAACAAGCTGCTGGTCCTGCACTCTGTTTCATCATCCTCCCCTTTAATTACCTTTGTTCCCACACCCAATCTGTGCCACATAAATATTTAAACAGTCAGATATTAAAAGTTATAAAGTGGAAACACAATACAGAACATGATGAAAGGTTCTGGACAACATCAGTGGTGGTGCTGAAAGGTTTGACCCGGGACGTTGCATTATTATTTTAGAAACGGTGAATTCTGGGTTACATGAATAAATCCTCCATCCTCCTCCTGGCTGGCTGGCGTTTAAATGAACCCGCTGCAGGTTTGGAGTCAGAACCGCGGAACCAGAACCGTGTGGGAACGTCAATCTGAACCTGAAACGGGACGGCGGCGAGGAGCCCAACCTTCTCTGCAGGTGCAGGAGCCGTCGGTGTGCGAGCAGGAGATCTCGTTGTGGCAGGAGCACGAGGAGGTGCAGTTGGTGCCGTAGAGACCCGGAGGACAGCTGATGGAGCAGTCGTCTCCCTGAGGACAACGGAGACACAAACAGAGACTCTGAGTCACATCCGGCACACCCGCCTGCGCCCAGGTCCGAAGCGTCGTTTTCTGACAGGAATGCGTTTGCCCAAACGGATCAGGACTAATAAACCTTTTTCCCTGCTTGTACTCCTTTGCGGTTTAGGGCTGATGAAAAGTTTTCTCCATCATTTCCTGCTCCTGCAGCTCACTGCAGGCGTTGAGGTCTTACTCAGACTGTCTCTTAAAACCCATTACAAGCCCACGAGTGCATTTAATTTGTTAGCACTGATGCAATAAAGCAGCAGATGAAGTAGGAAGGAGGAGATGATCGGCGCTGACGGCCTCCCTGCAGAGCGACATGATGGCTCTGCTTGTCCAATCAAAGCGGGACACAGCTGCCGCTCCATCAGGGCGTCTAACCTCATCCAGGCCTGCTGGCACGCTGCGCCGGACTGACTGCACCTCCTGCACCGATCCGGGCCTTCAGCATGTAAACTCCGTTAATTAAGGCTGCCCGCTTCCAACCTGCTGCCTTTAAATTACTATTAATCTAATATTCACAAAGCCAGCCCAACGCTCACCGAGAGGAGAGCACGGCGGACTTATTAAAAAGTTGGTGAATCGAGGACTTTGTAAAAACTTTGGTAATAAATAAC
This sequence comes from Fundulus diaphanus, assembly GCA_037039145.1. Classification (NCBI taxonomy): domain Eukaryota; kingdom Metazoa; phylum Chordata; class Actinopteri; order Cyprinodontiformes; family Fundulidae; genus Fundulus; species Fundulus diaphanus. Next base: position 1,839,355 of record CM073122.1, read on the forward strand.
CTGCATGGGCTCAATAATGAAAGTCATCAAGGTGCGACAGGTGACCTCCGCAACAATGATCGCAGACAGACCAATCAATCCTGATATTTATCACGCAATCAGGATTTTTCTTTGTTTCACCAGAAAATAAAACAAACTGAGCTGCTTTTTCAGATATACCTCTATATTTTAACGCTGTTTGTTCAAAATAAATCTAAAATCCAGGCGTCTTCTAATTAAAGAGCAACAAAAGTGTCCAGCTCGTCCGTCCCCCATGGACATATTCCGTCTCACTGATGAATTTCCACCTACAGCACCTGCAGGAAGCTTCTCAGAGGTCGGCCGGGTTAACGAGGACTTCCTGTCAAACTCTCACGCTCTGCCGCTTAATATTTTCTTTTCTTCTCTTAAAATATGAGGAAATCATCATTAAACTAAACACTGGGCAGAGATGCACAAAAGCGCCGCACAGAAACACAAAGCAGACATGAAGGGTCCTCATTCCACGTTGCAGCAGCATCAAAACTGTGGGATTCAGTGATAAATGGATTATTTTTCAGATTAAAACGGTTTCTGCCTCTTGGTAAAAAATAATTAGATTTTGTAAAGTGGTACAGGTGGTTTTTACTTTGAGAAAAAGAATCAATCATCTTTATTGTCATTATGTGACCATAATGAATTTCTGGTGAGACAGGCTCAGAATTCACTAACGCACAAATCAAGACATAATGTTGAATTAACCGACAACAAAACCGACACAAACTATTTGGGTTTTAAACGCTGCGTTTAGCACATTACTGATGTCTACCTGATGTCTAATCAATTTAGAGCTTTCCCAACATACAACAGAAACGCCTTTACTGTCCCACAAAGGATTTGGTAGTGGTAGAAACCAGACTTGCACACAATAATATGAAAAAATCTAAATTGAAAGTTAAGCTTTACAGCAGAAGAGAAAGACTTATCAGAAGGGGGGGGGGGGAAAATACTGTGCAATTATTATTAGACTATAAGGCTTATTCAGGCACATAAATGTTCAATCTAAAATAAGAAAACCAGCAGAAAATTACGGAACGATGCAGAAAACTGTGATGTTTGGATCAAGAATCCGAGCAGCCAGTACCCCGTTGATGATTAGGAAACCCCACTCCTATGATCATATGATGCTACCTGGGTCTATGTCTGACTATTTTCTCAAGGGCATGCACCTTCTAACTTCTCACTCACATCTATGGCGAATGTAAAGTTTGTGACATGGAATGTGCATGGGGCTGGCACCAGAGAGAAAAAAATGAAGATCATTAACCAGCTTACTAGATTAAAGGCAGATGTTGTCTTATTGCAAGAAACCCATAAATCAGCTACAAATGCAAGTGAGCTTAACTCACCTGAGTTCCCTGATGTGTTTGCGGCCGGCTATAACTCTAGACAGAGAGGTGTAGCAATCTTAATCCACAAAAACGTTAGTTTTAAAATATTAGATAAAACTATAGATCCTGAAGGTAGATACATAATAATTAAAATAGCTATCCATAACCAGAAGCTATGTATTGTCAGTATATATGGTCCAAATGTTGATGACTCCTCTTTTTTCCACCAATTCTTCCATGCACTTTCAAAACACGGGGATTGTTCACTAATTACAGGAGGTGACTTCAACTTTGGTTTAAATAACGATATAGACAGGTTGAATAAAACAGGGGCTCAGCATAGTTAGCAGTCAGTAAGTGTAGTCAAACAATACATGAGTGATTTTGGTCTTTGCGATGCATGGCGTTCTCTTCATCCTAATAGTAAAGAATATACTTTTTTCTCAAATGTTCACCATTCGTACTCTCGTCTGGACTACTTTCTAATAAGCAGCTCACTGCTGTCGGTTGTTTCAGAGACGGTAATTCATCCTATTGCTATCAGCGATCACGCACCTGTTACTCTCACCTTAATTAATAAAAAAATAACCCCACAAAACAAAAGCTGGAGATTTAATACATCACTGCTTAAAGATGAAGAATTTATAAAATTCATCAAAGAACAGTGGGCTTCATACTTAGAATACAATGATCAACCAGGTACATCGGCATCGATATTGTGGGAAGCTGGAAAAGCATAACCTGACAACAGCCAGATGCATGTCTCGCTCCGCCTAGCTCCACTCACATACATCTGGGACATCGCCGGTAGAAAGTGATTTCTCCAACCAATTTTATGGTCTGGCCAATCAGGATGCAGGGCTGGAGTTTCATAGATGTGACGTAGTGGAGACGCGACCATGACGTGAGACTGTTTTGATAGCAATGGCGGCTCGTTGAGGAAGCAAGCCTTAACATTATTGATGCTACTATTTCTTCCGTCTTGTCCAATCTACCTAATATTGTTTCATTAAAAGAACATCAGAGAACGCCTCTGAAGGCTTTTGTTGGTGGAAACGATGTTTTCGCCCTTCTCCCGACCAGATTTGGCAAGTTTTGTTTTCCGAGGCACAAAACTTGCCGCGGCGGACGCGGAAGCGCCCCGGAACGGTTAGTGGTTAGTGGTAACCATATTAGGAGGCCTTTAGTCCTCAACGCGGTCGGCCTGGGATCGACTCCGACCCGCGGCGCTTTGCCGCCTGTCTTCCCCCCTCTTCCTGTCAGCTCACTGTCAATAAAACGCATGCCACTAGAGCCGCAAACACATAAAAAAAAAAAAGTTTTGTTTTTTCCTGCGTCGCTCTCACAGCGTCACGGGTTAGCTTCGGTGTGAGTGGTTGAAATAGCACGTCGATAAAGATGACAGACAAGTGGCTTATCCAATCATATGCAAGAATTTTTGATAAGGCCCAGCCTTCAGTAAAGGCCATTTCTATGGATCAGTCCCAGATGGATGCGAGTGAAGCTAGGCGGAGCGATATACATCTGGCTGTTGTCAGGTTAGGAAAAGCAGTGATGAGAGGTAAAATAATTTCTTTCTCATCTCATAAAAAGAAAAAAGAAAACAAAAAGATTCAGCAATTAGAGGAAAAACTTAAGTTACTAGAATCCTCTCAAGAAGAAGGAAAGTTAGGTAAAATCCGTGAAGTAAAATCAGAACTAAACCACTATATTGAAAAGCAAAATAGATTTCTAATACAAAGACTTCGAATAGAAAATTTTGAACATGGCAATAAGTCAGGAAGCTTTCTAGCTAATCAGCTTAAAAGAAATAAGGAGAAAACTACTATATTTGCAGTTACAGATTCAACTGGTAATACAGTAAGTGAACCGGAGTGTATAAATAATATCTTTCGCGATTTCTACAAATCTTTATACACACCACAGATAAATCCATCAGAGAAGGATATTAAGCAATTTCTGGATAAAATTACACTTCCTAAATTATCAGATAACCAAAGAATGACACTGGACTCCCCGCTGACAACAGCTGAAACCCAGGAAGCTCTTAAAAGCATGCCTAATAAAAAGGCTCCAGGTCCAGATGGATTCCCTACTGAGTTTTACAAAGAGTTCTGGAATATTCTAGCCCCAACGTTCCACAGAATGTTGCAGGAAATACAGGAAAAAGGTAGATTTCCAGCTAATATGAATTCTGCCACCATCAGCCTTCTGCTCAAGCCAGACAAAGATCCTGTGTTGCCCACTAGTTATCGTCCCATATCCTTAATTAATGTGGATATTAAGATAATCTGTAAAGCTTTTGCAAAAAGATTAGACAAAGTAACTCCTCTCATAATACATCCAGATCAAACATAGTAAAAATAAATTCTTGGAATATGAACAACTTAAATCTATAATTAGAAATAAATATAAGCATATTAAAGGTGGTTTACAAATCCCAACTAATATATTAGAGTTCCTAGATTTAACCCCCCCCCCCCAAACTACTGTCTAAATCATACAGGACACTGACTAAAATAGATGATTCGATATCTCTTCCTATTATGAAATGGGAAAAGGATTTATCAGGCACCTTGAACAAAACTTCTGGGCTCAGACATGTCTAAGAACTTTCAAATTGACTAGAAACACCAACTTACAACTAATACAATACAAAATCCTTCACAGAGTACACTACACAGGACAAAAGTTATTCAAGATGGGTCTGGCACAATCTAATATCTGCCCACACTGCATAGGCAATCATCCTGATAATTATATTCATGCGTTATGGTTATGCACACCAGTCCAGAGGTTCTGGACACAGATATGTAAGGACTTATCAAAGTGCTTGAGCTGTAAAATTACACCTTCCCCATCAGTTTGCTTGCTCTGTAATTTTGAGGAAAGTCTTCTGAAAAAATAAATAGTTTACATGGTTTTCACTGCATTATGTATCGCAAAGAAAACTATCCTCATGAATTGGAAAAGTAAAGAAAATCTCAGTATCAATCAGTATAGAGATCTTTTGTTGGATCATATTAATCTAGAAACGGCATCTGCTTCCACATCTGATTGGTCCCTTTGGGCTCCCCTGATCAACACCATCACTTAGTGGTATAGGGGGCGGTGGGTTGCTTCCTGCAGGGCACAGTGGCTGGATGGAGGGGTTCCTGGGGCACTTGGAGTGGGGCGCTTGGTGGATCTGACTCCAAGGTCTGTTGCCCCCATCTGGGAGGGGCTTGGGAGGCCTACGGGCGGCCTACAGCAACCGCTTGCGGCGCTCTTGGGGAGCTGCGTGATGGAAGTGGGTTACTGACCTGGTAGCTGTGCTGCCGCTGGGTGGGGCCGGGGTGGGTCTGGGGGTCTGGGGTCCCTGGGGCGCGCCGCCCTCGGGCGGGGGCCCCGGTGAGGCCCCGGGGGTTCCGGTTCCGGGGGGTGTGCCGCTTTTGGTGTGGGCTGGCGCGCGCCCGGGTGTCCGCCCCTGCACGGGCCTCTGGTGCGCTGGGGGGCCTCGGGGCCCGTTGAGCATGGTCATTAACATCTCAGGGCAGATGCTCTTCTCCTTCATTGGATAGGCACTCTGCTAGTGGGGGGAGGGGGAAGGAGGGGGAGTAGGGACTTACCCAGCCTGGATGTCTACTGCCGAATGTATGGTGAGTTGTTTGAACGTTAGTGTTGGGGAGGGATTAAATCTACGGGTGTGTGGGGGAGGGGGGGGGGGAATGGACATTCTGGTGGGCTTGTGTCCGGCCCCCTGTCCCGGTCCTGGTCCGTGTCGTCTCCTGGTGCGGGTTTTGCTTGGGGGGTGGGGTTTGGGATGGCTCTTGCGGGCTGGCTGGCCAGGGTCCCCCCCTCTTATTTATTTATATCTTTTTTTTTTGGGGGGGGGGTATAGCCAGTAGGCTTGGTGGGGGGGGGGGGGGTTGAGGTGTTGGTCCTGGTGGGTGGTTGGCTGGCGGGCCCTGCAGCCTCTCCCTGGCCCCCGGGCTACGGTGGTGCCGCTGGCGAGGCCCCCTTCTCTGGGTGGGGCTTTCGGGGAGCGGGGGTGCCTATTGGAGTCAGTAGGGGAGCTGGCTCCCTGGGATGGCTTCCCAGTCATTTGCTCCCCATCCCCGGACTCCTCCCTCTGCCTGCTCCATCACGCCGCCACACATGTAGGTCCTGGGGGAGGGGGCGTTACTGGAGTTTGCCACTTTCTGGTGACGCCCCTCTCCCCAATTTTATCATGCATCTTAGACACTTTCACCCCAAACATTTTCACAACGCACACTCATGTAGGCCATGGTATGGGGGGGTGGGGGGTAGACGGCTGGGGGGGGGGGGGGCTTATGTTGTGTGAGCCTCACCTCGGACGGCTCCCTTCACCTCCTCTCGCACTTAGACATTGAGGGTTCTGGGCAGTTGCCCGGAGGGGGTGCGCTGGCACCAGCTTCCTTCCGGAGGGGGGGTGGGCTGTGCCGCGCACCCTCTTCGGCGCTCCCAGTTTTTAAACGCACTTGAGAACAACATGCAACAACACAACATCTGAGCGGGCGTAGGGAGGATCGGGGTCTTCTGCACACCCCCGTTCTCCGATGGCGGCAAGGAGTCTGGGGCCTGGAGGAGGTGCGGGCCACTGTGTCCGGGGTCTTGGCGGGGGGCTGCAATGGGTAGTCAGCGGCCAGGTCTGGGCTGACTCCTCCGCTCCCCCCAGGAGGGGCGGGGGGCAGGGGTGGCTAAGGTAAGGTGGGGGAGGGAAGGGGTTTATTAGGTATTTAGGGGTGAGGGGGGCTCTGGCTGGGTGGCTCGTAAGGGTCGTGTTGGCCCACCCTCTTTGGGGGGCCCGGTCCGGGGGGCGTCTGATCCGGGGGCGGGGCCGGGGGTAGGGCACAAGCAGTCGTATAGTCGATTTGGGGTGACCCCCCCCCCCCTCTCTGGTCAGTGTTGGATGCGAGTGTTATGTGGGAATGTGTGTACAACGTCTTTTTTTTATTTTTTTATTTATTTTAATCTGTGTGTGTGGTGAGTGGGGCACAAGGGAGGGATGGTGTGAATGAGTTTTCCTTTTTTTTTTTTTTTTTTTCTTCCCCAGGTATGGGTGTGGTCCGCTCCTTCTCCCAAGAACATCTCAAGTCTCCGCTAGGTGCGGAGCCCATCCCCCCACATCCTGCCCCTCCTCCGCTGCGCTGGCAGGCGCCTTGGCCCTCTGGCGCATTGGTGGGCTTCGGGTTTGGGGCGGGTTCCCGGGCGTGCGCCGGCCTACTCCCGGCGGCTTCTTCGCGGGGCCTGGCCCCCCGGGGGGCGGCCGGGGCCCCCGTCGCGGGGGCGGGGCGCTCCTGGGGCCTCTGGCCCCCAGGGCCCATGGCCGGGACCACTTCAGCGGGGCTAAATGTTCACTTATATACAGTAATCTTATAATTTATTTATTTATTTATTTATGTTCTTTCACTTTCTTTTTTCAAGTATCACATTACACATGTCAGCTTACATAATAATATATATGATTTAGCAATGGGATCTAGGTGTTATTCGATTGTATCTGTTGCTTTATGTCTGTTGGTTGTGCTGTTCTTTTTGCATCTCTCTTTCCAGGTGACGGAGCAGACGGAGAAGGTTTTATCATTCTCTCCCTTTTATCTCTTCTTTCTTTCACCTCTACTCTTTTTTTTTCTCTCACTTCTTGATCTTCCTTTACTCTCCCATTGTAGTGTCCATATAATTTGAAAGTCTCCCTGCAGGAATCATAATAAAGCTATTTACAAGCATAAATCAAGTGGAGCACTATGGCGAAAGCTGTTCGCTCCACTTGTAAAAGCGAAATCTGTCGAGCTCTATCTGGCATTGAGACATCAATTCCTATTCCCACATTGCTAGACAGGACACTGGGAAAAAAAAAAAAAAAAAAAGGAAACCCCACTCCTGCCATTTTTTTAGAAGTACATGAATTATAAATTAAAATGCAACAAGAGGATGTAAAATCCATCAGGTTTACAAATGCGTTTGAAGGTTTTTTGGCATCTACTCTGTAGTTTCCATCAATGCCCTCAAACTCTTGTTTAATTTGCAACAACACACTGAAAACATTTCTTTTGTCTTAAAACTGAATCCATTTGTCATTTAAATTTCATCCGTTGGACAAGAAACAAACGATGGACACAGGCCGACCGTCCTGAAGCCTTATCGCCTTAAAGGATGAGAGATTCTGTGATTCGTTAAAGACGGAAACGTTTGGTTTAATTGAAGCTTTCCTCTATTTCAGAGGCTCTAAATCCAACTTAAGGAACTAACAAGGCATCTTCTGTTGGAAGAATAGATTTAAGACCTCTGGTCAGACGTACATGTTTACAGATATCGATCCGACTGTCCGATCTGGGGACAATACTCCAAATAAATTCTCTTTAAAGCTGGTTGCTCATCCACACAGGGGCCACCAAAGTGGGAGCTTCCAGGGCGCCATCAATTCTCCCTGAATCAATAACCCTGAATTTAACCGCGACAAACCAAACACACATTCGTCTGCAGAGCCTCTTCCTGCTTTCATCTGCTGAAATCTCTGATCTTCTCGGTCCAATTAGAAAAGCTGCTGTCATCTCCGTCCAGCCGGATCGGCCGGCACCGGCGTGGTGGCCGGGGCCCAGTGGCCCCAAAGGTTCACACACACACACACACACACACACACACACACACACACACACACACACACACACACACACACACACACACACACACACACACACACACACACACACACACACACACACACACCTATCCCTGAAATCACTTCAGAGTTCTTTTAACAGAACGTTTGGTCTGAAAAAACGTCAAAGTGATTCATTAACATAAACCAGGGAACATGAATCAAAAGATGTTAAACACCTGAAAGCTCTAAGCGGGAGGAAAACTGTTGGTCAGAGACGGCGGCACAAAAGTTTACAGCTGATCTTTTTTTATTTTTTTATTTCTTCAACAACAGGGAAAATGATCCCAATATAAATCGGACACATTTTGTTCTTCATATTTTGTCTCATTCCAAACACAAACTTTGTTGCGTTTTATGTGACAGAACAACACAAAGTGCTGAATATCTGAAAGTGAAGGAAAAGGATTCATGGTTTCAACGGGTTTTTAATTTGCTGCGCAGCTGGATTCATCCCCGTTACTCTGGTACCACCAAGAGCCCCACAGAAGTCTCCTAATTGCTGAACAGAGGTTCCTTCCAGAACATTACAGAACCAGCATCATGGAGACCAAGGAACCCAGCAGACAGATAAGGTAAAAAGTTCAGTCCAGCTTAAAGCAGGTTCAGGTTCTACAGCTTTGAACATCTCCCAGAGATCTGATAAGTCCATGATCTGGACCTGGAGAGAGGACCTACCAGAACATGGACGTCCACCTGGACTGACACGACGTGTAGAAACCTCCCCTGAAAGGGAGCGATGCTTCATACCAGAACCGAACAACAATCAGCACTTTCACAGTCATCGGTGGTTTGAAACATACCTTTGAAAAAAGCCCTGTTTTCTGTTTGTGTGAAACACAGAAAACTTGCAGATAGCAGGTTCTCCTCGTTGTGCTGCCGTCTCTGGCTGACCCACATCACAGGTCCGCACCTGCAGAACTCCTCCTAACCAGCCATGCAGCTCGTAGACCAAAGCTGCTGCGTCAACAGCACCAGATCCATCAACCTGGTTGTCTGGAGGTGCATGTTCTGCACCTGCACGTCCACATGATGGCCGGAAACCAGCTTAATTATTCAGAGCAAAGACACAGAGCTTCTGCACCAGCAGCTCCGGGGCCATTACAGTACAGCTCCCATGTTTCTGAGGAAATCCCTTTGATTTCTTGCAGCTGAAGCCTCTGTTTGCTCGGATCGGACCAACAGCTGACGCAACCTGGTGAGACTGAAACCGTCTGACAGACATCGGAGACGTTCATTAGGCCAGTTTGAGTCAACAGCAGCATGTCTGGATCAAAGACATCCGGCTTCTAAAAAGACTTCGTAAAATAAGGAGGTTTTTCCCGCTCCTCGTTATTTATCGTCTCATCAACTAATGACGTCTAATCGGATAGTTAAGCACAAAATTAGAAAATTATACAGCAAAGTTAAAAGTTCTATTGCATTATGGGTAAGCAATGGAATCAAATAAATAAGTGAGGTCCTCAGTGACCCCACTAACCCAGGCTCTATTATGTCTGCGACTGATCCTCTTCAGAGAGCATGCATTCTTTTTTCTTTTTTAAAAACTTGCAGTTTTGATAAAAAGTTGGCTGAATAAAAGGTTGAGTTTGAATTCAGTGTTTGTGTGTTCTGTATCTAAAAACAGGTTGCTAAGCAACATCATAAAATGGCCATGGCTCCCCTTAAAATATATGTTTAGAATTTGTTGATAATTATCAATATTGATCAATATGATTTCTATTTTATCAATATGCTTTTTTTCTCTATAGTCCAGCCCTACATTATTATATTCTGCTGTAATTGTTACAAAATGTGGCGGTTCCTTTTTTTTAAAAATGATAACGTAATAGATTTGGCGCATTAAGTAATAAACTACCACTAACCAGCCTCTCTCTAGACACAACCAGTAGTTTTTATTCAGGCTGCATGTGTGCAGCTTCCAGGACAAGCCAGTGAGCAATGGTGGGGTGGTTTTTCCTGAACAAACGTGGTTTGATTTCTGCGTCTGCTGCTAAGATTCGTGTACGACCCTTTCACTGTCAGTAAAGTGGATAATTTTCCACTAACGTTGCAAATCACAACGTCCTAAACTTAGTTTTCAGGTCGCTGGTGACTTACAGACTGCGCTCTCCATGGTGCTGAAAATATGCCCGCTTGTAGGTCGATCTGTCAATAAAATTACTTATATGTGAACATTTAAGTCTGTTTAATTTGCATTAAATTGTTAGATCAAACATTAGGCTTTTTATTTTGCCTTTACAGCTCAGGTTGCCATTGTTCTGATAGTCCATGCATTTAAAACAGCTGGATGTTCCTGCCTCGGCAATGAGGCAGAATAAGCGACTAAATGTAAGTTATTGAACAGCGATTAAAAAATTTTAATGTTTAGGATCCATAAGATGACAGTTATTACACTTAAATGTACTTGGATGGACGCAGAGACTAGTTTGTGATCGTTTAAGGCGGCAAATTATTACATAATCATTTTTAAAAAAGGAGGAACAGCCGCATTTTGTATTAACAGCACAAAATGTAATAATGTGATTACATAATGCAGCAGAATTATCACACAAAGTGTCCATGGATTTTATTGCATTTTCAATTCAATTCAATTCAATTTTATTTATATAGCGCCAATTCATGAAACATGTCATCTCAAGGCACTTTACAAAGTTCAATCATATTATACATTTTGCAGTGATTATTACAAACGGCAGTTTTAGTGACGTTTTATAACATTTTGAAGCACGAATTTATGGCATGATTACATAAAGCAGTGTTACGGGGAAGTGTCCACCAGAAGAAGGTGAAATATACCCTCTGGTCAGGATGTTAGCAATGATCCAGTATGATGGTGACCTGGATTCAATTCAATTCAATTTTATTTATATAGCGCCAAATCATGAAACATGTCATCTCAAGGCACTTTACAAAATCAAGTTCAATCATATTATACAGACTGGGTCAGATTATACAGATTGGTCAAAATGTCCTATATAAGGAAACCAGTTGATTGCATCAAAGTCCCGACAAGCAGCATTCACTCCTGGGGAACCGTAGAGCCACAGGGAGAGTCGTCTGCATTGTACATGGCTTTGCTGCAATCCCTCATACTGAGCAAGCATGAAGCGACAGTGGGAAGAAAAACCACCCATTAACGGGAAAAAAAAACCTCCGGCAGAACCGGGCTCAGTATGAACGGTCATCTGCCTCGACCGACTGGGGTTACAGAAGACAGAGCAGAGACACAACAAGAGAGACAAAAAAAAAGCACAGAAGCACACATTGATCTAGTAATCTGTTCTACATTAGATGGTAGTAACGGGTGAGCCGTCTTCTCTGGATGATGTCAAAGTTAACAGAACGCCAGACCAGGTGTACCTACTATGAAGAAAAAGAGAGAGAGCAAAAAGTTAAAAGCTGAAATGACGACAGTCATTTCAATGTAATACAATGCAAAACTGGAGAACCGTAGAATGAAGAACAGTAGAAATCAGTAGAGTGAGAAAATTAGACCCTGATGTCCTCCAGCAGCCTAGGCCTATCACAGCACAACTATAGAGATAGCTCAGGGTAACATGAGCCACTCTAACTATAAGCTTTGTCAAAAAGGAAAGTTTTAAGATTAGTCTTAAAAATAGATAGGGTGTCTGCCTCACGGACCAAAACTGGGAGTTGGTTCCACAGGAGAGGAGCCTGATAGCTAAAGGATCTGCCTCCCATTCTACTTTTAGAGACTCTAGGAACCACCAGCAGACCTGCAGTCTGAGAGCGAAGTGCTCTGTTAGGAACATACGGGGTAATCAGAGCTCTGATATATGATGGAGCTTGGTTATTAAGGGCTTTATACGTTAGAAGAAGAATTTTAAATTCTATTCTTGATTTAACAGGAAGCCAATGAAGGGAAGCTAAAATTGGAGAAATATGATCCCTCTTGTTGATTTTCATCAGAACTCTTGCCGCAGCATTTTGGATCAGCTGAAGACTTCGAACTGCATTTTGTGGACTTCCTGATAGTAAAGAATTACAATAGTCCAGCCTTGAAGTAACAAATGCATGGACTAGTTTTTCAGCATCACCCCTGGACAGAATGTTTCTAATTTTGGCGATATTCCGGAGGTGAAAAAAGGAAACTCTGGAAACCTGTTTAATATGGGATTTAAATGACATGTCTTGGTCAAAAATAACACCAAGGTTTTTAACTTTATTACCAGAGGCCAAGTTAATGTCATCCAGATTAAGTGATTGATTAAGAAGTTTATTTTTTGAGGACTCTGGCCCAAAGATTACAACTTCTGTCTTGTCAGAATTTAAATGCAGGAAATTTAAAGTCATCCAGCTTTTGATGTCATCAAGACATGACTGCAGTCGAAGTAACTGATTGGATTCATCAGGATTTATGGATAAATATAGCTGAGTGTCATCAGCATAACAGTGGAAATTAATCCCATGCTGTCTGATAATTTTGCCAACCGGAAGCATATATATAGTAAATAGAATTGGTCCAAGGACTGAACCCTGTGGTACTCCACAGGTGACCCTAGAGTTTGAAGAAGATTTATTATTAACATGAACAAACTGGAATCTGTCCGACAGATAAGATTTAAACCAGCCTAATGCTTTTCCCTTAATCCCTACAGTATGCTCAAGTCTTTGTAGGAGAATATTGTGATCAACTGTGTCAAATGCAGCACTGAGATCTAACAGGACAAGTATAGACACAAGTCCATTATCTGAGGCCATAAGAATATCATTGGTGACCTTCACCAGAGCTGTTTCAGTGCTATGATGAGCTCTAAAGCCTGACTGAAACTCCTCAAGTAGGTCATTACTTTGTAAATGTTCACAAAGTTGATTAGCAACTACTTTCTCAAGAATTTTAGATAAGAAAAGAAGATTAGATATAGGTCTGTAGTTTACTAGCTCATCTTGATCAAGAGAAGGTTTCTTAAGTAAAGGTTTAATAACAGCTACTTTAAAAGCCTGTGGTACATATCCATTTACTAAGGATAGATTAATCATGTCTAAAATAGGACCACTGATCAGAGGGAATACCTCCTTAAACAACTTGGTTGGGATTGGGTCTAACAAACAGGTAGAAGGTTTAGATGAAGCTAAGATTTTAGATAGCTCAGAAAGCTCTACTGCTTTTAAACAGTTCAGACACTGCGCAGGTTCTAAGGATTCCTCCAATGCTGCCTCACTTACTGAGGACGAGGTAATCATGTTTGGGAGGATGCCAATTATTTTATTTTTAATGGAATCAATTTTATTTATGAAGAATCCCATAAAATCATTACTGCTAAGAGCTAAGGGGATGGCTGGATCAACAGAGCTGTGGCTCTGGGTAAGTTTGGCAACTGTATTGAAGAGAAATCTAGGATTATTCTTATTCTCCTCAATTAATGATGAAAAATATGCTGCTCTAACTCTGCGAATGGTCTTTCTATACAACAATAGACTGTCCCTCCAGATTAGGTAGGATTCCTCTTGGTGTGTAGAGCGCCATTTTCTCTCCAATTTCCTAACATTGTGCTTCAAGGAATGCAGCTCTGAATTAAACCAAGGAGCCAGCTTCCTGTGAATAATCACCTTCTTTTTCAAGGGAGCTACATTGTCTAATGCAGAACGCAATGACAAAGTCATACCGTTTACAAAGACATCTATTTGTGAATTGGAAGAAACAACATTGCTGCCATCTACAGGGTATTTCTGCAATACGGAGGATATTAAAAAGGGGACAGACTCTTTAAGTTTTGATACAGCATTATCCGATAAAGATCTACTATAATGGAACCCTCTTTTGGGGGTGGAGAACTCAGTTAGATTAAACTCAAATGTTATTAAAAAATGATCAGATAGGACAGGGTTGTGAGGAAATACTGTTAATTCTTCACAATCAATGCCATATGTCAGCACAAGGTCTAAAGTATGGAGCCAAGAGTGCGTCGGTTTATGCACATTTTGAGCAAAACCAATTGAATCTAGGATAGTTTTAAAGGCTACACTAAGGTTATCACATTCTGTGTCAACATGGATGTTAAAATCACCCACTATAATAACCTTGTCAGTATTTAACACCAAATCAGATAAGAAGTCTGACAGCTGATCCAAAAACTGAGTGTAAGGGCCTGGTGGACGATACAAAACAAAAAACAGAAGAGGTTTTATTGCTTTGCAGTTTGGATGAGGGAAACTGAGGGTTAAATGTTCAAAAGAACTGTAGTTATTAATTGGCCTGGGACTAATTAATAAATCAGACTGAAAGATGGCTGCCACTCCTCCTCCTCTTCCCACAGATCTGGGAATGTGGAAATTTGAATAATTGGAGGGAGTTGACTCATTTATACTAACGTAGTCCTCTTGTAGCCAGGTTTCTGTGAGACAAAACAAATCAATCTGTTTATCAGAAATCAATTCGTTAACTAACAAAGTCTTTGGAGGGAGAGACCTTATATTTAATAGACCACATTTAATTGTTTTATTTTTAGGTTCAAGGTGAACCGTATTGATTTTTATTAGGTTTTTATGATTTGTTCCTTTTGGATAAGTTTTTGATCTGTTAAGTTTTGGCCGTGGGAAAGACACCGTCTCAATAGGATAATGGGTGGGTAACAGTACAGAAGCTGCAGAGAGGTGTGTTAAACTACGGCTCTGCCTATCATCACTATCTTCTGGAAAGCTTCCGGAGAACTTCCAGAATTAAAACATTTTTTAAAGTTTCAAATCAGAATCAGAAATACTTTAATAATCCCAGAGGGAAATAATTTTTGTTACATGCTCCAGATATACAAACAACATACATATATATATATATATATACACAATACACACACACATATATATATATATATATATATATATATATATATATATATATATATATATAAATCAAACTGAGAATATATATATATATATATATATATATATATATATATATATATATATATATATATATATATATATATATATATATATATATAATCAAACTGAGAATCCGTCATAAGATTTTAGAACCGCTGTTCTCCGTCCGGTCCGACTGGGCCGGATTTTTGTCTGTAGATGTTCAAAGCTGGTAGAGACGTAATCCAAAGACCTGTAGCTGGGTTTTGTGGTTCTACAGACCTGGATGGGCTAATGCACAAATGAACTCCACACGTTTCAGATTTATTCTTTGTAAAAAAAAAATGAAAAGCATGCAGCATTTTCCTCTGGTTCCATCATGTATCATCTTGTGTTGGTCTGTAACATAAAATCCTGACAAAACACACTGAAGTTTATGGTCATGTGACAAAATGTGGAAGTAAAAGGGGAGTGGATACTTTTGTAAGGCTCCTCAGGACGCTCCAGAATGAGCTGGAGAGTGTTTCTGAGGAGGAGGATGTCTGGGTTTCCCTACTAATGCTTTCACCATCAGAGGAGGTGAAATCCAGGGACTGGTTAATTTTAATTGACCTCTTGAACTTTATTCTAAATATTCCACCTTTAAAATAACGCCTGAAACATCCCCACATTGTTTGTCCATTACAGAGATCTGTGGCTCCACATCAGAAGGAAACCATCTCGTTTGCACACTCACTATGTATCCCGGCGCACAGATGCAGGCTCCGGTGACGCCGTCACAGTCGGCTCCGTTAGCGCAGCTACACGGCTCTTTGCAGCCCTCGCCGTAGTAACCAGCTGGGCAGGTCTCGTTGCAGTAAAGCCCCGCCCACCCGGCGGCACAGGTGCACTCCCCCGACAGAGGGTGGCAGCTGGGAGAGGAATGAGGGAGGGAGAGAAGGTTTTTGTATATGATGCATTCAGAAAAAAAGCTTCGATTCAGCTGCTTTCCATCCAGCATGTAGACCATTTTTTAAGTCTTTCTCTGTAAATCAGATTTGCGAGATGTTTGGAAGCACGTTATATTCTGTAAAATGAATTTGCATGACCCATTCCAGTCAGAGTAAACCTTCCTGCGTGCCGGGGACCTACCTGAGTGTGTTGTCGGCCTTGCAGGGGCAGTATTTGTCGCAGAAGAGTCCATAAAGGCCGACGGGACAGAAACGGTCCTGGCAGCTGGGGCCCTTGAAGCCCTCGTTGCACAGGCAGGCCCCGTTGATGTGGTAGCATTTGGCCCTATTCAGACAGTCGCACTTGTGAGCGCACTGCGGGCCGTATGTGCCGACTGGACATTGCTCCTGGCATCTGAAAACAGGAGCAGGACGTTATTTCCCAGCATGCTGAGGGGTTAGCGTTCTTCCGCTACACCCACTTAGCATCTGCATGTGATCATCTTTCATCTACGACCCAATCTCCGGTCCTCTGGTTCTCCTTCCCTCTGATCAACCCTGACCTCTGCAGACTGGGAACATCCTACAGAGCTGCAGAGGTTCTGACCCAGCCGACCTAACCGTCCCAGCTAAAGTAGCTCCAGTTCTCACACAGAACAAAAACAGAACATTAATTTATCCCAAACACTGACAGGGAACCAGATAATCTCTGTTCCCGGTCCTCATTCTTCTTTCTGCTCCCTTTCATTCAGGATTTCAGAATGTTTGTTTTTATGTTTAATTGTTTTGTTTGAACACAACGGATGAAATAAAAATGTTAAATTAAAATAACAATGAATGTTATGATTGATCCGTTTACTTCCATGTTGGTTTTAAAGAGATTTAGTTTACCGGTTTCCTTTTTCAGTCCAATTTAAAACTTTAAAAAGTTCTGTCTCAAATAACCTGGTTTATTTACATTTTTACATCTTTATGTCGAGAATAATATACATACATACATACATAAGTACAAAAAAGAGAGAGAAAATAAAAGCAAACATGTTGAGTTTACAAAAAAAGAGCTAATTTTATTGAAAGTTGCATTTTAGGACACACTAGTTTAAAACAATGTGAACTAAACCAAAGATTACGGAGGTGGTTTATTGTTAAGATTATTGCTGATTTAATTTGGTGTAAACATGTTGGACCCAGGCGATGAAAGCGGCCGGACGTTTCTGTGTCAGCTGCAGATCCGGGTCTGTGCAGCCGATCGGAGCGCGGCGCTGTCGGTAAAACATCTGACTTGCAGATACACTCATTGGGAGCTTTATTAGATACAGCGTTATTAAATGAATGCAGTCGACAAGAAGGGTCGAGCAGTAAATCCTCCTTTATGAAGGCTTTTATTGGAAGTGTTGTCGCGCAGCGTAAATCCTGCAGCAGCAGCATCATTCTGGAGGCTGCCGTGCCGGGAAAACCTTTTGTTGTGTTTATTAGCCGGGGCTCAGCCATATTAACGAGGTCCTGAAAATAATGGAAACACCTGCCGGGGGAACATGATGGGGGATAATCAGTTAATGTAGTAATTCAACAGAAACTAGACGAGGACTTCCTGCAGGACTCTGAGTCCTGCAGCCAAACAGGAGGAATCCTTCTATTTTCCTCCAGGTCGGCTGATGAACACGCTTCAACACGATCCTGCAAGGGGATCAGCTGTAATTCGTCTTCCTTTGCAGCAACAGCACCGTCAGAACATCCGGACCGCCGTTAGTTTAAAGCTGGAGAGCTGTACCGTTTAATTCTGGCACCTTGTTGTTAGCTCATGCAGAAACTCATCAGCGCAGTGGTTGACCCGTCACTCCTGTTTAAGTTCTGCTGCCCATAAAAGGAGCGAATATTTTTTAAACCTCGATGTTCAGCATCTCAGAGATGGACCAGAAGGCCCAGGCAGCTGGTGGACCACTATGTGTCATGGTGTGGAAACAATCATCTCATGCTGAATGTGAATAAAACATGGGAGACGATTGCAGGTTTCAGGAGAAACAGGAATAGGTCCAACACTATTTCCACCGTGGCAGAAGAAGAGGAGGAGCCGACAGAGCAGACTGGACCTCCTGAGGAAGCTCCGGTCCTTCAGGGGTTGCAGCAAAGTTCTGCAGATCTTCTATCAGTCTGTCGTGGAGAGCATGAGCTCCTCCGCCATCATCTGTTGGGGCAGCAGCAACAGAACCAGAGACTTTAAAAAGCCCAACAAGTGGATACAAAACGCTGGTTCTGTTCTGGGGACTCCTCTAGAACCTCTGGAGAAAGATTCTTCATCAAGTGAAGAACATCTGAGCCTCCTCTTCATCAGACTGTTGAACAGTCAGAGGTTCTCCAGAACTGCTGCAGTACGGACCTCTACAGGAGAACCTTCCTGCGTCTACAGCAACCCGTTAAAATAATATGAGTTACAACATTTTATTGCCTTTTAGGATTCAAAAAGTATTTTTAATTGAATTCTTTAAATTTAAGACTGAATTTCATTGCAGTTTCTCTTCATTTGAAACATTAATTTACTAATTTCAGCTAAAAAAAATAACACAAATACCGTTAATCTTAATTCCTTCTGTAATCATAGAATAAAAAGTAAAATCCTGAATAGTTGAATGGATCTAACAACAAATATTAATAGCCGGTTTAAAATGCAAAGAGTTCTCCTTCAAACATTCATTTATTATTGGGAGACAGATTAATGAGGCTCCAGTTCGGCACTAAAACCAGAGCGATATCATCCCCACTCCATTTTTCTCTGAGCGAC
This sequence comes from Fundulus diaphanus, assembly GCA_037039145.1. Taxonomy (NCBI): domain Eukaryota; kingdom Metazoa; phylum Chordata; class Actinopteri; order Cyprinodontiformes; family Fundulidae; genus Fundulus; species Fundulus diaphanus. Next base: position 1,857,898 of record CM073122.1, read on the forward strand.
GGCAGCTGCTGCATCTCAGGAGGTCAACAGGCTCGGCGTTAAACCGAGACCCCGAGCGTTGCTCAAGGTTAAAAGCTCACAGAGTATCTGTTCTGGTGGTAAAGAGAAGGAGTGGAGTCCTGGAGCCGAGTCCTGCCTGCTGCATTCTTCACACGTCCACCAGCTGAAACCATTAAGAAATAGACAAATCACTCAATTAAACTGGCTCGCCGAGGACTTCTGTTCGCCGTCACGTTTAAATCATGCCGACTTCCTCGGGACTCTTATCTCGGCTAATTCCATTAGAACGTGGACCGAGAGGAGGAGAAGTCAATCTGGGGATTATTCCATGTAGGCTAATTCACCTGTCTGGAGCCTGAATGGATGGAGGTAATTTGGCTCCATTGAGAATAACGTCCAGGGAGGTCAGAGGAAGCAGGAGACCGGCGGGTGGAAGGGTTACAGGAAGGTTTGGACGCGGCGAGAGGTGATGAAGGTGGTTCTGGTTCCTGATATCGGACCATTCATGTATAGAAAGCTCTACCTGTTACAGCCGCTGAAAACATACAGAACGTTTTGTCCACCTACAGCCCTGGTTTTATCGCTCCTGGATGAATTCTGTTAATGCTCGGACGCGTTTGTGGTTTCTGAGCTGGACCGAAGAGAGGATCTTTGCATCTTTGGAGGATTTTCATGGAAACAAAAAGCAAAAACCTGCAGCAAAGTCGGAGGAGAACAGAACAGTGAGCCTGGACGGAGAACCAGGCAGTTGAGACGAGGAGGTACCAGGCGTGGTACCGAGCAGAAGAACCCAGCGGGGAACATTGAGAACCGGAGAGGAAGGGTTGGACGAAGCTGAACTTAGACACCTCCACACGAAGAAAAGTGTCTGAACTGGACTGAGACTAAATCCAACAGCATTAAAGAAGAGAAGAAAAGAATAAACCAAGAAACTAAACACAAGACCTTAAATGGCACAAATGAACACATATATGCGTCAAATACAGCAATACCCCTAAGAAAACAACAAGAAAATCACAACACCCCGAGAACGTGACAATGTGTGCATCAAACCCAGAATCATCTCACCTTTCTCCGATGTAGCCGGACGTGCACTGACACTGACCGCTGATGTGGTCGCACAGCCCGCCGTTGCGACATGTGCACTCCTCGGAGCAGTTGATGCCGAACCACCCGAACGGGCACGGCTGGGCGCACACCGAACCCTAATGGGAGGGTTGAGAGAGATCAGACATGGGCAGACATACCAACGGCCCCCCTGTCCACCCTAGTCCAGTTTTAATCTACATTTAAAGGGAAGACAGATCACCCGCTATTATCATCTAATGTAGAACAGATTACTGGATCAATGTGAGCTTCTGAGCTTTCTGTGTCTCTGCTCTGTCTTCTCTAAGCCCCAGTGGGTCGAGGCAGATGACCGTTCACACTGAGCCTGGTTCTGGTTCTGCTGGAGGTTTTTCTCCCTGTTAATGAGGAGTTTTTCTTTCCACTGTCACTTCATGCTTGCTCAGTATGAGGGATTGCTGCAAAGCCATCAACAATGCAGACGACTCTCCCTGTAGCTCTATGCTTCTCCAGGAGTGAATGCTGCTTGTCGGGACTTTGAAGCAATCAACTGGTTCCCTTATATAGGAAATTTTTGACCAATCTGTATAATATGATTGAACTTGATTTTGTAAAGTGCCTCGAGATGACATGTTTCATGAATTGGCGCTATATAAATAAAATTGAATTGAATTGAATTGAAAAATGATCAGAAATGGTTGAAATGTTAAATTCTAGTAGGTCCAACCTACTACATCAGCACCAAAGGACATTTCACCAAATGGCACTAATTGTTATGCTCCCCTGATCCAGCATCTTGTAGAACCTGCTGGACTTTGACTAGGCCATTTTAACACCTTGATTCTTTTTGTTTTCAGCCACTCTGTTGTAGATCTCCTGCTGTGTTTGGATCATGGTTCTGTTGATGACCCAGAATGGACCCAGTTCCAGCTGTTAGACAGATGGACTCCAGCATACTGCGGCATGCAGAGGAGGTCTTGGTCCACTCAGCGACTACAGGATGCAAGTTTTGTGGCAGCAAAACAAGAAGAAGAAAAAAGCCCAAACCATCATCCCTCCTCCGCCGAGCTTTAGAGCTGGTAATAAAGTATTTGTTCTGATCTTGTGGGTTGGGTTTCCCCATCATGGTTCCTCCATCATGGTTCCTCCATCATGGTTCTGTCCATCATGGTTCTGTCCATCATGGTTCCTCCATCATGGTTCTGTCCATCATGGTTCCTCCATCATGGTTCTGTCCATCATGGTTCCTCCATCATGGTTCCCCCATCATGGTTCCTCCATCATGGTTCTGTCCATCATGGTTCCCCCATCATGGTTCCTCCATCACGGTTCTGTCCATCATGGTTCTGTCCATCACGGTTCCTCCATCATGGTTCTGTCCATCATGGTTCTGTCCATCATGGTTCCTCCATCATGGTTCTGTCCCTCATGGTTCTGTCCATCATGGTTCCTCCATCATGGTTCTGTCCATCATGGTTCTGTCCATCATGGTTCCTCCATCATGGTTCCCCCATCATGGTTCCTCCATCATGGTTCTGTCCATCATGGTTCCTCCATCATGGTTCCTCCATCATGGTTCCCCCATCATGGTTCCTCCATCATGGTTCTGTCCATCATGGTTCCTCCATCATGGTTCCTCCATCATGGTTCCCCCATCATGGTTCCTCCATCATGGTTCCCCCATCATGGTTCCTCCATCATGGTTCCTCCATCATGGTTCTGTCCCTCATGGTTCTGTCCATCATGGTTCCTCCATCATCATGGTTCTGTCCCTCATGGTTCTGTCCATCATGGTTCCTCCATCATGGTTCTGTCCATCATGGTTCTGTCCATCATGGTTCCTCCATCATGGTTCCCCCATCATGGTTCCTCCATCATGGTTCTGTCCATCATGGTTCCTCCATCATGGTTCCCCCATCATGGTTCCTCCATCATGGTTCTGTCCATCATGGTTCCCCCATCATGGTTCCTCCATCACGGTTCTGTCCATCATGGTTCTGTCCATCACGGTTCCTCCATCATGGTTCTGTCCATCATGGTTCCTCCATCATGGTTCTGTCCATCATGGTTCTGTCCATCATGGTTCTGTCCATCATGGTTCCTCCATCATGGTTCCCCCATCATGGTTCCTCCATCATGGTTCTGTCCATCATGGTTCCTCCATCATGGTTCCTCCATCATGGTTCCCCCATCATGGTTCCTCCATCATGGTTCTGTCCATCATGGTTCTGTCCATTATGGTTCCTCCATCACGGTTCTGTCCATCACGGTTCCTCCATCATGGTTCTGTCCATCATGGTTCCCCCATCATGGTTCCTCCATCATGGTTCTGTCCATCATGGTTCCCCCATCATGGTTCCTCCATCACGGTTCTGTCCATCATGGTTCTGTCCATCATGGTTCCCCCATCATGGTTCCTCCATCACGGTTCTGACCATCATGGTTCCTCCATCATGGTTCTGTCCATCATGGTCCATCATCATGGTTCCTCCATCATGGTTCTGTCCATCATGGTCCATCATCATGGTTCCTCCATCATGGTTCCCCCATCATGGTTCCTCCATCACGGTTCTGACCATCATGGTTCCTCCATCATGGTTCTGTCCATCATGGTCCATCATCATGGTTCCTCCATCATGGTTCTGACCATCATGGTTCCTCCATCATGGTTCTGTCCATCATGGTCCATCATCTCTGGTATCCTGGTCCTTCCTCCAGGTGCAGCTCTTCTAACCTCAGTCCTGCTGCCATCTTGGTTCTGGAGAGAAGAGGCTTTCTCCTTCAACCGTTCCAGCAGCCAGACTGGTTCAGGATCATGACCTTTAACCTTTGACCTGCTAACTGAGGCCTGCAGAGTCTGAGGTGGAGCTCCTGGGTTCTGGTCATTTCTCTGAGCTTCCTGCTGGACGTCCATCCTGGAAGCTGCTGAGATGTTCTCCTCCTGGAATAATGTTCCTCTCCGCAGGATGATGGACTACAGATGTTCTAGAGATGACCTCTGACCCTTCCCAGGTTGATGGGCAGCAGCAGTGGCTGCTCTGAGGTCATTGCTGACGTCTTTCCCTTCTGGCATTCTGTTATTATGTCCTTGGTAAGCAAAGATCGAGCCTCTGCATTTAAGTTAGGTTTTACGATCAATAAAAACTAATTGCTGAGCATCTTAAATCAAATTTACAGAACACATTCATAGATTTTGAAAATTACTACATAACTAATAAATTATTTTCTGTGTGAGTTTAAAGTAATCTAAACTTGATCAGTGGTTGAACCCACGACAGACACAATCATACATGAATATCTGGCGGGTCGTACCATCCAGCCGGGGGGGCAGGCGCACTCTCCGGTGACATGATGGCACGTTCCTCCATTCTGGCAGGGGCAGCGCTGCTCGCACAAGGAGCCATGTTTACCTGGAGGACAAGGCTCCTCACAGCTGCAGGAGACAAATAGAAAAATCTTCATCTGCAGGAGAGCAGCAGTGAAAAATGGTTCGTTCTGGAAATGAGAATTAAATGGAGACATTATCCGCCCAGAGAAAAGTCTTAAACAAGCTAAAAAACATTTTCAGCATATTTTAGCTACATCAAACAGCAGTAGAAAACTATTTTTACCTTTACTCTCCCTTATTTATTTAAAAAATAGACTAAATCCCTTTCCAGGTCTTTATTTTGCCTTCCTTGGGATCTACTCACAAGGCGCCGGTGTATCCGGGGGCGCAGAGGCACTCTCCGGTCTGGTGATGGCAGGTGGCGCCGTTCAGGCACTGGCACTCCTGCATGCAGTCTTTGCCGTAAAGGTTGGGGTCGCAGTGTTCCTCGCAGCGCCAGCCCTGGTAGCCGTCGGTGCAGACGCAGGCTCCTGTTATCGGGTTGCATTTGGCGCCGTTGCGGCACTGGCAGCGGTTGGTGCAGTGGGGGCCCCAGAAGTCGCTCTCACAGCCTGAAAGAGGACCGAGGAGCTGCGAGTGAGTCAAAAACCACCAGAGAGGATCTCTGAGAAATGCAAACGCTAATTTATCTTTGCTTTATTTTTTTATTTAAGCCAAAATCAAATTCAAATAGGACGTTAAAGAGATTCCTTTTATTTAGTTTGTCATGCAAAGGTCAAGAGGGCGAGAGGCGGGGTCCACCCTGGACTGGTCATCAGTCCATCACAGGACAGCAATCCCCTCTTACCCATTTACAGCAATTAACCGTTGAGTTTTAGGCTGTTGGAGTTCCCAGAGAGAAGCAACGCATGCACGGGGAGGACATGCCAAGTCCATGCAGAAAGACCTCAGGCTGGGATTCAAACCCACGACCTTCTTACTTCAAAGTAACAGTGCTACAACCATTCATTCATTCATTCATTCATTCATTCATTCATTCATTCATTTAAGCAAACTTTTCCTTTCAATGTGATGTTGTTGCATAAATGTTGTAAGCAGGTTACAGCAGAGATGAAGACAGAATGGTGGAAACTGCGCGTCTTTATTTCAGTTCAGCACAACTTTGTGGACAAAACGTCAAACTTTTCAACCACAACAAGATCTTTTCTACTAACAGCCTTAAATTCTCTCAGGGGTTTAAGGACTAAACTATTATTTCCTTACAGGTGAGCTAACAAAAGTCCACTTTAACATTAATATCTACATTTTACCATTTAACATGATTAAATATAGATTTATTAACATTACATTTTATCATTATTATGAACCCCCCTCTCTCTGTTCCCACAGCCGCTCCCAGGACATTTAAATGGTGGCCGGACCCCCGGGGGACGCATTTGTCCCTGGAGGGACAAATAGGTGAGTAATCTTCTCTACACTCACCTTTACCTGAAGACTTTACACACATTTGCCTAAGTTTTACCCCACAGTCCACATCACTTGATCCCAGTAACAACTCTTTCTCCTCTCCAGCAACCAGCACACCTCCTAATGATGAGCAGCTGTGGAGGAACTGGAACAAAAGGCTAACTGCAAGTTATTAAAATGCTCAATAAATATCCGATCAATTATTAAAACATCTGTGCAGATGTTTATTGATGGTCAAATCTATGCTTAAAGTGCATGGCTGAATAAAGGGATTGTTGAACTACTTTAATAAAGTGCCAAGGTTGTCATAAAGTGCATAAAGTATAAATTACCACAGTAAAAGTAACCGAGACTCCTTTGTAAAATGCGCTAAAAGGCTTCAGATTCTGTTTTTTTTAAGAACTTCAGAACTGAAAAAAATTCAGAAATACGTGAAATATAAACGATATAATTTAGATTTTTTATTTATTTTATTTATTTGTATGTCATGTCACATAAATTCAGACCTTTTGCTGGAAAGAAAACCTGTTCTGGTCGTTCCAGTAAAAGGAATAAAAGAAGCTGCTAAACTACTTTAATTCAGGTGTTCTAATGTTTCTCCCTCCTGATAACATGAAGACGTCTTCTGCAGGTCTGAGTTATTTCACCCAGTTTTCTAATCAAGCTGAGCTCAGTTTAAACGGCTGACACACATTCTTTGCCAAAAGCAAAAAGAGAATATTAACTAAACAATGCTAATTATTACAGCTGATTTCTGAGGAAGACAAACTGATTTTCATGTCATGAAGAAAAAGGCTAAAAGCAAACTGCATGCAGACGGGGAAAAAAAAATCTTTTTCTCTGCTAATTGATCTTTTACAGCTCTTCGGGATCATCATGAATCCACAAGGAGAAATATTTCCACGCATATCTGACGGGTTCTCCTCCCAATCAAAGGCGGTCCTTTCTTCCAAGCTCCTTGTGAAGGGTCCAAATGTCACCGTGGCTCAGGTCCTTCACCAAGACCAACCAAATCAACACTCCATGCTGCAGATGAAGCTGGAATCCATCTGTCCATCCTTACTTCCTCTACATTTTTATGTAGCAGTCATCCAGGACAGGAGGACCCTAAATGCTTCAGCAGAAGGCAAGCGGACTTCTTCTGTGGTTTCTTGAAGATGTTTCCTTTCTCACTGAACGGGCTCCTTCAGTTCTGAACATGGCTGGAAGTAACAGGATTATCAGTTGTTACCAGAACAGTCCCACTAACTGGGCCTACAGGAACCTGGTCCATCTCCTGCTCCACCTCACCACCAGCAGCCCTCCTTCATTTAGCAGACAAGCCTGACCTACAGGACCGGACTCTCATCCTGGCTGTGAACCAGGTATCAACTGAACCCCGACGATCTCAATCTGGAGCAGAAACCAGGAGTACGGCTGGTTGAGAACGATCCTGACTTTCTGCCAAGGAAGTGGGACACATTTAGTCCGCTGGCTGGCTGTTACAGTATCACCAGCGTCCCCTGCTATAAACGCTCTGGGCGACACAGTCGTAAATCTTCTCCAGAGCCACAAAACCAACACACTGGAGCCGCTCAGCAGCTCTGTAATCGGAAAGTTCTGGTCCGCTGGTCCCCGACCAGGAGGAAAGCCAGACTGCTGGTCCTGGATCTGCTGGTTTGAGGAGCGGTGGAAGCCTCTGCTCCGACACCATAAGCCGCTAACGGCGTTAACGGCCCTGGAGAGGGCAGAGGAGCCTGGTCCTATACCCAGAGAATGATGCGGGGGAATGTGGCCCAAAAATCTACAATTCAAAGCCTTCTTTCTGTAACCAACAATAATAAATTATCATCAATATTTGTCATTCCAATGAAATGTGTCCTCTGCATCTAAGCCGTCCCTAACGGAGCACTGGGCGGCCTCTGGGGGGCATTCTGGGGCTGAGGGTCTTGCTCAGGGACCCAGTGGCAGTCCGTGGGATTCAAACGGTGGAACTTCTGGCCTTCCCAGGATGCAAGAGCGCTGCTGTGACCACTAGGCCACCATTCAAAGTGAATAATCAGGATGATTAAAATCCAGTCAGCAGTTGCATCACAGCAGGATGAGTCTCATGAACGAGTTAAATGGCAGAGCAGAGCTCTCTGGACCTGGTTGAGCTTTCTCACCACATTTCACTCAGACGTTAAAGAGGACGAACGGCTTTCAGAGCGCCTCCGCCGTCTGAGTTTGACCGTCAGGTTTGAATTAGTCGCAGACTGAAGGAAACTGCAGAATCATTCTGGAGAATTAAATATGACCTCTGTCTGCTCAAACCCTCTGATTGTCTTCATCCTGGCTAGAAAAGAGGAGCCCGCTCTTCCTCGGATGAAGAGGAGGTTATTTCAGATTAAACCAGCAGCGACTGGAGCTTCTTCTGCTGTTTGGGACGCGTGTTTAACGTTAAAGCTGCATTCCCAGCCTGGCTGTGCAGCAAATCTCTGCAGGACTGCAGCTACAGCAGACTCTGCAGCTTTGGTGGATCTGCATCAGATCTTCCACAACACGCCTCGAAACCAAACCTGCTTCCTTCAGTAACACCCTAACCCCGCAGAGAAGACGAAAGCAGGATTTAAACTTTTACAGATGGATCCAACAGGAGAAACATCCAAAAACACCTTGATAACAAACGCTTGCTTGGAGGAGGAGATCTGACTGATACCAGCCTGCACTGCTGCTGCTTCATTCATCAAACACTCACTGTAATCTGGTGCTAGCCTGATGATGGGATGTTCTTCAGGAGAAATCTGCTCCTGCTCCTTTCTCACACCGATTATTCCTGAAAATATACAATAAGTTGACGAATTGTGGATATATTCCAGAACCTGATGGGAAACTAATGGGATGGAACAAACATATTATTGTGTTTTATCTGAGAAAGGAACGCCGGGCCCTTCCATGTTTGATGTATGATTATGGGCTGAACTGAGGGGCTCTGAATGAACGACCATTTGTTAAAAGGAAAACGTTGGTGCGACCAGCAGGACGATAAATGGCTGAAGTGATCCTGTTTTCCAGAGTCATGCGTGGCGGTTTCACAGATATTACAGCGTTGAATGTTTCATCCGGACTGTGGAGATCCGAGCAATGAGCAGACGAAGCATTTATCACATCAACATTATCCTCCTTCTCAATCTTTCTCTAATTTACTTCCTCCTGTCTGCCACTTCCCTCCTCCTTCTGTCTTTCTCTCTAAAACCCGGAGTCCTGCTCACTTCCCCTAACTAGTGAGCCAGCCCAGTCAGATCCTTTATCCTCACACCGCCTCAATTATTCAGCAGCAAAGAGTCCAAATCAAGTGACTAATGACTTTGATCAAGAGTAGCTCGCTGGCATTAAGGAGAACTTTCTGCACTAAATTAAGAGCAGCATAATAAGGGCTGGCAAAGGCCAACTGCTGCAGGAATATTTGGAGGTTTGTCCACAGTGGGCTCTCTCTCAGGGCCAATAATAAACTCACAAGTTACTGATTCCCCCTGATTTGTGATTGTCCAAAAGAGAAAAATGCCCAGAGACAGGCGGTCGTTGGTCCAGTCACCTAAGACGGGCTCATCAGAACCATGTGTTTACAGTAAGAAATGGGACTGCATCAGTATTTGGGCTCCAGGATGTAATAAAACGTGGTGGAAAGCAGTGAAGATGCACAGAGGAATCAGATGGAATCAGGCAGTTTATAGCTTGATCAGTCCAGACTGTGAACTCAAAAATCCAATATTTTATTTTGGTCAGTAAACACAGCTTTGCCCCATCAGGTTGAGCTGCCAAAACACTTTTTAGTGCGGACGCTCTAACTGAGCTTAAAGTTAAACGTTTCCAGTATCAGGGAGGTGTTCAATGTGAAGTCAGACACATCGCTCCTCAGAAAGGAAAGTAGGTAGTGGCTGCCCCTCAAGTCCCTACAAGTCTCCACAAGTCTCCAAGTCCCTACAAGTCCCCATGAGTCTCATCAAGTCCCCACGAGTCTCTACAAGTCCCCATGAGTCTCATCAAGTCCCCACGAGTCTCTACAAGTCCCCATGAGTTCCAACAAGTCCCCACAATTCTCCAAGTCCCCACAAGTCCTCACAAATCCCCAAGAGTCTCTCCAAGTCCCCACAAGTCTTAACAAATCCCAACAAGCGTCCCTACAAGTCCCCGAGAGTCCCTACAAAGCCTTTAGGTCCTTACAAGTCTGCAAGTCCCCACAAGACGCACAAGTCCCTACAAGTCCCCATAAGTCTCATCAAGTCCCCAAGAGTACCTACAAGTTCCCACAAGTCCCTACAAGTCCCTACAAAGTGTTTAGGTCCCCTCAAGTCCCCACGAGTCTCTACAAGTCCCCATGAGTTCCAACAAGTCCCCACAATTCTCCAAGTCCCCACAAGTCCTCACAAATGCCCAAGAGTCTCTACAGGTCCCCACAAGTCCCTACAAAGTCTTGAGGTCCCCAACAGTCTCCAAGTCCCCTCAAGACCCACGAGTCCCTACAAGTCGCTAAATGTTGTGTCACAGTTTGCCTCACAGATTATCTGTAATTGTAATGGAGGCTTTAGCGTTCAGAGAGGAAACAAAAAATGTGTTTGCTTATTGTTGTGACATTATGTCATTGTTCCAATCGTCGTAATTCATCTGATCTCTGGATTTATGTCTTTTTTTATTTATCTATTTAGTTTTATGTATTATATATTTTTTATCTGAAATAAAAGAAAATTAACCACAGATCAGCATATAACATAAAAACACATTAGCATTAATCCCTACGTTTCAGACTCTGTAGGCCTCAGTCAGCAGGTCAAAGGTCAAAGGTCATGACCCTGAACCAGTCTGGCTGCTGGAAGGGTTAAAGGAGAAAGCCTCTTCTCTCCAGAACCAAGATGGCAGCAGGACTGAGGTAAGAAGAGCTGCACCTGGAGGAAGGACCAGAATTCTGGACCCAGGAGACCAGAGATGCTGGACCATGACGGACAGAACCATGACGGAGAGAACCGTGATGGACAGAACCATGACTGACAGAACCATAATGGTAGAAACTGTCAACCATGGTGGTGGAGGAGTGATGTTTTGGACCTATTTTATTCAAACAAGACCTGCAGTCACCATGATCTCCTCTGTAGACCAAAGTATCCTAGAGTCCAACATGAGTCCATCTGTCCAACAGCTGAAGCTTAGTCCAATCTGGGTCATCAACAGAACCGTGATCCCAAACACAGCAGCAGACCTACATCAGAACCTCTGGGGGAAAAAAAGAAAACAATCAAAGCGCTGTGAGGGCTTGGTTAAAGTCCGGACCTGAACTCCTCCACAACGAGGAGTCCGACAGGAAACAACTACTGAGTGCCATCGCTGCTGCTACCTTCAGCTATCCTGTTGGTTTCAGTAAACATGGCAGAAATGTAATAATTCTTTACCCGATGGATTCGCTGCAAGCTTGAAGGAAATAAAAGGTGCTTAGAAAGCTTGAAATCATGAGCACTTCCCCCTGATGGGTGGTCAGCGTCCGAGGGCTTTAAAAATGACCCCCATTTATTCTACTGATGAAGGATTGTTTTTCTTTACAAAGAGCAGAGCATCAGCCAATGAGAGCGAGCAGCACCCCAGCTGACCGAGCAGCAATTACAGGTCATTACACCTCTGACTGATCAAGCTCAGGTGTACAGCACACAGCGACACATTCACGTTTGAAGCAATTCCCATCACTCCTAAATCATTTATGACGCAATTTTCCGACTTGTGTTTAAATTGAGAGGCGATTCAGAAGCCGGAAGAAAAACAAAACCCAGTGGGAGAGAATGATTTATTTAAAAGGAAGAATAAAAGGAAAGGAGGCATGAAGAGGTATAATCGACTCAGCAGCATGAACCCCCGACAATTAAAGACTTAAAGGTTCACAGAAGGAGAAATGGACTCCTGAATGAGTCAGAGCAGCAGTTTGAGCCGAGTTCAGGTAAATCTGCCGGAGGCTACAACAAATCCGGGCTCAAACCGGGTCACAATGTTCTGCTTTTCCCGCAGATCTCTGTTCTGAAGAGGAAGGAGACTTTAACAGCTTAGCGAAGCAGCAGTGAGACGAAATGACGCGAGGATAGCTCAAGAAATTAAACTAGTTACAGAAAGTCTCAGCGTTCAGAAACAAACTCTGCCAGTGATTCCTATTTAATGTGGCGGTCAGGATGATTTCACACAAAACTTTATTACCAACAGTGATTACCTCCCTGATAAGTGCTGCTGAACCATCGCTGGATGTATGTTCCAGTTCCCGTCCACTTCTGTACCACATGCTTCTCTTAATAATGATTATAGCTCTGCAGCACTTATACGAGTTGTTATGAAGGTTGCATCTGGCATGGAGTTAATGCAGTTTGCTGACGGATAAGGGAACAGCCCTGAGGAGGCTGCCTTCATGCATTTAATCAGTAAACTGCTGGAGAATGGTAAGAAGGACAGAACCTATATACCTCATTTCTACTCATACAGCGACTCAAAGCAATTTCACACGATGGCTCTCATTCACCCATCTATATAAACACAGCTTGAGTTTCAGTGTGCAGCCCAAGGACACTTCAACATGTGGTGGAAGCTGGAATTGAACTCACAATCTTCAGATTAGTGGATGTTTTTCTTCCCAATGAGGAATCAAATCCAAACTTTTCTGTTCAGGTTCTGTTTGTACGTTTTTCCTTCTGCTTTCAACACTATTCAACCAGATCCATGGGTGCTAACTGTAAATGACGTAAATCCTGCACAGATATTCTGGTAATGCTTCCTAAGGTGTACCACAGGGCTGTATGTTTAGATCCCATTCTTTAGACACTGTAGACGGTGACAAAAACTAAACAAAGGATTATTTCATTTTTGCTGTTTTTTTGTCTGAGTAGAGCGTTCTCTCCAAACACGGGGCTGTGTTTACGGTCCAATATTTCTACTTCTGCCTCACCTGTCCAGAGAACTTTATTCCTGAAGTCAGTGAAGTGTGAGCAGAGCATGAATAGACCAACAGTGAATATTGTTGTTCTGCAGTTTAGAAAAACATAAAGGTTTGGATTTACAGTTTAAGAGTATCACTGAAAGCTACAAATAAGAGAAAATCCTGACATGGTCGGTGGGTCTTCTGTGTCAGAAACAGACGGATCTGTTGCCGTTTAATACATTTTCAATTAATTGGTCACCAGTCTGCAATCTAAACACAAGAAATTATAAAAAAAAATTAAAGAATCAACGTGAATTTTCTCTGTCTGTAGTTCAGTGCCAATTTCAGGATGCGAAAACTACATTTCCCACATGCGTGGAGTTAACCCAGATACATCATGCAAGAGATCAGAACTGAGCACATTCAGAGCAGCTTGGAAACAAGTTTGTTACTGGATGTAAACAAGTTCAAGAGCTGAAGGTTTCACTGATTTATCGGGAATCTGACAGACCTTTCATGCGCATGGAAGCCCTAATTATGAATTCTCCATATGAATCTGTCACATGTTCTGCAGCCGTTTTCTTCATTTACTTGATTTGTTCAAGCAGAATGAGTGAAATAAAAGCAGCTCTTTGCACATCCAAATACTCAGTCTCACTGAAGACTTTAGAAGAGTCAGAGCCTGGAGGAAAGTCCAGTTTTTCAGCATGTTAAATTTTTGTTACTTCACTGAGCCACAATATCAACTTAAAAGTTATTGCTCCAATTTTACCATTCTGAATTGTTATAGGTAATGTGCACAAAAGAATTGATGTGGCCAATAAATCGCTGCCGCACCTGCTTTAAATGTATTTCTCTAATCTTTCAGCCATGAAATAAAATGAAATAAAAGCTTAAAGGTTTCAGATGCTTGGTGAATTAATGTTTCATTTGTTTTAATGGACAGACATCCAAGAGCCGCCCGAAGAGGCCCCTGAGCTGAGGCTGAATAAGAAAACAGAGGAACCTGCTTAAAAACAAACAGATGAACAGAATATACGTCTAAGATGAGCGGCTAGAAGGTGAAAAAACGTATTTTAAGCTCGATATAACACAAAGAAATCAACACCATTGCTGTTTATTGGCTCCTCTGGTGAAGATGTGCCTTAAATTAATTTAATCTTTTATCACATTAACATGAACACACACTGAAAATTTTAATCCAGGCTTTAATTTGAGCTGCTTTGTTAATAGGGAAACACCCAACAGTGACAAAAACTAAATGTTTTAAGCAAATTACTTGACGGCCCGTTTACAGTTTACTGGCAGAGGAAACCAGATTTCTTTTATTAAATGTTCTGGTGTTTCTAGGAGTTTATGATGCATGATAAAGTTGCCAAAGCCTTTGGAAGAGTGAGTGGGATGGCAAGGGAGGTAGAAACATCTTCAAAGATCACTGTTGGAGAACTTCAGCAACGAGTGGCTCTCCAGGTTTCCATAAAGACAATCAGACTCTGTATACATGCCAGCTTGTTATCTGGGAGCCATGTCAGGAAAATGCCCTTTCTGTCCAGTATCACAAACTGGGAATTTAACTGGACCAGGTCCAAATGAGACTGTAGGAAACCTCCTCATATCCATTAAGTAATAGGTAGGATCTGTGGTCTTTTGAGCCTCTATCTAAGTGGTAGAAGATACACTCTACCCGGTGTTTCATGGCTCCAGCTGGTTAAAACTCTTTAATTAATGCTCTGACCGCAGATATCAGCCAGGAGCTGTCTTTTGAAGACGTTTTCTTCTCACCTTTAGGATCCCAGGGAAGACCCAGGACCCGCTGGAGGGACTAAATATCCCATCTGGTTTGGGGGGATGTTGCTGGGGAGAGGGATGTGTGTGGATAAACTGAAGACAATGGATGGATTTTCTTACCAAGATAAACACATATTTGCCTAAATTAATGTCATGTTCTCTTGTTTATCTCATTTTGAAGAGTGGCTAAGAAAAATTTAGTTTTGCATAAAGTTTTATTTAACCGTAGAGAAACAGGAAGTGGTGGATAAAAGGTTTCTATAAACTGTGATAAACTTAAAGGAACGATATAAGTCACAGAAAATATGTTTGCATTTCTTTTCCAGGAGCTGTCCGAGGTGCTGAATCCCCTGGTTTCCTGTTTCTGATGTAACAGAGCAGCAAATGCAGACCTTCCTTCAACAGTTCATTGAACCCATTTTCTGAATCTGAAAGTCCAGAACTAAAGGGACCTTTCTATTTTTTTCTTAAAAATGACCCGAAAGTTTCAGGAACTTTAAACAAAATGTGTGTTTTTAATATCACCTGGAGCTACTAGCTGGCTACTTAAGACCAACAGTTTTGTAGAGATACTTTCCAAACCTGCAGAGCAAAAAGAAAGAAAACTATTCAGGTTTAAATAAACACTAAAACACCTCCTGCCATCATGGAGGACAGGGATCTCTGTGGCACAGAGTAGACCCAAAGGTTCCTGGTGTAGAAAAGATGACGGAGAAAGTCTGCAGCTATGGATTGTTAGAGGCTGATGGAATCAGAAAAAACTGAGACAAAAACTCTGCTGAAAGATCCAAGAAACAGGGATTAAGATTTAGGATCAGATGACAAAGTGGTTTCTCAGTCCAGAGCCGAGGCTCCCCTCTGAGCTGATGATGGACGAGCGGCCGGATTGGAAAGGAGCGAGCTGGGAATTCCCTGCCAATAAAGGCAGGCAGAGGAAAGAGGATAGTGCTGAGTGGTGAAAAAACACAGAGCTGGCCGCCGACTGAGGTGTTAATTTCTCTGGGCTTGGTCCTGCGTTGCTGGGGACACCCTGCAAACCACAGCGTTACGGGAGTGGTTTATGCAGCTCTTCCTAATGGAAGAGCTGCATAAACAGGGACATGAAAGCTGACCAAGTAATACAGGAGGGATAGATAATGTTGGGGCTTGTAATCAAATGCAGAAAATTTTTACTCATCTCTGACCAGATTTTTATTTTCTTTAAAGCTGTAGGACAATCTGAAAGGTTTATTGGTCCCTTTACTGCCTTTCCTGTCCCTAGGTCTGTACCTGCTGCCAGCACTAAGGAAGCTCTGCCCTGGTGGTTCTGTCTTGGGGTTTGATGGACTACTTCAGGTGTCCTGAAACCTTTCTGCTCTGCAGTTGAAGCTTTGACCTAAACGTTCTTAATGATCCAGAAATCTGTTGTATTACAAGCAGCAGATAAGGCTGTTTTATTCTCATACCTAAAAGTAAATTAGAATAACCTGACTGTCACATTTTTGGACAGTGGGATGAACCTGGCGTACCCAGAAAGAACCCATGCAGAACACCCACAGGCTGGGATTCAAACCCAGGACCTTCTTTGCTGCAAGGCAACCATGGCGCCAACCTCTCCTGGTTCTGCTTTTGATGCTGTTGTACCATCGCAGCAGTTCAGCGGGTTCATGGAGAGGGTTGGTCCTGCAGTTGATGTGAAGAAGCAGCAGCTCTGCTCTGATCCAGGCTGCTGGCGCTCAGCTGAGAAGATTGTGTGGTGATGGTGGTGCTCAGAGCAGAACCTCGACAGGAGAAACTGGCTCCGCTGCTCACATTGCGACTGCTTTGGTTATTCGATAAGTTGTTGGAACAACCAGTCCAAGGGGTTTCTATGATTTTATTTAACTTTACAAAGCGTCCAGCCTCATTTCAGTGACCGATACCCTCTCACCAAAGTGTCTGAATGAAACATTAAGGAACATTAATGTCTGAGATGTTTTTCTGTACGCTCTCAGCAACATTTGGGTTAGTGGATAAAATGGTATTGTTCCTGCTGACTCATTGTTTTAAAGCTGATTTAAAAATCCGCACATAGTCTAAGTTGAACATTGGAGCTTTTGTTCTGGCTGCACTTTTCTTGCCATTGTTCAGAGGCTGCTCGTGCACTATATCTTTTATTCTTGCAGTTATTGATTCATCACATGTCCTTTTAAAGCTTCCTGTTTGGTCCGAGCAGCACCATTAACGCTCCCCGGACGTCTTGTTCCTGGGCTTTAAAAGGCAGCTAGACATGTGGCGTATCTGCGTGTCTTTTATGTTCAGTGTTCTTCTTTCATCAGTATTCACGTATAATGAAGATATGGCGTCCTTTTTCTTTTAATGCACCTGTTCGCAGTTCTGACGTTCTGTTTAAGGGATCGACAGGAGAGGAATCAAACCTCTGCCCTGCCCTTCATTAATGTGACAAAAGCTGCATTTTGGTTTAGTTTTACTTCGATAAGACAAAGTGCAGAGTGTTTGCGCCTGTGTGCAACAGGCGCATCACCTGATCCAGAATATCTGGGCCCAAACTTAGCCCTGGTTGGCAGAAAACAAACATGATTAGAAAAAAGAAAAACACTAAATAATTTCAGAAATACACAGCCCTGTGGAGGTATTGACCCTCCTGGTAAAGCTGTGCAAATATCAATAGTAAGATAATTTTTATTGCAGCAGAAAAATCTCACTGATATTCACAAAACTCAGCCATACATGCAATCACAAACACAAATACACCTTCATTTTTTGTCTTAATGCATTGGCTCACACAAGCACGTACAAAAACACAGGAAGATCAATAATGACATAATTAATTCAGGTGAATTGTTTTTTCATCCATGGAAAACATTTTTAAGTTGATTAAAGTGTCTAGAAACCCTAAAACTTGTCTCTCCATGAGCAACTCAGTCGCCTCTGAGCCACTATTCAAAATAAGAAAGACAAGAGAACACGTCGTTCCAGTAATACAGTGACGTGTTCAGTCAGAAATGGTTGAACCTTGTCCAAACTACAGCCAGGGTAAAAACTGACCGACAGGCTGGATGAGAAGCCAGGTTCATCCTGACAGTGAGGGTGAAAACATCTCCAAAGTTCTCTGCGTTGGCCGCGCTAGAATCTTTTCATTGTGATAGCTTAGCAGTTGCTATATGACAGACAGGAGTTGCTGGCCAAACGAGAAACTTCTCCATTTTCAAACTTACCGTTATCCTACAAGTTTTCCGCTTTACTGATTTACGCTAACCTCCCTTACGTCTAAAAAAAGGTAAAAAAAATATATATAAGGACTGCTCAACACAGTCATTAATTAAGTTAACAGATGACTCTTTCTATTTAAAATTAAAATGAACCTATTCCTAAATTACTACGGTGTATTTTCGGTCACCAAGTGTCCACCACAGCCATCCGACTCCACCTACAAGCCAACTGCAGGAGCCATGCCAGGAAAAGGCCGTTTCTGTCCTACCATCACAAACACCAACATGTGGAGCTTCATCAGCTCTACTGGACCTGTGAGTTCTGGTCAGACGAGACTCAGACTGAGCTTCTCGGTAACAAACTCTGCAGATGGTCTGCTGTGAAACTGAGGATGGAGATAGACGGTGTTCAGTGACGTGGAGGATCTGTGGTTCTGTGGGCCTGTTTCTCTTCCAAAGGTTTTATTTGAAACATCATCAGATTAAATGTAAGTAAATTAAAGGCTGATTTCTTCAGAGTGAGATTATGTTGCTTATAAAAAAGGTGAATTTATTTCAGGGTTTTTCTCTTTTTGAACCCCTTCTCATCTTTTATTGTTGCTACTTTCTCTCCTGATGTTAACCAGCATTATGATCAGTCTATGCAAGGGTCAAACCAACCTTTATATGTTTAGCAAAAAAACATGTAAACAGCAGATGTATTAAAAATGAGTTTCCATTCATTCATTCTGACCTTGTTCATAGAAATCTAAAACAGCTTTAACTGTTTTAAACACATAAAACAGAGAAAACTTTAAATTTTAAATCTACTATCCAGTATTTTTATACAAACTGTCCCTTGCAGTTAAACGTTGTTGGCTTTAGAGAAAATGGACAAACTGAGTTAATTAGCCTGATGTTGTTTTGACATTGATTTTATAGTTTACATTTCCTCTTTCGTTAGTAGTTCATTTAGTGTATTTCTGCTTTTTGGTTGATCTTTAAAGTAGTTTGTTTATTTATTACGAAATAATTTGATAGATTAATGAAGAAATGAACCTTTATTTAGGGATCAGCTTTAATTGATTATTTTATTTATTCTAAATAAATCTTCAGTCGTGGTGCATTTATTGGAGCTTAATATAACAACACATTTATACCCAGAATTGTCCGATTGTTGAACTTGTCTGTCGTTTTTTTGAAAAACCAGCAGGACAAAGACTGAGACTAAAGACTGCAGCAGTAATGTGTGGCTGTTGTTGCAGGCAGGGTATAGAAGAGGCTCCAAAGTAAAAACAAAAGCTTCACATCTTCATGAAACTCATGAACTGAGAGGCAAAAAGCTGGAGACTCGTCAAGAATTTCCAGCTACGCTCCACGACTACAGGAGGCCCTGCTGCTTACACGAGTGAAAGTATTTCCATCAGCTCGCTGTCAGACGGCGGCTGCACGCTCCCCTGACAAATGGGTAAACAATGCTTTATAACAGAAGCAGCGGGGGGGACGTATTTTTCAGATGTGAGCCGTTTTCACCTCGGTGTGAGCTGATGAGAGCGACCGATTAAACCCTGCTGCTGCAGCTCCGCCTCAGCGCCCCGGCTGTAGGTAACCATGTCAAACACAGCTGAGTTATTAGGAGACAGATGACCCACATGCAAACAAGCGCGCTCCTGTTTAATTCACAGCCATTGATTTCCAATTTCCAATTAATAATTGTAATTAGAGGCAGCATATTTCAGGCTGGACGGGACGTGGGTCGATGAGGGGCCGAGCAGCCATGGAGGACAGCCCAGATGGATGACACAGTTTTCCTGCTGCGAGGCCTGGAACGAAGTGTCAGTTTGCTGTGACACCAACATGGCTCTGTGTGCGTGTGTGTGTGTGAGATGGAGAGTTTCCTTTTAATGAGGCCATTTTCATGTCCAGATAATAAGCAGAGAAGCTGGACGACGCGTTAATCAACGGTCAAGTCTGCGGGCGAAATGTGTCCGAGCAGCAGCGAGTTCTCCGTTCCGAACAGTCCGCGTTGATTTCCAGCTCTAAATAATTGCCGTCATTAGCGCTCGTCAACAACTTTCCTGTGGAATGATGCATGAGATTAGACAAGCTTTCACTTGATCACTTAATGGTATCTCTCTGTGTGCGTGTGCGTGTGCTGGACTCGTTCGGGCCGGGGCCAGCGTGCTTTCTTCTTAGGTAATTGCATTTTAATGATCTCTTTTTATGCAAACTTGGGCCATAAATCTGAGATCAGGTCTAATGGCTGTTGGCATGTGGCCGTCCTCCCACCGACCCGCCCGTAAAATCTAAAAAGGTGAAGGCTGCACATCCGACACTTGATGGTGTCATCTTGCGGAGGTCAGAGGTGAAGAACTCAGCAGAATGAGAATCACCCAGCAGAACCGGACGACACGACTGCGAGGCAGAGGCGAGTCGGAGCCCTCCGGTAGGAAAAGCTGGAAAGAAACACTAAATCCAGCATCATTTCTGGCACCGTCTCAATCGTAATACATTGGAATAAAGAGACTTCTGGATCAAAAATGACTTAAAAACACAAGGAGGGCAACCATTAGATCAAAAGATCTCCAGTTTGACACCATAAGAGTGACTAAAAACACAGAGGTAGTTCAAAACAAAGCTCCCCAAAGAAAGTTTGGAGAGGGTGTGCATATTTCACCGTCTGCAGAGCAAGTGATCCTGAAAGCGTTGAAGGAGTCTGGAGGATGGACCAGCTTAAGCTACTCCAGTCCTTTAGACGGATGTGAATCAAGAACCGTCATTCATCAACTGCTGCCAGAACCGCACGTAGAAGGGCTTACAGAGAGTTCGGTTATAAAACTGCATGTGAACGTCATATGGAGCGTTGGCAAATGCAGTATCTGACTTTTGACCAAACTAGCCATGAAGTACATTCAGACATGCTATATGTGGAGTAAAACTCGTCTATCACCCTGAAGACTACGCACAGAAAGGCATGGTGGCGGCAGCATCATGCTATGGGGTTTTCTTCAGTGGGGACAGGTGAGCTGCTCAGAGGCGATTGGTAACACAGCAACTATTAAGTTTGCATTCAACTTAAACCCACACAGACATGCTTGCAGCAGCTGGTTGGAGCTTGTCAGCAGGCTGCCTCAGAGCAGAGCCAGATGAGAAAAGTCTGGCGTCATCTGCATAGAGGTTTACTTTAGCTGCAGCATTTAATAACAGAAATAGATGCTCTGGGATGTTTTTTTTTAATCTTTAGAAAATTGGACACCTTTCTGTCTGCAGAAACACACCATGGTCTGTCTGAAAAGTAACATCTGACCAAGTCTAACGCTCCGTCACTCAGGCCAGCTCCGTGGAGTCTCAGAACCAGCAGCTCACAACGCCACTTCCTGTCCCAAACGATGCTGGTGCTGCCAGCATGGCTGCTGTTGTAGTTCTGGGACCTGGTCTACAGCAAGGCAGATCTTATTTTAAACCAAGCATGGCTCCTGTTAAGATTTAATTTCAGATTCTAGGAGAAGAAGTTTGTATTATGGGGGATTATAATTTAAATCATGGGGCGCTCCAAGCTTTAGCAGGATGAAGAAAGACTGCATCTCATATTTTAGGAGTGGCATTAGTCCCGAGCCTCCGATTAAAAAGCTGAGTTACAACAACCTCAGCAATAAAGCCAGCAGCAAGTTTCAGAAGACGTGGATTTAAATTCTCCGCGTCAGAAAATTGTTTGGAGTCAAAGAACTTGAGCGCTAAAATAAAAGCTGCTGCAAATTTTCTGAAAGCAGGTAATTAAAATAAAACTAACCATGCTCGCCTCAGTTTAGCTTTATTTCTTCTTCTTTTTTTTTTGCTGATCTTTGCTTGGAGCCAAATCCAAAGGTAAGCTTTCAGTTCTTATTCTTGTTTCTAAGCATGTCCCTCTTATGGCTCCTCTTAGCTGCATGTCCTGAAGGACAGCTGCTCCATAAAAGGGTCAGTGAAGTGTCATCCTAATCCCACGGCTGGAGTGGGCTCTCAGTCAGTCTGGAAAGTGGACCGGCTTGGGGGGATCCTTATGGAATCAACAGAGCGGCTCTCACATGGCCCCGCTTTCAGAAAGGTCAAGACCGCTTGAAGTGTAAAATGACCGCAGGAGAAGAACACGAGGAAATAAAGAAAGCAGGGTGGCTGCCATTTTTTTCCGCTCTTCTTCTCCCAGCAAATGTAAAGTGGAGGAAGACAGCTGATGAATAATTCCTGGCCATTTTCAAAGTCAAAGCGAACTCAATGGAGAGGGGGGTGGGGAGGACTCCTCATTGTGGAGGCCACTTGAGCTGAAAGGCAGCGGCGGGCGATAAACAAGTTCGTTTGAAAATTAATCAGAGGGAAAGAAACGGAGAACCGGCGAGGAGGAGGGGCGACGAGCGGTGGACTCGTTAGATTCCTTAATGGCTTGTCCGTCATGAGGTTCGGCCAGCGTGGGCTCCCAGCAGAGGAAGGAAAATGGGTATTGGAAAGGTTTCTGAGGTGACGAGCCGGCCCATTCCTCCTCTTCTTCTCAGACACAGAAGATTGATGGGAAACGAAGGGAGAATGAAAAACTCTCTGGTTTGGGTGGGTCTGAAATTCAGTCTGTTATCCCCATCAGTCGAGTCCATAAAAGACAAAACTGAACTTTTGGAAGAAACATCTGTGGCTTCACCATTAAACTGCCGTAGAGTCTGATTTAAAGGACAACATGTCTGGTAAATCTGGTTGTCAGGAATCCTGCGAATGTTTGGTACTCCAACCATCCAGAGTTCATCACAAGAAAACCAGCTTAAGCATCTTTTTTCTTTAAGACAAAGTTAAAGATACAGTTTTCCTTTTAACTGATTAAATGCACTGACAATAAAATGTTTTGGTGTTCTGTTGTTAAAGTCTGGACTTTGAAGTCTGCATCTAACGTAGTAATGCTGTGGCAGGACCTTAACCGGGTCGTTCCTGCTGGAGAACAGTCCAATGAGTCTGAAATAGAACAATTCTGTGAAGCATATGTGAAATGTTTGCCTGCAGCCGTACAGTTTCAACCAAATACTATTAAAGGAGAAATTTAATTTAAAAAATATTAAAGAATTACAAATATTGCCAAAAACGGAGCTCCACATGTCATTTAAATCCCATATTAAACAGGTTTCCAGAGTTTCCTTTTTTCACCTCAGGAATATCACCAAAATTAGAAACATTCTGTCCAGGAGTGATGCTGAAAAACTAGTCCATGCATTTGTTACTTCAAGGCTGGACTATTGTAATTCTTTACTATCAGGAAGTCCACAAAATGCAGTTCAAAGTCTTCAGCTGATCCAAAATGCTGCAGCAAGAGTTCTGATGAAAATCAACAAGAGGGATCATATTTCTCCTATTTTAGCTTCCCTTCATTGGCTTCCTGTTAAATCAAGAATAGAATTTAAAATTCTCCTTCTAACGTATAAAGCCCTTAATAATCAAGCTCCATCATATATCAGAGCTCTGATTACCCCGTAAGTTCCTAACAGAGCACTTCTGACCAACCTGGAGGATCTGATGGAGTCTGACTTTGGAAAGAGTCTTGAGATGATGTGTTGTTAATTGGCGCTATATAAATAAAACTGAATTGAATAAAGAGGAAAAAGTCAAGAACAATATGGATGGAGGCCCTCAAACCGCCTAATGTGATGTCATCAGAGGTTTGGAGGGTAGATTTTATGTTGATCACAAGCTAATATCCAAATCTCTTTAAAAGCTGATGGTGGTCTGATGCTCTATGGGTGATAAACTGTATCTACAGTCAGTTGGACTGATTTCACAGAAAAGTTGGTTTTGCAGCTTTAAAGCAACAAGCTGCCACAGTTGGACCTGGAGCCGTGATGCTGCTTGCTGACCTCTGATTATCTCCCGGTTCTGTGGCGGGGTGGTGGTGTCAGAGGTCGGTGCTGAGACAGATCTGAAGCCTCTGTAGATTTCTGAGTCAGAACCAGCAGGAGCCTGAGGTCCAAACTCTGAAACTGAAGCGGTCCACAGAATCTCTGACCTTTCTGAAGATGCCTGACTCCAGCGAAAGAACAACGGAAATCATAAAAGCGATGAATGTTCCTCTCAATCATTTGTCAGAAATAGTCACCAAATGTCTCAGAAAAGATTCTGACATTTGGGCCAAACTGCATCTAAATCTGCAGCTCTGAAATCAAAGAAGATTTCTAAAAAGGAGTGAGACATTCTGACTTTCCTGACGGCAGAAGAATGTGAGCAAAATGTCAGTTTTTACACAAAACACCCTGAGTGACATTTCAGACTCCTGCTTTTCTCTGCTGTGATTGGGCTGCTGGCTGTAATTTACCCGACCGGCAGGAAATGCTGAAGGATCATTTTTCTCAGAACCAGCAGGAAGAACCTAGCCTCCCAGTGGCTGCAGGCCGCCCGTCGTCGGAGACGGAGGCTGCACGAAGAGTTAGTGTCTCTTGGAGGCTGCGGTAAAATTTGATTAAAAAGTTTGTTAGTAAATTAATTTTGAGCGAACATGGGCGGCATGCTGATGCAGCTGTAGGCGTTAATTGGACTTGGCAGCAGGATGAAGCCACTCGTCAGCTGGATGTGTGTGAGAGGTTGTGCCAGGGTGGAGCAGGACAACCAGGGTCCCCTTGGACTGTGTGTTTTATCAGTCACGACCCGAACAAAGTGGGAGGATGGATGTCCAGAGGAGCTGAAGCCTCCGGTAGAAACAAGGACAACTGGGACGGCATGCAAACGCACACAGAACCAACAGGAGAGAGACGTGTTCTGTGTCGTCTTGGTTTGATGCAGGGATGCTGTTTTAGTTCCCGGTCCATGCATTAAAAATCTGCATGCTGGTAATGATAGTCAGGGAGATGCTAATGCTGCAGATGGTACTCCTCCACAGAAATGTGATGCAAAGCTGCACTAAATGACTCGCTGAACTCCGTCTGCAGGGCAGGGATCCACTTTGTCACAAAGAGGCCCATTTTCTCCTGAATGGGGTTCAGGGAGGGACAGAACCCACAGGACGCTCCCGGTAATGGCAGCTGACTTCACCGTTTCACCCCGTCCGACACAGGCAACAGGTTTCAGCTCCTAATGGAGTCCTTGTTAAGGAGGAACGTTAAAGAGACACGGAGGCAGTGTCCAGTTCCAGACCAACAACAGTGCATTAAAAAGGTCTTTGGATACAGACGGTACATTGGAGAGCGGGCTGAGCTCCTGCTTGTCTCACAGTTTGCTTCATAACGAGACAATTAAAGCTGCAAAACACGAGCGCTTCAGGTTTTAAAGAAAACGAGACCTCCCAGTTCTGAGAAGATCATTCTCCAGAGCGGGCTGGACAGAGGTTCTGCTTACACTTGATCCCTATAACTATCAGGGTCCATTTCTTCTACGCGAAGCTGAAAGGCTTCGATTAAACTGGAAATAAAACAAAAAACATATAAAGACCGAACGACAAACATGGGATGTCTGTCTGTCACCTTAGCAACACAATAAGTTACCTGTGCAAGGTTGCAGCAAAGGAGGTTTAAACGTTTTCATCATCATCATCATCATCATCATCATCATCATCATCATCATCATCATCATCATCATCAGTGTTGGACCACTCTGATTGGCTGAACCAGTAGAGTCAGTTTAAACTGCTGCTGATTAGTTAATTTGTTGACAAACATTCCACAGAGTTGAGGTCTGAGCTTTGTGACATTTGGTTAGGCTAACATTAGAGAACCTTAATGTTAGCCTCCTTTATCTGGTCTAAAAGCACCTTGGATGTGTTTTGGCGTCATTGTGCTCCTGGACCACCCAACTGGACCCATGGTGCAACAATCTAGGTGCCAGTTTAAGGTGAAGCAGAAGAATTTGGAGGTTTTCCTCTTTCCTTTATTTCCACTGAAACAACCACACAGCATGATGCTGCCACCACCATGCTAGACAGAGAGCTGACTGTGACTCCTCCAATCATTCTTCTACTCATTGTGGCCAAACATTCCAATCTCTGTCTCATCTGAACATCATCCTCCTTGTTACGGCTGTAAGTGTCTGCTCCCAGTGGTGCAGACTGGACTCTACACTAGTGCTAAACTGGCGGTGGCAGCACGTGTCTGGGGTTGGCCAAATGGACATTGGCCTCGCCTCCAGCATGCTGGACTCCTGATTGGAACATCTCCTCAAGCAATGGACCAATCCAGACCTTCCACCACCTTTAAAAGACACTCCCACAGACACATCCAAGGGGAAGCCGCATTAGGAACAGTTAACACTGTTTGCTCCTCCCGTGCAGCTTAGAACTTCCCTGTGACTCTAGTGGTTGTTGACTGTTTGAATATTGAACGTTTGTGAGTTTGCCAGCTGTTGATTTAGCTAAGTTCTGACTTAGATATTTTCTGTGTTGTAGGTTTTATGCCTGAAGGAGTTGGATTGAGTGCCACTCCCTGTTTGTGTTTTCCAATTGGGTTTGTTTTGTTTAGAAACTGTTTTATTTAAATCCCGTTTGTTTGTTTTAATTTTGGTAAGCAACATGTTGGATGTTGTCTCTTTTTGTTCAATGAAACGTTATAAATAAACCTTTAATTTAATTTCCATCTATAAGACTCTTTTATTATGTTACCCCGTCTTCCTGCCTAAAGTGGTCGTAACACTCCTGAAAGCATTTAGCTTGTCCATGTGGGCAGCTTCAGATTTCAATGTGACTTTAAAGGTGACTAGAAGCATCCAAAGTGGTAATAAACCCATCCAGCTGCTTATTTGTAATAACTGATTGTTTTGTTAGTGTCTAAAGAGGATCTGTTTTAAAAACATCCAGATTATTGCATCACAATCGGCGGGCACTGCCCTTCCCCTAGCAACCCAAGCGGAGCTCCACATGTCATTTAAATCCCATATTAAACAGGTTTCCAGAGTTTCATTTTTTCACCTCCGGAATATCGCCAAAATTAGAAACATTCTGTCCAGGGGTGATGCTGAAAAACTAGTCCATGCATTTGTTACTTCAAGGCTGGACTATTGTAATTCTTTACTATCAGGAAGTCCACAAAATGCAGTTCAAAGTCTTCAGCTGATCCAAAATGCTGCAGCAAGAGTTCTGATGAAAATCCAATTTTAGCTTCCCTTCATTGACTTCCTGTTAAATCAAGAATATAATTTAAAATTATCCTTCTAACGTATAAAGCCCTTAATAATCAAGCTCCATCATATATCAGAGCTCTGATTACCCCGTATGTTCCTAACAGAGCACTTCGCTCTCAGACTGCAGGTCTGCTGGTGGTTCCTAGAGTCTCTAAAAGTAGAATGGGAGGCAGATCCTTTAGCTATCAGGCTCCTCTCCTGTGGAACCAACTCCCAGTTTTGGTCCGTGAGGCAGACACCCCGTCTACTTTTAAGACTAATCTTAAAACTTTCCTTTGTGACAAAGCTTATAGTTAGAGAGACTTGAGCTTTCCTGTGTTGTTCCTAAACATCTAAACACCTTTCCTTTCATCTGAGGAGGGCATTTTGGCTCTTCTCTACCATGTTCTGTGGTTTTATTTATGTTTCTATTTAGGAAATACAAACTGTAATCAGTAATCAGTGCATATCTCCTACCCGTGAGGCTGCTCCTCATTTAGGCCCGGAATAATAAACCTGCATAAAAACCGGTTAATTAGAAAGTCTAGCCTGGACACACAGAGTTGAACCTGGTAGGAGGAACTTTAGCTCAGTTGCAGATTTACTCCGACAGCAACAACACTGCAAATCCCTGGAAAATGGGAGATAAACAAAGAGCAATAAAGCTGAAGATGAGCCAGACGGTAGCAGATGAAAAATTCACACAGACCGTCTTCACTTTTTTCCACATATTCACAGCAAATACGAGCAAAAGCATCGGTTCCTGATATTCAGCTTTCAGACCTGAGTAACTGACGGGGTTTGAGTATCTGTGAAGAGACGCTTTGTCTCCTCTCAGCTGCTAATTAACTTCATCACTTTAACTTTCTGCTTTGACTTTACTGCAGGGGAAATGTAAAACACCAGCGTGTCCTGTGGGACTCGGACTCTCCGGCTGAAGCCCTTGAACTCGGCGACCTCCCTGATAAAAACACTAAATAACGAAGGAGAGAGAGCGCCGGCGTCTAATTGTTACAGAAGGTAATCTTCATGAAGGGCCACTGCTCCTTTTCAGCTTCCAGCAGCCTATCAGCTCCTGCTGGGGGCTTACTTCATGCCTTCCTGGAGTCAATTGCTTGCTGCAGGTTTGAAATTGGCTTCTTTTTGTCTCCCAAAGGAGGGATGACCTTCCTATCCCATTCAGGACTGCGTAGACGCTGCCCTTGCACTGGCGGGGATTGAAAACTCAGGAATCCTGTCACGTCCAACTCCAACCTGTCGCCCCGTCTTACTCTGGTCTTCTTACAAAGAATTTCACCTTGTAAAGCTGCTGCTTTCCCCCTCCTGCAACTTCTTTATCTGCTGCGTTTCATGAACAAATGTTTTCCAGAGCAGGAGTAACCGGTCTGCCGCCGTCGACAACCCTTGATCTGTAATCCGACAATGTTTTGGGCCCTAGAGCAGATTTTAAAACTCTGCCAGGAAAATCAGTTCAATGATTGACTTTTAACACGAGAAGAAAACATTTATTAACCATGTCAGGTATTTAAGAAGTATGATTAATCTGAGCTTTTAGAAAGCCATAAAAATGTGCTTTTTAAATTTTATTTAACCTGATTTCATATAAGAAATACACTACTCCCTAAGGGAAGAGTCACATGCAGAGGGCACATTTTATTGGGATATACAAAGTTGCAGATACAGATATTATTATTATTATTATTATTAAAAAATGGTAAATGACCTGTACTAAAAGAACCGTGGCAAAATAATCTGCATTTGTGGGATTTATAAAACTCTGGGAGGTTAATCACAGATGTTTACAGCAGTCTGGGAGTGAGACTCAAAGCTCTTCCCTTGGTTGTAGTACTTTCTAGAAAGCTGGATGTGGTGGTGTATAACAAAGTAATTTAAAGTATTACAGGCATGTTTAATCCACAGAGTACACAGAGCCAGAGGTGGGTAGAGTAGCCAATAACTGTTCTCAAGTAAGAGTAGCACTACTTCAACATAAAAAGTAGTCAGCCAAGAAAAAAAAAGTATTCAGTAAGAAAGCTACTTAAGTACTGAGTAACAAATCATAACAGCTGATGAGTGCAAAGTACTTCCAGTGACAATATCTATTGTTTACTGAACATTTATTTGACCTCCAAATGGCTCAATAATCTCAGCAGATAGAAAATAACATTAAAATAACAAAGCTTGTTTATAAATAAGAAGTCTCACTTTAACATAAACTCCAGGTTTTTGTCTCTGGTGCATTTTTGGTTCAAACAAGTCAGTTCTTATTGATGAAGTTACTCACAGCAGGTAGAGTAGCCAGAACTTTTACTCAACAGTAGCGATACTTGAGTAATAATATGACTCGAGTAAAAGTAAAAAGTACATTGTAGTAAAACTACTCCTAAAAGTACATTTTGCTCAAAAGATTATAGATGTAAATGTAACTGAGTAAATATAACTAGTTACTACCCACCTCTGCACAGAGCTCTTGCTGAAATACATCAGCTGATGTTTCCGGGGTTTCTACTCTTCAGTCTCTGTAGAAAATCCCCAGAGTTCAGAAAACATCATAAAGCTGCTAAATAAACTGTAACTCGGTTGCTTTCAAGTTCGTTTATCTTCGTTTATCTTTACCCAATGACATTGGGAGCGAGACATTTGCAAAATGCTTTGCTTTTGGGCCAATCCGGCCACCAGTCACAGCAGACTGGGAGACGGAGCTGAGCTGACCCTCTGCAGACAGGACACCAGAATCACTGCAGAAATGTTCTGGAGGGTGGTGCGGTGATGGTGGTGGTGGGGTGGTGCGTGTGCTGAGGCCTCTGTTTTCAACACGGCTGTCCTGGGTTCGTCTGCCAGTCCACGGACCTTTGCTACATGTCTTGCCGCTCTCTCTTAACCCTGTTTCCTGTTGATCCACTCTTGAATAAAGGCCACTAGTGCCATAGAAATCTTCTGAAAGTGATAAAATATGGGCTTTTCTGCAGTAAATGTAAAACATTTTTTGTTATTATGTCTTAATTACACTTCAATAAGCTGAAATATGCAACCAAAGAAAGTTTGTCCTTTATGAAAGGAAGTAGGATTTTTATTGTACATGCTTTCATAAATGCAACATTTCCCTATAATCTTTCCTGAACTGAGATGATTGACCTCTGAAGCTCATCATGAGCGTTTTCTACGTTCCAACCCACAGCTCTGGTCCTGAGATATGAATCCTGACTGAGGGAACTGAGATCCTGCACACAGGCAGCTTCCTGTAGGTTGGTTGCCTCTGGTTCAGAGATGAGGTGAGGACTTTTATTAATGGTGGAGTAGAACTTCTGCTCCATATCTAAGAGGCATGGGAGGTGGGTTATCTGATCAGAGTGCTGTTAGTGGAGGCTTTTCATGCAGAATCTGGGATGGACCTGTCTGATTTAAAGGGAAAAAGCATTTCTTCTGCCGACTGCATCATCCAGGAGGAGCTGGAGAATGATGATGAGGAGCAGGACGTCTGGGTTATTTCTGCTGGGCCGCTTGAACTGAAGACATGACCTCATATAGGCAGAAGATGGTGATTCCAGATGTACCTCAACAGTCAGGGAAAAATATCCCAGGAAAAAAAATGCCGGGAAAGACAAATAAAACAACATAACAGATTAAGGGTAAAGAAACGATGCAGGAACAGAGACAGCTGAAGTCCAAACATGAAGATGGATTATGGAAGATCTGCTCCCCTCCTCCCGATTCCTGAACCCTGGACTGTGTCGTTACCACATCTTAGAAATGTGGACTACGCAGAAGACATTTCCTGCAGAGACGGATCCCTTATCCGGGATGGAAAGCATGAGGGAACACACATGCCAACACTGATGGAAAGCTGAGCTGCGCTGTGATGAATCTGCAGCTCAGAGCTGCGCAGTGGCACCAGGCGATAAGGAGACAACGTTATCAACTGAAGGAAACGTGCACCATAACAGGCTTTTCCCAACATGGCAGTAAGCAGGAAAACTTAGCTGGGCAAACGCCTCCCTGCAGGCAGTCGTCCACCTGCTGTTCAGCTTGTTTCTGAGATCCTCTCCATGTCTGTGTGTGTTCATGGGATGTTTTTGATGCATTTTTTTTCCCATCTGCAAGAGTCCAGCTCTGATAGATCATATTCACAGAAAAGCCCCTGGAAGCAAAGTGAGATGCTGCTAAATCCTCTCCTGCTCAACTCTGTTCAGAGAAGGTATGCAGATACTGACGGTTCTACATGTTCTGCTTCCTGTTGTTCCTGTTCAAGATGAAGATGAAAAACAAGTTTTGTTTCCTTTTCACCGTCTCTAACTGTGAGATTTTATCCGTTTAATAAAAAAAAAAAAAAGAAAAGCCGTCCAGGGCTAATCAGAGAAAAAGACATGTTAGTGTAATCTGCTGAGATCTCTGTTTCCATGACAACAAATGGAGACCATTGCACGCTTTAACACACGTGTGCATGTAAAACCCGCCAGAGCTCTGAGAGCTTCTACCGTGGAGTTTAATGTCTGATTCTCAGCCGTTGGTTCCTGCACTCTGTTTAAGTTACACCTTCGTCTTCATCCGACCTCTGCAGACCTCCATCCACTGAGGTCTCATTGGGAGCAATTTGAGATAAAAATGTGATTGCTGTTGCATTCGTATTGCTACATATTGGCAGGACTTGAAGGACTGTATGGAGAAAATCCTGAAAGTGAAACTTCCTCTAACATTTGACACTTTATACATGGGAAGAGGGATTGAAAGGTTGACAACCTCAGAGGATAAATATATTTCCAGGACCATGTTGGTGGCTGGTAAGAAAGCTATAACTAGGAATTGGCTGAAAACAGAGGCCCCTACAACGGAAGATTGGGTTGAAGTAATGCATAATATTTACACGATGGAAAGGCTAACTTTTTCTTTTAGATTAGAATCGGGCAAGTTTAAGAAATATTGGAAAAACTGGGTGCAATGTATATCACCGGTGAGATCAGATCTCGTCATGTGACAAAATTAGGGTGGAGAACCTCTTAGTGTTACATTTTTAAAGCGTTCTTTTATCTTTATTGATTTTTTGGGTGTTGTTTTCTCACCTTTTGTTAAAAGAAAAACAAAATATAAGTGTGTTTGTATGGGAGTGGACATGTAGATTTATCTATGAATAAGGAAGAAGTGAAGAAAGGAATAATTGGGATATCTTTTTTCTCACGAGGTTATTTGAGTCAGGATAAAATGTTAAGATTACCAAGAGTATAGTTGTCATCTAGCTCATGTATGGACTGTAGTGAACCTAATTTGGCTAACTGTGTTAACTTGAGAAATGGTTTTGATGGATGTATAAAAATTTCAAAATGCACTCAATAAAAAGTGAATTTAAAAAAGATGTGATTGCTGAGGTTTCCAAAAGCATGGCATTATTTGGTTTCTTAATTGTAAGGCAAGGCAAGGCAAATGTATTTGTATAGCACATTTCAGTACAGAGACAATGCAAAGTGCTTTACATGATTAAAATATAGGAAAATAAAACAGAATAAAAGCAAGTAGGAATAAAATGTAGAAACAAAATAAAACATTAAAAACAGTTGGACTAAAAAAAGTTGAACTAATGCTGTTTCAGTAGAACAGTTTAACTAGAACAGTCGAAGGCAATCCTAAACAAATGTGTTTTTAATCTTGATTTAAAATAACTCAGGCATACTGCACTTTTACAGTTTTCTGGAAGTTTGTTCTAGATCAGTGGAGCATAGGAACTAAATGCTGCTTCTCCATGTCTGGTTCTGGTTCTGGTTCTGCAGAGCAGGCTGGAGCCAGAAGACCTGAGTGGTCTGGAGGGTTGATGCCCTGATAACAAGTCTGTGATGTATTTAGGTGCTAATTCAGGGATTTATAGACTAACAGAAGGATTTTAAAGTCTATTCTCTGAGATACAGGGAGCCAGTGGAAGGACTTCAGAACCGGGTCCATGTTCTCTACGTTCTTTGTCTTAGTGAGGACTTCAGAACCGGGTCCATGTTCTCTACGTTCTTTGTCTTAGTGAGGACGCGGGCAGCAGCGTTCTGTATCAGCTGCAGCTGTCTGATCCACTTTTTAGGCAGACCTGTGAAAACACCGTTGCAGTGATCAGTTCTACTAAAGATAAACATGGATTAGTTTCTCCAGATCCTGCTGAGACATCAGTCCTTTAATCCTGGAAATGTTCTCCAGGTGCTAGAAGGTCCACTTTGTAATTGTCTTTAGATACTTTTGGAGGTTCAGGTCTGAGTCCATCACTACTCCCAGATTTCAGGCCTGATCAGTGGTTCCTAGCTGAAGCGACTGAAGCTGTGAGCTAACTCTGGATCTCTCCTCTATTGGACCAAAGATTATTACTTCAGGTTTGTTTTTATTCAATTGAAGAAACTTTTGGCACATCCAGGCATTGATTTCTTCTAGGCATTTAATCAGTGCTTGAACTGGTTCATAGCTGTGTGTCGTCTGCATAGTTATGGTAGCTGATGTTGTTTTTTATTATCTGAGCTAGAGGGAGCATGTAGATATTGAAGAGGAGGAACCCAGAATGGACCCTTGGGGAACCCCACATGTGATTTTTGTCATCTTTGATGTAAAGTTACCTACTGACACAAAAGATTCTCTGTTCTTTAAGTAGGATTTAAACCAGTGGAGAGCTGTGCCAGAGAGGCCGACCCAGTTCTCCAGGCGCTCTAACAGAATGGAGTGATCGACGGTATCAAATGCTGCACTGAGGTCCAACAGAACCAGCACTGAGGTTCTGAGGTCCAACAGAACCAGCACGGTGGTTCTTCCACAGTCTGTATTTATGTGGATGTCATTAAACACCTTGATAAGGGCGGTCTCTGTACTGTGGTGAGGAAACCTGACTGGAAAACATCAAAGCGGCTGGTCGTTGTTAAGAAGGTGTTTCATTGTTGAAACACAGTTTTTTCAATAATCTACTGATAAAGGAGGTTTGAGATGGGCCTGTAGTTCTGGAGTAGTAGTTTGTCTAAATTGTTCTTTTTCAGCAGTGGTTTGATAATTGCTGTTTTTAGGGACTGGGGGAAAACACCTGACAGAAGGGACGTGTTTATTATCTGATTCAAATCAGACGCTATGACAGGCAAAACTTTCTTAAAGAAAGCTGTGGATAGAACATCAAGGCAGCAGGAGGAGGAACTTAGCTGCTGAATGATCTCCTCTAAGCTTTTGTGGTTTATTTCGCTGAAATGGGACATTTTGTCAGAAATAGTTCCTGCTGAATACAGCATTGGTTCTGGTGTGGATATGGAAGTACAAAGTGATCCTCTAATTTTTAGGATTTTCTCAGTAAAGAAGTTAGCAAATTCATTGCAGGCCCTGGTGGAGTGAAGTTCAGAAGTCACTGACACAGGAGGATTTGTTAACCTGTTGACTGTGGCAAATAAGACACGAGCATTATTAATGTTTTTCTTGACGATCTCAGAGAAGAAAGATTCTCTTGCATTTTTCAATTGTAAGTTATATCTGTAAAGTTTCTCTTTGTAGATATCATAGTGAACCTGGAGTCTCGTCTTTCTCTGCTTATCCACCAAACATCTGGAAAACGGATCCATCTGGTCAGAGAAGCTGCCTGCTCCTCTGAGGTGAACATCAGAGTTCCTCTCTGCTCAGTAAAGGATGAAACTCCAGAGCAGGATGGTTTTCCACAGTAATCCTTGCTCCATCTGGGAAACTCCTTCAGATTACTTGAATAATTTAGACCCCACCCTAAACATGCTTTCTCTCAGTCTGCAGGTTAAAGGTCAAAGGTCATGGCAGGACAATTAGAAAAACACTGAACCTGTGTGGCTCTCAGGAAGCCTTGAAGTAGAAAGCCTCTTCTCTCTACAACAAGATTGCATCTGATTGATGGACAATACTTCTGAGACATTGTCCTCTGGACAGATGAGACCAAAGTAAAGATGTTGGACCATAACGGACAGAACCATGATGGAGAAAGACAATGCCAACTGTCATGCATCGTGGTGGAGGGCTGATGGTTTGGGCTTGGGTGGACCATGATCTTCTTGTCATACCAAAGTTTCCTACAGTGAGCTTGATCCATACTGGGTCATCAACAGAACCATGATTCAAAACACAGCAGGAGATCCGCAGCAGAATGGCCGAAAAAGATAAGGAATCCAGGTGCTGCCATGGCCTAGTCAAAGTCCAGGCCCCATCCTGAGCTGTGTCTTAGGAGTCTTGATTGAACTGACTAAGTCATTGACCTCTGATGATCATCAAAGTAATTCCCAACGGTCAAAACGAATCACCTGTCAAAGCATCGCTTTGCTTCCCATCCGTCTGATCCCTTTAACGATCTCCATCATGTAAATCAGTTCCTCCTTTCAACTGATTCAGTCACTTTCCTCATTATAATCACAATCTGTGCAGGACTTGATCATTTTCAGGGTGATTTGCTCTTATCACTCAACAGTCCTCCTGCTCTTGCCTGTTTTTGCTCTTGCAGCTTCGCTCCCTCTGAGCCATTTTCCCAGCAAAGGAAACCGGACTGTGGTCTTCGCACAACGCACCAGAGATGCTCGTTACCGTGAACCTAACAGGGAACAAACCTGTTCACCTCATTAAGGCTTTAATGGAAACGTGTATCTCGGAAATGACTCGGGTCTCCTGTTGAATGTTTGCACAGGGAACATAATTGATGCATTAAGCACCGTGTTCTGTAGTTTCCAGTTTTAGAGGTAAAACAGGCAGAGCTGCATCAACGGCATCAGCTGATGTGATGTTTTTATTTCCACCCAGATGGTTTAGTTTTGTTTTAAAAGTAAAATATATATACGATCATCAATATCTTCTGCTGAATGTGTCTGAGCAGCTGTTTGCTTGATGTTCCCTGTGTGTTCAACTCACTACGACTGACGGGGATTCATTGGAGCACTATATGAACCAAAGGCAATTGTGAAACTTGCGGGTACATCTAGAAATAACCCTCATTTCAGAAAGTGAAACTCGTGTATTCATGTTCTAGTTCTGATGATTCTGGCTACAGAGAATAAAAAACAAAAGTTCAAGTTCTCAGAAAATCAGAACATTACATCAGATCAATGAAAACTATATGGCTGCTTTCACTGTGGACTTCAGAAAACCCAGTGGACCAGAACCAGCAGATGACACGGCACTGAATATCATCACTGACTGTGGAACCTGTTCCTCACCTCCTCTGAGACCTTGATGTCAAAATAAAATGCAAACTTTATTTACATCTGAGAAGAAGAATTTGGACTTCTAAGCAACAGTATGGTTCTGTTTCATCTAGGCCCAGGCAGGGCGTTTGTAGCCCATGTGTCTGATGTGTCTGCGTGTAGCAGTTATTGATACATTATCTCCAATCTCAGGCCAATCCTGGTGAAGCTCCCTCAGATTCTTGAAATGATTTTGCCTTGCAAACCTTGCCATGCTGCAGTTATCCCTGTTGCTGGTGCATCTTTTCCTACCACAGTTTTTCCTTCCACTTAACTTTCCATGAACATACTTGGATCCATCACTCTGTGAACAAGCAGCTTCTTCAGCAATGACCTTCTGTGTCTTCCCCTCAAAGACCATCTTCTGGACATCTGTCCACTCAGCAGTCTTCCTCAGGATGGAGTCGCCTCCTGAGCCAGACTGAGACCAGTTAGAGGTCCTGGAAATCTTTGCAGGTGATTAGGGAAAGACACCATGAGTTTCCAATACTTAACATTTTAACAAAATTGCAATATAAAAGCGACATGATTAAATCAGATCTTTTTAAAACCCTACATAGACTCTGAACACAGTTTGATTGACACGAAATATAATTTTCTCCCCAACGAGGTAATTCCTGTTAGCTGAAAGCTTAACATATTTAACCACCGCTTCGTGGCTCACAGGACGGGGAGTAAAGTAACTACATTCTGGGAACAAACTGGGAACATGATGATTCATCCCATCAGTTGGACTATTTTCCTTCTTCCAGACAGAAAACATTCAAGGACGTCTCAGATGGGCTGGTGAACCTGGCAGAAGCTACCTTCCAGATGACCTCTGAAAGGCTTACCACAGTTTACTCATAGGTTGTGACCCTTTGTGCTGAAAACATTGACTCCACACATAGAAAGGTAACTTCCACTTCTGTATTTTCCAGGTCTGAACCTTGCCGACTGCCACCATGGGTCTCTCAGCAAGGCCCCTGGCCCCAGATTGCTCCCTGGGCGCTGTAAACTGCCCACTGCTCCCTAAGGAACGAATTAAATGCAGAAGATAGTTCACTGGAATGTAAAATTGTAATGACAAATAAAGATGTCTTCTTCTACTGGCATATAGATACCAATCTTCATCAGATGTGTTTAAAAAGTGTTCAATGATGAATCCCGGCTGGACTTTGCCTCCTCTGCTAACTCATCACGCTAGCTTCATGTTTCCAATCAGCCAGACTCCAGTAGCGAGACATTAAGCCACATATTACAGCTAAATAAAAAAAATTCAGCGAGCATCATGAAGGAGGCGGCTCTCATCCTGAGTTAAAGCAGCATTAAAGATTAAAGAGAAAAACTGAACCATGTGAGACAAACGTGATCACAGGAAAACCAATCAACTAAAATCAACTAACACACTTTAAGTTTAGGAGAATAAACTCAATTTCTGCGACAGAGGAAAGATTCGCCATCACTGTGCAGCTGAGGACATCTGTCTGCAGGTGGGAACCAGGATAGAAATGTAGTTTCCAACCCGCAGATTCACCCGTGGAGCAGATAAAAGTCTTTAGATGGAATAAACAACCGCAGATGGAGTCGTAACAAACAAAGACACCTACTAAAGACGGAAAATTAAAGTCAGCCTGAGTTCCTGAGCTGTGCGCTTCAGCTCTTTTCATCATCTCTAACAGGGACTTTTGTGCTCAATCAATACTTCATCCTTAGCCTCGGCACCGAATTTACCTAACCTCAGCTACGGCCCAGCAGGGGCAATAAAAACAGGTAAACAATGATGAGGAGGGGGCGCTAAAGAGGACTCATTAAGAGCATACAGACCCCCGATCCCTCTTTAGCAAACAAACACATTACCACTATATTCCTAATCCTAACCTTAACCAAGACTTTACTCGCACCTTACTGCTAAACCCACCTCTAACCCTAAAAAATGAGGTGTTCTGCATTAAGACCAAACTTTGGTCCCCGTAAGGCCTGTCGGTCTTCAGGAGGTCAATGTATCCAGATGGTCCTAAATAGTTAATAGATACAAGTACACACACACACACCTTTAGCTCAGGTTTACATGGAAGCTGCAGAGGAAGTGTGAAGAGGCATAAATCAACCTCACTTCAGATTTAAGATAACATTAGTACCAACAATTCACTACAGACTAGAGGCTGACATTTTTTCGGGAATCGCGTGGGTCACGTGATTCCCGCGGGTCACGTGATTCCCGCGGGAATCCTGCGGGATGGGAGTCAACATTAGTATATATCACGTGATTGGGACGGTACAGGATTAAATATCAACGGGAGCAGACGGGAGCGGGAGTAAACCAATAGCTGGTACAATAAACTAGGATCGATGCTAAAAAATTAAATAAAATAGAAAATCAAAAATGTAGGATCGCCGCTGCCATTTTGTAGTTTTTTTTCCAAGAAATCTAAACTATAATGCAAGTCAAAAGAACTACACGACCCAGAAGCCAACAGTGCTTCCGGTCTATTTTTTCCGCCAGCGCTCAAAAACAGAATGGGGGGGATCAACTATGGAGCGCTCCATAATGAACCGCTAGTGGCGAACTCAACATGGAAAAGTTGGATTTGCAACGCAAAGTCAGAAGTAAGGACTTATCTATTAAACTCACAGAGCGACTGTAAAGTTGCAAATATTAACAAACGTGACGAGAGTTGAATGTCACGGTGTTAACACTCAGTACCCTGCTTGTAAAACGTGTTTCCTCGACTCATTTCCCAATGTGCAACACTGTAATAATATGGCCAATTAACTTAAAACTACTTTATTATTTTATTTAGTATTATTTGAACAGTTGTGTTTTTTCTGTTTTAACCCACTAACTGAACAACGTGTTAACACTTCTCTTTCACTTTTTAACAAAAGTAAAACATGTCTACTTCTATGTCTGGTAAAAATGGGACGGAGCTGTATGGACCGGCTTTTCCTGGGTCCAGTTAGCTCTGCCTCCAGCTCCGCACCACCCCCGAAAATTAACATAATCTCACTCCTAACTTTTGATAAAAGTTGAGAGGTCTGTCCAAGAATGTGTTTAATGTTCGATGAAACTATTGGTTCTGATAGTAAACACTAATTAGTTTATGGATATTTTATTGCAAAAATTGATATTCAACTTTTTCTTTTACAAAACTGAGTTTTTGAACCATTGAGGTACATTATCTAAATTGTGAAAGTAATGCCTTTATGCACTTTTTTCTTAATTGAGTATAGATCTCTTGCTAGGTGCATTATTCTTTAGTTTCAGCAATTTGAAACATAAAAGTAACTTCATTGTTCATGTGAAACAATTACTTAATGAATTAGTAAAAGGCAACATTGTCCATTTTGTTTATTCAACTAAGATAGGCATGGTCTGTTTCCTTGTTTGTTACTTTTATTATTTATTTATTATTATTCCTTTTACTTTAACTGGCCTTTACTATAGCTGAAATAGGAACTTAACTGACCCTTCATAGACATTCAGGTTTAATGTATTGCCAGAAAACTTAATGAAGACAACAAGAATGGCAGTGGTGCAGGAGCGGGAGTCATTCGGAATGGGAGCGGGATGGGAGTGGGAGTAATTTTACCAGGAGTGGGACGGGACAGGACTTTTTTCTACTCTGGCCCGGGATTGGGACGGGACACAATTTTTTTCTGTGGGAGTGGGATGGGACAGGAGTGAAAATCCACTCCCGTGTCACCCTCTACTACAGACCTAAACATCTCCGAGAGCTGCTGATAGGTCTCTTTTGGGTGCTGAAGGTCTCAGGTTCTCCATCATGGTCTGAGGATAAAACTTGATTCCTCTCTGAATCCTGCAGAGCATTTTATCAGCAGCAGACGTTTTAAATTAAAGCTGAATTTATCAGAATGTGTTCAAATAGAAAGGAGTTGAGAGAGGCTGCTGAATATCAAATCATCTGCGGGGGTTAGGGTTAGTTAAGATGATTCAGTATCCAGTATCTGCTGTAAAGCTGTCAACTACAGTTGTCAAAATGATTGATGTACTAATATAATTTGTATTAAAAATGAATTATTCAAATATACTCATTTGTGTTAACATTTATTTAAACTGACCCACAAACATTTGCTCTCATTGTGGCCCTTCTTCTGACTGCAGCGCTGCAACAACAGAGTCACTGAGCTTCCCTCCAGCCGCTCTTCTCAACAATGATGTGCTGCTGGAAGCTTAAACTCTGCTAACATGTTGGGTTCAGCCAGATAAGACACAACTGAACCTCTCTAGCTACAAGAAAAACAAAAGCGTTGTTTGGGGGAACTTTCCTTTTAAGGCAGCTGTAGAACAAAAAACGAAATGCTGGACAATGGCACATGCTAGCTACATTATCGCTATGAGCTAACGCTACAAGCTAACACACTGATATAAAAAAGTGTGTTAGATTTCTATCAATCCTCTTGTTTATTACATTTTGAAATCACCCAGTTAATAAAAATATGTTGGAGCTTTGTAATATATTAACATTTCTATCTCTTTGTTTTTGTCACAGGACACATGGAAAATGCGTGTATACTCCATTCCCATTTCAAGCTATTCCTCCAGACATCTATGAGAAACCATATCTTAACTGCAACCCCACCTGAAATATGCTACAGACCAATGAGCCAGAGAAAGTTCGGAGCAAACGGCACACCCTCCAATGTTCAAAGCCAATCAGAGTGGAAGTGTGGCCTTTGCCTGGGGGTAAAACTTACCACCAGATGCATTGAGTACTCAGAACTAGACTGTTGTCAACGTGTCGGAGGACTTTCTTCTGTGGTATTTTTTGGCATTTGTCTTAATTCCTCAGTCAGTCCAATGAATTCTAAACAACAATGGTTTACCAAGGTGAAAGATGCATTTAGCAGCAGTCCTGTGGCATCAAACGTGGCTTTTGGGTTCATCCTGTTAGCACTCGTCACATCGGCTCATACAAGAAGGTGCAGAGTAGGGAAGGTGCATTCAGTTATATACAGTGAATCTTCATATATACAATGGATCAAAAAGAATACCAAAAAATACAAAAAGAAATAGGAATGGGCATATGATGTCTTATTTACATTCCTAGTGGTCTATATGTATATAAACATACACTACCGTTCAAAAGTTTGGGGTCACATTGAAATGTCCTTATTTTTGAAGGAAAAGCACTGTACTTTTCAATGAAGATAAATTTAAACTAGTCTTAACTTGAAATGCACTCTATACATTACTATACTAATGTGGTAAATGACTATTCTAGCTGCAAATGTCTGGTTTTTGGTGCAATATCTACATAGGTGTATAGAGGCCCATTTCCAGCAACTATCACTCCAGTGTTCTAATGGTACAATGTGTTTGCTCATTGGCTCAGAAGGCTAATTGATGATTAGAAAACCCTTGTGCAATCATGTTCACACATCTGAAAACAGTTTAGCTCGTTACAGAAGCTACAAAACTGACCTTTCTTTGAGCAGATTGAGTGTCTGGAGCATCACATTTGTGGGGTCAATTAAACGCTCAAAATGGCCAGAAAAAGAGAACTTCCATCTGAAACACGACAGTCTATTGTTGTTCTAAGAAATGAAGGCTATTCCATGCGAGAAATTGCTAAGAAACTGAAGATTTCCAACAACGGTGTGTACTACTCCCTTCAGAGGACAGCACAAACAGGCTCTAACCAGAGTAGAAATAGAAGTGGGAGGCTGCGTTGCACAACTGAGCAAGAAGAGAAGTACATTAGAGTCTCTAGTTTGAGAAACAGACGCCTCACAGGTCCCCAACTGGCATCTTCATTAAATAGTACCCGCAAAACACCAGTGTCAACATCTACAGTGAAGAGGCGGCTGCGGGATTCTGGGCTTCACGGCAGAGTGGCAAAGAAAAAGCCATATCTGAGACTGGCCAATAAAAGAAAAAGATTAAGATGGGCAAAAGAACACAGAAATTGATCAGAGGAAGACTGGAAAAAAGTGTTGTGGACGGATGAATCCAACTTTGAGGTGTTTGGATCACAAAGAAGAACGCTTGTGAGACGCAGAACAAATGAAAAGATGCTGGAAGAATGCCTGACGCCATCTGTTAAGCATGGTGGAGGTAATGTGATGGTCTGGGGTTGCTTTGGTGCTGGTAAGTTGGGAGATTTGTACAGGGTAAAAGGGATTCTGAATAAGGAAGGCTATCACTCCATTTTGCAACGCCATGCCATACCCAGTGGACAGCGCTTGATTGGAGCCAATTTCATCCTACAACAGGACAATGACCCTAAACACACCTCTAAATTGTGCAAGAACTATTTAGAGCAGAAGCAGGCAGCTGGTATTCTATCGGTAATGGAGTGGCCAGCGCAGTCACCACATCTGAACCCCATTGAGCTGTTTTGGGAGCAGCTTGACCGTATGGTACGCAAGAAGTGCCCATCCAACCAATCCAACTTGTGGGAGCTGCTTCTGGAAGCGTGGGGTGCAATTTCTCCAGATTACCTCAACAAATTAACAGCTAGAATGCCAAATGTCTGCAATGCTGTAATTGCTGCAAATGGAGGATTCTTTGACGAAAGCAAAGTTTGATGTAAAAAAAAAAAATTTAATTATTTCAAATACAAATCATTATTTCTAACCTTGTCAATGTCTTGACTCTATTTTCTACTAATTTCACAACATATGGTGGTGAATAAGAGTGACTTTTCATGGAAAACACAAAATTGTTTGGGTGACCCCAAACTTTTGAACGGTAGTGCATATATGTACTTATGTATATATATATATATATATATATATATATATATATATATATATATATATACATATACCTATACGCCTACATACATACGTACCTACACGTATATATGTGCATATACATGCGTTTATACATTTGTACATACATACATACATGTGTCCTGACATATGTTCAGGTGTTGATAGCAGCAGAAGTCACTTCTTTCAGGATTATTGCACGGGTTGTAGTACAGTGTATTAAATAGATTATTGCACATTAGTTATTGCACATTAGTTATTGCACATTGGTTGTTACAGTTATGGTTATAGTGCAGCATTGTATAATCTGCTAGCAGTAGGAATGAATGACCTGCGGTAGCGCTCCTTTTTACAGACAGGATGTCTAAGTCTGGCACTAAAAGAGCTGCTCAGCTCCACTACAGTCTGGTGCAGGGGGTGGAAGGTGTTGTCCATGATGGATGTGAGCTTGGACAACACCCTCCTCTCAGCTACTTCCTCCACAGAGTCCAGAGAGCAGCCCAGGACAGAAGTGGCCTTCCTCACCAGCTTATTCAGCCTCTTTCTGTCCCGCTCTGTGCTGCCAGGGGCCCAGCAGACGACAGGAGGAGGGCTGAGGCCACCACAGAGTCATAGAAAGTTTTTAGCAGAGGCCTGCTCACTCCAAAGGACCTCAGCCTCCTCAGGAGGTGGAGGCGGCTCTGGTCCTTCTTATACAGAGCGTCTGTGTTATGAGTCCAGTCCAGTTTATTGTTGACGTGAACACCCAGGTATCTGAAACTCTCCACAGTTTCTATGTCCTGCCCCTGGATGTTCACAGGTGAGTGAGGTGGGGGTCTTCTCCTGAAGTCCATCACCATCTCCTTGGTCTTACTGGTGTTTAAGCACAGATGGTTTTTCTCACACCAGTCCACAAAGTCCATGATGACCGACCGGTACTCCAGCTCGTTCCCCTCAGACACACAGCCCACAATGGCCGAGTCATCAGAGAACTTCTGAAGGTGGCAGCTGTCCGTGTTGTAGGTGAAGTCTGAGGTGTAGAGGGTGAAATGAAATGGAGACAGAACGGTGCCCTGGGGGGCCCCGGTGCTGCAGAGGGCCACCTCTGACTGACATCCGTGCAGCCGCACGTACTGAGGGCGGTCAGTGAGGTAGTCCATGGTCCAGTCAGCCAGATGTTTGTCCACCCCAGCGTCCTCCAGCTTCCTCTTCACCAGCACCGGTCTGATGGTGTTGAAAGCGCTGGAGAAGTCAAAGAACATGACTCTCACAGCGCTCCCGGTGGTCTCCAGGTGGGTGAGCGCCCGCTGCAGCAGGTAGATGATG
Organism: Fundulus diaphanus; assembly: GCA_037039145.1. Classification (NCBI taxonomy): domain Eukaryota; kingdom Metazoa; phylum Chordata; class Actinopteri; order Cyprinodontiformes; family Fundulidae; genus Fundulus; species Fundulus diaphanus. Next base: position 1,901,908 of record CM073122.1, read on the forward strand.
GCGTCCTCTACTCCGATGTTGGGCCGGTAGGCAAACTGCAGCGGGTCCAGGGTGGGGCTCACCACAGTGCGCAGGTGAGCTAGGATGAGGCGCTTCATGGTCTTCATCAGGTGGGAGGTCAGGGAGACTGGTCTGAAGTGGGCCGGTTCCCTGGCGTGCGGTGCTTTGGGAACCGGTACCACACAGGAGGTCTTCCAAAGGGTAGTGACCACCCCCGGGCTGAGGCTCAGGTTGTAGATGTAGCTGAGGACCTCACAGAGCTCATCTGCACAGGTCCTCAGCAGCCTGGGGGGATGCCGTCCGGTCCTGAGGCTTTCCTCTGTTTCAGCCTCATCAGCTGTCCTCTCACCTGCATTGGTGTGACTGTGAGGGGGGAGGAAGGTAGGACCGAAGGTGTGGATGGGTCAGTCGTTGATAAGAATGGCGGTGGGGGGGATGGTAGATCTCTGGAGGGCTGGTGGTTGGAGACGTGTGGAGAGTTGACGGCAGGGAGGGGGCCAGTGTGGGGGGAGTCAAACCGGGTGAAGAATATGTTCAACTCATCTGCAAACTTGGTGTCACCGTCTGCAGCCCTGTTGGTCCTCTGCCCAAAGCCGGAGATGTTCTTCAGACCTCTCCACACATCTCTGACGTTGTTCTGCACCAGCTGCTCCTCCATCTTCTTCCCATAGTCCTTTTTTGCTGCCCTGATCCTCCACTGGAGCTCCCGCTGGACTCTACGCTGCTCCTCTCTGTCCCCTGAGTAGAAAGCCCTCTTCTTCTGGTTCAGGAGGACTTTCAGCTCAGGGGTCACCCAGGGGGGATTGTTTGGAAAGCACCGTAGCCGTCGTGTAGGCACAATGCTCTCCACACAGAAGGTCATGTAATCAGTGATGCATTCAGTCAGGCTGTTGATGTCATCACCATGAGAGCTTTGGAACATGCTCCAGTCTGTGGTTCTGAAACAGTCCCTCAGTCTCTCACTGGCCTCCTCTGACCAAACTTTCACTGACTTCTTCTGTGCCTTTTGTCTCCTCACCAGTGGAATGTAATGGAGAAGCAGGTAGACGAGGTTGTGATCTGAGCGTCCCAGAGGGGGGAGGGGGGCGGAGGTGTAGGCGTCTTTAAGGTTGGCATAAAAAAGGTCCAGCGTTTTATTGTCCCTTGTTTTACACGTGACGTACTGGGTGAGCGTGGGGAGGGTGGAGCGGAGGGAGGCGTGGTTGAAGTCCCCTGTGATCAGCAGTAGAGAGCGGGGGTGCTGTGTTTGCAGATTGTTTACAGCGGCGTGGATCCGCTCACACGCGGCGGCGGCGTCCGCGGAGGGAGGGATGTAAACACAGAGCATGATCACGTGGCCGAACTCTCTCGGCAAGTAATAAGGTCTCAAGCTCACTGCGAGAAGTTCAACATCCGAGCAGCATATCTGCTGCTTCACGTGAACATGCGCCGCGTTACACAAAAAAACAACTCTATGTTCTGGTTATGGTCACTGATGGTCAAATTAAGCAGGTCAGACTCAGAGGCAGCAACTGAAGGCCACTGGTAACTCTGCACCGTCGCTAAATCCAACAGTCTCCTTGTCAGTTTGACGACTAAAAATATGCATCGGTGAATAATACTCTCAGATTTACCAGTTGTCCATTATAATAAATGCATAAAGTTAACTTTTGTGTCTTTAAATTGCTCCATGTAACGATGAGCCAACGTTACATGTTAAGTTGAATATTGTTTTTAGAAGTGAAGTAGTGGTAAACAGTTAAACAGCATGCCAACTGTTTTTCCTCTTTTGTTGTTTGTTTCGTTTGGATTGAACCTGTTTGTTTTTCTGGGCGTGGTTTCACCTGCAGTGGAGGGACCTCGTCCTGGTGTAACACACTCAGGTGTGCAGACTGCAGTATGGCTCAAACTAAGAGGCAGATTAAGAGGGGTGACTCTGGCCAGAGTCGATTTTTTTTGTGTTGCTAAAGATTTTCAAGTAATGATTGGAACTGGTTTAAGATATTTTCAGTTTTTATTAGTTTGCAACTGGATTGTGTTTTTTGTTCTTTGTCTAATGTAAATAGTGTTGCATTTTCTATCTTGCATTTAATATATCCCTAATAATGGTTTCTCCCAATTTAGGTGAATCTGAATTTAAGCTGTTTGTCATTTGTTGTTGGGTGTTCGTGGTATGGTTAGTTAAACTGCTGGCTACAAAAAAATAATAAAAGAAGAAGAAGCTTCCACAGATGAGACATTGTTTTGTTTTTTTGGACTGCCGTTCTGGGTCCCGGTTCCATGGCCGCTCGACCAGGTTGACAAGCGTGTGACACTCCATATATAAACATTAATATTACTACAACAATTAATAATAGGTTACTCTCATAGCTTAATACCTTCTCCATCTAAAAATCCCATGTGTGCAAATATTCATGCAGATCATACCTGAAACCTAAGTTCTGCTTACCTTCTTCTTATTAATAGTCATGTTCGAGTTTTCTGTCTGTCTTTTAAGCTTAAGGTGATGAGGCGGCATGAGTAACCGCCCGAGAATAAATATAACAAGATGTAGGAATACTTTTAGCGGTTGTCTTCAATATTATCTTTCCCTATTTTTCTCACTCTACTGATTTCTACTGTTCTCCAGTCTACTGTTCTCCAGATTTGCATTGCATTACATTGAAATGACTGTTGTCATTTCAGCTTTTAACTTTTTATTCTCTCTCTTTTTTCTTCATAGTAGGTACACCTGGTTTGACGTTCTGTTGACTGTGAAATCATCCAGGGAGGACAGATCACCGACTATTACCATCTAATGTAGAACAGATTACTAGATCAATGTGTGCTTCTGTGCTTGTTTGTCTCTCTTGTTGTGTCTCTGCTCTGTCTTCTGTAACCCCCAGTCGGTCGAGGCAGATGACCGTTCATACTGAGCCCGGTTCTGCTAGAGGTTTTTCCTTCCCGCTAACGGGTGTTTTTTCTTTCCACTGTCGCTTCATGCTTGCTCAGTATGAGGGATTGCAGCAAAGCCATGGACAATGCAGACGACTCTCCATGTAGCTCTACGCTTCTCCAGGAGTGAATGCTGCTTGTCGGGACTTTGATGCAATCAACTGGTTTTCTTATATAGGAACATTTTTGAGCAATCTGTATAATCTGACCCAATCTGTATAATATGATTGAACTTAACTTTGTAAAGTGCCTTGAGATGACATGTTTCATGAATTGGCGCTATATAAATAAAATTGAATTGAATTGAATTGAATGACCAGTGGTTTGGTCTTGATTATTTCCATGAGGGAGACAGTTTTAATGAAGGAGACAATGGAAGCCTGTCGATCTCCTGCTCCATCTTCCCCTCATTCGTGAACAAGACCCCAAGATACTTAAACTCCTCCACTAGGGGGCAGCATATCCTCCCCAACCCGGAGGAGGCACTCTACCCTTGGCTCAAGACCATGGTCTCAGATTTGGAGGCACTGATCCTCATCCCATGCCAAAACCAGACTTAGACAACTTTATTGTCATTTTGTATGTACGGAGTGCATACAGAACAAAATTTGTTGCATAAAGTTTACAACAGTGTAATGAGATTGCAGGTGGAATAAGGCAACATTACAATATAAAGTGCAGCAGTGATCAAAATGTAACAATGCAGGAGAAAAATAGTGTGCAAGAACAGTGTGCAGAAGAATGTTCAGCCATGTTTATGTGCAAGAATAATGATGCAAAAAGGCATTTGTATGGAAAAGTATGGTGCAGTGCAAATAATATGTGCAAAAATGTTGTAAAAGTTGGGTTGTGTACTATTTAAATGGATAATAAAAGTTTGGCAATGTTAGTAATACCATATAAAGATGTAAATGTGGTGCAGAGTCCAGTTTATAGTTCAACAGTCTGATGGCAAAAGGGAAAAAGCTTTTGAAGAACCTGGTGGACCTGCAGCGGATGCTGCAGAACCTCTTCCCAGAGGGCAGCAGGGAGAACAGTCCATGGTAGGGGTGTGAGGGGTCCCTGATGATGTTTCGGGCTCGGGACACGCAGCGCTGAGATGAAATGTCTTATGGAGGGGAGAGGAGCCCCGATGATCCCTTCTGCTGTCCTCACCACTCTCCTCACGTTCTTCCAGTCGGAGGCACTGCAGCCTCCACACCACACAGAGAGACAGCTGGTCAGAATGCTCTCTATGGTGCTTCTGTAGAAGGTCATGAGGATAGGCGGGGGCAGGTGGGCTCTTCCCATCCTCGGCAGGAAGTACAAGCGCTTCTGTGCCACTTCACCAGTGATGTGGTGGTGAACCTGGGGAAGCAGGTGAACAGCAGGGGGCTCAGAATGCAGCCCTGAGGGGAGCCCATGCTGAGGGTGATGACATCAGACGTGAGGAAGTCTTGCAGCCAGTTGTGAAGAGGTGTGCTGAAGCTCAGATGTTCCAGTTTTCCTAGCATCTGCTGTGGGATGATGGTGTTGAACGCTGAACTGAAGTCCAGGAACAGCATCCGCACGTGCGTGTTCTTCTCCTCCAGGTGTGCCAGGCTCAGGTGAAGAGCGGAGGAGATGGCGTCCTCAGTGGAGCGGTTCCGTCGGTAGGCAAACTGGAACGGGTCGAGTGTTGGGGGGAAACTGGAGATGATGTGTTCTTTCACCAGCCTTTCAAAGCCCTTCATCATGATGGGAGTCAGTGCAACAGGCCGGTAGTCGTTGAAACAGGTGACTAGAGGTTTCTTCAGCACCGGAATGATGGAGGCAGACTTAAAACATGCCGGCACTGTGGCTTGGTCCAGCGAGGTGTTCAAAATGTCTGTGAGGACACCAGCCAGCTGACCTGCACACTCCTTGAGTACCCGCCCAGGTATGTTGTTGGGACCTGGGGCCTTCCGCGGGTTGACTCTCCTCAAAGTCCTCCACACGTCGGCTGTGTCAAGGCAGAGGACCTCCTCTTCCTGATGGGGAACAGCTTTCACTGCTGGAGTGCTGTTTAGTGGCTCAAACCTCCCAAAGAAGTTATTTAGTCCATTGAGGAAGTCAGCATCAACTTCACCCACTGGGGGGGAGGGCGTGTTGTATTCAGTGATCACCCGTATGCCTTTCCACATGCTCCTGGTGTTGCTGGCGTTGTGGAAAAGCTCCTGGATTTTCTGACAGTGGTTCCGCTTTGCTAACCTGATGGGACGGTTCAAGTTGGTTCTTGCTGTCCTCAGTGCCTCCTTGTTGCCAGACTTGAAGGCTGAGTTCAGTGCTTTTAGCGCTTGACGGACCTCCACAGTAATCCAGGGTCGTTGGTTGGCTCGGGTGATGATGGTCTTGGTGGTGCTGACGTCCTCAGTGCATTCGTTGATGTAGGCTGACACAGTCATGGCGTACTCATCAATGTTGAGCTTGTTGTCATAAGTTGCTGCAGCTTTGAACATGTCCCAGTCAGAGCACTCAAAACAGTCCTGGAGCGCCTCCATTGCTCCCTCAGTCCACACCCTCACCTGCCTCACTGTAGGTTTAGCTCTGATCAGCAGGGGCCTGTATGCAGGAATTTGCATCACAGAAAGGTGGTCTGAAGAGCCAAGGTGGGGGCGGGGGCCTGCCATGAAAGCGTCTTTTATATTTGTGTAAACTAAGTCTAGAGTGTCCTCTTTCCGAGTTGCGAAATGTTGGTTGAAATGAGGGAGAACAGTTTTCATATTGGCCTGGTTAAAATCCCCAGCAATGATGAAAACGCCCTCCATGTGTGCAGCTTACAGCTCGGAGATAGACCGATGGACAACACTCATAGCCTCTTTTGTATTAGCGCTGGGAGGCACGTAAACAGCAGTGATGCTAATAACAGTAAACTCTCTAAGCAAGTAGAAAGGTGTCCGGAGAGCAGTAGCTGGCGACAGATCCAGCATTTTTACACCAGTTATTGTTGATGTAAACACACAGCACGCCCCCTCAGGACTTAACGCTAAGACAGCTGTTTCTATTGGGGCGGAAAGTAGCGAGCCCCTCCAGGCTACCGGCGTTGTCCGGGATTGATGAGGTAAACTATGTCTCCGTCAGGATGAGAGAGCAGCAGTCTCTAAACTCCCTGTTTGCAGAGAGTATGAGTTGTATATGGTCTATTTTGTTGTCCAGTGAGCGGACTTTGGAGAGCAAGATGGATGGAAGCGGCGTTCTGTAGGGATTAGCTTATAGCTTAGCTTTGTGCCTGTAGCACTCTGAAGCCACGTAAACAATCGAGAGTAGTTGTAGTTACGAGTCAGAAAAGACTAGATGACCGTAACTCCAGCAGGCGCTGGAACCCAAGTACTGATCTACCGGGTCGATGGATAGTTTGTAGTGTGTTAGGTGGCATATTTTTGTAGAAAATATGCCACCTAATATGCTGTGTTTTTAAACACATGGAGCTGACCAACATAGCTCCCGCTAGCATTCTTCGAGCCATGCCAAATGCTAATGTAATTCGAGTATGTGTCTATAGTTATAACAAGCTTTATTTCCACAAGGGTGTCATACATTGATGTGATATTAATGTTTGTGTTATCCGGTCCACTCATTATGACCAGAATACAGCCGAAGGTTTTTTAAAATTAGTGCCGAATGTCTGTTAGCCTAAATGCTATTAGCTTCCGGTAACTTCCGCTTTCTCAGACGCGACTACGGTTTGTTTCAAGCATAAGGTTTGTTTTCTTTTGTTCCGCAATATTAATGTCGATTTAAAGCTGTTTTGTATGACTTTAGGTTAGCGACCCCTAGTCTCCTGGAGGTATAATCACATTCATAAAAACGAGCATTCTAGAAGTAGATGTTTACTGAAAAATCGTTCTTCAAAATGTTATTTCATGAGATAATATTTTGTTTAACTCAGGATTTGCATTGTGAATGGGTTGAAACACATACCAAATGTTGTTCTGAATTAGTTAAGCTAATTAAACCCCACTCCATGTTCTTTAAGTGGAACTTAACTCAGATCTGCAGTGAACCAGGATTCACTGAATTGTTCTGATTATGCTGATGGACGTCATTTATTACTTTCAGTTTTGCTTCCTTGAAGCTGAACCTTGCACAGCCCAACAAATGTTCGTTCAACTGTTGTCACACTGTGGACATGTATGTTTTTATATGTATATAAACCACTTCCACCTTCTCCATCTGCCTACTTCTTTCTAGGTTGTTTTCTATTCTTCAGACTGTGTTTGAGTTTGATTACTGCATTATTGTGTTATTGTATAAGTAAGCACATGGGGAGCTTTGTGCGATCCAGAGTAAAACTCCTTGTATATGTACACATACCTGGCAAATAAAGCTGAAACCGTGAGACATGAACACCACAAACAGGAACAGCTAAGGTGGAGTACCTCTCACATTAGGAAAAAGCTCAACATTGTGCTGGGAATGCAGATTAAGCTCATGTTTTGTTCATACGGACACCAAAAAGGCTTTAAAAGCATCTGATCCGCCACAACAAAGCCACAGGGAATAAAGCAATGCATCATCTCCAGATCCACCATATGCAGACAAGCCAACCATTTCCAGTTCCTCAAAGGTAAAGATCTGGTTCACTGTTCCACAGCCAAGACCAGACCAAGCCTGCATCCGTCTGTTAGCACGCTTCACCTGCAACTCAGAATCACAATCAGAAGGCTGTTACTGTCGTCACACAAGTTCATGGCGAAATCATAGCAGCTTCCACTGTCATGTGCATGGAAGTATAGAAGAGCAAAATATCACTGAAAAATGATAAAAGCTACAAAAACCATACAATGTGCACAAAAGTACATATTAGACACACATTTAAACTAATCCCAGTGTTCTGAAAGCCCGGAAGGGATTTTCTGAGGGATTGCTGCAAAGCCATCAACAATGCAGACGACTGTCCACTGTGGCTCTACGCTCTTTCAGGAGGAGTGAATGCTGCTTGGAGAGACTTGATGCAACCTGCTGGGTTTCCTTAGAGAGGAAACTTTCTGACCAATCTGGAGGATCTGATGGAGTCTGACTTTGGAAAGAACCTTGAGATGATATGTTTCATGAATTAACGCTTTATAAATAAAATAAAATTTAATTGATTTATGTGTTCTGCAGTTGTTACACTCTCTTCTCTATAGAGGAAAGTGGTGCATACTTATGACATCACTAATTAGCAACATAGGTCACCTTAAAGACATTTTCAGATGTTACCCACTTCACATTACTAAATTGCAGGGAAAAATGTCTGTTGGTTCATTCTTGGAAATAGCAGCTCATTTGTAAGACTGAGTGCAGCATTTATTTCTCTTTCAACAATCAAGTTCTGAAGATGTAATTACTTATACAAACATAAACTATCTTTGAGGAAGCTCACAGCCTGAGGCATGAAAACAAAAAGGTATCAATGTTGTAGACACTAACACATCTTAAACTCTTATTTATTCGTTGCTTAATTCATTTCTCTATTTTAAAAGTTGGACAGTTTAGTGGATATTATTTTTCTACACTTGTCTTTTAACCCCTGAGCCTTGGCTGAGCTAAAGTGAAAGTGAGGGTTCATGTGTGCAGCAAAAGATAAGATTAGGGTTAAAGTTTGATCTGCACAGGAGGATAACAGTGAGACAAGAAAAGTCATTGATTATTTATTTGGGCATATATTTCAATCAATGCGCTTGTTAATTACATTTTGAAACTACCCAGTTAATAAAGAATATGTTGGAGCCCTGTAATAAATTAACATTTCTATATCTTGCCTATTTTATGTCAGAGTACACGTGGAAAATGCACGTATACTTCCTTCCTGTTTCAAGCTCTTCCTCCAGACATCTATGAGAAACCACATCTTAACTGCAACCCCACCTGAGATATACTACAGACCAATGAGCCAGAGAAAAGTCGGAGCAAACGTCACACCCTCCTATGGTCAAAGCCAATCAGAGTGGAAGTGTGGCCTTTGCCTGGGGGTAAAACTTACCACCAGATGCATTAAGCACTCAGAACCAGGCTGTTGTCAACGTGTCGGAGGACTTTCTTCTGTGGTATTTTGTAGCATTTGTCTTAATTCCTCAGTCAGTCCAATGAATTCTAAAAAAAAAGAATGGTTTACCAAGGTGAAAGATTCTGTGAGCAGCAGTCCTGTGGCATCAAACGTGGCATTTGGGTTCATCTTGGTAGCACTAGAGAAGCTAGTGGAGCTGGAGTTTGAATGTCCTTGCATCCCTGCATGGAATATAGCCTTTTCGTTAGCATTGTTCATCATCCCTGGTCTCCTGGCCTGCTTGATGATGCTGATTGTCCAGGAATGCAGGTGCAACGCAACGTGCAGGGAAACATTTTCCATCTCCGCCTTAATTCCCCTCATCGAGTGGGTGAGTTTGCTGTTCATGGACGGGCGGTACCTTGCTTGTGCTGCGACAGACTGGAATGGAACTTATGTCCACATTGACAAGGCGGATCCACAGAAGTGGTGTGAGCCAATCAAAGCGGGAAATAGCACCACGCAACAAAAAGTGCTTCAGTCCAAGCAGCTATTTGTGATTTCTCAGGTGAGTGGGGTGTGTTATTGGCAGAGGATGGGGATAAATGAGTTGACAGAGAACAACTTGGATCCAGAGAATCAGACCTCCATTTATGTGCTGGCTTACAACGCTTTTTTCCCCCAGGTAATCGGAATGATCTTCTTCAGTATTATCTGTATCGGTCTGGTCGTGTATCTCGTCATAAAAAGCTACACAGAGCAGAAGCAGAAGACAGTGGAAGAAGGGGCTGAGCTCACCACTTTCAACTCAGAGCGCAGTCCAGAACGCCAGGAGGAGACCGAACTGGTCCCATAGACTGAAGACGACGAACAAACCTGACAGCATTTGTTTTTAAAATAATTTCAAAACATTTAAGAATATGCTTTTAAAGAATGGAAAAGGTACATTTGGACAAACTGTGTCTTCAAAGATCACAGATTTTAAGATGTAAAATAGCTTTTTTATACATATTGAGGAATTAATATCAATAAATATCCACTCCTTCCTCACCTTGTCACCCGTGCAGCAACTTCCTCCTTAATCAAGCTGTGGATTAATATCATGAAATATTAACGTTTTTTGTTTTCTTTGATTGTTTATCGTTTTTGCAACAGTCGAGACGAGACCAAATGTGACTGACCAAGACAAAGAAAAAGATTGGAAATAAGACATTGATCTGTAATTCATCTGATAGAGAAAACCTGAAACTATCTGATTATTATTGTGATGTTTTCAACAACTTTTAGGTCTCAACAAACATAAGAAATAGCAAGTTCAGTGGATTTTCAGTTACAGGAAATAAATCTAAATAAGATGTACTTGCAGGAAGTTTTTCCTTGTCTCTGTCTGATTGTACACTGAGCTGCAATACTGCTAAAATAAAAATATAGACTGAACAAGAATCAAACAAAGGTTTTTATAAATGACTTCCCACTTCTTTTTTTTAATATCCCGTCACTGCTGTTTTATGTGCAGTATAGTACATACAGAGCAACCATAAAGATAACAAGGAACATAAAGATTTTTTGTGCAGTTTCAGGATGACCAACAAGTAGAACCTAGATAGCAAATGGGCGATACCAGCAGTTCAGTGGCAGACCGAGGCAGAGTAGAAAAACTTTAAAAATTATTCTGGCTCCTAACAAAAAGAAAGTCTTGCACAGATGGCGATTTCATGAATCAAGCACACTAATCAGTAACAGAGAAATGCAATGTTGTGCATTTATAATCCACAATGTACATATGAGATAAATTTCCTTCTAAGGCTCTTAGTAAAACAAAAGAGAAACAGTATAAATATGAGTATTAGCATAGTAAATTCTTGAATGTCGCAGTGAACTAAAAATAAAATTTTATATGTACAGGAAGGTTCTGTGTCAGACTGTATGAGTGGTGGAAGTGTGTGCAGCTGCAGGATTTACTGCAACAACGAGCAGACCAGATGATAATGCATATAGTCCATGACAGAAACAGAGACTAGTCTCCAAAAATCAAACTTTACACATGGCAACATTTGGCCTACAGGGTTTGCAGCAGAAGCCAGAGAATATTTATTACAGTGTCCTGTTGACCGTTTTTTTATTGCACTGCAAACAACTTTATATCCATGTTTTGGATGATTTCATTATTTTATTATAGACAAATGTTAATAATAGGAGAGTCCCGTCTCCGGCGGTCATTGGGCGAGAGGACAGACAACCACACCTCAGGCAAATTTGGACAGATCAATCAACCTAACAGGTAGAACTGTGGGAGGTAGCCGGAGTACCCAGAGAGAACCAACACATGCACACAGAGAACATGCAAACTCCAAGCCAGGATTTGAAACCAAGACCTTCTTGCTGCGAAGCAACAGCATATTATACATTTACTCTGCATCATGTATTCTTTCTGGTCTGTTTTCTAGTGACACTGATGATTTTCCAGTCGTTTTAATGCTAGAAACAAACCTCCTCCTCTCCTAGGAGCCACAGTCTAAAGGCTTCTTATGGATGTGATAATATGTTGCATGAAATGCAACGCAAACATTTGCTGGTGCTGCTTCTCTTTTATCTAACAGCTGACAGGGCTGGTCAACGTTCAAGTTCAGAAGAAACAACTATTTATACAAAGAGAAACTACCATAAAGGAAGGTCACAGCCTGAGGCACAGAAACTAAGCGGTATCAGTTAGAAACACATCAGTTTGCTAATGCCAAACGCATTAAAATATTACTTATTAATCCATGCATTCACTGCTTAATTTACTTATTATTAAAGCTGGACAGTTTAATGGATATTATTTATCGACATTTAATAAACCCCTGAGGAAGTGAAAGAGTGGCTTCAGCTGTGGGCAGAAGATAAGAAAACGGGTGGAGTTGGACTTTGATCTGGGCTGATAATATATATGAATATATAAATCTGTGAATGTTCTGCTGTCTGTGAGAATGAAACTGCAGACCAGGACGTCATTCATCACTAAAACACTTTCGGTTTTGCTTGAAACCAAAAGTGTTTTAGAAGCTGAACCTTGCTTCTGCACGGCCTGATGTACGTTTTGTTTCAATGTCCCCCACTTCTGTTCTTTATCAGGAAACGGTTCAAATGTGGATGCCTCTGTGCATGTGGAGGTCATGTGATGCATTTTTAAAGAAAAGCCAAACTCAAACGTGGGACCCCGTGGTTCTGAGTGGTTTGTTTGATTCTGGGGCCGCCGTGAGGCGAACTCACCGCTGGAGCAGTCCAGGCCTCCCCAGCCAGGCTCACACTGGCAGGTATCAGGAGAGACGCAGCGACCGTGGACGCACTCCTCTGAGCACAACGCTGTGGAGAAACAGGAGGATTAGCGGAGAGAACGTGACCCGACGGGTTCTGGCTGGACCAGGAACCTCGCGGCTGCAGAGGTTCACATGTGTAGGATGTAAAACCTCTGCAGAACGAGGTTGGGTCTGTCGTCAGGGCAGGTCAAAGGTCACACAGGGTCACAGCCAATGCAAAACTTTCAAATTAACATTTTTTGTGACGTTTTAAGACAAAATGTTTTCTCACTGAAACTTTCGTTTTGCCCTTATTCATATTTTTTATGCTGCGCGTCTGAAAACAGCGGCTTAAAGCTGGACTAACATGACTGGGGTTAAAATCAGTCACCTTTAAAGGAGGACGAATAAAAACGGAGCGTCCGGCCGCCTGATGCAGGATGACAGCCGCTGGTATCGCTGTGATTTTTCTCACCGGGTTCAGTTCTCCATAAAACATTAGAAAGCAGGGATTCATCTATCAGCCGTTCAGATTCTGACTGTTTTTAGTATTTATTTATTCACCTACCTGCACTAAAATCTCCCCGCTGCCCTGATAAGAAGTGATATCTGCATTGTACAGCAGGCGGATAAGGAGGCTCCTGCGTTCATTTCTCCCCCTGAGAAGGTTTCATATTTCATTATGACGCGACTTCACAGCCGAGAGAAATCAGAGCCAGTAAGAAACTTCAGAACCAACAGAGGCTGAGAAATAAAGGAGGACGCAGTTATGAGGCGGCTGTTATCTGCCAGTGAGGATGAAGATGGCACCTGGAGGAAGAGGAGGAGGAAGAGGAAGAGGAGGAGGGGGAGGAGAGGGGAGGAGGAAGAGGAGGATGAGGGGGAAGAAGAGGAAGGAAGAGGAGGGAGATGAGAAGGGGCAGGAGGAGGGGGGAGGAAGAGGAGGAGAGGGAGGCAGAGGAAGAAGAGGAGGAGGAGGAAGAGGAGGAGGAAGAGAACAACTAAGATCTCAAGTTAAATATTCTGACCTCAAAGTTGTGGACTCAGCGTTTCTGATTCTCCCAGCTGCAGATTCTAAGGAAACATGATGAAGATCTAAAAGTGGGCGGGGCTTATTTCCCTCCTCTTGACCAGCAGAGATAATTTCACTTTGATGCTTTGATTTTAAATTAAATCCTATTTATAATCTAAGGTCATTACTGCTGCTTCGGAGGATCTTTGCAGCAATGAAGGAGAAATCAGCAATTCCTCTTCATTAGTGGTGTCCAACGTGTGGCCCGGGGGCCATCTGTGGCCCCATGGACTGATATGTGTGGCCCCCTGAATGCAGCTCAACAATCTGGCCCCCAGTAGAGCTGGTGATGCAGGTAGAGACTTTTTATTTTCAATTAGAGCAAAGTTATAACCGACTAATATTTAATTACAATGAAAAAGGTTACGAACAGACAGAATTAGTCTTGTCATTTTGTCGTGAACTGATCCACTTGACTTTTACATCAAAAGCTGATTTTATTTTTATTTTATTTATTATTCTAGGCTAAAAACAGCAGATTTTTTTTTAAAGAAAGATCCAAATCTGGTTCTTATTGCTGATAAACTGTTTTTTAAATATATATTTAAAATTGAGCCCAAAAGAAATTGCAAAGTGAAGTCTTTCTTTTAATAATGCAAACATGCTAAACCGCTTTAAGCTTAATTAAAATATTGCATGCTTAGTTTGTTGTTGAGCAAGCAGAAACTGCTCATAGAATAATTTATTTTTAGTTTTTCATCATAATTTATTGGCCTATGAGAACTTTTAACTTTAACACTTTGACTCACGTGACTGAAAGTTTGGACACCACTGCTATAAGGTTTATATTATTATTTGATATATTGTACATAATTCATTTAGTCGCTTTGGTTTTTTTAATCTGAATCTAATTGCTTTGAATTGTAACTTTAACTGTGCAGAATGTTAATCAATGTTTTTAATTTAAACTGATGCTAAATAAATACAATTCATTTAATTTAACTTAGAAATTTCTACAAAATAGGTATAATTTACATGGTATTCATGAAAGAGTTGGAAGAAAAACATTGTTTGTAAAGGGAGCTTCTAACTGGAGAAGCCCAGGTAAGGTTTGTGCTTCAGAAGACGAGGAAAGGTTGACGCTCCTGGCCGTTTAAAGACCCTCATCAGCGGTGTATAGACCACCCTGGACATGTCCTCATTATACTCGTGGTGAATCTTTGCCTCTTTATTTAGAAACAAGTTCTGCTTCTCTTCCCTGTAATCATTCCTCTGTGATCAGGCGGTCAGATCCACATCATTTAGTTTCCTGTATCTCAGCTCCCCCTCAGATCTGAGGACCTCCCTCACCATCCATGAACCGGTAAGCCTCATCCAAAGAATCCTAAACTACCTCCTTTCTCCCATCCAGGAAAACTAATCAAGCTCAGATTATGTGATCCTGTAGTTTTGGGCCACAATGGCTCTTTAAAACAAGAACATCCGATCGTAAACGATGGTCTGAAAGAAGGAGACCCTGGATAAAAGCAGCTGGAATGGATGGATGGATAGATAGATGGATAGATGGATGGATGGATGATGGATGGATACCTGGATGGATGATGGATGAATGGATGAATACTGAACAACTGGACCTGAATTAAAGATGCAGGATTGGTGGAAACTTTCTTCTAAACCATGAGAGAGAAACTATTTAAATAAATCAACTTTAATCCAGCAGTGGAAATGATGCTGATTGCCTGTGTTCTCTGTTCTGCTTGTTGACATGATGTTCCTGTTGTTTTTTTATCACTAATTAATTATAATTAGCTGGTTAGTTAGTATTATTCTCAGCGCTGTTGATAGTTTATGTTCATAATGTGTCAAATAAAGTTTAACAGCTGTCCCAGCCTCCTTTTCATTGGCTGCTGGGTCTGTGATCAGTTCATAGAACCTGACTGGCACCGGAGCCGCCCTGTAAAAAATCCAAACATGTTTGTTAGCCTGCGACTGAGATCGGGTCGGGTCTCAGTCTCCAGCTCCTCACACAGACAGGTAATAAATCCTGACGTGGGTCGCCTGCTTCGTGCAGTCGGGTCGGAGCAGCATCATTTTCCTCCTAACGGGGTTTTTTGTGTTTAGTTGAACGGGATAAATGTTCTCAGCCAAGAACTAAAAGGTTTGGAGATAATTAATCACACTCCAAATCAGAAAAAGCTGAAGAAATCCCATCAGGGTGTGGAGACGTTTCTAACTTTAACGATTTAACAGTCGCTGAATTTGTTGTGTTTTTTAAACAGGGTTGAAAAGGAGCACGAGAACTGCTGCTGAATCCTGCACAGCAGCACAGATCTCACTAATTAACACGTTTTCACCACATTCCTCCCCGCGCAGCGAGGCGTTGCTGAGGACCCAGAAACGAGTTTCTCTCAGCTGTTTGGGCCGTGGTGACTTTAAGGAATGTGTAACTTTGAGCTTTCCAGGGTGTCAGCTGGATCAAAGCGATCATGACGCCGTCCAAAGCGTCCTCGGACACGCCCTGATTATCCTTCCCTCTGCTACATTCTAATTAACAAACACAGAAACAGACATTTTAACCTTTTAAAGACGATACAAAAGCTGCAATTTCAGAGCGGGGAGAAGCCGTTGTGCTTCACGCTGTGAAAAAGGTTAAACTTTATCTCCGTTTCTGCAGCTCGTTCCCAGACGGTCTGTGCATGAGAGAATAAATAGTGCATCACGTCGGGGCTGACGGCCCAGAGGTCTTCCCCTCTCCATCACAGCGTCCACCGTCGTCTTTTCTCCAACAGGTCGACTTGCATGAGAAGACACGCAGGAACAAGCGGCGTGAGCACGACAGCAGCGGCATTCAGATGTGCTCTGCAGCCTCATGAAAACTTTAATCGTTTCAGAACGGACCTGCTCCCTCAGCCCGCCGGCTGCTGGAAGCTCAGCGCTGGAGAGAGGAGACACTGTGGGCACGGTGCAGGCGCAGGTAAAGATGGATTTTACGGCGTTTCTGCCACAGAGGGGTCATATTTCTGAAATTTATCCTGGCAGAGTGTTCACAATTCACAGCTTTTTTTTGTTTGTCCTGCAGGGACTCTCACAGTCACACTGACACAGTGAGGACTGTAGGAGAAGACTTTCTCTAAAATCCACATTTGCCTTGTTTGAAAATATGATTGTGTGTGTGTGTGTGTGTGTGTGTGTGTGTGTGTGTGTGTGTGTGTGTGTGTGTGTGTGTGTGTGTGTGATGAATGCCCTCTATATGTTGTGGCCGGAGTCGCAGCTTTGTTTTGGATCATATTTCCATTTCTAAAGCTGCTGCGGGGTTTCTCACATCATAGCTGCCAGCCTCCATCCCTCAATAAGTCTCCGCTTCTAAGATTGATTTCTGTTTTCAGGCAGCGCTCTGCACAGGCATGTCTGTGATCACATTTATATTTCTGGGAAGTTTTGAATGAGTGAGGCTGTTTTTTTTTCCAACTGAGCATGTTCTATTCAAGCAGATTATGTGGTTGCATGCAAATATAGACAGCGGTTCTATGAAACGATTTGCACTTTTCTCTGTTGTGACAGCGTTTGGCCACATTTACAGCTGCCATTATATGCAAATTCAAAGGAAAATCTGCCTATATTTATGTATGTTTGTGTTTGATTCTCCAAGATCTGCTCTGTTTGTGACACACAGTGTGAAATATCTACAGTTTCTTGATGAAGGATGGCAGAGCAGATAACTGCAGACACCCGAGGCTGTTGGTTCCTAGTTTGTCAGGCACAGAACCCTCTCCTCAAATCATTAATCCAATATGGAAGGGATGAACTGCTAGAACTGGGAAAATCCCCAGAGTTTACGGACCCTACCAACCCGTCAAAAGCAGACTTTATTCCACCCAAACTGCTGTAGGGAACAGAGGCTCGGATCCACTGACCTCTGAGGCCTAAACGCTGGAGGAACAGCAGGAAAAAACGGTGAAAGAGTTTAACTGTGTGCTGGGCTAAAGGCTAACCCTCACAGACCGGCTCCAGCCAATCTCCTCCTGGCCAACGTTAGACCTACTCAGAACAAACTGGACGAGGTCCGGCTGAAGAACAGGTGACTTAAGATGGACAGCTGGCGACTGATCTTCACGGCGGTTTTAAATGGAGATCATTGAGGTCCTGGACTGCAGCTTTTGAAACCGAAGCAGGAATATCGATGCTAAAAGGCCGACAACAGGAGTTTCTTCACTGAGCCGTCCTGCAGGTTTCTGCTTCCTCTACATAAAAACTTAACTGGAGCTTTGCTGTGTGTAAACTTCAGCCTGAACATTTTCTGCTGTCCAGCATATTTCATGAGACAGATAAAATGCCTCGCAGTGTTGCGCTCAGATTTTAATAAGACACCCAGAGACACATGCTGTGGTCGTCTTAGAGGAGAGATGATTAATCTTTAAAGGGGGACGATGGTCCTTTCATGCCGAGCAGAAAGCGCTCCACGCAGGATTGCATCAGCGACGGCTCCAACAAGATTAATAGTTATCAAATGAAATAATCACTGCCTAATTCCAGCCTTTGTCCCGGCGTGCCGAAGCAACCGCCGCTGCCCTTGAATCTGTTGATCAGCGACTGCAGAGAGGCGAGCAGCAGGATGTTAAACAGCTGTGAGGACATATCTGAAGGTTCTCCACCTGTGAGCAGGAACCGTCTCAGAACCCTGGAGGCTCTCAGATTCCCTCAGAAGACATTTTGGTTCTCGATGAAGGGAAGCCAGAGCATCAAGTCATAAAATATCTGAGAGGTGATTGTTTTTAGGGTTAGTGTTTTTTTGCATAGCTGAACAACTCTTTTTTTCTAATTTAAAAAGTTAAAAAGTTTTCACGTATTTGTTAGAACATTTTAAGTAACAGGAACCTGCTGAACTCCAGAGACTGCAAAAAGGGAACAAAAAGTAAGTGAAGTTTTCTTGAAATTAGTGTTAGTTGATTAGTTAAAATTAGTTTTTCCTTGATTAGAGCAGGTAAATAAGACTATTTGCCAATGCAATAAAAAATTTTGCACATAAAATATGAACAATTCATCTCCATCATCTTATTTCAAGTGCAGTATATCTAATTATCTTATTTTAGGGGTAAAAATACTCATTCCATTGGCAAATAGTCTTATTAACTCCTCAAATCAAGGAAACATACACTAATTTCAAGAATCTTTACTTACTTTTAGTTCCCTTTTTGCAGTGTACAGCTCAAACATCACTTCAGTTTCCTTTACGACCACAAAAATCTGCAACCCTGCGAGCTTCCAGACTGCAAATAAAGACCAACAAATGTCTTCCAGGTTCTGACATTTAGTGGAAAATCTTTAGTGAGACACATGCATGTCTCACAAATGCATTTCTTTTGTTTTTTGATTAAATTCTCTTTAAGTGTCCATGTTTACATCTTTATCTGAGCATCTAGGAGGAAAACAAAATCAGTAGAACAGGCGGAGAACACAGAACTCTGTAATGTAATTATCAGTCCTCCTCTTCAATTAGCTCAGGTCGTCCCGATCGCTGAAAGGACCTGTCCCTGGCCATTACTGCTAGCGAGCCGTGCAGACGGCCGGCGAAGAATTAACGCTCGTATTGGAGATCTCGGCCAATCAGAGCAGGAGGTCACATGAGCATGCAGCATCGCACAATAGAGTCAAAGAGTATCCGCCAGAGTCCCCGGGGCGATCTAATGTAGTTGTTTACGAGCAGATGTTGAATAAAATGACACAATGTGCCCCTCCTGACCCCTTTTCCCCCCCTTTGCCCACAGACAAAGCAGCTCGGCGCTATAGAGTTTACCATGTAGAGTGGATAATTGATTTCTGCAGCTGAATGAAGACGGACAGCCTGATTGGATCATTTGTTTCCTCTTTCGGACATTTCTGGGTTCTATATTTTTCCGAACGTAACGATTTATTTTGATCTTATATGTGCGGAAAATATTTCAAACTCCGACATTATCCTCGGTTTGCTTTTAATAAGGTGTTTTTGTAACTTTCCCTCGAGCTGCAGGATGTCTGCAGTAAAGAACGACTTTTAATAACATCAGGTTCTGGCAGAAGCTCATCTGGTTATTAGGATGAAATATGCTGGATAAATCAGGACCAAAAGAACAGTGAGATTAAAGAATGTTCTCCTAAATAAAGCATCATTCAATGGTAAAAAGAAAGTACGCCCTTGGTACGTTCTAAGGAAGCCAGAAGGGCACCTTGGCCTAAACCTGCTGGATGTCCATCCTGGAAGCTGCTGAGATGTTCTCCTCTGTGGTATCTCTTGTGTGTTTTGGTGAACTTGAGGCTAATTTGAACAGATCTGACCTTTTCCATCGTGTCTGGACATGTTTAACCTTGTAACTGGGAGCGGGTGTGCTTTCTTTTCACAAGGACTGTATGTAAGCGCTCCGTCTGCTTTGACTAACCCTCTGCGGTCTAAAACTCAGATGTTCCAGCTGATGTCTTTGACGGGCAGAGCTTCAAACCAAAGGAAGGTGGGTGTTTATCTCACAGAGCACCAGCTCCGTCCTGGACGGCCGGGGTTACAGCTGAACATCTGCTGATAATCTGACGAATATTTCCGACTCGAGCCGCATGAAAGGCCTCGTCCTGCATGTGAGGTCATCAGCAGAACGCAGGTTTAGTCTCAGAAGACGTTTAACGCCACGTTAACAAACCTGCAGCCTGTTCATTCACGTCTTTTCTCTCCAGCTCGTTCCATATTGCATGCATGTAGATTTAGAATCTCGGTGAGGTCAGGCTTCAGACAGAAACGGATTTGTGGCAGAGTCCAGCTGACAGCTCCTGCAGCAGATGGTGTTCAGATAACTGCCTGGCGTAAATAAAAGCATAACGACGTCCGAACACAGCGCGCATCAGGCGGGAACCGTCTGGAAAATGACTGCCTGTCATGGAGGCGATCTGCTAAAAAACACGCTACGTTGTGGTGGAGGATTCTGTCTGACAGAAGTCAAATGTTTTTATTTTTCATGTGAATTTTATGTGCAACTGCTGGAGCTTCTTCCCCCTCATGTAAGGAAATAACACTGGTAACACATTTAATTTGTTTTGTAAGAAAAAAGGAAAGCGTGTCAGAGAAAAGGCTAAATTATTGCTAGAAATGGTGGAAAGAGTTCAGATTCTCTCTGCTTTTACTAGAAAAAGCCTCTAATAGGAGAGAATCACTGATATTGTTTCTGAAAAAGCCTGAAAAAACAGGACTGGCTGGAGGTTTTCCCTCCGTACGGACGCTGGTTTATGGAAAATATGATTATCACATTAACTGCTTACTTATTCCTGTTTGATGCACCTTCCTTTAACCTTGACCATCAAGTGCATCTAATTCTGTGTTTGTCTTTAAATCCAAAGTCTTCCCACCCGAATGAAATGGACCTCTGGTCATTTTGCAGTTTTTTTTTTATGTTCAAACCAGCAGGAATCGATGCCATCTACCTATTTACGTCCACCAGGGTGATGCTGCTGTCCCTCTCAGCCTAACTTTTATTCATGCAGCCAGAAGTAGGAAAACGCTCTCCTTTGTTCTTTCTTGCATCTAACCACCATAACCAGGTGGGTTCAGCCTCAAAAAGAGGAAGAAGAGGACAACGGTCACTAAACGTTGCAAAAATAAGAGCATACTTGCAAAGTGAATAATTATTTTGCACAATAACATTGTTTTGTGATTGGAAAAAATTAAATGCAACAATTTCTTAATTGCACAGCCCTAACTAGGAGCTGCAAGTGATTAGAAAGTTGAATTTTGGTCCAAGTTAACCTAAATGACTTTTAAACTCATTTTGTTCACGCTTTGCATCGTTTGGTTTTCTGCAGCAGATTCACAAAGAACAAGATTACATGCAGACTATACTGATATACACAGAGCACATTTAATAATTACACTGTCAGGTCTAAACACCTAGAACATCATACAAACAGGGAAAGAAAGACACAAAGGCAATTAGTTTGGTTTCGTTCTCGAGGAGAGTAGGGAGAGACCGCACAGTTACAATCTCCTGCCCACTCTGCCGGTCTCAACGTTCTCCTCGATTTTATTAAGAAACGGGCGTGTCCCTAGTTACAATGACTTGTTTTCTATACAATATGAACTTTACTAATTTAAGATCTATTGTAGCCATCGCTGTATAATTTATTTTAACTTCATAAATAAAAATAGTCTCTTGTTTCTATCACTACCTCTTCCTGAAAATTCCAACAAAAATCATTTTAACTGTTGTTGGATCTGAGAATAATGAGCAAAACTATCAGGCACTGGAAAAAAAGATCACTTCTAGGATGTGGGAAATCTCCGTCCTCTTATTTTTATAAAGTCAGTGTAGCAGGTCGCTTTCTTTCTTTCTTTCTTTCTTTCTTTCTTTCTTGCAATCTGCATAAGGATTACATATGATCAGATTCTCTTAACTAAATGCATAAGGCCTCGTTTAATTGTGTAATTTGTGAATTTGACCCAAGTGTCAACAATCCACCAAGATGATGAGGAACCAGACATCGTCTCTGTCTAATTCACAAGGAAACAGAACCAGTGAGGTGGTGACAAGCTCATGGTGTGAGCAGTTTTCAAAACTTTCATCAGATTTTGGTTTTCCTCTCTCTTAACGTCACAGTCTTAATGTGAGCTTCTGCAAAAACAGCTCAGGAGGTACCGAGGCAACGGTGAGGGAGAGGTCAGCGAGAGCTCCCTGGTCTCAGTAACGACCAGGAATCATTTCCGGGAACATATTTCTGAGTCAGTAAGTCAGCAATGAGTCGGCGATAAGCTCACAACCTCACCTCCACCTGAGGACTGTAAAATAAAAGCTGCGTCATTCCTTCCTTTATTAAGCTACTCAATATGTGTCTGAGCAGGATCGAAAATGAACTAACACCAATTAATTGCGCAATACAGAGGATCTGACTTGGTTTTGTTATTCAAAATATACATAATAAATATATAATCTTGTGTTAAAGTTGTGAAAGTATCACAATGTTTGGATCCTGGAAGTAGAAATGACTGTCTTGGCTGATGAGGATCAGCTGATGTTGAATAAATATCTCCCAGGTGTTAAAACAGCAGTTTGAGCTTCACAGCAGGAAGTGAAGAACCAGAAAAACGTCGTGAGGAACGTTAACTCTGACCTGCATGGTGCAGGTCTGATCAAACACCCACAGATACTCAGCAAACTTAGGAATGCACCGATATAAAAACACGGGCCGATAGCGACGTCCCATAATAATGCCCCAACCCAAGAATAATTTAGCCCCCCGGCGCAGGGGGTTGATGCAGATGTAGAGTTTTTATTTTTTTAATTAGGGCAAAATTATTACAAGTTCAAGTCTTCTTCCATTTTAAAATGTAAGCCACAACAGAAAACATTCATCTTTCAATAACCAAACTTCTTCCATTCTCTTTAGTCTCATAGTAAATAGGTCGATCCAAGAACCTGGTAGACAAAAACCTGCCTTTAATCCATTTATGAAAATTGGCTAAAAACATCAAGCATTTTTCAATGACTGACTCTTTTTGCTCACAATAGACAAAAAAAGCCTAAAACAATTTACAAACTGGACGGCCATCTTTAAATAAGGCAAATGTTCTAAAACCATTTTAAACGTTTTAGATCCACAATTATTTATTTACACTTCCCTTTCCTGCACAAAACCGGACTAATTTCAGTCAAAATGTTGAACGCTCATATTTTGTGGAGCAGGTAAAATCTTATTTTGTGGAGCAGGTAAAATCTTATTTTGTGGAGCAGGTAAAATCTTATTTTGTGGAGCAGGTAAAATAAATGCACAGTCAAATTTATGGGTAATTACATTTTTTAATCATGTTTTCTGACCCTCCACTGCGGTACCTCTGACTTGGTCCATGTGATGAAAAGTTTTGACACCCCTGCCCTGACCTCCTGACCCGCTACAGTTGAACACTCCCTTCTTTTGGGCCCAAGTTTACCAAAGGCACCGACACATTAATAAATTACTAAAATCAGCCGAACCCGACGTTAACACAGCTGTATCCTGCATCCCTGAGTAAAACCACGGCATCAGCAGAACTTACGGACACACAGGTCTCCGGTCTCGTAGAATCCGGGGCAGCACTGCGAGCGTCTCCTGTACATGGTCCTCACGCCTCTCCTGTAGGCCGTCTTATAGCTGATCCTGCACAGGTCACACAAACACGCAGAGCGGACTGAGTCAGGGTCCTGTCTGCTTCTCAATCAGGAACAGAAAGCAGCTTTTTAAATCTGAAACCTTTAAACTGTCATGTTCTGTCCTGGCTGTGTGTCTATTAAGGGGTTAGGCCCACATTTCCCCGTTAAAAATGTTCTTTTAATTGATCCATACGTCCAGCTGTCCGTCCATTCATGCATCCAGGCAGATGGCCGTCCACACCTGGTTCTGGTTCTGGTTCTGCTGGACGGTTCTCCCTGTCACAGGGGAGTTTTTCTCTCCACTAGACAGAAAACTTTTTAACCAATCTGTCTGGATGATCTGTAAAGAGCCTTGAACTGGTACGTGTCGTGTATCTGCGCTTTGTAAGTAAGTTGAATGGAAATGTTTTCTTTCACTTTAAGCAGAAAATAAAATAAATAACAGAAATAAGGGCTTTAAAATCAGTCTGTGTAATAAATCTATATAATGTGTTTCAGTTACTGATGGATTTACTGAAACAGATTAAATTCCTCAGTAATATTCCCACATGCTGAATATGTACAGTAAAATAAAAAGTAAAATCTTGTTTTTTTCTGTGTTTTTCTGCAGCCTGACCATATAAATAAAATAACAGGTCTGCTGTCCTCTGATCATTATCAAAGAAGCTCCTCCTGAGCGCGTCAGAGGGAATGAAGCCCTGGCTGAGGTTCTGTAAGATCTCCTCTCTTCTGAAAGACGAGCAGCACTTGAGGAAGGTTCTCCTCTCATTGAAGAACGGATCCGTTTTCTGACATTTTGGTAAAGTTTAATGTGGTGATTCCAGCCGATCCGTTTGTGTTGCTGAGCCGTCTGCGTTTTCACTTCACTCTGGAGGTCAAACTGCTCAAATCACAACCTCAGCACCTCCTGCAGGACTCAGGTTGGATGTTTTGGGTTTTCCTTCTCCTCCAGAACCCGTCTCCTGGGTTTCCTTAGAGAGGAAACTTTCTGACCAACCTGGAGGATCTGATGGAGTCTGACTCTGGAAAGAGCCTTGAGATGATGTGTTGTGAATTGGCGCCATATAAATAAAATTTAATTGAACTGAATTGAATTGAACATTAATTTCTGGGTTATTTTTGCAGTTTTTCATAGATTCAACTAAACAGAACCCACTACTGTCTCTGCGGCCAGCGGCTGCCAACAAAACGGCCAAACTTCCAGTTTAAAACGGGTTATTTTGAAACCGACAAAGTTGAGAGAACATCTCTGAAAGACCTTCAGTAAGGCTGGAAAATTGTTGCTTATTATTAAAGATGACGAAAATCTAGGAAGGAAAACTACAAAATTCATGGTGAGTTAAATCAGCCGTGATGTTCTTCTCTGCTCCTCAGATTGTCGAAACACTTTTCTTATTATTTCTATTTTTACTCTGCCTCAATATTTAAACCTTGAGCTCCTGCTTGATCACAACATTCCTTGAAAATTGCTCTCAATCAGAAGAAAGAGTCCCTTTGAGAGCAGCTCTTTTCATGTCCATGATGAGGCTCGCTGGGCTCTGCAGGTCTGGGTTGGATGAGCCTCGGGTCGTTTTTACTCCACGTCTCAACCACTGAGTTGAAAACTGAAAAATTAGGACCAGAAGGAAACAGCGGCAGCAAAAAGACGCCACCCTTTCTGCCAGACAACCAGAACAAAATCCAGACCTCTGAAGATCCATGAATCAACACTGAAAAGAGTTGCAGCTTTTTCCAGGCAGGAACCGGGGAATAAATGTGCATTTTGTGGATTTTTCCCAACAGGCTGGAGCATCTCTGAGTTCATCATGTGTGAAAAGATCAATAAAGAGTGAATGTAAAGCAAGACACTGCAAAAAGGGAACTAATGGTAAGTAAAATGTTCTTAAAATTAGTGTTAAAATAGTGTTTTTCTCCTTTATTTGAGCAGGTAAATAAGTTTATCTACCAATGGAATTAGGGCTGCACAGTGGAACAGTGGGTAGCGCTGTTGCCTTGCAGCAAGAAGGTCCTGGGTTCAAGTACACCCCTGGGTCTTTCTGCATGGAGTTTGCATGTTCTCCCTGTGCATGCGTGGGTTCTCTCCGGGTACTCCAGCTTCCTCCCACAGTCCAAAAACATGACTGTTAGGTTAATTGGCTTCTCCAAAATTGTCCTTAGGTGTGAGTCTGTGTGTGAATGGTTGTTTGTCCTGTTTGTCTCCGTGTTGCCCTGCGACAGACTGGCGACCTGTCCAGGGTGTACCCCGCCTCCCGCCCCGTGAACGCTGGATATAGGCACCAGCAACCCCCGCGACCCCATGAGGGATAAAGCGGTTTGGAAAATGGATGGATGGATGGATGGAGGATGGAATTAGTTTTTGACCCCTAAAACAAGATAATTACCTTTACTGCACATGAAATATAATGATGGAGATGAGTTGTTCCTTCTTTAAGTGCAAACATATCATTCCATTGGCAGATCATTTAAACTTGCTGCTTAAATCAAGGACATATACACTAATTTCAAGAAGATTTTACTTACCTTTAGTTCCCTTTTTGCAGGGAAGCTGCAGCTGTAACATGTTTCCTGCATTCATCCTCAGTAGAATGCATGAAACCGAGTCTTGCAGATTCTGTCACATTACAGCCATAAACCTTGGCCTGAAGCAGGCCTCTTCTTCAGGAAGAAAACCAACCAAAACCCACCATCCCACAGTGAAACACGGTGGTGGCAGCATCATGCTGTGGGAAGCAGGTCAGAGCCGATGGAAGATGGATGGAGCAGAATTCTGGAGGAGAACCTGCTTTGTTATAGATGTCGTTGTTTTTAAATCTACATAAATGTGTGAATGAACAGGAAGAGCGACGGAATAAAATAAAGTTGTAAATGCGGCTCGCTGGTGGATTTGGCTTTTTTAGAACGGGCTCCTGGGCGCCATGTTGGTGACGGCTGCTCTAGACCTTAATATAACGGAGAATCTGAGGCTAGACCTGAAACAGAAGTTCACAGACGTTCTCCATTCTGAGCCGGAGATGTTCTGTAAAGAATGTACCAGAAATGATCAGTCTGTAGACGTTCAAAGCTGCCAAGGACAAACCCCAAAAGAGGGTGACGGATATAGATGCACTCCGCACTTTTCAGATTTTATTAGTCAGAAGATGTTTAAAGAACATGTAAGATTTTTCTTCCACTTCACAATCAATCACATTAACACGACTGAAATGAACAGAATCTCCGGTTCTGAGTTCTTTCAGAAACCTGAGCGTCTTCGTCTTCCTACCTGTGCTTTGTGCATTTGAACCAGTTGAGGATGTCGGTGCAGCGGGTGTAGTACACCTGGTCAAACGGATGGGCGTAGGACTCCTGCACGGTGACGGCGTAGCTGCAGAAGAACAGTCATGTTAGAGGTTCTGACGGCCGGGTTCTAGGTTACTTCTAGGTTAACTAAAACTCTCTGTTTAATCGGTGGAGGGCCGTGTTGTCTGGATCTTTAGCTCCCGGGAGGGTCTATCACGAACGAGAACGACAACGATTCAGTGGTCCAATGACAGCGTTAAGCAAACCTGGAGCCAGAACTCGCCACCAAGCACCTGGTAGTCCCAGGAGGAGGGACTATATACCCAGCGTGGTCTGGTGACACCTTGGGAATCCCCAGAATGAGCCGGAGGATGTTGCTGTCTGTGGTTCCTCCTGCACCTGTTGCCCCGCGACCCCATCTCAGATAAGCAGATAAATACACAGCTTATGAGGGCAAGCCTTAAAAATAGGATAAATATATGAGGAATAAAGATTTTAAAACCCAATGGGTAAAAACCAAAAATAATCTAGACTTAGCAAATGTGCGGAGTTGCATCATTTCTGCTTGTTCAGTTCAGCACCAGCAGTCGGACCAAAGCTGGTTTTAGAACGTCTGGTCCTACATTTAGGGAAGAAGGACCTTCCTCCAGAGGGAAGAAGCTGGAGCTCCCTGTGAAGGGATGAAAGTCGTCATTTAAAGCAGCTCTTTGCTGAACCTGCAGGGATGAGACCGACAGTCGGGCCTCTCCAAGCTGTCTACACTACAAAAACAGAACTAAAATAAGTAAAAATTTCTTTAAATTTGTGCGTTTGTCCTTGATTTGAGCAGGTAAATAAGATTATCTGCCAATAGAATAAGTATTTTGACCCCTAAAATAAGATAATTAGATATACTGCAATTGAAATAAGATGATGGAGATGAGTTGTTCCTATTTTAAGTGCAAAAATTTTAATCCATTGGCAGATCATTTTATTTACTTGCTCAAATCAAGGATAAATGCAATCATTTCAAGAAATTTTTTTTTTTGCTTCTCAAACCTCCTCGCCTTCAGGGCTGGACGGTACCGGCACACGGATCCTGTCTGATTCCAGCGTTTTCCTGCAGGGGTTGCTGAGACATGGGGTCTCCAAAGGCAGCGACAGCCGAGAAGGAAGCAAAGTTGCTCCGCCTGAAACAGGCCAGCAGCGTTCCTCCTCAAACCCCCAGGATGTGACATATTGATCCCAGGCTGCCATCTGCTCTCGTCTGAGCAGCGTGCATGAAGCCAGATTCCTGAACCGAGCCTCTAACAGCAAAAGAAAACCGTAATAATCTTCGGAGCTGTTATCCATTTGCAAAATCCCAATCGATGACAGCAGCGGCGCCGCCTCTCATCAGAAATGCCTCTGGGGTTTATTCCTCCCAGCCGTCCCAGCTCACTGCCACCGCTCTGGATTTACGGCCTCCACGTCTCCCCCGCCGTAAACCTTTTCCCTTTGGCATCGGGCTTTTGGCAGAACTCCTCAGCCCTGATTTGTGGCACGGAGTCCATTAGAACGCTGCAGCAGTTCTGACCGGCTCTAAATCACTTGGAGCGAAGGAGGAGAACTGACCTCTCCCAGTGGCTGCACACGTTCGGGTCGTCGGGGTTGAGGGTCCAAAGCCCGGAGACGAAGCTGAGGCACAGCAGAGTGAGGGGGGGAGGAATGCCGACCCCCATCGTCCTCCTCGCTCCGTCCTGAAGGAACCGAGACAGAAAGGAGAGAGGAAGTTAATGTTACCCATGGAGGCAGAACTGTTGATGCAGATCATAGAAAAGTGCAACACTAAAGGTTTTTTTTGGGGAATAAATGCAACTCCTCTGAGGAGGAAACAGGTGAAGAAAACCACCTAAAGGTCTAAAACTCCATGAAAGGTTTCATGTTGTTGGTTATGTAGATCTGTGGAGCTGAGGACTGACGATGAAGAGGAGGGAAAGGTGTTTACAGCTCACAAAGAATGAAGATCAGCACACAAAGGGACGTGGTACCACAGAACCAGACCGAGCCTCAATCCGCCTCATTTGGTTAAAGCAAATTACATTTCATCACTTTTAGGATTTTTTTATTTTTTGCACTTAAAATAAGAACAACTCATCTCCATCATCTCATTTCAAGTGCAGTATGTCTAATTATCTTATTTTAGGGGTAAAAATATTCATTCCATTGGCAAATAATCTTATTTATCTGCTCAAATCAAGGACAAATACACTAATTTCAAGAACATTTTACTTTTTGCTGTGTTGCAGCTTCCTCACATTGTGACAACAGCTGATCTACCAACATTTCTCTGATCCAGACCTCAGTAAAGTTTCTTTTTTTGTTCTCTCAAAGTAACGTCAGGTACAGAAACTTCAACTGATAACCGATTTTCCTACATGTTTCACAGCTAAACTAGATCTTACATCAAAATACCAAATATTTCTGCAGTATTGAAACCAGCGTAGAATCTAAACAATAATCCCAGCGATTTATAAAAGTAAAGCAGAACAAACGGATGACTGAAGTGGAATAATAGGCTGCAGTTCTGGGAGAAGACGGCAGACGTTCCTTCAACAACACGTCCATGCAGCAGGTGGAGAAGCTGCAGAAGGAGATCTGAATCAGTGGCTTCTCTCCACCCCAGCAGGTTTGTTTAGGATAATATAGATGCAAATATTACATAAAGCTTGGTTTGGATCGTTTTTCTTTAGGTGCGCCTGGATTCTGAGGAGCCTGAGAGGACAAACGTCTCCACAGAGAGACAGAGAGCCTCCCTCCTGCAGCCAGGTGGTGATAAATGAGCCCTGAGTGACAGAAAGCAGCGCTGTCCTGCAGACGATGACATTTTCACGTTTATTGGTGGACATCTCATCATTAGGGGTTATCTGGGCGACGCCGGGAGGCAAACGAGGACGCCTTCTATTTTTCCATCAGCCGTCTGCTGCAGACAGGTGAGACGCAGGTGAGGCAGCCAATCAGACGCCGCATGATGAAACTTAGGATCCCGGCTTCACAGAGCCGCGGTGTGACATGCCAATAATAACCCAAACTCTTTACTTAATGATACAAAGGCATCGTCTGAAATCTAGAAAGGGAGAAATTTAAACTGTTTTTTCATTTCAAATCTGATGCCGGCAGCAAGTTTTTAAAAAGTTTGGACAGGGACATGTTTACCACTGCGTTGCATCAGCTGTTCAGGTGCAGCTCTGGGAGCTGAGCAGAACCACTGCTGTCCTTTTAACAGGGAAAAGGTTTCCCCGTGTCTGCTTGATGCCCCGTCTCCTAAAAAACAGCAAAGACTCAGGCTGGCACTATGAATAATGCAGCAGTTTGCAAATCATTAACACCAAAAGTGGAAGTTTGAACTTTCTAAGGAAAATGAACGTGTGAATATGCATTATTAGTCCCTGTAGAATTATGTTTCCTTTTACTACGTTTTGCAAAACAAAATGCCTGAAAATTCAGAGAAAAATCCTGCAGGAATCAAGTTTTGCCTCCAGAAGATTCGGTTTAACCTCATGGCGCCGAATAGGAGCTGATCGTGTTCCGGGTTGGATGCAAAGAGGAGAAAATCTCCCGACCAACAAGCAGTGACTTAAAAAGAGGCAGAACCTCCACAGATGTGGAGATGCTCAGCCGCAGCGACAAGGAACCAGACAGATGACGCCAATCTGCTCCCAATCACCAGAGGTTCCTGCAGAAGTTTGATGGTGGGACCAGAAGACCTGTTTGGCTCAGATGAATCACCTGAAGTCTAGATGCTTTTATTACAGCCAAATAAACATTAGTAATCAGTAATTTAGAGCTGATTCCTGCAGAATAAATGATATTTTTTTATGGATTCTGCACATTTTAGAACTTGTAGATAATTAAGCTTCATTCAGCAGCGTCTTCATCACCCAAGGACACTAAAACTGCAGAGGACTCCTTCCTGTAATTACTTCACTTGGAGCTCACACAGGTAGGAGCTTCCACCTTTAGATCCAACGCAGCGATTATTTAAGACGATTAAACACGCAGTCAGCAGCGACTTGTGTTTTTACCTGAGCTCGGCCATTTTTTATCTCTAACAACAGGGAGTTTCAGAGGTTTGAGCAGTTTAACAGCACGTTCTACAGATTCCCATCCATCGCAGCCGGATCAGCCTCCAGTAACGAGCCTGGATCTGTAGATTAAAAGCATATTTAGATTTTAATTTCTGTCAGGCCGCTGCTTCAGGCTCACCTTGTAACGTTTTTAGGGAGCTGTGTGAGCGTTTGGAGGCCGTTTAGGAGAACGATCGGGACCTTCTGCCACTTCCTGCTTCATTTCTGGCGGATCAATGCAGCTAAACCCAACAATCCCAGATCGAGCCTCTCTAACGATGCCTGCATCCAGACCTCCAGGATGTTTCCTGGTCGCTCTGCTCCTTCTGTTTCCCTGCAGCAACCAGGAAACCAACAGGGTGACTAACACAGGATTGGACCCCAGAAAGTGTCCCGGTAAGGAGGCAGTCATGTTCAGACCACCCTGAACCTCAGAGCTTGGTGGTGGAAGACTGCAGATTGGTTAAAGCTCCCTGCACTTTGTCCATCCATCCATCCATCCATCCATCCATCCATCCATCATCCATCCATCCATCCATCGGTCGTAGCTGCATTTCTTTGCAGGGTCCCAGGGAAGTTGGTGCTTATCTCCAGCGGTCATTGGGCGAGAGGCTGTCCACCCTGGACAGGTCGTCAGTCCATCACAGAGACACACACCTGAGAGAGAGCGGGAGCTACCCAGAGAAAACCCACGCATGCACAGAGAGAACATGCAAACATGCAAACTCCATGCAGAAAGACTCCAGGCCAGGAAGCACAGGAGCTTCTTGCTGCAAGGCAACAGAGATTCAGACCTCAGCACCGTGGAGTCCTGCTGTTACACACCAGGCTTTGCTCCAGGGGTCACCGAGGCTACAGACGGCAATCTAACCGTCCATCTAGCAAGTTCTGGACCGACTACATAGATCTGAACTGTGTCCTCGTCTCTGAGGCAGAGCCCAGCACTCATTTCAGCTGCTGGGATCTCCTCCCTTCAGTCACGATGCTTGGACAGTAGATGGAGCTTCACCTTTCAGCTCAGGACCCAAACCCAGCAGACACACCTCCCATCCCGCCATCACTCAGGAACTTCCTGACCCAGAGGAAACGTTCCAACTTTCTCCAGGTGGGAAGCCTCATGCCAGGCTTACAGAAAGTCCTGATGGACTCATGGTTCTGCAGAACCTGGAGCGACTCTGCACACATTAAAGAGTGAGACAGGTGAATAAAGCCCTCAGAGCTCAGCCCTCTGAAATCCTTCCTGTGGCACATTCTGATCATTTCTGAGGTTATTCTGTCGCTGTGTGACGGTGCTGGCTGTGAAACGACCCATCATTAATGATTCTCTGAACCCATGTGGCTGTTTTCCGTCTGCAGCTGGAGACATCAGATGGACCTGGAGTGGCTGTTGTCTCAGAGCCACAGGTTCCCTGCGTGGATCTGATTCAGTTTGTCTTCGGTTTATCGCAGCGAATGGAGACATAAAAGCTCCTGATGGGATCTTTTCCATGTCTGAGTCTGAATCTTCCCTCACATTTCTGCCTCGTGTTGCTCTTCATAAGCAGCGACGGGAAATCGATAAAAACTCACTTATTGTTGGTCAGACAGGATTTGCGCGGCCCTGCTGGATGTCAGAGCCGTGCAGACGCGTTCTGCTCGGGTAGAGGTCCGGCTGGTGTCTGCAGGAGGTCGCAGCCGATAACAAACATCTAAAATGGTTTCTCCTTCATGTATTTATTATTTTTTATAAAAAATGATGACAGAGCATACTTTTTTCAGACTTTGCACCTTCTAAATATCATCTTAAAGGAAATAATAACTGGAAATATGCCTCGTTGACCTACAACTTGGAGGAGATCCTAGACGTTTCCACAGATCTCTGAACAGAAACTCTCTGAGTTCTTCAGATTTCCTGCTTAGCAGCTCAAAGCTTCGGCTCCTTCTAGAGATGTTCTGTAGGCCTGAGGTCTGGAGAGCCGCTACGACTTCTTCTTTAGGCACCACTTTGTTGCCATGGTGGAACGTTTGGGTCACTAGCATGGTAGAAGATCCATGATCCATCCATTAAGGGTCAACATCCTGTCCTTTGACCCCAGTGAGATTTGACTGTAAATGAAGCAGAAAATTGACCCAAACCATAATACCTCCACCTCCGTGCTTGACTGTGGGGTTTGTGTTCCTCAGCTCAGTATTTCCTTTCCTGGCAGCTCCCGCTGATGATGAAGACCTTGAAGTTCTTCCCATCTGACTGCAGAACTTCCTCTGCGAGTTGTTCAGATGTTCGCTGGAACCGTGACCCGTTCCAAGGCGCCGTGCCACCGGTGACGTTGGTCCCACCTGCCCTCAGATCATCAACAAGCTTCTCCTCTGCAGCTGCTGGATGATTCTCATCCTCATCAGAAACAGCTGCGGTCTAAAGGTTACTTTGCACTGCCAGTCAGCTGGCTGAAAGACGGCTGCTGCACATTTGGCTTACTCACAATGAAGAACAATGGAAAAGTTTCCCGATGCAGTGATTACAGGCAGTTTCATTTACCTGAGAAATGCTGTTAAATGCATTTATTCAGTTTTTATTCCCAAATCCAATTTATAAATATTTCTCATAAGTGCACTAATATTATTTTCTCCTGCCAAACATGCCTCTAAACTGGTTGCAGGGGAGATTCATCTCTTTGTAAAACCCCCGCAATCAAGAGTTTTATGCAAATTTAAACATGCAAATGAAAACTGAGTTATTTGCTTTAAACGTCCAGTTATTAGGGCATTTAGTTTGTTAATGCCTGCTGCGGCCAAAGGTGTTGCAGCTGATGCAGGCGCAGCAGCAGAGGGTAAAAAAAAACAGGTTTCCTGTGAGCAGCTCTGCCCGTCTGCATCAGGGAGGATGGTTTCAGGCAAAGAAGAGGAAGATTTCCTGCTTCAGGTTAGCAGACATCTTGTTGGTTTCTGATCTGAATGGATCAAGCTGCTTCTCTCCAGCAGTCAAAGGAAGAACATTGACCTCAAGCCTGGAGACGTAAAAGCGGTAAAAAGGAAGCAGCAGGCAGGCTGTAGCGTCCTGGGTACCAGCTACTCAACTGAAAGCAGAAAAAACCTGGTTTCATCACTGGAAATTAATCAGAGCCTCCCACAGGCTGTAATGAAAGCGAGCAGAGGTCAGCACCTCCAGCAGCTTAACAACTCAGATATCAGCTTCTCCCTCAGCGAGCCTCAGAACATCAGAGCGGACAGAAGCTGGACAGAAACGTGTGCGAACGGAGGCTGCCGCAGACCTTTAATGTGTGGCTGCATTGACCCGAGCGCTCCCCTGCGAGCGCCGCTCAGCGCCGCCGTGATGGAGAGCGACAGCCTGCTGACAAAGACCGCTCAATCTCATCGACGCTCTGCGGGCGCTCCTCTGGGAGCCCCTCTGGGAGCCCGCCGCACCGCGGCCCAGTCAAAGTAAGGCCCTCAGCGCGGCAGCGTCTGACACGCTGAATATTTCAGCATGAATCAATAAAACTACAAGTCATGTTCCTCCAGGCAAAACAGAACATGAGATTTTTCTGGTTAAATGGAAATTTCACTTTGCTCTGAGTTTATTATGAAAGAGGATCAAAAGTCTAAATCAATTTATATGAATTATTAAAATATAATGTCACGGTCAGCTGGTTTGTAGTTATTGTGCTCATTAATATTAATTATTATGTCCATTTATTCTTTAGCAGGTTGTTCACATGTTATTATGATTTTGGGTCATTTAAAATGATTTAACTGCATTTTATTTTCAACGTTTTACATTTAAATAGAAAGTTTAAAAAATAAAACATTTTGTTGAAATTCCCCATCCATCCATCCATCCATCCATCCATCCATCCATTTTTCCATCCATCCATCAGGAAACACCTGCAGAACTTGTTCTTTAAAAAAAGGTAAAAATATCAACTAGAAGGTCCAATTTTCAGCCAAAATTTTCCACCCTATTTGCTTTTCGTGTTTTTTTTTAATCCACGTATTTAATGCAATCAAAATAAAATCTAGACGATAAACAGACTCAAATGACAGAGACCAGACTGCCTGGCTTCAGGCGTTGGATCTGGAGAATTTCACCACCAACTAAAGGCGGCTCCTTAATGCTACGCTCGACCACAGAATATCTGGACAACAGACGGGAAAACAGACAGAAATCTAGTTTCCTGATTACCAGCCAGAAGAAATACCAGGAGCTAAAGGTCTTTAAAGTATTAGAATAATCACTTTTTAACACAATGGACAGAGCGTGTCGAACCAGCTTCCAGTTTCTAGCTCTTTATAAACTGCAAAGATTTTTGGCCCGTTAACTTTTGGACGTTCTGTTCACACCATCTCTGACAGAACAAACTGTCTATCACATCACAGATGTTACCCATCCTTGTTGTTTTTCTGGGTTTGTGGTCTGGGCTCTTTGTCTCGCCTCTGCACAGATAATCCCAGATACCATGTGTGAATAACCAGGAGTTTTCTGGAAGCTTTGCATTTCATTTCTTCATTTTGCGTCAGTTTCAAGGTGGAGAAGAGGACTGTAAAAATCTGCAGCTTGTTACAAACAGGAGAAAAGCAGAAGTCCTCCGACGGCTGTCTGGAAATTCAATAAATTTAAAGGAGGAGACGGGTCCAGCCGAGACACAATCATCCTCCAGCTTGTCTAGGCGGAGGCCGACAGAGTGAGAAGATGCAGAGGTGAAGCTTCACCCTGCAGCCTGGAGTCATTTCGTCCTGCTGCAAATAGATTTTATTCTGAGAACAGAAACATGCAGAGCAGACAAGACAATCTGCTTCATATCCTGACCGGTCTGTTCAGACACGCTGAGGAAACTCAGCCTGCGGTCAGAGAAGCCCGACTAACTTCCTGCATGAAGAGAACCGTCTGAACGGGACGGAGCGTCTTTACATACGGACAGAAATGTTACATATTAAAGGTCGGATTAACATCCAAAACACACCACGATGTCTGCAACAACGCCCCCTCTGCTAGAAATGTGTAAATATCCTGAAAGTTAATCCATCTTTTATGGCAGACGTACACTTTAATGCCATTCAGCGGCAAATTCAAAAGGTACATGTGAGCAAGGTTTGTTTCAAGGCTGCGAGTAAAAAACCAGAAAACAAAGAGAGAGACATAAATATAAGCGTTGGTCAGAAATAGAGCAGCAAACCAAAAACAGACATTTCATATGTACATCTATTATACAGCGTCCTTGGGTGCTCTGAAAGGCTCTTTCAAATAAAATGTATTATTATTATATGTACAGAAAGGTTATGTGTGAGACCAAAATGAATAGTAGAAGTTTTTGTAGCAGCAGGGCAGATTGTAGCAATGAAGGGACCAGATGACGGTGCAGATAGTCCAGTTAGGGCCGTGGAGTTCACATTTTAATCTCAGAACATTTAATCAGTGGAGAAACACGTCCTGTACACCAAATCTGACTGAAACATTTCTTTATTTCCACTTTACCTTCCTATGTTCACCAGAGTTTGCAGGAACTTTGAATTGTTAAATGTGGACTCCCTGGTAACATGTGACACAAAGTGCCACGTCTATAGTTGCTCTTCAAAATGGGAAAGACAAGACAAGTTTAATACAGGTCCCAGACTAAACTGCTCCAGATCTACGGTCAGAGCAATAAAGGAAAGCTTGGAGGTCGGACGCTTCGTTCTCTCAGGATGTTAAAACGTCTCCATCTAGGAAAGAGCGTAGCGGCTTTTTCTGTCCCACCATCTCAGCTGTAAACATGAAACTCTTCTGGGACCATGAATGGAGCTCTGAGCTTAGATGGGACTACGGTCGAGGGTCGGTGATGCTGGAGTCAATGAACACCATCAAATATCAGGACGTTTTAAATAAAAATCTGGTGGCCCTGTTCAGAAAATTCCACATAGGTTTAGTCATTTAGGTCTTCCAGTGAAGAATGATCCTAAAAATAAAACCCCATCACCACGGAAAACGGTTCTGCGGACACTAAATCAACCTTCTTCTTGTGAGAACCTGAAGAGGAGAGCAGCAGACAGGATCCGGGCCTCGGACCTGAGTTTAGGATCCTTTAAGGCCTGAATGACGTAATTAGGGTTCATGAAGGCAGCAAAAGTCCAAAGAGGAGCTTTGGGTTCCGAGTAAGGCTGGACGATATAGAAAAAAAGCATATCGATAAAATAGATCGTATCGATTTCGATAATTATCAACAATTTCTAAACAAATATTTTAAGCGCAGCCCTGGCCATTTTATGCTGTTGCTTAGCAACCTATTTTTATATACAAACACTGAATTCAAACTCAACCCTTTATTCAACCAACTTCTTACCAAAACTACAAGTTAAAAAAACAAAAAAAAACGCGTGCTCTCTGAACTCTGAAGCGGGCGGAGCTTGGTTCCTGGGTCTGCGTTGTGATTGGTTGGCAGGATGTAACAACTGTAATATTATATTATGTAAAGGAAGGAAAACTTATTGTATTGAACTTTTTATTGACCTTTCTCTTATCATCTGGATACGTCTATCGATCGATACAGGTCGTTTCTCTCTCTCTCTCTCTCTCTCTCTCATATAGTAGAAAACCAGCAAACAGGGACCGCAGACAGGAGGCGGAGCTGAAAGATGCTGGGGTTTTGTGTACTTTGTGAGCAGTGGAACGGTCTAACGTGGACGGATGCCTGCTCTGCTGCACCTTTAAGAGCTCCTCTGAGGTTGGCAGCACACCAAGCTGTGAAATCACCCTAATCCGCCCATTCACTCTTCATCCCAGCTGATCAATGGCCACCTCTGGACGAAGGGGAGCGGAGGATGGAAGGATGCTATTGATGGTCATGGAGCCGGGTCAATAAATGGATTCCTTTAGTCCCCTCTATCTTTAAGACACGCTGCCTTTATTGATCAGGGGCTTCTTGCATTTCACTGCAAATGGTTTTCAAATATTAGCTCTTATTAAACTTGCTAAGCAGGCCACACAAGAGCCAAGAACACTCCACAGGCCACATAAACTCCAAAATGAGAACTTTCTCCAAGCCGCTGCTGAATGTGTAATGAGCTGGGAGGCTTTAGAGAGAGCCGTGGTCATCTTCTGCATCAGCACACCAGGACAGCAGCAGGAGGCTTCAACGATCGCCGCGTAACAACACCGCAGAGCAGCAAACGGAGGACAGCGTTTCAGAGAGTTTACGAATGAAACGTCACGACCGGGACTTACCCGACCGGTGGAGATCTCTTTAGCTCCGGCTTTTCTTGTTCCGTTTAATGGAAGCAACAAACTGTT
Organism: Fundulus diaphanus; assembly: GCA_037039145.1. NCBI lineage: Eukaryota > Metazoa > Chordata > Actinopteri > Cyprinodontiformes > Fundulidae > Fundulus > Fundulus diaphanus. The sequence goes on from CM073122.1 coordinate 1,939,813, forward strand.
GCAGCTTTACTGTTTCCATGGTAAAAAAAAAACAAAGTGTAGTTCTGCAGAAAACGGAGACTATAAAGTCACAGCAGTCCTCCCTGTGCTGGAGAAGTCTTCAACTTTAATTCAGGGGACCTGGGTTTGAATCCCAGTTGTGTCAGGAAGGGCATCCAGCGTGAAAATCTGTGTGTGAGCTGTAATGACTGGCTGAGGTGGCCCCTGTGCCCCCTGAATATGCCCCCCCCCCCTCACTGCCCAGCAGTTCAGATAAGTGCTTTTAATTCTAAGACCTTCACTGAGTGCCGCAATGAACTGCAGCAGCTCCTGTTTGACATTCTGATTCAGCCCGGTTCAGGTTCAGCGCCTTCCAGGTTGAACCACTGAAAGGAAACGCTGCATTAGAGTTTTGCAGTGCAAAAGTATTCACCCCCCCCATGGCATTGTTCGTGTTTTATCTCCTCCTAACCTGCAGTTAACATAAACTGTTTGAGAGTTTGCAGCATCTCTTCTACAAAACACATCAGCAGCTCTAAACATGACTTTTTTATTGTGAAGCAAACAACAAACAGGACAAATAACAGAAAACTTCAGCGAGCAGAACTGTTCACCCCCCCTGCAGTCGGTCCTTTCTAGATCCTTCAGCAGCCACCATGCTTCACTGTAGGATGGGGTTCTAGGAGGGGGGGGGGGTGAGTTGGGTTTGGGCCTGACGGCATTTTCCTTGGTGGCTGAAAACTTCAGCTTTAGTCTCATCTGACCAGAGCTCCTTCCTCCATACTCACGGAGAGTTGCCTACGTGCCTTTTGGCAAACCCTGCCTTCTTATTTCTAACACTAATGTTTTTTTTTCTGGCCCTTCTCCCATCAGGCCCAGCTCTATGGGGCTTCCAGCTAAAGATCTGGATATTTTATCTAAGTCCACCCTGACGTGTCTGGTTCTCCTGGGTCTTCATGGTGGTTCGGCCTCCTGCTCAGTGCTGCTGCACCTCTGCAGCTCTCAGGAAAGGCGTTTCTACTGACAGGAGCTTAATAGCAGAAGGGATGGACAGATATGTGCAGTAAAAAAAATAAAAAAATAAAAATATTCATTTAACTTCACCAACTTGGGCTATTTTTTGCAGATCCATCACATAAAATAAGGTCAAAACATTTAAATTGCAGGTTGGAGTGTAACAAAATAGGTAAAAAGCCAAGGGGGTGAATACTTTTGCAGAGTAAATCTCACAGTCAAGGTTTGTTCTCCAGCATCAATAATGTGGTTAATCTCATAACTTTCTGACCTTTGAGGCTTTCGGCTGCAGAAACCGAATGTAAATCAGGGAACAGAGCAGCAGACTGATCAGTGTGTTTTATTCTGTGATGCTTCATGTGTGGACAGCGTTACAAAGGGAGCGCGGCTCCGATGTGGGACAGGAACGCCCTGACAACGCAGGGAGAGCATTCTTCTCACGCGTCCATTCAACAATCCCCGCGTCTCACCGCCGCGGCCAGACAATCCGAGGCTTTCAGTGACTGTGGAGAATCAGGAAAGAGTGGAGCTTCCTCCTGCCTGTGGCGGGTTTTAATCACAGCAAATGTTCAATTTTACCGCTGAATAAAATTCTCCGTCTCCAGACACAACACCGACGTCTTTCCTGGGGCAGGATGCAGCCTCTGGAAAGACCTGGAGTCGTCCGGCCTAATGTACGGTGAAGAAAACAAAGCATCCTCTCCGGGAATCAGGGACAATGCAGCAAAAGCCTTTTAGGAGGAACACGGTCCAAAAGAGAGCGCTGAGAAAGCACTTCTCCCCTGCAGGACGGTGAGCCGCTGAAAAGCATCCATCATCCATGCAAACATGTTGCACAACAGTGGACCCAACCACATAAAGGCTCGCGGCTGCTAATCGCTGCACGCTGTGCAGGAGAACATTCAGGATATAGTGGCAGAGCAGCGGCTTGAACGTTAGCTGCAGGAAAACACTCAGAACAAACTAACCCATCGTTTGTGCTCTAATTGGAAAACCTCTGCAAGGACCTCCAAGTTTTATCATGGAGATGGATTCATAATATATTAAACCTGCATGTTTTTTATGTAACCAGAAGCTCCACCATGACTCATCATGACTCTCTGAAGGCCCCATTCAGCTCAGACTAAAGAAGAACCGCTGCTCTGCACCCTTCGGCTCGGCTGAACTCTGGACCGCCTGCTTCTGCAGAGGGACGGGTCGAGGCTGAGGCTCTGTGTGTTTTTATTTAACCCGGGAAGCATTGTTAGAGTTCTGATGCATTGCTGGCTGAACTGTAACCATATGCAGCATTAAAGGTGCATAGCAACGTTAATTACATTTTTTAAGTTATACATCAGAGGCTCCCTCTGGTTGCATACAAAGTTTTGTATGAAAGATTATCACATCCTGGTGGTGTATTAATTATTATTTTGGTGTTTTCTGCTTTGTTTTTGCTCAGTTTGTTCGTAAATAAAGCCTTTTTTGTTTATTTCTGATATTAACAGAAGTACGTACTTTGCATGCGCAGCAATGGTTAAAACAAGGAACCGGCTAACGGCTATTAGCATCTCCCAGTGAAACTATAGAAGGTCCAAGATCCAGTGAGAACAAAACGGCAAAAAAATCTGATTCCATGAGGGAAAAGCCTGGAACATCTCTGGGAATCCAGTGTGAACGTTGGAGTTCACTGAGGCGGACGCTAAACCTGCCGAGGCTCAGATGTGACGCAGAGTTGACTGATGTGAGTAAATGTTCTGATATGAGGCTCTAAAAGTTGCTGTAGATCGTTTATTTAATTAATAACTGTTGGTCTTCATCACGCTGAGCTGCTGCTTTACTATGAGGCGTTGCAGAGGATCAGGCTCGGTCCGGCATTATTTAATACTCATTTATTAAGTAAACTGGCTTTATGGTAGTTCTGTAATACTGTCACTAGATGGCGCCACCTCTGTTCATATCTGCTAATCGCACCCGAGAGGGATTTATCTTACGGCTCAAAAAGGACCATCAGAACACTATCAGGATGGAGGCTTGGTGTTTATAACGTTCTTTTATTATGATCAAACCTTTTCTGGTCTTTTTTATAAGCATATTACATGGCTATGTAACTCTAATGTTTCTCTGCAGAGGCTCAGTTGACTCGTATTTGTTTCACTTTGTCTCGTCTTTCTTTCATTTATTAATAGCCCTTTTTTGTATTTCTGGCTACATCACAATCTTGAATAGGTTTGAACAACTTCCTCATGTTCCCAGTCCTAAAAACAGGCGCGTCTAACTCCAGTCCTCCTCCTATTGAATCAGATGAAGGGTCTGTTTCCAGGTCCCTGCAGAGCTGATCAGGGAAGTCAGCCAGTAGAATGAGGCAGGATTGCATCTACAAGCTGCAGGACAGCAGCTCTGGAGCTCTGCAGCTGGGCAGCTCTGCCTTAAGAGATGTTTTCTCACTGACGAAACAACGCTGTGAAGAGGTGATAATTCACAGGAAGCTGGCTCCCTGGTTTAATTCAGAGCTGCGTTCCTTGAAGCAAAATGTTAGGAAATAGGAAATATTCTCATGGCCTCAGATAATGGACTTGTGTCTGTACTTGTCCTGTTAGATCTCAGTGCTGCATTTGATACAGTTGATCACAATATTCTCCTACAAAGACTTGAACATACTGTAGGGATTAAGGGGAAAGCATTAGGCTGGTTTAAATCTTATCTGTCGGACAGATTCCAGTTTGTTCATGTTAATAATAAATCTTCCTCAAACTCTAGGGTCACCTGTGGAGTACCACAGGGTTCAGTCCTTGGACCAATTCTCTTTACTATATATATGCTTCCGATCGGCAAAATTATCAGACAGCATGGGATTAATTTCCACTGTTATGCTGATGACACTCAGCTATATTTATCCATAAATCCTGATGAATCCAATCAATTACTTCGACTGCAGTCATGTCTTGATGACATCAAAAGCTGGATGACTTTAAATTTCCTGCATCTAAATTCTGACAAGACCGAAGTTGTAATCTTTGGGCCAGAGTCCTCAAAAAATAAACTTCTTAACCAATCACTTAATCTGGATGACATTAACTTGGCCTCTGGTAATAAAGTAAAAAACCTTGGTGTTATTTTTGACCAAGACATGTCATTTAAATCCCATACTAAACAGGTTTCCAGAGTTTCCTTTTTTCACCTCCGGAATATCGCCAAAATTAGAAACATTCTGTCCAGGAGTGATGCTGAAAAACTAGTCCATGCATTTGTTACTTCAAGGCTGGACTATTGTAATTCTTTACTATCAGGAAGTCCACAAAATGCAGTTCAAAGCCTTCAGCTGATCCAAAATGCTGCAGCAAGAGTTCTGATGAAAATCAACAAGAGGGATCATATTTCTCCTATTTTAGCTTCCCTTCATTGGCTTCCTGTTAAATCAAGAATAGAATTTAAAATTCTTCTTCTAACGTATAAAGCCCTTAATAATCAAGCTCCATCATATATCAGAGCTCTGATTACCCCGTATATTCCTAACAGAGCACTTCGCTCTCAGACTGCAGGTCTGCTGGTGGTTCCTAGAGTCTCTAAAAGTAGAATGGGAGGCAGATCCTTTAGCTATCAGGCTCCTCTCCTGTGGAACCAACTCCCAGTTTTGGTCCGTGAGGCAGACACCCTGTCTACTTTTAAGACTAATCTTAAAACCTTCCTTTTTGACAAAGCTTATAACTAGAGTGGCTCATGTTACTCTGAGCTATCTCTATAGTTGTGCTGCTATAGGCTTAGGCTACTGGAGGACATCAGGGCCTACTTTTCTCACTCTACTGATTTCTACTGTTCTCCAGTCTACTGTTCTCCAGATTTGCATTGCATTACATTGAAATGACTGTTGTCATTTCAGCTTTTAACTTTTTGTTCTCTCTCTTTTTTCTTCATAGTAGGTACACCTGGTCTGACGTTCTGTTGACTGTGAAATCATCCAGGGAGGACAGATCACCGACTATTACCATCTAATGTAGAACAGATTACTACATCAATGTGTGCTTCTGTGCTTTTTTGTCTCTCTTGTTGTGTCTCTGCTCTGTCTTCTGTAACCCCAGTCGGTCGAGGCAGATGACCGTTCATACTGAGCCCGGTTCTGCTGGAGGTTTTTCCTTCCCGTTAATGGGTGGTTTTTCTTCCCACTGTCGCTTCATGCTTGCTCAGTATGAGGGATTGCTGCAAAGCCATGTACAATGCAGATGACTCTCCCTGTGGCTCTACGGTTCCTCAGGAGTGAATGCTGCTTGTCGGGACTTTGATGCAATCAACTGGTTTCCTGAACTTCTCGCGTGAGTGGACGCTGGCGTGATTTCTGGCGCCGCTACTCTCCGACAGCTGTGCTCTACAATTTTTTGTGAATAATTTCATGGACTAAATTAACAATCCTCCACAACCCAACGCTTGGAGCTACTCTGAAACTTTGTTACGGATACTCTTCATGCTTCGTCAAGTTTCGGCAAAAGTGTAATCTTACCTGCCTCTCTATCCAGCCCTTCGACCCTCCGGACCAGCTGCTGCTACAAATGATGTGGCCTCCACAGATTTTCACCTGGACCGTAATAATCCTGATCTTCATGCTGCCTCTTCTCCGTCCTGGATTTGGTCTAATCCAGTACACCGCAACAGAGCTCCTCCGCATCCGCTCACTTCTGACTGAACCTCCGCCGGCATCTTTAAACCTCTACCCTGATATTGCTCTCCTACCCCGCCGGAAATACACACACCGCGGATCTCGCCGACTCTTCCATCCCAGCGACTCCAAACCTGTTAAATCCTACTGGTCCACAACTCGCCGCTCTCAACGTAAATCCCATCGGACTGTGAACCACAGCGTGCTAGCCAGCCCAGCTAGGTCGGCTAAGCCTCCAGTCAAACTCCAAAACATCACCCTCAACTTCGGTCTCCTCAATATCCGCTCGCTTACAAACAAGGGTCATCTCGTCCAAGATATCCTTGTTGACCGTGAACTGGACTTTCTCATTCTAACGGAAACTTGGCAACAGCCTAATAACTACTCACAACTAAATGACTCCACTCCACCTGGGTTTGTTTACCTTTGCCAGCCCCGCGTGACGCGCCGAGGAGGCGGTCTCGCGGTACTCTACAACGAGAAATGGAAAGTGGTTCCTGTCACTGTGCCTTCCTACAGCTCATTTGAATGCCTGTCCTGTACACTTTCTGGCCCTACACCTACCATTGTTGCGGCCGTCTATCGCCCCCCCAAGCCACACAGTGACTTTTTAAATGAACTAACAGATCTTCTAACCCTCCTCTCCTCTCTCTCACCCAATGTAATATTGGTGGGGGATTTTAATATTCACATGGACAATTTTAACCTTCCCCTCACCAGAGATTTTCTATCTTGTCTGGATAATTTTGGTTTTGATCAGTTTTCAAATTTTCCAACACACTCTAAAGGTCATATTCTTGACCTAATTTGTTGCTCTGGTCTCACCCCCTCTAACTGTTCAGCTGAGGATCTTCACATATCTGATCATTTCCTCCTTTTATTCAGCATTTCCCCTCATCTCTTCACAGCAAAGACCCCACGGCTCCTTTCATACCGGAACATTAAGAACATTAACTTGAACACTCTATCTTCACACATCCTAAGAACTTTAATCCTGGATCCTTCTTCCTCACCGGATGAACTGACATCTCAATACAATAACTGCTTAAATGATATTTTGAACCTCCTTGCCCCAACAAAATCCCGGACTGTCACCTTTTCCCACTCCGCACCCTGGTTTACCCCCGAACTCCGGACCATGAAGGCTAAGTGCCGTCAACTTGAAAGACTTAAAAAGAAAACCGGTTTAACAATTCACAGCGAAATGTATATAACTCAGATAACTCAATACAAAGAACTAATCACTAAAACTAAATCCACTTACTACTCCAACCTGATCTGCTCACACGAAAGTAATTCTCGGACTCTGTTTTTGGTGTTTAACAATATTTTCAAATCCCCAGCTTCTCTTCCTCCCCACCTATGCTCAACTGACGCCTGCAATTCGATTATGCAGTTTTTCAATGATAAAATCAAAATAATTCACCAGTGCCTGCCTCCTATCCTGTCACCCCCTTCCCCTATAACCCCTTCACCCTGCCAGCCTTTTTGCAGCTTTCATCTACCAACCCTCTCCGATATTTCTGATTTTATCAACAAATCTAAATCTACCACCTGCCCACTTGATCCTATCCCGTCTGCCCTGGTCAAATCCTGCCTCCACGCTCTTCTCCCCTTCATAACTGCCATCATTCACTCCTCTCTTGGTTCTGGAATAGTTCCATCTCTTTTCAAAACTGCTGTTATCACTCCTATTGTGAAGAAACCTGGACTAGATCCCAACAATTACAATAATCTCAGGCCAATTTCAAATTTACCTTTTATTTCAAAAATATTGGAAAAAACAGTCGCTTCTCAACTTCATTCTCACTTAACTCACAACAACCTTTATGAACAGTTCCAGTCTGGCTTCCGTCCCCGTCATAGCACTGAAACCGCCCTCTTAAAAATAATCAATGATCTTTTAATAGCAGCTGACTCTGGTCTAATTTCCATCCTCATTCTTCTTGATCTAAGTGCAGCCTTCGACACAGTTTCACACTCTACCCTACTCCATCGACTTTATACAATTGGCATCACTCACACTCCCCTAGCCTGGTTTCAATCCTATCTTTCTGGCCGCACTCAATTTGTTCAGATTAAGTCATATCGTTCCAACTCCTCTCCAGTTACCACCGGTGTTCCCCAAGGCTCTGTTCTAGGACCCCTACTCTTTATCATCTACATTCTCCCCCTTGGCAATATCTTTAGGAAATTCAACATCAATTTTCACTGTTATGCGGATGACACCCAGCTCTATCTTTCTTGTAAACCAAACTCTTCACTCCCACCTCCTTCATTAATCTCCTGCTTAACCGAAATAAAATCCTGGTTCACCTCCAACTTTCTTAAATTGAATAATGACAAGACTGAAATCCTCTTAGTGGGAACAAAATCTACTTTATCCAAAGCTGACAGTTTCTCCCTTTCATTTGACAACTCCATAATTTCCCCCTCACCTCAGGTCAAGAGTCTGGGTGTCATCCTTGATAGTACCTTGTCCTTCTCCTCTCACATTAATAACCTTACCCGCTCCGCTTACTTTCACTTACGCAATATCAATCGCCTTCGCCCCTCTCTCTCCACTAGCTCCACCTGCACTCTTGTTCATAGTCTGGTCACTTCCCGCATTGATTACTGTAATTCTCTTCTTTTCGGTCTTCCTCAAAAATCCATTCACAAGCTTCAGTCAGTACAAAACTCAGCAGCTCGCATCATTTCTAGAACCCCCTCTTTTCATCACATCACCCCAGTCCTGCAGCAGCTCCACTGGCTACCTGTGAAGTATAGAATTCAGTTCAAAATCCTCCTACTTACTTTTAAAGCTATTCACAATCTCTCCCCTCCATACCTTTCTGATTTACTTAAAATTTCTATTCCCTCCCGCATTCTTAGATCTTCTTCTACCACTCACTTAGTTGTTCCTTCAGCCCGTCTTAAAACTATGGGGAGCAGAGCTTTTTCACGTTCTGCGCCCATACTCTGGAATTCTCTCCCCCCTGACATCTGCAATACCGAGTCTTTACCCGTGTTCAAATCCAAACTCAAAACCCACATGTTCAAGATTGCCTTTTCATTATGATTTTAAATTACTTTCCTCTGTGTAATTTGTGTTGTTTCTTTTAATTATGACGACTGCTTTTACCATTTATTGTTTTTACATGTACAGTGACCTTGAGTGTTTTGAAAGGCGCTTGAAATAAAATGTATTATTATTATTATTATTATATAGGACATTTTGACCAATCTGTATAATCTGACCCAATCTGTATAATATGATTGAACTTGATTTTGTAAAGTGCCTTGAGATGACATGTTTCATGATTTGGCGCTATATAAAACGTAAAACAGAAAATAGACTAAATTTATACACCATTGTGAGCCACTCAAAGCCCTTCTACACCATAAGTTTTGCTCCCTCACTAAATGCACGCATTCATACACTGATACACACGTAGTGCAGTTCAGTGCCTTGCCCGAGGGCACTTCAGAATGCAGAGGGAGAATCTGGAATCTAGTGGTGCGTTCCTTTTGCTTTGGAGGTCTCGTTTCTCTCGTCAGACAGCAGAACAAACACAGACGCCGGCTCTGGTGCTGAAACAGTAACGCTGTTCCAGGCGTGTTCTGTGCAGATGAACAGCTGAAACATCCGTCTGATGAACTCTGAACGGCAGCACCTGGACCACTGACTACATGTTACATTAATACCAGAGAGCTGCTGCAGACAAAGTATGAAGTTTCACTCAATGCTGCTGCGAGTAGCCGCCATGATGAATGCAGCAGTCTGGTAGCGTCCTGCTGGACCCAGTTTAGACCTCCTAATACCGACTTTATGGCCGTTCCAGTTAAAATTCTGACCTGGAGGTCCAGAATCCCAACTACTGAGGACAAATGGAACGCACTATAACTCACAACCTGCCAACAGCGAGACAACCAACCAGACTGAGGCTCCATCCGAGTACCCGTAATTATAGTTTCTGGTTCCTTGACCTTTCATGGGTCAGCAGAACTCTATCAGGGAGGAAACGAGCTTCCAACCGCTGTGCCAATTCCAGACAGCCTTTAACCCCGTTTACACTACCCTTGTTAAACCGATCCGTGCCAAGCTCGGACCGTTTTCGGCACGGTTAAAAAAGGGTAGTGTAAACGGGGTATTTAACTCTGAAGTCATTACGTGACGGAAACATGGAGGATGGAGTCAGATCTCGGTCTATAGCCTTCTGGACATGAACTACAAAGAGACGCTCTCTTTTCTTTGGACATTTCCTTTGATTTCCGTGAGGTGAGCTGTGCTGATACGTCATGTCAAGCAAAGGATTGTGGGATACCTAAAAGCTTCTTAGCGCCGGTAAGGGACGTCGCGGGTTTCCTAGAATAAACTAGCCTCAGGAGGAAGCATTCAGACTCCTTTTCCCATCTCCTTCCTTCCTGGCTGCACTATTCAGACACTCTGATTATGGCGACTGCTGTCACTCTTCCTCTTCGGCTGAAGAGTTCTGACCCAATAAGGGTATTCGGATGGAGTCCCCCAGAGAGGACGCTCATGTGAAGACTGAAATGAGGCAACGCTTCAGTAGGATTCCAGGACAGCGCCTCCTGCTGGCAGCTAAACACTTGTAAACAATGGAATATAATTATGTTTACTGAGGAGCTTTTAATTTTTACAATACGCCATAAATCAGACTCACGACACAAACACTCCCTCTGCAGTCTGGTTTTATTGCTCAGTTAATCAATTTAAAACTGGTCTTGATGTTTTTGGTTATATTTTTGCTAAAATGACCTTTACGTCAAACTAAATCAACCAGAAATGAAAATGTGGAACATGTGAAACACAGGAGGGATAATTCACATGTAAAATATGAATAAAATGTTATGCTAAACATCTAGACTTCCATAAACCTTCCCTGTCCATCAGATTTGAACCTTTTATTATGGACTTAATTGTCAAAAACTCTTTATCAGTTCATGTGTGAAACAGTGATTTTGTGTTGTAACATGTGAAGCACCTCCCACATATAAAACATGCTTTCTCATGTTACGCGTTTTGCTCTGTTTATTTTAACTTTTCCTGTTAGTTTTCATCACATGTGAAACATTTTTCCCATCTTAGTTTTATTTTGACGCGGTGATGTCATCATAGGTCCCTATTTCATTTAATTTTACTGGTTTATTTTCTATGCTGTCTTTTATTTTTTTCCCCTGCAACTTTGAAAAGAAAGCTTCATGGAGAACATGCAGTTTGTTGAAGCATCCGGCGGCCTTCAGAGTCTGGAAATATTCTTCTGATCCGGCCCGAGGCGGTCCAGTCGTGGTTATAATTACAAAACTATCATGAATAAAAACTCTTTTTGTTCGCTTCCTGCTGGAGAAAAGTTTTTGTAATATTTTTCTTTTGTAATATATATTCATGGAGCTCCGTGACATTTGGCGTCCTCCATCTGGTCACACCTTCCTTTATTATCACCCAGACGCATCTGCTCGTTGTTTTATTTCTGCTTTTTGCTGTTTTCAACACTTAAATTATGTTTTTCTGTGTCAGACGGTGGATTTCACAACTAATCCAGACTTCAGGACTTGAATTAACGATCAAATGGACAAAACCTGACGTGCACATTGCGCGCTGACACAATGTGCGGTGATTACCACCGGTGACCACGCACTTCTCCATAAGATTGAAGTGAAAAAAGTGAAAAAGGCGCCACACTTTTGCAGCTTTCAGCAGCTTGTTTTATTAAATGTCAGACGTCAAGACGCAGCAGGAGCGCGGCACAGAAATTAAGAAGACAATGTGGCGCCTGCAGGAGGGAACCTGTTTGAAATGCTGCATTATGAGGCGGCTTTAAGGAGTTTCACAGGTCCATGCAATTAGCGGAATTGTTAGAGAAGCACAGAGAAAGTTTTTTTCTGGTTATTTCTGCTGCTCTTTGTGAAGTTTCTGCAGAGGAAGCAAACCTGACCTTAACACATAACTCCTAATTCCACTTCCTGCCACCATTACACCGCCCATGATCAAAACAGCAATCCCTTCAGTAATTGACCTTCTTTTGCACATGCCCAGCTGAGCGTGCTCGGTGCGCTGTGCGGCGGCAGCGGCGTTAATTAACACACAAACTGGTGCACAGCCTGCGCATGAAAGCAGGATCGATGCGCATAATGAGAACACGCCGCATAATGACTGCTGCCTTTGAACCAGCTGCTCTGCATAAATGCGGCCCGACTCAAACACGTCCGTTCCTCTGGAACTGTGCAGAACTCCAAAAGTTCCACCGAGGCGGACCGGGTCGGAACCCACAGATCCACACAACAAAGAGGCCTTTCTGAGCAAAACGCTGTCGCGGCGCACAAAGCGGATCCTAACTGATGAAATCCAAGTCAACACAAGTTCTGCTGCCCCCCCCAGAGATGCGGCGCAGACGGAGGTGGAGGTGTCAGCCAGAACAAACGCATGACGCAAACTCCCCTCGCCGTGATGTCAGCCGTGTGATTCAGGAGCGACGCCTGTCAGAGAGACCGAGGCGCTGCGAGGCCCCTGTGAAGCTCTGGGGCCCTCCCCACCTCCTCCTGCACCTCCTCCTGCACCTCCTCCTCCATCATCAGGAGCCAAACTCTGCTGCTGATCCAGCAGAAGTCTTCACCGCCTCAGTCAGGGAGGAATCTGATCAGAGATTTAGTGCAGATCAAGGCAGAGGGACAGAAAAATCTGATTCAGCTTTCCTGATTGGACCTTAATGAGCACAGCAGAAATTAGCTTTAAATTAAGACGTAAATGTTTTAGAGGAATGCTTGGTCCTTTTACATAAAACACATCATTATAATTATCAGTAGCATCACTGAATTCTGATGTGGAAATTAACGCCTTAAAGTCACACCCAACAAAAACCAGTAACCAAGAATCAACTCTATGAAGTAAATTAAACTTAAAAATACTTTAATAACCCTGAAAAGGACATTCAGTGCTGCTGTAACTCGTGTTATCCCGGTTCTGGAGAAGCCTCTGACTGAACACAGTAGCTATGTTTACACGCACAGAAATTCACGATCGGATTGAACAGTATTCAGATTTCCGCTTTTCGGCGCTAGCAAGAGAGCGAAGCGTCTGAAACGTCCCTGCTGAGCTCCCCAGGTGAAGATGGTCCTGACAGCCATGTGGAGCAACATTTTGGGAATGCAAAGCCTAGAAGGATCAAATCTACGTTATTTATCCCATCTGCAGAGATCCAGACCGGCTCTAAAAGAACGTTGAGGGCGTAGAAGAGTCTTCATCCAGTGTCAAGGGGTCATTCAAGAAAACTCCAGCTTCCACGTAATCCGTTATCAGTCGTCCAACGCGGTTTCTTTGATTGACCGCCTGATCCAGCTAATCAGCTGCTGATTAAACAGAAAAATCCTCATTTGGCTGTGAAAACCTTCAGAGAGAGCAGTAAGCTGTTGATTCTGTGTGTGTCTCCTCCTAATCTGAAGATATCGACGAGTGCTTCTTTAATCAGACGGCAGCTCCCTCCTCTGGGCTTATTGACCGTCGGTTAGAGGAGTTAAACGGGGGGGCTGCGGGTTGGTGGGGACGTTCCCCCCGGGGTGACCCGACACATGCAGGAAGACATATCAGCACCATTTGTGAAAAGTCACACACAGAGCTCTGCGGCGGACGCTCCACCTGTCATTGAGATAAACCGGCTAATAATTAATCTGCCCAGGGATGAAGAAGCCCCTGCAGTTGTGGAGGTAGGTGGGAGTCCTGAGACGGACAGACAAGAGTCTGGTCCGGCTAATGGGAAATGCACTTTCTGCATAATAATGCTCATATCTACAAATCCGTATTCTCTCAGAGCGGCTGCAGGGTGTTTAATTCTGTATCTCAGTTCTGCGCCTGCAGGAAGCCTCCGCTGCACACTCAGATATGCCGGGCTGGCCCTCAGCTCCTGCTCTCATTTTATGTTTTCACCTTTAGGAAAGAAGAACCACAATTTATCTCTTGGCCTTATAAGTGGCAGAAACAAATACAATTATTCCTCACAACCATTAAGAGGAAAAACATCTTCAAATAAATTGTGTTAAAAGTATTTTTATACATTAAAAGTCTATGAAAGGAAAAAGGAGTGAATCTGCTGATTTTTACTAAAGCTGATAATTTTTTTACAGGATTAATCATTGTTCACATCACATGAGTTTTTAGGGGTAAATTAAGCATCGCAGGGATCTGAGAGAACAAATTTGTGCAGAGCTGGATGTATTTTATAACGAAATACGGTCCAGAAAAGGAAACAAGTAACAGTTCAGCCCCCAGAATGGAGGGAACGAGCCGAAACTGCACATGTTGAATGTGTGACTGCAGTGCAAACATTGAAACATCACATCGGACAGAAAGAAAGATGCTGAGTAAAGTCGTTCTCCTGCAGGTCAGAGGTCAGGGTGCACAGCACGGCGGTACCTGCATGTGATGGGAACCTTTGCAATGAGAGTATCTGCCTTCATTTGCTCCAAACACTGCGCCACAGCTCAGTTAATCATTCATTTAACCAGCTTTGCCCCAGATGCCTCTTATAAGGGATTCCTGACCCAGAGGACAGCAACACAAGCACCTAAACATCAATGACACACCTAGAAACAGGTAGCACACATCCCAGACTGTAAAGGCTCTTAGAAATCACGTGGAGATACTAAATTTTACATCTGATTACACATAAAGTCCACCAGGGTTCATAGAAATGTGCCATCAGTCTGCATGAAGCACCAGTCAGACTGTCTGCTACTTCTACAGAGTATCTTCTGAGAACCAGAGTCTTTGTTTATCCCCTTAGAGGAGGTCAGTCTCAGATGTGATAGATCACATTGGTCTGATCCTAAGCACAGAGGAAATAAACAGCACACACACACAGCCCAGGTCTTCAGCACCTCTCAGACTGTCCTCAGTGAGCTGAGGGTCGACCAGCTGCTCCATCGTTTAGCCGTCTGGCTGCTGGAGGGATGCAGGAACCTGGGTACCAGTCAGCGTAGCAGCGGCTCCCTGTTCTGGCTTCCAGTGATGCATTTTATCTTTTATGACTAGACGTTTCTCCAGTGGAGATCCCAGATCATCCAAAGAGCAGCCATGGCCTTCATTCACACGTTAACATGGCGCTGGAGATTACAAATCCAGAAATAAAAGTGCAGACAGCACAGCAGGTCGCTTTTTCGCTTCCTTTCTCCTGCACCAAAAATACCACCAACTTTCAGCTTATGGTATTTTTGCATGATCTACATTTGGTTGATGTATAACTGATCTGGTCTGTTTATGTGAAACCAAGTGCTCTGGCTGTGATTTACATGCATACATACAAACAAACTTCGGGGGGGGGGGTCCTAGTGCATGCATGACGCCTAGTTATATATTACTGCTGGTTCTATGAAGGACTTTTAGGAGTCTCAGAGTTCAAAGCCCAAACAAAGTCCGGTTTGTTCACCTTTAGCATCAGAAAAAAAGCCAGATGAATTCACCTGGGTCAGTTTTCCTGATTTTAGCACCAACGACCGTCTCCATGCATGTAAGCCTCAGCTGGAACCTCCTCCTAGTCGTAACCCATGAACAGGCGTTAGTTCCTTAGTTTGTGTAACGTGCAGATCAAGGAGTCATTGCTTCGTCTGATAGGAGCTCAGCCAGGATCAGAGAACGTTGAATTACAGCTGACTTTGCTGCCTGGATCCAGAATAAAGAGCCACGAGGAGGACCGTAAAATGTTTCAGAGGGGCCATCAGACCTCCTCACACCCTCAGGGCCTCACTGAGGAACCTAAAGTATTAAAGATGTGGTCCAGTTCACGGGTCCCTATTAAGCCATTAAACCAACAAACTAAAGAAAACATTTAGAAAGGAAATCAAACCTTGATGTAAAGAGGATTAACGTAATTAATCTGTGCAGAAGTTCTCAGCCTTTGAACAATCCTTCGTTTGTCCTTTAATCAACGTAACACCAGCGATCAAAATAAACGCAGCCCAGGCTTTAAATTAGTCCAGAAGAATAACCTTTAGAACAGTGCTGTCCAAACGTTTCGACTAAAATGAAAATAAATAAATAACACAACCAAAAATATTGTGATTTTCTTTTGATCTGCCCAACAAAATATGATCATTTCAAAAAAATATATTTATTCATTAAATAAGTTCCAGTCAGATTTTAATGCACCAAGTTGGTCATTTGAGTAAAAGTCGGCCTATTTCCTATGAAATTAGGGTAAAAAATGTGCTTAATAAAAGAGAAATATTTTGTGTTGTCAGAACATTCAATTGTAAGATTGTAGCTTCTACAATAAATGTACTCTAATTAAAAATAAAAAGTTGCCATCTACACCGGACACCAGGGCTGGTCGGCCAAATATTTCTTCAAATGCAGTTGGAGGGCCGAACAAAATCAGCACAGGGGCCACAAATGGCCCCCGGGCCACGCTTTGGACACGCCTGCGTCAGAGTAAAGCTGCAGGTCCTGAAACAATCAAAGTTTGAATTAAATGTCTTTCATGAGTCCAAGTAAGACACCCAGGACACCAATCCATCTCCTGCTTCTACGGCTCGCAGCCAAGCTGGAAATCCGATCGGACCTGAAGAACTTCCCTCGTGTTCTGCAGCTTTAGATCTGGGACTGAAAGGTTCGGCGCCAGCTGGCTGGTCGCTAACGCACCGAGGAGAAGCGTGTTGCAGCAGATTCAGATTCACCTCACTTTGTCCTTGGATTCTGAGAAGCTGCAGAACAAAAGGATTCAGGTTCTGCAGATTCTTTCTCCAACACACACAAACATGCAGCGACCCACAGAACTTCGGTTGGATCAGGACGACCAGAGGAGACCGGAGGAGACCGGCCCCTTGTTCCCAGACAGGGATGCTCTCAGAACCTTCTCCCTGGATCTGTCTCTGCTGTTAGATTAACGCCGCCGACCCACGACAGTCTGAAGACGTTCAGGGAAGAGAGTCTCTTTCCTTATTTCCTTCTTTCCTTGCTTCCTTCCTTCAGTTCACCAGACTTGAACCAAATCAGTCCTTCTTGCATCAAGTCCCTCCTTCTTTACTTCCTTGTATCCTTCCTCCCTTCTGTCTCTCCTTGGATCCCAAGGTCTTACTTTCATCGCTTCATCACATCCGTCCTTCTTTTCTTTCTTTCCGTTTGCTCCTCCTCTCTTTTCTTTCTTGTGCTCTTGCTGCCTTTTTTATTTTCATGTCCCCTACCTCCCTCCCTTCCTTCCTTCCATCCTTCCTTCCTTGCTTCCTTTCCAGGGTGATGCATATTCTGGAGGCGTTAAAATGTTTGACCCACAGCTGTTTCCCACCATCCTGTGAGACCTTCTGAGGACTGTCAGTCATAATTAGCATGTCGCTGCAGTCCTGCTGCTGCTCACATGAAAGCCGGACGTTTATCTGCAGACTTCCCTCAGATGTTTGCTGCAGGTGATTCTGATGCACGGCAGCAATCAGAGCGTCGCTTCATTAACAGACTGAAGGTCAGCCGGTGTCTCCTGGAAAAGGCTGAGATGTGGAGCTGCAGCAGTTTAAAGGTTGAAGGAAAGAAACGGCAGCAAGTTGCTCTGCATCTTTCTAGAAAAAACTGACTGAGAGGAAAGGAGGGGGGTTCTCGTTTTTAGGTCTTTAACGCCGGCTTTGTAGGAATGTTTCCTCTCAGGGGAATGAGGCAGGTCTCTCTCCTGCAGGAACAGGTTCAGGTCCTCTGGAGGTCTGCAGTTTGCTGTGTTGCTCTGTTCACCTGCTTCTTGGACTCAAGACTCACCTGTGAAGCACAAATCTTCCTAAAGTCACATGTCCGTCTGTACTCCACCACCAGGACCATCCCAAGCTGACGGCTCCTGTCCTCCTCCACATGCCGCTGAACCACAGACTCAGAAAGCTCCTCTCAGCCGTCCTCCTATCCCTTCAGCATTTATTGCAGTTTATTCTGTGTCCTGCGACTGATTCTGCAAGTTGGTCAAGAAAATATGTGAAAAGACGGCAGCTGGATTGATGCTGGCCGTCCTGAATCACTTGAATTCACGCCAATTCTCAAATGATCGGTTCCATCTGAATGACACGTTACCTTAAATTAGGACACCGGTTATCATCCCCATGTGTTTGAGCAGCTCTCACGCTGGTTGGGACGTGACCCCCAGGAGCTGCTGACTGTCAGAGGAGAGGAAGGAGGATCTCCTCCTGCTGAGCTGCGCTGGGCGGCGTATAATCGGCTGCGACGCCTGAGCGTTGGGAAGGAAGCCATCAGAGACGGATGGAGAGACGTGGATAATCTGGGAGCTCAATCCGAGGGAAAAGTCACTTAAACTGAGAGAAATTTCACTCAGGAAGTGTGCAGCGTTAAATCCGCCCCCCATCCCCCCCCAGTCCTGCAGAAACAGGATGATCTCTGGTTGCTCTCATCGCTCAGAACCGGCAACGTCATTTATTATCTGATCTCCTGTTTGATGAACGCTGTGGGAAACGACACAGAGGCAGAAAAAGGCACCGGATTTGGCAGAACACATCAGTGCTGTCGGGTATCTTTGGAGAAACAGGAGCAAAATATTCTGTAAACTCAACGTTTGGCTGAAAGTCCAAAAAAAAAACAGACTGGGTTTATCACACAGGGTTTTATCAGCCAATCAAACGGCACAGAGCAGAAAAACACAAAGAAACTGACGACGGCAGAGGAAACTTCTCCCAGTCTGAAAAATCTACAGATCCTTTATGGAAATAAAAGCAACGCAGACGGATTAAACCGTCTGATTTCTCAATAATCTAAGTTTCCTTTGAACATGTTGATGCAGCAGCTTAAACAGACGCCAGTGGTTTTCAGACTCGGCTGAGCTGGTTTGGACCTGCAGACAGAACTTGTTGCTCCTCTTTTCCTCTCCAGGCTCAGATAAAAACAGCCTGCAGTTGACAGCTGCAGGTGGCTGGACCTGGAACCACCTAAAGTATTAAAGACCCTCATCCCACCAAGTTTCAACGTAAATCCTGCGTTTTTACATCGGCTGTGAGCATTTTATGTTTTAATTTGTATATATATATATATATATATATATATATATATATATATATATAGACGGCTCATTACGTGCTGGAACGCATCCTGTGGCGGCGCCATCTTGGATGGGTCTCTCCTAGTTAAGGATGGCATAGGAGCCAAAGGGAGTAAACGCAGAGGGATCAACTCTACCCGTATTTTCTGCAGTTTATGGTTACAATAATAACTACTAAAAGTAGATCACACGGTGCAGATCACCATTTTGGGCTGAGATTGGTTCTGAAGGTGAGTTTTTCCTTGGTGAGAACAATGCAGAAACCCAACAGATGGACCATAATGTTATGTTTATTAATCTGTTATCGCTGTATTTCACAAACTAAGGCTGAATCATGTTGCCAGATTAAATACCCTGGATTTACAGAGTACCATCACATGCAATAAACTGTGCAGAACGGTTCTTTTTAAAGGGTCTGAAGCTCCAGCTCCATTTGCAAGCAGGGTGTAAAACCCTGGAATGACCTGGAAATGTTAAAGAACATTTTTCCAGGCCTTTAAAAAACCGTGTGCATGCACAGCAGCAGAAATATGAAGAAAGTATAGTTGGTGTTTAGAAGCTCAGGATTGTACATGAGAGAGAGTGAATTACATTTAAATGAACAAACTATTTTTTTAAATAAAAATCTAAAATGCATTCATTTATACATTTATTTATAAATGATGCAACATTTCTCTTTGTTTAAGAGCATAAAAGTATTTCAGCATAAAGCATGTATTTATTGACATATATAATAATATGCACGCAACATGTCCATCTTTATTAAATAGCATCAAAACAAAGTATTTCAGTGTGAAATCACATATTTCTACATTAATATGCCATATGTTTGTCTGCTAAAGAAGATAGATATGTGTAACAGCGTCCTGCATCATAACCACATCTCTGCTGTTTGTAAAAAAAATAAACGTGTGAAAATCGGGTAAAAATTGAGGGAGTTCTGATTTATTTTGTCGGGCAAACAGCTTCCTCTGTGCAAATAAATGGATGGCGATGGCGGATGGCGGCCGCGCTGAAACGTCAGCTTCAATAGGCAGCGCCAGTCCATGGGGCGTCCACCTATGTATGTCTATGCACCTGGGCATGGACACACACCTGGACTTTAACACACCTGGTTGAGTGTGAGGAGGAGCAGCTGCTGCTGCTGACGGGGTGAGTTGACCCGATGGCGGCCGAGGAGACCAGACACACGCTGACAGACCCTCTGGTATTATGGTGGTGGAGAAACTTTATGTCACTGGAGCCGATGCTGACAGAAGACGTCATAAACGCAGCTCACAGTTTGAGTGAGAGGAAGGTGAATGTGGTTCACTTAGAAATGTATTAGAAGAGGAAAAACTATGAGGAAAATATCCCATCTGCATGTAAATGTGCCGGGACTGAAAAAGCAGCAGATTTCTTTGGCTTTGACACGCCGTGTTTTAAAGCCTTAAAAAAGCCTTAAATGTCTCCATCTTCAGATTAACAGCCTCAAGCTGCGCTGGTTTCATGTGAAGGAAAATCTCATCCTGGGTCAAACACACGACAACAACAATAAATAAATAATCATACAGGAAAATAAAACATCAGCCACCAGCCTCCCTGGACTTTAAATATATCAGTGGCAGAAAAACCCGAATGAAAGATCGGAGCAGAGGGAAGTCCTTGTTCTGTTTCATCGGCCCAACAAACAGAACACAGACGTTGGCCCCGTTCTAACTTTCATCGACCCAAAACGTCCTAACAACCCCCATGACCTGTCCCGTCCTCCACCCGCCCCCTCCTCAGCCACTCAGGGCCTGAGGAGATAAATTCAGGAGGTTTTATAATAGCCCCCCCACTCTGCCCGCTGCACAGCACCCACCCGGCCAGCAGAAGCACTTAAAGGTCTTTCATGTTGCTTTTCCTCCTTTCTCTGCTTTGTCGGAGGCTGAATGAGATGCTGGGAGCCGCCGGGCTGCCGGCCTTAATGCTCCTCCACCTTCTGAGCCATTTGAATTTCCTGCCTGATGTTTTGTTGCTTCCTCCTCCTGAGAGAGAACCTCCTGACTGAAGTCGCTCCGTAATTCATCAAAAACAAACGACTTCTGGTGTTTTTATTGCTCGCTTACCTGAATCTTAATCAGCAACGGGGCAAAGGAGATGCACACATTTAATAACGTTAAATCAACAAACTTTGTGTTGATCATAAACCCCGAGGAGCGAATACTTTATGCTAGTAATCCTGGGTTCATGGTGATTTTTATTTAATATTCTTGTTCCCTGTTATATTTGTAATTTGCTCACATTTTCTCTCTGAACCGAATAAACTTTTTATTCAGCTGTTTTTTTCTTGCTAATATTTTCTTTTTATCCTTATTTTTCCCCTTTTAGTTTTTTTTTCTCCTGGTTTTATCCAAAATTTCCCTGTTTTCTGTTAGTTTTTTCTATAATCATCAAGTCTTCTTCGGTAGCCAAAGCTGCATCTGGTTGAAGGACAAGATTTCTGGGACAATGTCCTCTGGTCAGAGGAGAACAGAGCACAGATGTGGGATGATGGACAGAACCGTGATGGAGAACCAAACAAACTCCTCATACCAACTGTGAAGCACGGTGGTG
This sequence comes from Fundulus diaphanus, assembly GCA_037039145.1. Taxonomy (NCBI): domain Eukaryota; kingdom Metazoa; phylum Chordata; class Actinopteri; order Cyprinodontiformes; family Fundulidae; genus Fundulus; species Fundulus diaphanus. Next base: position 1,961,020 of record CM073122.1, read on the forward strand.
GAGGAATGATGATGTGGGTTTGTAGTGCAGCTACAGAACCTGGACAGGTATTAAGTGGACCGTGACCTCATCGGTACTCCAACGTATTCTAGAACAGGAGTCCATCTGTCCAACAGCTGAAGCTTGGTCCAAACTGGATCATCAACAGAACCCTGATCCGTTCGACAACGACACGACAAAACGGCTCAAAACAAAAGGATCCAGGTGCCGCAACGGCCTAGTCAAAGTCCAGACCTGCCATGGTTGGGACCTTCAGAGAGCTTTGGAGAACCTCGACGTTGGGAAGTAGAGTGGGTCAAAGTTCCCCGACTAGGATGCAAAAAAAAAAAAAAAAAATCAAAAATAAGACAGGAAACCTCTGCTGAGAGTTACTGCTGCTGCAGGAGGTTCTACAGGAGGTTCTGCAAGCTGCAGAAAGAGGTTCTTTAAGATGCTGCAGGAGGTTCTATGAGTGTGTGTTCTGGTTCAGTCTTTGTTAGCAAATGGATTGGTGTTCTAATGGGTCGGTGTTCTAATGGGTCGATGTTCTAATGGGTTGGTGTTCTAATGGGTCGGTGTTCTAATGGGTCGGTGTTCTAATGGGTCGGTGTTCTAATGGGTCGGTGCTTGATGTCGTGTGCTGTTGCTCATCGGAGGCTGGAGTTAATTCATCATTTCAGAAACAGATCAGGGTCATTTCTTCTCCTGAACCCATTAGCTTTAGACATGCAGGTTCCTGCAGATCAGCAATAAAAACATTCCCCGATCAGCACCGGTCACACGGATCGATCCGGAGGATTCCCAGTTTGAAACGGTTCAGCAGACTGGAAACAAGGCTGCGGTTCTCCAGCTGTGACACAGAACCCATCCCGCCGGCCATCAGATCGTTCTGCCCTCAGAGTTACAATACTGAGCCGACCTTAACGGGTCAAAAAAGCTCTCAGTGAACCTCCAACCGGCAGAGACGAGTCGTTTAACTGCTGGACTCAGACAAATTAGGAAAACTTTGGACTGAAACAGGAAGGAAAACTGGTGACAAATGTTCCTTTTTACATCTCTGAGGTCCAGGAGGACCAGCAGACGGAGCCCTGCCTCCTCCTGCTCCTCCATCTCCGGCGTTTTAAAGGTTCTCCCCTCAGTATGAGAGCATGGATCGGTTCCTGTTCAGCGGTTGTCTGGCATTCTTTGAGCTGCAGTTCTGGTCGCAGCGCAGGTGGAACCTGAACACGAGGAGTTTGATTCAAACGAGCCGATCAGACATGAAAGGCTGGCCGAGCATCATTAGCTCCTAACGAGGGCTGGGAGGTGCAGACTCTGGTTCATTACAGGTGAGAGTTTCTGCAGGCCTAACAAAGTGGGAAACATCAGAGAACTCATCGGCGTCCGCGTCTTTGAATCGATCATTTCTTCTTCTCACTTCAAACACCAACGAGGAATCCTGAGAGCCGCAGAGGCAGCAGCCGCCACGCTCACCGCCATCCTTAAATCTTGCATGGCTCTCTGCAGCGTTCCCCTCGTCTCCCCGGAGTCGTGCAGAGAGCAGCGGGTCTGCAGCACAAACACTCGTGGTTTCATTAAACGTCCCTTCAAAGTCTGACGGGCCGGTTCTGGTTTCTGACCGGGTTCTGTTTGTTTTTAAAGAAACACAACAAAGAGAAAACGGGAGTCCGAATCCAGCAGACGACAAACGAATCATTATTGTAACTTCATGTGTTCAGCCTCATCGCAGCTGAGGACAGATCACAGACTGCACACACAGCATTTTATGGACCGGTACCAGCAGAACCATCTCCAGAACAATGCAGAGAAAGCCAAGAAGCTGCTGGTGGATTCCTGCAGGTCCAGAACCACCTCTCTGACCCAGGAGAACATCCAGGCAGCTGATGTGGACCTCAGTACCTGGGTGTTCACCAGAACCATGAACTGGACTCATTCTGATGCTCTTACAGGACGGGTCAGAGCAGAATCTGCCTGCTGAGGAGGCTGAGGTCTCCTGGCCTGCAGGGGGCGCTGCTGCAGACCTTCTTTACCTGTGGAGGCATCAGCCATCTTCTCTGGTCTGATGGAGCAGCAGCTGATCTGCAGCTGAGAGACTCATCAGGGGGACCGGTTCTGACCCGGGATGTCCTCTGGACTCTTATGATTTAATATGGGCCGCTCCTGTCTATTCCCCACGGCCCGTCTCACCCCAGTTCAAGATTTGGCAGTAAAGGAGAAACAATTATCAGAGGCAAACATTTAAAATATGCATATTTATTTCATTTGGAATTCCAAAGAGACAAAGACAAACTTACAAGCTTAGTTTCTGTATGTTACCGACGTCCTTCTCCTCAGCCATTGTAAGCTCTTTGTCTGCCCTCATTTCCGCAGACCCATCTTTTTCAGACTGACCAGCCCCTCCCGATTAGTTTGGGGGTTATGGGCGCAGACACTGTGGCTTCAGGTCCTATCTGCTTCCAAAACAAGGAGACTATTCTCTCGAGAGTCTTCATGAAGTAAGGCTGATTTAGCACCCAGATGTCCTATCAGGGGGTCAACCCAGATGACCTCAAGATCCATAAAATAGCTTTCAGACCTTAAAACAAACACCCTGTGAGCTGTGTGAGAGGGGAGACCCCCACTTCCTTCCAAGACACAGTTTAGAGACCAAAAAGTACCTCTTATTGTTTTCCATAAAATTGCCTGATTAATATAACAAGTAATCATATTTTTCCATAACAGGACCCAGAGCAGGTGGTGGAGACACCTTTGGACAATGTGTCCCCTCCACCATGGAGCTGCTGCAGAGCTCTAAGGAGAGATATCTTTAGAACCACCGCTGCTCCCAGCAAACTAAATGAGTGCTTCTGCAGTTTTCCATGGTTTTATTTTTATAGACAGTGTTTGTTTGCACAAATATGCAAAAAGCATAATTTGTACAGTTTGTATACGATCTTAATTCACTTGTTTTCACAGCTGTACAGTTTCTCTTTCTTTTCCACTGTTAAACGTGAGTATTTCATCTTATTATATTATTTTTATTGCTAATAATAAATGTGTAACTGTGTGTTTGCTGCTGTCACACCTGAATTTCCCCATTGTGCGACAATAAAGGAATTGTTATCCTAACCTGCCTATTTAGACGTACTGTCCAGTCTCTGTTTTATCTGTAACTGCTTGCATTTAAATCTGTATCTGTTTGCTTCCCTCCCCCATAATAAAGGACGTTCTATTTTGTTTTAATTTACCCTGCATCGAAGCATGAACGGGGCGGAGATGTTCCAAACTATAAAAAAAAAGAAATGTGTCACAGTTGAAGCTGGTGGTTGATGTGTTTATTGGCTGAAAAATAGTCGGAGCTCATAGTTTGGAGCGTTTAATCAATAGAGGGGAGAAAAAAATCTGATTTTTCAGAACTCGATGAAGTGAAAACTATCTGTGTTGACTGATGCTTCACTAACCTTAATAAAAGTGAGATTTAAAAGATTAGAAATGCAAAATGAAGTGAACCTTCAGAAAATGAACTGGAACATGCAGATGGTCAACATAAACGAGGAGGAGATGATTCCACTGAGACCAGCAGGTCTGGGTGTTTCTGCAGCTCCGTAAAGACTGGAAAGAATCATCTCTACGTGTAAAACTGGTCTGATGGTGCTGTTTTACTGGGAACTGATGCTCTGTCAATAAAATGCTTTCCAGTGTTTAGTAGGGAGACAGTTTTTTTCTAAAATGACAACAAAATAAACGCTGAACTAATCAGAAACCATAAAAGGAAACAAAGCGTCCAACCTCGGCAGCTTGTGTGCAACTTTTCTCCCTGAGATAATTTCTAAAGCTGGACTGTTGACCCAGCAGCTGCAGCAGCAGCGCAGTGCATCCTCTTAAAACCGACTTTAATTAAAGTAAGAGCTCAGGAAGCATCAGCAGCTGCATTACTTTTATTGCGCGGCCACGTTTGTGACAAATGTCTCGGTGACGCATGGCTGCTGAGCGCTAAATGGGGCTCCACCAGGAGCCTCCTCTCTGCGTGCATCAGGTTAAATTACTCCGCTGCCTCCGGACTCCGAGCGGAGCAGCGGCGTTTCAACCTGCAGGTGCGACAGGTGCACTGCTCAGCGGCGCCCTCTGGCGGCGGCCTGCTGTGACGCTCCAGTGGATCAATGAGCAGCAGCAGCGATCAGGCTGACCTGCAGCTTAATTAACACCCAGACGTGACCGCAGAGAGCAGACTGGGACACCGGACCAATGCCTCTGTCCACCCGGCCGGTCCGGACCAGTCCAATACTAACTCTCTGACCCAGACGGTACCGGCACCGCGCTGCAGGACGTTAAATAAACCGGAAAAATCACTAAAACTGTTACAAGTTTTAAAAGCAACCAAAGTATAAATATTTTATTCAGAATGTCTATTTCCCCTGATATGATTTATTTTGTATTAATTAACATTAATTAGTGCAGTAAACAGGAAATCAAGCTTTGTGACTAAAGGTGAAATTATCAGCAGCAGTTAACCAGCAGTGACTGGAACTAACTCAACCCTCCCGGTTCTGGTCCAGTTTATTTCCAGTCTGTCCAGCGGGTTTAACTGGTGGTGCCGAAACAAGTGAATCCCCTGAAGGCAGCTTCTTCTCCCGCTTACCTGCAGCGCGATGCGTCCAGAACAAAGTTGGGTCCGGCGGGCTGTGGGCCAGCAGGCAGCGGCGGCTCTCCGCAGGAACCACGTATCCTCAGATGAAGGCTTTTCCCAGAAGAAGGCGATCCTGGAGCGGCAGTAAAGTCCTCAGCATCGCTGCAGTTTCCAAGTTGGGTCTGAGCTCCGCTGCAGCGCCTCTGCGCGACGCAGCCGGAGATCAGCGCAGGAGCCAAGAGGAGTCGCTCCCCCTCCTCCGCTGCAGCGGCGACTGCCAAAGATCAGCGGACACGCCGAGAGGACTCCGGTTCTCCGCAGGAACAAGGAGGGGAAGGACGTTGCGTTCACTGAACTGTGGGGAAGTCGGAATTATTAGTTCATGGAAAATAAACGCGCCTCAGAACGAGCTCAGTTTTCGGTGTCAGAGGCAGGTTGTTGTTCCAGTCCAGTTTTAACCCTGAGCCATGCTTGTTGTCCGGTCACTGATTGGCCAACCCAAACAGTTATTTACCCTGTGGGACCTTTCGGATTTTAACCGGGTTATTATCGCAGGTATTACGTTGCATTTTGCATGGAAAACGAAAACAGGCTCTGAGATCACCTGAGTCAAAAGCGTTCCAGTTAACACAGATGATTTCTCTAATTGGAAGCTGAGATTTCCGAGTTCCTGCTGCAAAGGGAACGCAACATCAGGCCTGCCAAAAGGCTTCTTCTTTGATCTGTGGGGACACGCAGCTGAGACATAGCACTTAAGATTAGATTTATTCAGATGCAGAAATGTGAAAAAATAAAACCAGAAATCTGGACAGAAATATCAGAATTTATTCTCTTCCCTAAACATTCAATTCAATTCAATTGTATTCATATAGCGCCAATTCATGAAACACATCATCTCAAGACCTCCAGGTTGGTCAGAAAGTTTCCTCTCTAAGGAAATCCAGCAGGTTGCATCAAGTCTCTCCAAGCAGCATTCACTCCTCCTGAAAGAGCGTAGAGCCACAGTGGACAGTCGTCTGCATTGTTGATGGCTTTGCAGCAATCCCTCATACTGAGCATGCATGAAGCGACAGTGGAGAGGAAAACTCCCCTTTAACAGGGAGGAGAACCTCCAGCAGAACCAGAACCAGGCTCAGTGTGAACGCTCATCTGTCTCGACCCACTGGGGCTTAGAGAAGACAGAGCAGAGACACAGAAAGCTCAGAAGCTCACATTGATCCAGGAGTACTTTCTATTTGAGCATTTTACTTTCATCAAACACAGTTTTTGCTTTCACTTTACCTTAGGTCGGGGTTAACGCGCCAGACCAGGTGTACCTTCTATGAAGAGAAAAATGACAGAGAACAAAAAGTTAAAAGCTGAAATAACAACAAACAATGCCGATTGGAGAACTCAGCAGAGTGAGAGAAATAGACCCTGATGTCCTCCAGTAGCCTAAGCCTATAGCAGCATAACTATAGAGGTAGCTCAGGGTAACATGAGCCACTCTGACTAGAAGCTTTGTCAAAAAGGAAAGTTTTAAGATTAGTCTTAAAAGTAGACGGGGTGTCTGCCTCATGGACCAAAACTGGGAGTTGGTTCCACAGGAGAGGAGCCTGATAGCTAAAGGATCTGCCTCCCATTCTACTTTTAGAGACTCTAGGAACCACCAGCAGACCTGCAGTCTGAGAGCGAAGTGCTCTGTTAGGACATCAGATGATTATGTGAGATCCGCTAAGAGCCTTCCTGTTTATTTCAGGGAAGTCTGAACTCCATCTGGTATCCAGATAAAGCTCCATGTCCCTGGATTTAAATAGAAAAATTTATAAATGACAGTAGCAATGCTCATTGACCTCCTGTTATTAATTACATTGAGGGGATGATGTTTATATAAACATTTAAAGCATTCCTGAGTAGGAAATGAAAAAAGAGGCGATACCTGGGACGGTTGAACATTTCAGCACCTAAAACAAAAACCAGTGTAACACTGAATTTTAACCCCAACCCAAGTTAAAGTCCAGTCAGATCAGTAAACTGAATCTCTACGTGAATATTGGACAGCACGGGATTTTTGCACAACAAGCCAGGAATGATTAATTTATGTGATTGAAGGGTAAAAACCCAGCTGACATTGTTTGATCTAATCTCTTATTTCTCAGTATTTCAGGCATTCAAAGAACAGGTTTAACAGAACCGTGTGTCTGGGACTCAGTCAGTTACAAACAACCTGACACCAGTGTAAATTAAACAGCCATCGGCGACATTACGCCTTATGCCAGCGGCAGCCATATTGGATTCTGGCAGTGAGGAACCTCTGACCGAGCTGCAGTGATGACTTCTGATGGCGTTCCAGTTATTTTTTCTACCAGAGATTAGTCACTCCCACCTTTAGTGACACTGTTAACAATGCCAGCTTGTTTCTGATTACTTTGTGGGAGATTCATTTGATCTGACACAAACAATCAAGTAATTAAAAGTAATTATAATAATGAGGATAAAATGCACAACAAATAGCAACAATGTTCTTTTAGTGTTTGAATATATAAAATGCAGAGATATTAGGTATCAGCTTGTGCAGATATTGGTAGCTGCCCTGGACACTGAGCGCAACACGGAGCGGCCATGTTGGATTTTGAGGCTGAGGCTGCTGGGAAACATCTGCGCAGATTTATAATTGAATAAACGGTTGTTCTTGACAATATGAGAAATAAAAATGTTCTGATTAGCCTGTAGCATGTTTGTAGCGTGTAGCAAAGCAAAGTTTTTAGGGGTTTAAAAGTAACATAATCTGAATATTTTACTTTGGTTCATGCAGTTTATTAGATCTGGCATAATAATAATTTCCTTAAAAAGGCTTGAAAAGTTTTGAATATTTTTATTTCCTTCATTTCGTTTTTCAAGAAACCAACAGTTTGCTTAGGAAGTAATAGACGTCTCGTTAAAGCCTGAACGTCCTCCTGTCCGACAGCACTTGAACGCACCAGCCAGTACGTCATGACGTCAGCACGTCCCGAGTCCGCCGCCTGGCTGCGCGCTGTTTACATGTGAGAGTTCCTGGTTGAGCTGCAGAGCGGCGTCCTCAGCATGATCAAGACCGAGAAGGTTCTGCACCTGAAGAGCAGCCGGGGCCGGAAGGTTCGGGTGGTTCGGGAGCACTACCTGCGGGAGCGGGTGCCCTGCTTCAGCCGCCTGTGCCAGGCGGGCTGTGACAACGGTGAGGGCTGCAGGAGCGCGCTGGGTCTGGAGGCCCGGTTCGTCTCAGATCAGGTCCAGAGGACAGAACCACATACGGACCGGTTTCACTTGGACTGGAACAAAAAAATAAAATATATGTAAAGTTTCCTGGTTTCACTGCGAGCAATAAGTTGCTGCCAGCAGGGGGCGCGCTTTCCCCCGTGCGTTATTCTCTGGTTCTTTGCCCCAGACCACCTGTAAGGATGATTGTTTGAAGATTAAATTACAAACTGGACCTTTTACTGACCAAAAAGAAATCACAGAACTAAAAGACAAACCTACAGAACCACATACAAGCAGCCGTTTATTGTTCCTGCCAGATGGGTCCAAGTCTTTTTGGTTTTGGTCTTTTAGTGATTTATTAGAACCGGGTTTTTCCAGAGTGGACCATAAGACGCTAGAGCTGGGTATCATGTAGTAGGAGCCAATAGGATACAATTATCGATACATAGCTCAGCTTGATTTGACTCCAATATCGATATTTATTACTTTCAAATTACTCGTCAGTCATTCAATCAACAAAACCAGCCAAATATTATATTTATGTTCAGTTTATTGAACACTGATATATTAACAGGAAAATAAAGTGCATTTGGTCTGATTTTAGGGACGAAGGCGCTTCAAAAATCCTGTCGGCCGTTCCGCAAATTCGTCTCACTTGCTCTTCCTCACTGTGAGGTTGGGAGGTATATCGATACTGAAAGCCAGAATATCGATATTAAATCGTTTTAAAAACATCGATATTAATGTTTGTATCGATTTTTATGCACAGCCCTATGAGTCGCTGTGAATTTCTCTTAAAATAACGTCTGGATTTGATCTGATCCACCCGTCTGGGTTCTGACTACTCTGGTAGAATTAGTTTCGTGGTCCAACCAGCTTTTTATAAGCATCCAGGTTGAGGTTGTAGCTCCGCGAAGGTTGTTCCAACTATAACCTGATTCATGCAAAACCAGTTTGGGTTGTTGTCCTGTTGGAATACCCACCGGGTCCAGCTTTTACCATCCAGCTGTTGGTCTGAGGAGAAGCCGGAGAATCTAGAGGCTGGGTTCTCCTTTAATAGATTAACGAGGAACGGCCCACAGCCTGATGCTACCACCGCCGTGCTCAGCAGGAGGTGCAACACTCACCTGGACTCCTCTGGTCGTTGTGTCCAAGCAGCTCGTCTGACCATCAGATGTTCCTCCAGAAGACATTTGGTTGGTCCAGATTAGAGTCCAGACTAGAGTCCAGATTAGAGGTGTGGGTGTTGGTTCTGGGTCGGCACCCTCTCAGTCCACCATGATGTCAGACCGGTTTCCCAGGTTGTCCCTGAACACCTGAACCGTTCTTGTGATCAGAGGGGCACATTTGGGTCTGTTACTGGAACCAGAACCAGCTGAAACTTTTCATGTTTCCCTGGATCTGATTGTAAATTGAGGGTTTAACATCTAGCCGTTGCTCATGGGCCGTGGAAGGAGTTGTCGGCTCACAGGGATTAAAAACACTTGTTTTCTTTCTAAAGTTTTTACGTCTTGTGATTTAAATGTTTTTCATCTGCTAACGGTGAACTTCCCGCCCAGATGGAAAGGTTCTGCCTGGAGATCTGACCCACTACGTGGTGCCGGACGCCGAGGTGGTGGTGAACTTCCTGGAGGTTCTGGAGCTGACGGAGCTGCAGGGCGTCGTGTTCACGCAGACGGCCTGCCAGGCTCTGCACAGCAAGGGTCGCAGGTAGGAGACCAGTTGGCTTTGTTCCTCTGTCACGCAGCCGCTGCAGGATCCCCCAGACGACCGAACCCAACCAGAACCGAACCGGAACCACCTCCTGATGAAGCGGCAGCAGCTGGGGAGGAGCCGCCTGATGTTCTGCTCGGATCTCTGGGTCGGCCTCATTAGATGCGGTTCTGCTGACACAGCTGTGACCCAAAGAAAACCGTACCTGACCCGGGTTCTTCCTGCGGCCTGGTTCTGGTGTCAGCTGACCTGCTGGTGGACAATCATTAGTGGGATGAAGCTTCACTTTAGGTAGCTGCTGAGGCCAGGGGTTCAGTGACCTTTGACCTCCCGACCCTGTCTGGACCCTGCTGCTGTGTGACAGAACCGTCCATCTGAACCAGCAGATGGTTCACAGCTCTGCTACCAGGGGCCCCCTCTGGGCGGTACCGCAGGAATCTGGACCAGGCCCAGCCCAAACCCAGGCCTGAAGGTCCAGGAGGGGAATGTTCTGAGGACCGGCCCGGGTTCGTTTGGATCGTAACTTCGGACCCCGAAGGCGTGAAGTTTCTGCTGATTTTTAATTCCTTGTTCGTTTAGAATCTGGTTGTTCTGGTTCTAAACGCTGAGATCTGCTGAATGCTCCTGACTCCCGGAACATCTCAGGGTTCTGATCCTCGGTCTGGTTCCGTTCGTCTCTGCAGGTTCTACAACCGACTGAGGAGTCTGCTGAGAGACCCGCGGCACGACTGCGTCCTGTTTGCCAACGAGTTCCAGGAGTACTCCTACTGTCCCAGAGAGAAAGGAGAGAGCCAGGAGAGGTGGCAGAGCAGGTGAGTCCTCCCAGGAGGTCCGGCGGGGCGGCCAGAACCAGCCGGCCCAGGTGTTGAGATGCTCTGGGTTCTAAATGCGGCCCGGCCCGTGTGTGCAGGTGTGTGTACGCCGCGGCAGCGTGGTACTACCACCACCTGGCCGGGATGATGAGCGTGGTGATGGTCACTGAGGACCAGGAAGCCGTGTCTCGCTTCAGCAGCCTCAACTCCGGAGTGTTCGTCATCAGCTTCCAGGTACAGAACCAGAGCCGTCTGGGCCGGGCTTTGGACCGGCGAGACCAGGCGGGGTTTGGTCACATAGGTCCAGGTTGGAGGTGGAGGGCGGCTCCAGGACCTCCAACCATCTGGCTGTAGACGGCCTCCTACATGTTCAATTCAATTCAATTCAATTCAATTTTATTTATATAGCGCCAAATCATGAAACATGTCATCTCAAGGCACTTTACAAAATCAAGTTCAATCATATTATACAGATTGGGTCAGATTATACAGATTGGTCAAAATGTTCCTATATAAGGAAACCAGTTGATTGCATCAAAGTCCCGACAAGCAGCATTCACTCCTGGGGGACCGTAGAGCCACAGGGAGAGTCGTCTGCATTGTACATGGCTTTGCTGCAATCCCTCATACTGAGCAAGCATGAAGCGACAGTGGGAAGAAAAAACACCCATTAACGGGAAAAAAAAACCTCCGGCAGAACCGGGCTCAGTATGAACGGTCATCTGCCTCGACCGACTGGGGTTACAGAAGACAGAGCAGAGACACAACAAGAGAGACAAAAAAGCACAGAAGCACACATTGATCTAGTAATCTGTTCTACATTAGATGGTAATAGTCGGTGATCTGTCCTCCCTGGATGATTTCACAGTCAACAGAACGTCAGACCAGGTGTACCTACTATGAAGAAAAAAGAGAGAGAACAAAAAGTTAAAAGCTGAAATGACAACAGTCATTTCAATGTAACGCAATGCAAATCTGGAGAACAGTAGAACTCAGTAGAGTGAGAAAAGTATGCCCTGATGTCCTCCAGTAGCCTAAGCCTATAGCAGCAAAACTATAAAGGTAGCTCAGAGTAACATGAGCCACTCTAGTTATAAGCTTTGTCAAAAAGGAAGGTTTTAAGATTAGTCTTAAAAGTAGACAGGGTGTCTGCTTCACGGACCAAAACTGGGAGTTGGTTCCACAGGAGAGGAGCCTGATAGCTAAAGGATCTGCCTCCCATTCTACTTTTAGAGACTCTAGGAACCACCAGCAGACCTGCAGTCTGAGAGCGAAGTGCTCTGTTAGGAACATACGGAGTAATCAGAGCTCTGATATATGATGGAGCTTGAGTATTAAGGGCTTTATACGTTAGAAGAAGAATTTTAAATTCTATTCTTGATTTAACAGGAAGCCAATGAAGGGAAGCTAAAATTGGAGAAATATGATCCCTCTTGTTGATTTTCATCAGAACTCTTGCTGCAGCATTTTGGATAAGCTGAAGACTTTGAATTGCATTTTGTGGACTTCCTGATAGTAAAGAATTACAATAGTCCAGCCTTGAAGTAACAAATGCATGGACTAGTTTTTCAGCATCACTCCTGGACAGAATGTTTCTAATTTTGGCGATATTCCTGAGGTGAAAAAAGGAAACTCTGGAAACCTGTTTAATATGGGATTTAAATGACATGTCTTGGTCAAAAATAACACCAAGGTTTTTAACTTTATTACCAGAGGCCAAGTTAATGTCATCCAGATTAAGTGATTGGTTAAGAAGTTTATTTTTTGAGGACTCTGGCCCAAAGATTACAACTTCGGTCTTGTCAGAATTTAGACGCAGGAAATTTAAAGTCATCCAGCTTTTGATGTCATCAAGACATGACTGCAGTCGAAGTAATTGATTGGATTCATCAGGATTTATGGATAAATATAGCTGAGTGTCATCAGCATAACAGTGGAAATTAATCCCATGCTGTCTGATAATTTTGCCAATGGGAAGCATATATATAGTAAAGAGAATTGGTCCAAGGACTGAACCCTGTGGTACTCCACAGGTGACCCTAGAGTTTGAGGAAGATTTATTATTAACATGAACAAACTGGAATCTGTCCGACAGATAAGATTTAAACCAGCCTAATGCTTTCCCCTTAATCCCTACAGTATGTTCAAGTCTTTGTAGGAGAATATTGTGATCAACTGTATCAAATGCAGCACTAAGATCTAACAGGACAAGTACAGACACAAGTCCATTATCTGAGGCCATGAGAATATCATTAGTGACCTTCACCAGAGCCGTTTCAGTGCTATGATGAGCTCTGAAGCCTGACTGAAACTCCTCAAGTAGGTCATTGCTTTGTAAATGTTCACAAAGTTGATTAGCAACTACTTTCTCAAGAATTTTAGATAAGAAAAGAAGATTAGATATAGGTCTGTAGTTTACTAGCTCATCTTGATCAAGAGAAGGTTTCTTAAGTAAAGGTTTAATAACAGCTACTTTAAAAACCTGTGGTACATATCCATTTACTAAGGATAGATTAATCATGTCTAAAATAGGACCACTGATCAAAGGGAATACCTCCTTAAACAACTTGGTTGGGATTGGGTCTAACATACAGGTAGAAGGTTTAGATGAAGCTAATATTTTAGATAGCTCAGAAAGCTCTACTGCTTCTAAACAGTTCAAACACTGTGCAGGTTCTAAAGATTCCTCCAATGCTGCCTTACTTACTGGGGATGAGGTAATCATGTTTGGGAGGATGCCAATTATTTTATTTTTAATGGCATCAATTTTATTTATGAAGAATCCCATAAAATCATTACTACTAAGAGCTAAGGGAATGGATGGATCAACAGAGCTGCAGCTCTGAGTAAGTTTGGCAACTGTACTAAAGAGAAATCTAGGATTATTTTTATTCTCTTCAATTAATGATGAAAAATATGCTGCTCTAACTCTGCGAAGGGTCTTGTTATACAACAATAGACTGTCCCTCCAGATTAAGTAGGATTCCTCTTGGTGTGTAGAGTGCCATTTTCTCTCCAATTTCCTAACATTGTGCTTCAAGGAACGCAGCTCTGAATTAAACCAGGGAGCCAGCTTCCTGTGAATTATCACCTTCTTTTTCAAGGGAGCTACATTATCTAATGCAGAACGCAATGAGGAAGTCACACTGTTAGCAAATGTATCTATTTGTGAATGGGAAGAAACAGCATTGCTGCCATCTACAGGGCATTTCTGCAATACTGAGGATATTAAGAGGGGGACAGACTCTTTAAAGTTTGATGCAGCATTATCCGATAAAGATCTACTATAATGGAACCCTCTTTTGGGGGTGGAGAAATCGGTTAGATTAAACTCAAATGTTATTAAAAAATGATCAGATAGGACAGGGTTGTGAGAGAATACTGTTAATTCTTCACAATCAATGCCATATGTCAGCACAAGGTCTAAAGTATGGAGCCGAGAGTGCGTTGGCTTATGCACATTTTGAGCAAAACCAATTGAATCTAGTATAGTTTTAAAGGCTACACTAAGGTTATCACATTCAGTGTCAACATGGATGTTAAAATCACCCACTATAATAACCTTGTCAGTATTTAACACCAAATCAGATAAGAAGTCTGACAGTTGATCCAAAAACTGAGTGTAAGGGCCTGGTGGACGATACAAAACAATAAACAGAAGAGGTTTTATTGCTTTGCAGTTTGGATGAGGGAAACTGAGGGTTAAATGTTCAAAAGAACTGGTTCTCCACCTGCTTCACACCTTCTGGTCTTTATGGTTTTAGGACTACCTGCAGAACTTCTGGCCCGGTTTGCAGGCGGCCCATGAGCTCTACGCCTCCATTTCTCAGGCGCTGCAGGAGAAGGAGGCCGAGGACTCCAGCAGAGAGTTCTCAGAACATCTGCCTGCGGAGGTTCTGGAGGCGGGGATCAAATCTGGACGCTTCATTCAGGTTTGGACCCACATGTGGTTTCCCAGGTCCAAGATACGGGTTCTAGCTGACTGGACCTTCTGCTTGTGTTCTGCCAGGGAACCCTGAACGTCAGCAAACACCGGGCCCAGAACGAAGCGCTCGTCACTAACCAGGGTCTGTCCTCCAAGAACCCCGGTGAGATCCGGCTTCCTGTGGGCAGAACCTGCGTCTCCGCAGCAGAACGTCAGCTGAGATCATCGCTCCTCTCCTTGTTCCTCAGATCTGAGCGGTGGCGTGCTGGTGGTCGGTTCTAAGAGTCGGAACCGGGCCGTGCACGGTGACACGGTGGCGGTGGAGCTGTTGCCGAGGAGCGAGTGGCAAGGGAAGGTGACGGCTCTGACGGAGGGCCAGGTGGAGGAGAAGAGCGGTGAGGACGGCGAGACCAAGCCCATGCCCACAGGTGGGAGCGGTTCTGTTTGGGTTCTGTCCGTTTGAGTCAGCGCCGGTTCTGATGTCCGTTTGAAACCGGCAGGCCGCGTCGTGGGGATCCTGCAGAGGAACTGGAGGGACTACGTTGTGACGTTCCCCCCCAGGGACGGAACCCAGTCCCAGAGCAGGAACAGCCAGCGGATCCTGGCCGTTCCCTGGGACCGCCGGATCCCCAAGATCCGGATCAGCACCCAGCAGGCCGACGCTCTGCAGGTCCGGTTCTGAAGCCTTACCGATTTATACAACATGTGGACAGGTTACAGACGTTCAGGTGTTCCTTCCTGGTGCTGGTTCTGGTTCTAATCCCAGATGTTGACCTGGTACCAGTCCTAGTTCTGTTCTGGTTTAATTCTGGTTTCTGTCTGTTAATCCTAATCCAAGCAGGATGCGGACGTCCCAGCAGGTTCTGGCCCAGATCAGAGACCCAAACAGCTCCGGGTCAGACTCTGCAGGCCTCAGATAGGAGATTAAAGGTCAAAGGTCATGGCAGCAGATTATTTTAGATGATCTACTGATGGATGACTTTCACCAGAACTTCCAGCTGATCCAAACTCTTCAGTGAAGGACGGTTCAGAGTCAGTTCTGGTCCATTCTGGCTGCTTTAACATTTGATCAGTTTTATTCAGACATGAAGAGAGATTTGATTTAAACCCGTAAATTATGCTGAAGTTATTTGGTTTGGATCAGAATCTGTGAAAAGTTGAACCCGGGTCCAGTTCCGTAAACTGTCCCGGTTCGCTGCCCCTGCAGGACCACAGGGTGGTGGTGCGGATCGACTCCTGGCCCAGCACCTCGCTCTATCCCAACGGACACAGCGTGCGGGTTCTGGGTCGAGCCGGCGAGCTGGAGACCGAGGTCCAGACCATCCTCCTGGAGAACTGCATCCACGTGGCGCCGTTCTCAGAAGCACAGGTGGACCGGAACCGCCGTTAGCACCTTATCGAGACACGTTCTGTCCGTGAACCGGGTCAACTCAGAACATCCGGGTTCAGAGACGTTTGCCATTTGCTGAAAACCCGACTTTGCTCCTGCTGGCAGCTGAGGGAGATGCCGCTGAACTCCCCGGAGCAGCCGTGGTCCGTGGACCCTGTGGAGGCGGGCCGGCGCCGGGACCTCAGGGAGACCCACCTGGTGTTCAGCATCGACCCGCTGGGCTGCGAGGACGTGGACGACACGCTGTCGGTGCGGAGCCTCGCCGGCGGGGAGCTGCTGGAGCTGGGGGTCCACATCGCCGACGTCACTCACTTCGTCAGCGAGGGCTCGCTCACCGACCTGGAGGCCCGGTCCAGGTGAGCGCCGGTCGGCTGGGCTGGGTGGTTTACATGTCAGTTTACAGCTGGATCAGAACCGGGGGTTCCTGTGGGGTCCTGTGTGTTATTTAACTGCAGATGTTCTGCTCCTGGACTCAGAGGTTCTTCAGAGAACATTAGAGAACAACCAGTGATGAACAAGGACGGGTCAGGGAGGAAGTTCTGGTCCAGTTTACAGCAGGGTCAGGTTCTACAGCAACATCCAGAGCTCTGATCATCATCTGGACCTGGAGAGAGGATGGACCACCTGCAGACTTACCAGGACATGGACGTCCACCTGGACTGACAGGCTGGACCAGGAGAGCATTGATCAGAGAAGCAGGAGGACCATGGTGGCTCTGGAGGAGCTGCAGAGATCCACAGCTCAGGAGAATCTGTCCACAGGACGACAATTAGTGTTGAACTATCGAAACGAGAAGCCGCAGGGAACCTGTGGAAGAAGGTCTTCTGCTTAGAGGACACCAAAACTGACAAGCAAGCAGCCTGAACCTGCAGTGGGACACGGTGGTGGCAGCATCATGCTGTGGGAAGCATGTCAGATAAGAAGATAAATCAGGACCATCCTGGAGGAGAACCTGTTAGAGGCAGCAGAAGACCTGAGACTGGGGTGGAGGTTCTCCTTCCACCAGGAGAACCTCCCTGAACATGCAGCCAGAGATGTTATGATTGGGTTAGAATGGCCTAGTCAAAGTCCAAGCCTGAATCCTACTGAGAATCTGTGATAAGACTTGAAAACCGGGCTGAGTTGGACTTGTTCTAGACGGTGGGCCTAAAGTTTTAGTCCGTTGCTCAAAGCCGGTGGAGACTAGAAGTCCAGAAGCTCTCCAGCCAAAGGCGGTTCTACGGACAAATGCATGTTCTCTAGATTTTTGGGATCTCTCAGGAAGATCTGGGTCCTTTTTCCTCAGGTGCAGACGGTGAATAAGTGGCTGTTTAGTGACCAGCTGTACTGTTTAATTATCGTTCTTGTATCTAAATCACGTTGGACCCTCTGAATCTGCTGTGTTCTCCTCTCAGAGCCACCACCTACTACCTGGCGGACCGGCGGTACGACATGCTGCCAGGTGTGCTCAGCGCCGACCTGTGCTCGCTGCTGGGTGGAGTGGACAGGTCAGCGGACTCCGTGTTTCTCCCCTCTGACTCCTCTGCTGCCTCCAACGCCGTCCTCTCGTCTCCAGGTACGCCGTGAGCGTCCTCTGGGAGCTGGACGCTCAGAGCCTGGCCGTCACCAGCGTGTGGTTCGGTCGGACCCTGATCCGGTCCTCCTACCAGCTCCACTACGAGCTGGCCCAGGCGCTGCTGAACGGGGAGGAGGCAGAAGTTCCTGAGCTGGCCCGGCTCGACCCGGAGGAGCGGCACGCCAAGCTGAGCGAGCTCACCGAGGCGCTGGAGAAGCTGACGCACGTCGCCAGACACCTCCGAGCTCAGAGGGACCGGGGAGGAGCGCTGGAACTGGAGGGGGTGGAGGTAGGAAGGGGTTCTCTGGGTTCTCTGGGTCGGTACCTTCTAGCTGCGTGATTGGTGGAAATAAAGAGGAAGTGGAAACAGCGAGCTCTGATTGGTTCCTACTGCAGGCTTATATCAAAACCTGCCCCGCTTAAAAAAAGACGAGTTTGATGCTTTAAATCACAGAGAGGATCTGCTGATCAGGACAAAATATTTAAGATTTTAGTTCTTAACTCAAAGATCCAACATTTAAGATGTTCCGTCTGGTTCTGGCAGCACAAACAAAGAAAACTACCTCAGGTCCAAAAGGCGGATCTGAGCCTTTAAGATGAAAACTGTTGATGTTTTTACATTTTAGATTTTATCTCCTCAAGGAAAAAAATGATCTTGTATTTTATGGAGGTCCTTTGATTTAAGTTAAAACAAGATCAACTGATGTCATATCCAGGGGCGGGGCTTCAGGAAAGCTATCTGATTGGACCCCCTCACATTTACAAAAATATGGGCCCTTGTGTTTCTCTTGCTTCCAGAAAGATTCCATTCCAGTTGATTGACAGAATACTAAGACGTCTAAAACTCCACTCTGTCTTTTCCCGGTCCCCAACAACATCTCACCGCTGCTTTCTCCAGGCATAAATAAACTGGACTGGATGGGAACTGACCTCGGTCACGTCTGTCCCGCTGACGCCTCGCTGTGTCTAGCTTTTGCTTTTAGAGAGCCTTAAAATGAGCTGTGAGCCGCGGTAAACGACCGCTCAGCTAAACAAAGAAACATTCAGGACGAATCTACTTGATTTACTAGTGTGGGTGACGTGTTTGCAATCCCTGATCCCTCAGAAACATCGTACATCAGAAGATTCCCAACAGAGAAGTGAAAGGTAAGCCAGTTTCCCAGCAGGACAATTTTGTGACCCGTCCCGTAAAATACGGCGCCGTCCTTTTGGTTAATGTCGCGTCCGTTTTGAAGCAGTTTGGGACGATTTGTTACCGTATTTTGATAAATGTCAGGTAAACGTGTCTGTCACACACATATCAATATTTAGTCGAATATGAACAAAATAAAACGCAGTGGATACGTCTGTGTTTTATTTTGGGGATTTCCAGGTTCTACGTTAACGTCTGAAGATGAGGCGGTCGCTATCCGTGGTGCTGAAGTGCTTTCAGTCATTTTATCAGTGACCATGTATCCTGATGTTCTGTTCTTTTGGTTTATGCTTCATATCCGTTTGATGGACTTCAGACGACACGGTCGATAATTGATTTTGGCCCAAACGCTCATGCCGTGGTCCGGTAACACGGGTCTGCAGCCGGGTCCAGAGCGTCAGATTAGAAGAACAACCCTTTCCCGCAGCATCCAGTCACGTGTTCCTCCTCCACAGGTCCGGGCCCAGCTGGACGAGGAGAAGAACATCACTGCGCTGGTTCCTCGCCAGCCGCTAGAGGTCCACGAGACCGTGGCAGAGTGCATGATCTACGCCAACCACTGGGTGGCGCGCAAGATCCAGGAAGCCTTTCCCTATCAGGCCCTGCTGAGGCGTCACCCGTCGCCACGCCAGGAGCTGTTCAGACCGCTGATGGAGACGGGCCGGGCCAAAGGCTTCGCCATCGACACCAGGTGGGCGCAGGTCCAAAGTGCGGCCCGGGGGCCGTTTGTGGCCCCTGTGCTGATTTTGTGGCCCCTCCCGACTGCATTTCAACAAAGACCTGGTCCACCTGCACAGGAGGCTGATGAAGATGGAAGATTTTAGTTTTTAATTAGGACAAAATTATTACAGAAAAGTTAAAATCCTACAACTGAAAATGTTGAGTACACCACAAAGTGTTCATCTTTTAATAAACACACTTTTAACATTCTCTTTAGTTTCATAGTAACGGCTATCCAATGACTGTGGTGCATTAAAAGCTGCTTTGAATTAAATCATTAAAACCGGCTAATTTCAAAGAACAGCCGACCCAAATACTGTTCTTACATTGCTAGACCAAAAAGAGTAAAATTTATTATTGTTAAAGAGTCCAATTAAATTATTCAAAATAATTTGCAAACTGGATGACCATCTTTTAATTCGACGAATGAGCAAACCCCTTTTTTAAAATATTGGATCTACAATGATTTACACATTAATTTCCTTCAAAAACTCTAATTTATTTATTTAAAATTATCATATTTTGTAGAGCAGGTACAAAATGTGTTAATTTTTTGGCCCTCTAGTTCCTTTGACTTGACAATTTTGGCCAATGTACTGAAAAGTTTGCACACCCCTGTTCTAACGGTTCTGTATAAATAATCATGTTTTAGTTGGAACCATGAATCTGTTTTTCACCAGAAGGTCTAACAACTGTTTTTACCTCCATGACATGCTTTAAAACTCCACCACCTGCAGATACAAACAGGATTTAAACAGAATCTGGGTTTTCTGCTCCTGCAGGACCAACAAGGCCCTAGCCGACTCTCTGGACCGGGCCGTGGACCCCCAGGACCCGCTGGTGAACAGGCTCCTGAGGATGATGGCCACCCAGGCCATGTCCCAGGCGGTGTACTTCTCCACTGGCGCTCAGTCGGAGGACCAGTTCTACCACTACGGTAAACCGGGTGACGTCCGCGGTTCTCTTAGACTTAGACTTTCTTTATTGTCATTTTGTATACACAGAGTGCATACAGAACGAAATTTCGTTTTCACACAGCTCAGAAAGATTGCAGTAACTCTACAGGATACCTTGCGGTGAATTACAGTACAGGATAAAGTGCAGTGATAAATCGCAGTCACTTACAGGATAAGTTTCAATTGACTTCCGGATAAAGTGCAGCAATGAACAGTAGGCAGTTGAAATGTAAACAGTGTAAAACAAATGTAAACAAATATGCAGTAAGGTGCAGCAGTGATTTAAAAGTAGACAGTTGCATTGTACACAGTTTTGCAGTACGTTTCCCGGTAAGGTGCAGCAGCAATTTTGCAGGATACGATACAATGTGCAAGTGTGCAAATCAGCGAGTCGAGTGTGGTACACAGTACGTTTTTATACTTCAGCAGTTCAGCAGTTCAACAGTCTGATGGCAGCAGGGAAAAAGCTTTTGCAGAACCTAGTGGACCTGCAGCGGATGCTGCGAAACCTCTTTCCAGAGTCCGGTTCTCTTCCTGACTGCATTATCTCTGGACGGCAGGTCTGGCTCTGGACCGCTATACGCACTTCACCTCCCCGATCCGCCGCTACGCCGACATGGTGGTCCACCGCCTCCTGACCGCCGCCCTGCTGCTGGAACAAGGGGCGGAGCCCGGCAAAACGCCGGCCGGCAACAAAGACTTGGAGGAGCTGGCCGAGCACATCAACAACAAGAACCGGGTGAGAACCGCTGGTTGGATCCGCAGCTACCTGGTTCTGAGTTGTCTGAACGTTCTCTGGGTTCTGTGTGGCGTTCGCAGGCTGCCCAGCGAGCCCAGAACCTTTCAGTCGGACTGTTTCAGTGCCTCTTCTTCAAAGAACGGGATCCTGCGACGGACCCTTGCTGCGTGGCCGACGGCGTCATCTACGCCATCCGAGACAACGGTGTCTTGGTCTTCATCCCAGAGTAAGGAGCGTCTTTAAGTCTGGTCAGCAGAAACGTTCTGGAGTTCTTATAAAAGGCGGGTTGATCCACTCCGGGTCACAGAATACAGACTCAAATATGGAGGAAGCAGCTGTACCGTTTATCAGTCCCTCAGCATGATGCTGCCATCACCGTGCCTGCCTCAGTTTAAGGCTGTTCTGGTTCTGACGGGCTGCTGTGTTCTGCAGGTATGGAGTGAAGGGTCCCGTCTACATGAGGAACAAAGAGGGCCAGGTGGTGACGACGGGCCCCGACGGTACCTGCGAGTGGCAGAGCGGCTCCGTTCGGCGGTACCCGGACCACATCGTCACCACGTCTGGCTGCGGCAGCGCCACCTTTAGGCTGTTCGACCACATCACGGTGAGAAAACGCCTTCATCTGGGCGAAAAGTCGTAACACAGACCTGGATACAGCAGGAGAGGGAAGAAAGTTACATTTAGAATTGTTGGAAAGTTGCAATATTAGAAACTAATAAGGTGCTAATTATAGAGCGACGCTGCTGAGCTTCATGCAGCCAAGGTGGTGAATAAATGTTATAAATGTTGCCTCTCACACTGAGGATGCTATTAGTAGTGCTTTACCACCATCTAGTGGTCGCAATGTGAACTGTTCCTGGTTTATGGAAGCTGATGCAGGCAGAACACATTAACCCTGATGTGGGCTGCAATAAAACTAAAACAGATCTACTGATGTCTTCAACAGGCAATATACCAAAATGGTTATTTCTAATTTTGGGTTTTCAAGGTTTTTAGCGACACGAGGCAATGAGGAAAGAAAATAAGAAATGCTAGTATATGTATAACTTGGGTGTAATTATGTAATTATTATATTGTAAACTCAGTGCATGTATAAAGAAATCCTGAATCAAATAATTAGTTTAGGTCATAAAATAAATAAATAATAAACAATTCATTACTAAAATACATACCCAAATACAATATTTTTGTGAAAACGGGATAAACATTCCTAGTAAAAGAGATATATAACACTAATTTCTCAAAGCAGAATTTAGCAGGATTAACTGTAATTAATGATGAAATCTAGTTGTGCAAAAATAGTTTTGTTGGAGCATTAACAGCAGCAAAAAAAAGTTAACATACAGAGTTTGAAAGTTCGCTTTGCTGCTTTAGTGCCTAGTGGTGCTAATTAGCATCGTACCTAATTTTACAGTAATAGCAGGTGCAGTGTTCAAATTATTCTCTAATTAATTCAGCATCTGATTGGCATTAAAACATGTACAGTTGGACAAACACTCAGGCATAAAGCAAATGTTCCCAGTTAAGTAAGTGCCGTCAGAAATGTTAGTACTGTGGACCCAGAACCATCTGTACTGCAGTAGAACCCATTTCCAGTTTTAAAAGGTTCTGACCCGTCAATGCCAGCAGAACACATTCTTCCCGGCTCAATTCGGAAATTGTGAAACAAAATAATTTTTTTATTTGCTGCATCTGCAACAATCCGGTTCCTAAAAACTGAACTAGTTCTGCAACGCAGCAGAGGTGGGTAGTAACTAGTTACATTTATTTAACTTTTTAGGCAAAATATACTTTTAGGAGTAGTTTTACTGCACTGTACTTTTTACTTGAGTCATACTATTACTCAAGTATCACTGCTCTTGAGAAAAATTTCTGGCTACTCCACCTGTTGTGAGTAATTCATGAATAAACAAACTAGTTTTAACCAAAAATGCACCAGAGACAAAAACCTGGACTTTATGTTAAAGTGAGACTTCTTGCTTGTACACAAGCTTTAAATTTGAATGTTATTTTCTTATTATCTGCTGATCACAGAGTTATTTGGAGGTCAGACGTAAACTGTACAAAGTAGATATTGTTACTGGAAATACTTTGCACTGTTCTAACATATTGTAAATTCATTAACTGTATTACTTTAAAGTTTAATGTTGAAAGATTATTCAGAAGTGTTTCTTTTGTCTTTAAAATACCAGAATCTGCACATAACCTTATATTTCTGTCCAATTACGTAATTTTTCAGTATTAAGCCATCAGCTGTTATGATTAGTTACTCAGTACTCGAGTATCCTTCTGACTGAATACTTTTTTACTCGAGTACAATCTGGCTCCTCCACCCACCTCTACAGAGCACATGGTCCAATATCGGCCCGGTTCCGATGGATCAAAGTTAACGAGACGTCCATGAGAGAAGACAACCTGGACGTCTCGGTTCAGAAGGTCCTGAAGAACTTCGGGTCACGCCTGGAAGCTTTGCTTTCAGCGGGAAACCTGGACCTGCCGCTCTGGGTCAGAACGGAGCAGAACCGGGCTCAGATTCTGACTGGAACACATTATCTGGTTCTCAGTCCAGTTCACAGGGTTCCTAGAGACGTTCTATCAGAACATTCCCCATTTCCCCAGATTAAAACCCATTAAATAAATGTTAATAGGAACCTTTTCGGTTTGGGTCGGGCAGAACTTTTTATTATTTATACATAAAAACGACCCGATTTCTGGGATTTAGCTTCAAAACAGAGAAAAATTTCTTAAAATCCAAATATTTTCCCGTTTATCTGGACCTGGATATTAACTCGGTACCAAACTGGGCCGAAATCCTGAATCGTGTTCCTGTTCTGGTCAAACCAGTCCGACCCGTCTATGACACAAAAGAACCCCAACGGGTCGGGTCAGGAACCCGCTCCCTTCTGGTCCCGTCATCTAACCAGTACTTTTCCCGCCCTCAGGTCCGGATCTCGGTTCTGTCCGCAAACTGCCACGCCGACACCCTGAACCTGGAGCTCATCAGCAACGGGCCGCACCGCGGGCCGGCGCCGCCCAAGCCCGGCTCGCAGGGCCGCAGCCAGCTGGTCCAGGAGGTGGTCCGGTTGGCCGAGGAGGCGCAGGAGAAGGCGGCGCAGCACCGACCCAAACTCTCCAGGGAGGAACGGGAGTACCGGCAGAGCAGAACCCCCAACCTGTACTCCATCCTGGAGGAGATCCGAGAGCTGGCGCTGATGGACCCGGACGCGGCGGCCCGGGTCTGCGCCGCCAGCGTCTAGAGGCGCCGCACGGGTTTGGACCGCCCACCTGCTGCAGAACCACTGAGATCAAGAGGTTCTGACCCTGAAGTCTGAGGAGAAAACCCACCAGAACCTAGGGGAGAAATGTTCTGGTTCTGGACTCTGGAACTAAGACAAACCGTCTGCTTTAATGTCCAGAACCTTTCTAACATCAGAACCTTCAGATTCAAGACCGGCGGTAGAACAAACTCTGATTCTGACCCGGTTTCATTTAAAACCAACTGTTTATTATTATAGATTTTTACATTAAAACAACCTGAACCCGACTGGTTCTGTTTCTTACATCCGGTACCGCCACCAAAGAAACCCAATATATCCTAACATTTATTCACAGAAACCAGAACCAGGTTTTTAAACCACACGACCAGAACCTTTCCTTCAAGTTTCAGTTCTGGTCCCCCTGAATCTGGCAGAGGCTGTTTGGACCTGCAGGGTTCTGATGCAGAAGTCCAGTTCTCCACCCGCTGATAACAGCCGTGCTTGAACCGGACCACAGAAGGTACCAGCAGAAACCGGACCTGCAGACTTTTTAACACGCCTCAGGGTTCATTCTCAGGAGTTCTGAGCTCGGACCCGACAGGAGGGTCCGGTTCTGTGGCCAGAGTGCTGGGGGACAGATCCAGGTCCAAGTCCTCCTGGTTCTTCTGGTCTGCAGAACCGTTGACAGGAAGCTCTTCAGCTGGACTCTCGGTTCCGCCCTGAGTGGACTCAGCCGGTGGTTCTGGAGGAGGCCCAGAGGACTGTGTGGTTCTGGACAGATCCGGGTCCAACTGCTCTCCTGGGTTCTGCTCCTGCTCAGCAGAATCGTTGAGGACGGTAAGTTCTGGACTCCTGTGCCGCTCGTTCTCACCCTGAGCGGGTTCTGCAGGAGGATCCGGTTCTGTGACGGGAGGGGGACACACGGGTGGCTGGGCGCTGCTGGACCGGTCCGGGTCTCCCAGCTCCTCCTCGGCAGAACCATTCAGAACATTTGCTGTAGGAACCGAGCCGGGCTCCTGTTCTGGTGATGCCGCCGTAATGCTCCCTGGTCCAACAGGTTCTGGAACTACAGAACACAGAACCGTAAAGACCCAAAGTCTCAGAACTCAATTTCAGGGCTTGGTACCGAATCTCAGAGAAAAAAGTTCAAACTGGAACCAAGAAATAAAATTCTTCCAGTTTTTATGTAGAACCACCGACCCGGTTCCCAGAGTTCTGGGTCCTTAAAGTCAAAGATGCAAGGAAACAAGGACAGGAGGAAAGGAATCAAGGACAGAGGCAGCGGGAAGGACCGAAGGATGGAAGGAAACAAGAACAGGAGGAAAGGAAACAAGGACAGGATAACCTAATTTTCCAGGCAGAACGTCTCTTTTCTCTGAACGACGGAACCCGGGGCGTTCTCACCCGTCTGCCGAGCGAGTCTCCTCTCCAGCGCTCGCTGCCGGTTCAGCTCCATCCGGAGCCGCTGCTCCTCCGTCAGGGAGGGAGGAGGAGGAGGAGCGGTGGGGGGGGCAGGAGTGGAGTGGATCGGTCCTCCGGGTTCCTTAAAGGAGATCTCGCTGAACGGATCCTCAGACCTTCGAGCGTCAGGCGTCGGTTCCTCGGCTCCTGCAGACGACAGCGGGAAGGATCTCAGGAACCGTCGCTCTCCTCAAACTTTGAACTTTAGTTTTAGCTCCGCCTTTATAAAAACGTCTATTTTAATTTCATATTATAAATAAAGCTCAAGATTTTAGGTCAGATCTGAGAATGTTGGAATAATTCAGGGTTTAGTGTCGACTATATAGAAACATTTTAGCAACCTGAGTCACAGCAGATGATTTTCTGTCAACCATGAATATTAATAAATGGGCGTGGCCAACAGCACAGGGGACCACCTGATTGGTCTGCTGCTGATCTGCTTTGCAGGCTGACCAATCAGACGTCAGCGACGGTTTAAACCATCTCATGATTGGCTTCAGCTCAGGGAATAAATGTTGCTGCCTTGCAGCGAGGAGGTCCTGGGTTCAGATCCCAGCCTAGACTCTTTCTGCATGTTCTCCCTGCGCCTGCCTGAGCTCTCACCGGGTACTCCAGCTTGGTGCTGCTCTGCAGGTTCTGCTACTTTGGCCTAAGCCCCCATTTCCCGCCCGTCTTACCTTCTTTATCCATGAAGTCGTCGTGCGTCAGCGGCATGTCCAGCCGGATCCGTTTGAGGCAGGTCTGCACCGGGGAGAGGAACCGTGAGAAAAGGTTCTGTGGACGTTCTGCACAGAAGGAACGTGTGGCTTCACCCACCTGAACGTCCTTCTTGCTGCCGAGCTTCTCCACCCGGTCGACAAAGTCCTCAAACTGCAGCTTGGGATAGAGCCTGTGGGCCCAGTTCTCCATCTTGTGCATGAGCAGCCGCAGGTCCTCCGCCTGATGGCAGAACGCTCAGTCAAGAAAACATCTGTTTTCTCTGAAACATGTGCCATCAGAAGCAAAGTGGAGCCTTTTTCTCTTTGACATCAGAACATCTTTTAAGGAACAAAGGACTTTTTCGTCCGCTGAGCTCTAAATCTACTGACGGCTGATTTCTCACCTCGTGTCCCTTCCCTCTGAAGCGAACGTTGTCGAACAGCGAGCGCAGAGCCGGCAGACCTCGCTCTGAAACCAGCCTGAGGGGAACAACGTCACACATGAGCGACTCAGCCAATCAGCAGGCGACTCTGACCGGGTCAAAATAAGCGAGGCACCTCTGGGAGTCCAGCTTGGGCTGCGGCCTCTTCACCACTTTCCTCTTAGCGGCAGGAACGTCGGCCAGCTTGGACACCTCGCCTTCCTCGGCTGCATCAGACAACGACAGCAACGTTCACCTTTGACCTTTAAAGGAACGACGGGACTTTGGAGTGAGGAACCTCCCTGAGCCTCTCACCTTCTCCAAAAGGGTCTCCCTGTGTCTGAGCTCCTCCGTCTCCGGGGGAGTGAGGAGGAGGGAGAGCAGCGAAAGCTTCATCCTCCTCAAAGTCGCTCATTCTGGCTCCCTGTGGGTCGAAGGCGGCGGCTGAATCCTGCTGGGAAACAATATGGTTCAGGAGATCCTGGATTAGCTCAGAGAGCATCTCTCAGCTCTGCAGACGCTCAGGAAGCATCTGAGCGTCTGCAGAAATGAAAACGTGAGCGTCTGCAGGATGCGGTGGAACCGATTCTGGGAGTAAAAGGAGGGCCAGGCTTGTATTAGCAAGGTGTGCCTAATATAGTGGCCAGTGGGTGAATATTATAATCAATCCTATTAGGGTTGAGCTTCATTTATTGAAAACATTTCATGTTTTATCTTGGTAATGGAAAAAAATCCAATTATTGAAGCCTGAAAAACCCCAAAACTTTATTTTTTCCACCGTTGAGTTTCTTAGGAGCATCAATAGAAATAAAATTTAAAATTATATATAATTAAATGCAATCACTGTGTGCTGTTTAGTAATAAAATCACACTTTTTGTTGCTGGTGTACTGATGAAACGTATTTTGTGTTTATGGGGCTATAATGACAGCGACATGCAGCCACAGGTAGCTAAAAAGACTGCAAAGAAATTATAAATAGTCATCCTGTCAACTTTATCACAATAATAGTTCCACAATATATGGTGATAAAGTTTTATGTACACATTGCTCACTCCTAAATCCAGTCACTTAGATTAAAAGTCAAACATTCCTAATTGATCTCAGTCATAACATTGTTTATGAACCAGTTTCTATCTAAACTCACAGCTTTGCGTCATTGACTTTGCAGCAATCCCTCCTGAGAGCAGTCGCCGGGCAGCAATGTTCCCTCCTCAGCTGAAATGTTTAAAATCGCCAAATTTACCCCGAATCTGTTTACCCTGCTTGTTTTAGGCTGCAGTTCACTTTATAGCCTCCAGGGGGCAGCACCACGCAGCAACAATGAAGGCACTAAACTCTGCAAAAGCCGACCTGGCACGTCATCTGGACTCGGAACCGCTTATTGGGTCGGGTTCGGGCATTCGCCTCGTCACGGCGGTGTTAAAAGGTTTCTTTGTCCGGCTGCCGAACGAACCTGACGGCAAATCATAGCCGACAAACTCCGGATAAATTAGCAGAAATAAAAACCAACGGCTACCAGAAAAGCGGTGAAACTGACAGAACCTCCGGTCTTCAGCCAAAGAGAACCTTTAACAGACTAAAACGCTGCTAAATAAAACTGAGACGTACCTGTTGGTGAGCTGCAGCGCCAGGGAATCAGACGACCCGCCAAAGTTCTTCTTCTTCTGCTACTGCAGCCCACTTCCGAGCCGAGGAGCAGCATCTCTGCCCCCTGCTGGATTCCCGGGATTTTACATGTAAGCGCAGAAAATAATCCATCATCTTCTCAATGATTTAAAACAAAACGGTACAAAACCCCACATCAGACACAGAGATGCAGATAAAATGGAGAAGCTGTTTATGTATTAAAGGAACAAAACTGTAAAAAGGAAAGTAGCTGCCAGGTGCATCGATTTCCTTTCCGGAGCAACGTTAGAAAGTAGAGAGGACCAAAATCCACCCGTTTCAGAGGGTTACTGCTGCTGAAGGAGGTTCTACTGGTTCCTGAGAAGTTCTACAAGCTGCTGAAGGAGTAAATGTTATATTTATGGTTTATCAAAGGAAAATAATTCCTATCAGACTCTGGCTCCTTCCTGATGCTCCGTCACCAGAGGAACAGATGAACTTAGTAAATATTAGCAGGAAAAATTAACACAGTAGAGATAATTTTACTGAAATGTTTTATATACTAGTCAAATCTTTGAAATATTTATCAGCTTTATTATGCATATTTAAACCACTCAGTTAAATCAAAGTTAAAAAAATTCCCATAATAGCTCAAATATAACAAAAGTCATAAAACAAAAAGTAAAAACAAAGTTCAGCTTTGTTATTTTCTACAGTCAGAAAAAGTACAAATAAACTGAAAATTCAGACTTTGTTCACCAGTCATGCAGTTAGAGTTGTGATTTCATCTGGTTGGTTGTTTTTATTATTATTATTGCAACAAGAACTGAAACAGAATTTCAGTTCTTGTTACATTTTAAAGGGACTTTAGATGCTGGCCTCCTCAACGTTTGCTGTTTTAAATCCAGATTAGAGATGAGCTTCAATGATGATGAATGATCAGATTCTGCTCGTTTTCACCGTTTATTGACAACCCAAAGGAAACAGAACATCAGGACGTCAAAGCAGTGGCAGGATGAACGAAGCTGCTCTGATTGGTTGCTTCAGCTTCAGGGCCGCTGCCATGGAAACAGATGAGATGGTTCTCGTGTTCCTCAGAGACGGCGGCGCAGCAGAAACATGAAGAAAACCGCACTGAGGAGGATGCAGAGCGTGCACACCGTGGGAACAACGATCTCCGTCACCATCTCCATGTGGCCGATCAGCGGATCTGCAATGAACCAAACAGAACCTTCAGCATCTCCGCTTCTGGACACAGCAGCCAGGAATCTGGTCCACCGTCTTCATCATTTCTATTTTCATTGGAGAAAAAGAACGTCCCTGTCGGTTGTTTTGCTTCACTTGGGTTCAGGAACTTTTCCCCCCGAATGACTCTCAGGTCAGAACTTGGACTGAACCCGAGGGAAAAATCAGCCAAAGTGTTAAAGAAAACCCCAGAGAGTCTGGAGAACCTCTGATCCAGTCCAGTTTAAACAATCACAGGAGCATCTGGATGACAGAGGGGGGACGTTTAATAAAATGAAGACTGGATCAGGACTTTTTGACAAAATAAAAGGACTGATTTGGGATTTCAGTTTCATCACTCTTCTGCTGAGAGACACAGTAGAGACTGAAGCTCATGAACTCTGCAGGTTTATTCGGAAGAGCTGAAGCTCCTGGAGGAAGACTTGCTTTCACTCAATCTGCAGGACCGTAGAAGGTCTGAAGAGTTAAGTTTGCTCATTGTTAAGGCTGATAGAGTCTAAGAGAGCCTTAAAAATGTTCCTCAACTTCAGCCTTTTCATATTTTGTTACATTACAGCCAGAAACTTTAATGATTTTTTAAGGGATTTCTTTGGACTGAGCAACACAAAGTGGTGCATCACTGTTAACAGGAAGTAATCCTGCCTGCTTTTCACGTTTTAAGAATAAAAGTCGATGCCTTTAGTCCGATACATCTGAATGAAATCCAGCGATCAAGAGTAAAATAATGATTTTTTAGCAGCGCCACTTCATCCTCTGCATCTAATCTTTCTCTGTTTGTCTCCACCACGTTTCCACCGCTTCCTTCAGAGCGTCGTCATACTGACCTGCAGCCAGCAGCTGGTTACTGGAGGAGCAGGTCTCCACAGCTTTCCTCTTCCAGCTCTCCACCTGCAGAGACCAAACAGATCAGAGTCAAACAGAAACTGCGGACTGTCAGGACACTCCTCCTTTAGAGTTCACCTCTCTCTGGTTGGGGAAGCCGTTGGAGCTGATGATGCGTTTGTAGAACTGGACCGAAGCTTTCGGGTAACGCGGTTTGTTTTTGTTGCTGAAGTCCACAAAGTAGAGGCCGAACCTCTCCGAGAAGCCTTCATCCCACTCGAAGCTGTCCAGGAGAGACCAGGCGGTGTAGCCCTTCACGTTCACGCCGTCTTTAACGGCTGAGGGTCCGAACAGAGACAGACGTTAAACCAATCGCACCAGCTTCCTGTTCCACAGCGTTCCACTCAGGAGAACACGTCACCTTTCAGCATTTCGTTGATGTACTCTCTGAGGTACTGCATCCTCCAGTCGTCACACAGGTCGGTGCAGAGCCGTTTCTCTGAGACTCCGTTCTCCGTCACGTATATCATCGGGTTTCCATACTGGGTCTGTCAGCGAGATCACACGTTCAGTTCAGGGGGTTAGGGTCTACTGGTCCAGAACCACAGAAACTCCTCATCCGCTCCACCTCTCCAAAATCTTTGGCTTCTCCAGACTTTTTGACACAGGTTTCATCTCTTTGCAGCCAATAAAACTAAAGTTATGTCTGAATAAAACTATTTTCTTTGGGGATTTTAGAAATGTAAATGTTATAGTAAAGTCTTCCATTCTGGTGACAAAGAGAAAAAACTTGTGGAGTAATAACTAGTTAATTTTTCTAATATATTGGTTAGAGAGAACAGAAAGTTATCTTAAAAATAAATGGATTGAAAAATGAATAATAAGTCAGGTTTAATTACCAAAGAAAAATGGGAGGAATTTAAAAGAACAAAAAAATAAAAGAATGAAAAAATTAAATAAATAAAACATATTTTAATTATTTTTTGTACGTTGTCTTCTATTTAATCTTTAAATAAAGAAATGCAGAAAGAAGCACAAAAAAATCTAAAAATGTGTCAGACAGCATGACTATTTAATAAAAAGTTTAACAAAAAAATAAATGATTCATTTTTTATTTTGTGTTTCTGGTTTTCTAGTCCAGTTTCATCTTACATTTTTTACCATCCCTGTTGTCTTGCTTTGATTTTATTTTTCATATTTAAAAACACATATGGTCATAAAATAGCCTGACTGATCATACTTTATGAAGAACAGAATCCAGCTTTAAAAATAAAAATGTACATAATATTTACATAGATAAATGCTACACAATAATGCTATCTACTGTCAAGCTACTCCATGCAGATGCTCAGTCTGCACTGGTGAAGCATCAAACTCCTAGCCTTATATTTTGACTATAATGTCACCACTTTGGTGGAGGACAGGGGTCAAAGTGTGAGTATAGATTAATTTTTAATCGCAAAATGATCAGGTGACCATCAAGTATTGATGAAGAAATGATAACATGATATAAGTAACTTACTCTTGTTTAATACAACAACACACAGCATAATATCAAACTGAATCCATCTACTGGAAGTTGGTTTGCTGATTTTGTTGCTTTACCTTTACAAAGTTCAACAAGCGCCGGAAACCCCAGGGAACTGAATAGAGCCACTCAGAACCAGGATCGGGCCACTCTGGGTCCACCAGCTCAGCAAGGTCCCGATCTGCAAAGTAACTGTCCCCAAAGCCTGACGGGTAGTTCTTCTGGGTGACGTAGCGGGTGGTGTAGTGTCCGAGGCCCAGGAAGTCGACCGTTCCTCGGATGTAACTCTTCTCTTGAGGTGAGAAAACAGGCAGCCGTGAAGCTCCCAGACCCTGCTGACCACTTTTCCTGCCTGAAAATCCAGCATTGAGGAATAATCAGCTGACTAAAGTCATGATGGAAGAAGGAAAACAGTGTATAAAACGAAAACATTGCAATTACTGATTCAGAATTTGTGTCTTCCCATTTTCCTTCGACACTCAGATTTTCCCTAAATTATGTAGGGATCAGTGCTTCTCAGGCTTTCTACAAGTTTAAGAGTTTTGCTTCTTTTTTACTTCATTTCAATGCTTTACCCGACCGTTTTAAGAGAAATGGGTCCTGATTCATGTGGAATATCAAAAAATAGCTGAAAACGTGATGAATATATGTCCTAATGCAAATCAATAATCCAGGTAGAAAAATGCCGAAAAATTAATTGGATAGGTCCTCTGAATGGGATTGATTGAGTGATTGATTTATTGATTGATTGATTGATTGATCATCTGTGTCAATTCTTTGCTGGACATTATTTCTGTTTCTAAACATGACTCTCAAATACTGTATTATTTATAGAGAAACAGGAACAAATTGTGTCTTTGTGACTTGAAATGAAGGGAAGTCTTAAATCTTCAGAATGCCTTAAAAACCTTTGATCAAGACCCTCCATCCAATCAGACTGTAGCGTCTAGTGACAGCGGTAATAAGTCTTGTGAGGAAACCCAACCATTGCTCATCCCAGAGGTCCTCTCCGGCTCCTCCTGTGATTTCCAAATGAGGAACATATACACCAAGCCCCACAGGTGTAAAGATGAAACCGAACAAAGCCATATTGGGCATTGTAATATGTATGCCACGCCTGCAGGTGGCGCAGTAACGCTGCAACTGTTACAGGTGGATATTGTTAATGTTAGCCTCTACCATGTACTTGTATGTATCTAAAGAGACATGAATGTTCTTTAGGATGTAGGATGTTTGCCGTATTTCAGATAAGATTCTGCTTTTTGCTCTTCATGCTGTGGCAACACTATATTCTTTGTGGGTCAGATATCTGTGTTACTAACAGATAAGGCTGACAGACACCTACACAGGGAAACATCCTAACAGGGTGGAGTATAAGAGATGGAAACTGTTACCACTCCGCCAGTTCTAAAGACGGCCGAGCAGTGGTCCAGCGCTGGAGGTAAAACTGATTCTCTATATTATTAACATTGTGTTATTACTTTGTTACTTATTATGAAATATATATTTTTAATCTTAACCTTCTTTCTACTTTTGCATTATTCTGAGAATGATTCCCTCTCGAATAAAGAAACCAGGGTGATACTCTCTAACGTAGAAAGTTTTCTGGATCAGCGCTCCTGTGCCTCTGCTCTGTTTTCTCTAACCCCCAGTGGGTCATGGCAGATTTTCTCACTGAGCCTGGTTCTGGTTCTGCTGGAGCTCTCTTCCTGTTTTGGATACAGAGCAGCAGCAGCTCTGCTCCAAGCTTCCCCAGATGATGGAGCTCCTCCCCTTATCTCTAAGGCAGAACCCCCATCGATATATAAAATATAAAGAAAAAAGTGCTGTGCCAAGCGCTTTAAACAGTGTCTGTGTGTAAAGAAGTAAAATCACTGCAATGACTGTGATGTCAGGCCACATTTGGCCTGAACCTACCAATGTACTCCTTCATAACCTGCGGGTAGTCTCCATGGAAGAGCGGCGTGGCGAACCAGCCCAGGTAGAAGTGAATGTACCTCTCTGCTGCCTCGATGTCCCTCTGGTTGGACACGTCCACCGGTTCTCCCCAGTCAGCAGTCAGGGAGATCCCGATCAGACCTGGACCCAGAGGAAAACAGTTATGCACTGAACAGAAGAACGAAACAAAACCGCTGAATCGGTTTTCTCCATCACCTTTTTGCTTGCTTCTCCACTTGGTGTCATACGTGTGCCAGACTTTAGCGTGGGCCTGTGGTGGAAATGGAGACAGGTATCAACAGGAAGTCTCTCCACGGTTAATACTCGAAAAGACACAAAAATAAAGATGTATTTATTATTTTATTAATATTCAACCTGCATCTTTTTTTCTGTGATACTTGGAAATATATTTGATTACACATCTTTATCAGCGGCGTCTCTGGCATGATAACTTAAGTGGGGCACAAAAACTCAACACCTGTTAGCAGCAACTAATTTTTTTGTGATTAATACAACCTGACCTTGATCAATGTTAAATTAAACCGATAAATTAGCAGGGATCAGCACACTAGAAATATAATTTTACATAAGTTCAATGCAATTTATTTTTTACACATAAAATTACAAATAAAGGCTCACTAATAATGTTAATTTATTGAACAGAAAAGATTCACATCAATCCTTCAATGAGCTAACAAGGAAAACCAGCACTAGATTAATATTTGCTTTTAGTTTCCATTTTGCTATTTTTTATTTTGCTTAAATTTTCCCACATTTTTTTTCCCAACTGTATTTTTTTAACTTTCTGTTTTTATTTTCCAATATTTTAATCATGTAAAGCGCTTTGCATTGTCCTTGTACTGAAATATTCTTTACAAATAAATCTGCCATAACTAGATAGTCACACACTATCCAGCAGAACATAAACGTAACTTCTGCATTTCCAGCATTCTGATTGGCTGATCAAAGCTTGGGGCCGTAGGATTTGTGCCCCACTATGTCTACTGAGAGCGTACTGAGCATGCTCACTGTGATTTCAGATGTTCATTATTTAAACAAACGTTGGTGGACCGGCCCGATATCAAGGAGCCTCAAGAGGATTTAGTTACTGAGCTTGTTGCTTTTCTGTCAGACTTAGATATATAGACATAAATGTTTATACCAGAATTTTATTGGTAAGGGAATCTGTCTTTTTTACAATATAATTCTATAAAGAACGATCCTGTCCCGCTTATTATTGTGAACATAAAGCTCCACAGCGCCATCTGGTGGCCCCATTGGCCCCATAAGCAAGGACGCCACAGATCTTTACACTCATCTCTAAATGATCTGTGTTAATAGAGAGCTCATTTTTCCTGTTACTTATTATTATTAAAGGTAGGACATCCTACAGGTCGTGTCCCCATAGTGTCTAAATATTCAGAGAGATCAATCAACGAGCTTCCTCGGTGGGTTCAGCTCAGAGGAGATGTTTGGGGCCACCAGGGTGTACCCCACTAACCTGACAAAAGCCAGCTGTATGTCGCTCCGCCTGAGTGGAGCTAGGCGGAGCGACATACAGCTGGCTTTTGTCAGGTTAGTACCCCACCTCCCTTGACAGGATTTATTCTTCATCATTACACTGTAAAAAAAAAAAAATACAGTAAAAATGTCAGCAAATTTACCAACCCACCTGTATACTTTACATCATAAAACTGTGGACTGCTTGTTATCTTTGCATTTCTAAATGTATGTTTAACAGGTATTTTCTGTTCATTTGCTATTTCATTATATTCAGTGGCTTGCACCGTGCATGGGTGGTTTCTTGCTGCATTGAGCAAAGCAGGTTCAGTGATGCTGAACTTTGACCGTGGAATATGCAAACCACTAATTGTTTTTTTTTTTATCATTATTTTTCATCATTATTTTTAGGACTTTTTGTGGCACTAGTGGCCCTTTTTATTGAAAGGAGGCTGAAAGGAAGGGGGTGAGAGGGGGGACACACACATGCAGCAAAGGACTACAGGCTGGAATTAAACCTGGGTCAGCCGGGCCAAGGCCTCTGTACATGGGTGTCACACGCTGCCCCTGCGCCACCAGCGCGCCCTGATTGTTACTTTTAAATTCATAAATTATGATTATGACCAGTGCCATGTCTACACTTCTTTTAATCATATTTTTTGGTCCCCTTTACATTTTATAATGTGAAATATACAACTGGTTCTGTAAACTGTTTTACATTTTTACTGAAAGGTTCTGGCATCCACAGCTGCCAAAGTTTTTCAGTAGAAACAACTAATTTATTTTACAGTGTACAACAGATCTTTACACTAAACAAAACTGTTCAAAATGTTTTCTAAGATCTCACTTATTTATAAAAAAAAAAGTTGTGTTGGACCTCAGAAGTACATCAGCGTTTATTATTTGGTTGCTTCCCAGTGACTGGTGGTCAGCTTTGGACTGAGAGCAGCCAGATTTACCTTGATGATGTGGTGAGCTGCTTTGTAAGCTCCGCTTCCCCTCAGCTTCAGTCCTGGGGCGTGTTCTCCTGTCTCGTATCCTTCTACAGCTATTGACTAAAACATAAAAGACCCTCACTGTGTGCTTCAGACGTTGTAGCTGTCCTTGAACGCACCGTTACGCCTCACCCTGACTCACCCAGGGGTTGTTGAAGGTGATCCAGTGCTTCACTCTGTTTCCAAACCTTTCAAAACACAAGCTGGCAAAGTCGTTAAAGTAACTGACCATGCTCGCGTTCTGCCAGCCGCCATGTTTCTCCTGCAGTACCTGTCGGAACGAGAAGAGTCAAACCATCGTTCCAGCCGTACTGATATGTCAGAGCTGCAGGGGGAGCTCACCTGAGGTAGATCCCAGTGATACAGAGTCACCACAGGTGTGATCTTATTGTCCAGGAGCATGTTGATCAGGTCGTTATAATATCTGATTCCCTTCTCGTTAATGTGCTCACCTGCAGGTTTCACAAGGGAATCATATCTCTATCCATCCTCCAGCAGTAAAAAAGAGCGGCACAGCCTTCTAAAACTTCATTTTGTTCACTTATTAATTCATTTATGCATTAATTTAACACGTGCAATTACAATCCTCATTGTCTTCACTGACTGACCAAACTACTTTGATGACAGAAAACCAGCGAACAAAAGGCTCCCATAAAGTAAGAACATGACGATCTAGTTTATGATATCAACAGATATCTGGAACGTTCTCCAGTCTGCAGATAAGTGATGATGATGGAGGGTCAGGATTTGGTAAAGAGAAGCACAATTTGTGGGGGGTGGAGTTGAAAATAAGCTGCTGATGCCTCGTTTGCTTGTAGCTGCTGAATAATATGGGGAGACGGCACCTTGATGAAAGCAAGAGTGAAGTGCCTTGCAAAGGTTTTTATATCGCTTGAACTTTGGAGCGCTCCTCACTGTCCCTTTGGTAGAACATGGTGGTGGCAGCATCATACTGTGGGATTAATGTTGTTTTAGCAGGGACAGAGAAGCAGGTCAGAGCTGATGGGAGGATGGATGGAGCTGAATCTGGACAATCCTGAAGGAGAACCTGAGAGAGGCTGCAGAAGACCTGAGACTGGAGAGGAGGTTCTCCTTCCAGCAGGACATTCACCCTGAAAATCCAGCCAGAGATATTACAGGATGGTTTAGATCAAAACAGATTCATAGGTTAAAATGGCTAAATACGACTGGATGCCACACTTTACAGGTTATTTTAGAAACTGAGTTCGTGCATCTATGGTGGTTCTGTCAGGTCCAGAGAACCCCCCCCCCCCCCCCCCCCCCGCTTCCTCCTTGTATAATACTGTTCTCGGTCCCTCTGGATGCAGCGCCTGCCTGAGCTGAGGGCTGATGGTGCCCCAGAGAATGAATCAAAGAGACACTCAAACACAGATTTACCTTAATTACCTGAATGTTTTCATGTCTTCTGTAAATGTTAGACAGCTTTAATAGTTTGTGAATTTGAAAGAAGTTTTGTTTTTCTCGTCAATAGTTCCTTCAGGGTGTGATAACATGGGGAGTCCCAGCTTGGAAACAACAAACCTTTTCCAGACCCCCCACCTGTCACATATAATTCTGCTGATTGGAGAAGTTTTAGACTCTCTTAAGCCTTTTGGTTTCTTTTGATGCATCAGATATTAGTTTGGAAAACTTCCTAATACTCTTAATGAGACGGAGCATGTAGACGTTTGTTCTTACTTTTTGATCCGCTGGGTAAAATCCTTGGCCAGGAAATAGAGAATCGATAATGATTCAGCTTCATCTCCTTCATCAAGATAATATCATCCTTAAACACAAATAGAAAAACATACATTTTAAATCAATTTAAAATTATCCGAAACAACAAACATGTTCAACTTTTAAGCTGCTATTAAAAGTTGCACAGTTAAATATATTTTATATATGTTGAAAAAAAGTTCAGTATTTTATAGAACTGTTAAAGATTTTAGGTTTGCTGTTCTTCAGTTCCCCAGTTTTTATCTTAAGCTACTTTAAAGATTGTTTTCCTTCTGCACTGCAAAAAGGGAACTCAAAGAAAGTAACATTTTCTTGAAATTTGTGTATTTTTCCTTGATCTGAGCAGCTAAATAAGACTATTTGCCAATGGAATAACTTAAAATAAGAAGAATTCATCTCCATCATCGTATTTCAAGTGCAGGATATCCAATTTTAGGGGTAAAAATAAATACTCATTACATTGGCAAATTGTCATATTCAGCTGCTCAAATGAATGAAATATATACTTATTTCAAGAAAATTTTACTTGCTTTGAGTTCCCTTTTTGCAGTGTGGAGGCTTCCTCTGGGGAGGGGGGGGGGGGCGCCAGAGCAGATTATCTGCTTCCATCTTGCTCTACCACTAGCATGCTCCTCTTTCACAAACCAACACTCATCTCCATCCTGTCCACACTGCCTGCACTATACATCTTTGCCTCTGTTGAGCTCTGACTTTGAATGGTGGAGCCCAGGTACCTGAACTCCTCCACCTTCAGCCCCTCGGCTCCAAGTAGATTCGCTGTTCTAGCAGTTTCTTTCACACATATAGATTCTATTTTTTATGATTTCTTTCCTCCAGAGCAAGCCCCCCCCCCCTCCCCAGGCTCTCCTCCACCTCTTCTCACCACAGATCACAGAGTCGTCTGCAAACAGTGTGAGTTTTTGCCAAAGGTGACTCCTGCCTGGCCTGTCCATCAGCACTGTAAATAAGAGGAAGCTGAGAGATTATCACTGATGTAACCCCACCCTTACCTTCACACCACCTGTCACTCCTACCTCACTCCTAACCACGGTCTCCCTGCACCCCTCCCCACATATATATCTCCTGACTCCTACCCAGACACTACAGCTCCACTCTCAGCTTATCGTCTACACAAAACCTGCTTCTGACCATCTCCTTCCAAGCTGTTTTGAGGCCAAATTTAATAAATATATATTTATTTGTATTCAAAGAGACATGTAGAACTGTAGTCATCCGAGAATAAAGATTCTCAATGTCTAAAGATTTGTAACTATTTAAAAGTACATTCAGGCAGTGACTGGTTTTCCTGAAATTATGCAAAATCCAAAAGTTATGATAGTAAACTGGAAACCTTTGGATAATTCTGTCAGCCATAACCACCTTGAACTTGTAGTAGCCTTCACATGAAGAGTCTCCTGTTTCATTTGAGGGGATTTTTCCCTTTTTGTGAGCAAAAACGTCCCAGATGCTCATTCCTTTTCCATCTGTATTCCAAGCTCCTTCAGTCTGATACGCCGAGCTGCCGACTCCCCACGAGAAACCTGCAGAGAAACACAGAGACACCTGGAGTCAAGTACTGGTCAACAATAAACCACATAAAAGTATTTTAAGCTACAAGAAAAATTCTATAAAAAAGTTTCAGTGTTAAGATCTATATTTTAACACTGAAATTAAACTTTGGCTGCTAAAGTAAATCAAGTAATTGTTTTAGAGTAGCTACAACCCTAGATTTTTTTTATACAGTTAGACATTCTGAGATAAACAGGAACCGAACTAAAACATAATAAGAAAACAACAAGTTGAAGGCCACCAGGGATTCTAGGCCGGATTTAGTAGTTAGTATGTTAGTAGTTAGTATGTTAGTAGTTAGTATGTTAGTAGTTAGTATGTTAGTAGTTAGTATGTTAGTAGTTAGTCTATACCCATCATTGGCAGTGGGCCATGTTCTGTGCTCCTTTTTGCTTCCTGCTATTCAGCTCAATCCGTCTGATTCACACAATGCTCAGCTATCCGTTCAGCATTGAAACCGCTCCTCCTCCTGTGATCAGACAGATTTCTGTGCTCTGTGATCTATAATCCTGTCTCTCGGTTAGCCTTCCACCTTCATCAAGACCCCAGACCTGATCCGTCCGTTCCCGCAGGAAGCCTCGTGTCTCCAGGCCTTCACCGCCGTCAGCGTGTCCAACGCCACGGCATCCAGTATCTTTCACTCAAAGCGTGGACGGAACGGCGTGAGTGCGCGCTCATAGTGAAGGGCATCAAATTCAGCCGCTCTGAAAGACTTTTCCAGCTGATAATGACTCCCTTCTCACATCAAAACGTTCCAGATCCATGTTCCCACCACCATTCATCTCATCTTCATCCAGGTCTCTTCACCCATGCCTTTCAGATGTCTATGTTCATAGCAACACTCTGGCAATCTCTTTTCCAGTCCGTCTCTTCCACCTTTGCTCCTTTCTCAGCCTTTATGAATCGATCTCTAACTAAGTTCTGTCCAGACAAGCTGCAGCTGCTCACCTCAAGAGCCACTCCTCATTACTGGACCAGGAACTCCAACTACGAGGACTTGGCGGAGGATTAAACACTTCTGCCAAGTTCTGCAGGGTTCTGGTTCTCATCTCTCCAGAGCATTATTGGGCCCAGTGATTCTGTATCAGAGCTGCATCTACAGCATCCAGCCAGGGCATCGCCGATCAAACCCTTCAAGTTCTCAGATGCTGGTCATCCCATGCAGACTGTTCCTGTATCGGTAATCATCTCAGCGACTTGCATCCAGATCACTCCTACCTCTGCTCAGCTCGTTTCTGCAGTTTTGGAGGTTCTAAGTGGACTTGAGCCACTTCCTGAAGGCTGCACCCCCAGCAGCCTGATCTCTTCCTCCAATAAACCTTGAAACACGTGTCTTTGGACCATGTTTCTTGTTAATGAAAGTATTCTTAAAAGAACAGATCAGATAACAAATTTCCTCAGAAAGAATGGAAAGGATTGAACTATCCAGAACATCCTGACACCATTCGAGGAATCTAGAAGAACGGCAGTCGTCAGTAAGAAGCTTCAGAGCATCCAGCCTGTCAGCAGCCAGGCTCTGTGGCTGCTGGAGGTTGGATGGTCTTTAAAGCTTCACTGATAGCAACGATGGTTCAGAAAAGTCCAGCGGGGGTCCACGGGTGCTTCACTAGGACGATAGGAAACCAGGCAGCAAAGGTTTGGCTGAGGAAGAGGAGGGTACGGCTGCAGGCCTGACATGTTGCAGACTCCAAACTGTTGGACTCCTTCAGATTTGTTGCAGAACAAATAGTTCTACTACTAGTTATACTTTGGTTTAAATGAAGGAAACAACTTTTACTGGAATGTTTTTCAAATGCATAAAGACAATAAAATTACACTGATCTAATGTAACACAAGAAGCATCTATAAATGTTTTCTAAAAGGTTGCAAATGTCAATAATTTTTGTTTGAGAATAAAAACTTGAATAAAAATGACTGAATTAGAATCATTTTGCCCTACAGTAAAGGTCGGGTTCTGCGTTCTAGGTGAGAGAAGGTTAACGGCGGCTGGTACCGGTCGGGAAGGTGCCGTAGTAGAAAGAGGTTTTCTCCTGTTTGGTCCAGTCAAAGTCTCCACCAGCTGAAACACACAGCGCCAGGGCGAGAAGATGGACCGTCCTCAGCGCTCCTCTTTGCAGCATCGTCCTCGCTTCCTTCATTCACACCTGCAGGACAGGTAACCAGATTTAATGTCTCTGCATCCAAAACATCAGAAAGCCAAAAGAACCGCACCTCCGCCCGGATCCATTCAACTGAGCCAAAAAACTGACTCACTGTCAGGTATCAGGTGTCCACAGCTTCTAAATGACAACATCCTAACTCCACCCAAACCTCAGAACCAACACCCAGTCAGAGGAGCAGCGTTATCTGAGCCAGCCGTGAGACGCACTGACACAAAACGCCACCAGAGACAGGAAGTAGGACAGCTTGTCCAGCACAGTGAGGATGAGAGACATCTCTAGCTGCTGCGTCTCAAATCTAACCGAAGTCAGGAATGAGTCTGTCTCCACACACAGACGGCTGACCTGCTGCGTTTGTCTGGGCTGCCTCCAGGATGCAGGAAAAAACCCCGAAGCTTCTGGTTCCCTGCCAGTACGACAAAAAAACAACAACAACAAAAAAAAAACCCAGGGTGAAGCATCCAGGACGCTTTCTGCTATTCATGGGCTCAGGCCGGGCGCCGACCCCTCCCCACCAACGCGCTGAATGTCCCGTCATTCTAACCCAGTGGAGTGTGACAGTAAATCTGCTGGACAGACAGATCTGAGGGAGAATGGAGGGATTTTAACCCTGTAAGCAAACTGTGGCTCATTCATCCTGGCTTCATACTCTATAGACACGGGGAGAAGAAAGTACAGCCTCTCCCAGTCACTAACATAAATGATGTATTACCTGGCTCTAAAGTTATTTAACTCTTACCGCACCTGAACA
Organism: Fundulus diaphanus; assembly: GCA_037039145.1. Classification (NCBI taxonomy): domain Eukaryota; kingdom Metazoa; phylum Chordata; class Actinopteri; order Cyprinodontiformes; family Fundulidae; genus Fundulus; species Fundulus diaphanus. The sequence goes on from CM073122.1 coordinate 2,003,511, forward strand.
AAAATGACACCACAGAGTCCCCGCTGTCATTATTTAGCAAGACTAAAGTAAAAATGGAAAACCTGTAAGAAAAAAAACTAAGTACCCATCAATCATCATCAGTTTGAGTGTTTTTTGTGTAAAATCAGGAGTTTAATCAGTTCTCTGCTCTGCTGAAACAGCTTTCTGTCAACACAATACCTCAATAATGACCTCAGAGCAGCAATGGCTGCTGCCCATCAACCTGGGAAGGGTCAAAGGTCATCTCCAAACCACCTGAAGTCCATCTTCCTGCAGAGAGGAGAACATCTCAGCAGCTTCCAGCTTCCAAGATGGACGTCCAGCAGGTTCAGCCCAAGGTCAGAGCAGGAATGTCAGAGAAATGAGCAGAACCCAGGAGCTCCACCTCAGACTCTACAGGCCTCAGTTAGCAGGTCAAAGGTTAAAGGTCATGACCCTGAACCAGTCTGAAAGGGTTGAAGGAGAAAGCCTCTTCTCTCCAGAACCAAGATGGCTGCAGGACTGAGGTCAGCAGAGCTGCACCCGGAAGAAGGACCAGACTTCTGAGAACACAGAGGAGTGAAGGGTGGAAAACTTTGGTCAAAATGCACAGAACCATCAGCTTATCAGTGAAGCATGGAGGGCTGGTGATGTGGGCTCGTTCTGCAGCGACGGGACCTGGGACCCTTAGAAACAGTAAATTCATGACACACAGAGGGAGATATTGGTTCCTGGATAAGCTTGAATATTGTATCAAACCAACAATAAATTGATTCGGAATAAGGATTCAGTATTTTTACATATAAGGAATTTGACCTGGTGCAGAACATGCAACATACACAGGAAATAAAAAAAATATGCATTAAGTATATCAAATGGTATGAAGTTATACGGCAAAAACAAGTACATAAGAAATAAAAAGTCAAGATAAGTATTAGCATGACAATTCAATGCTGTACTGTAGAGTTTGTGCACTTGGTACTTTGTTGTGGCAAGAAGGTGATCAGCCTGTGGATCTGCTGAGGTGTTAAAGTTAAATTTGCTGCCTGTGTCCCTTTTTCCTTCCACTTAACTTTCCATTAATCTTCTAGCTGAAGCACTCTGTAAAAGGTTCATCCCGTGGAGGTCCTCACTGAATGTCTGCTGGACAGCTTTCATCAACCTTTCTCATGATTATGAGGGCATAACGATAAAATAATGTATCAAAATACATCACTTAGTGTGTAATAATCTGTGTGATATGCAGGCTTCACGTTCTGATTACTGAGATAAATTAGGTAGCTGCTAAGTTATATTTTTATTCCATGATTTTATCCCACATAACATATTGTCTAATAAGCTGGTCCAATACTCACTCTACTACAATAAAACCATTAGAAACATTATACAAACAAGCATAAAAAATACTGGATAAAAAACCATACCATTACCACCGCTGTAGTATTCTGAGGAAATATCAGCTACTTACCTGGGACAATCTTATCAAATTCAAAAACATCTGTTTAATTTATAAAATCAGACATGGTTTAGCACCACCTCCACTATGTGACTTTGTACAGTTCAGATCCAGTGAGGTCAGGGTAACCAGAGGGGCAGTGAGGGAAGACTGCACCATCCCCCGGAGAAAAACAGCTTTTGGTCAGGCTGTCTTCTCCGTAAGAGCATCTCAGCAGTGGAACACAGAGCCAGAAACCATCAGAGAGTCTTTGTCATTCTTTTCATTCAAAAAGAATGCAAAAAAACGGCTTGTAGAGAGCCAAACTTGTGGGCACTAAGGTTTTCTGTGTGTATTTAAATAATTTATAATTATTTTCCATGAATTGTATTTCTTAACCATAATGTTTTTTATGTAATTGGCATTGTAATTTTATCTTGTGATTTTATACTTGTGATTATTTTTAAGGTTGCCTTTTTTACACCAGGCTGGGGGACTACCGATGAAAATTAGCACTTTTTAGCTAACTCGGGTACATTTACATTGTTTTAATGTTGATTAATGTACACTGTCCCCTTTTAAATAAAAGTAAAGTAAAGGTAATTTATGCCAGCAGGGGGCGCAGGTATGACAGTAATATTTTCTCAGCCTTTTGTCACATATTTTATTTCTCTGAACTAAAACTAATCCATAAAACATTCAGGCTCCAGCATCCGGTGCTGACAACCTGTCGGACCTTCAGAAAGCCTGGAGAGACGCTGCTTCAGGAGAGAGTGTGGCTGCTAGGGCAAAGGCAAAGGCAAAGGCAAAGGCAAATTTATTTATATAGCACAATTCAGTACAAGACAATACAAAGTGCTTTACATGATTAAGATATAGCAAAATAATAAAATGTAGATAGAAAATAGAATAAAAGCAAGTAGGGATAGAATGTAGTAACAAAAAAGAACATTAAAAACAGTAAAACTGTTTAACTAGAACAGTCAAAGGCAATTTTAAACAAATGCGTTTTTAATCTTGATTTAAAGGAACTCAGGCTTTCAGCACTTTTACAGTTTTCTGGAAGTTTGTTCCAGATAAGTGGAGCATAGGAACTAAATGCTGCTTCTCCTTGTTTAGTTCTGGTTCTAGGTATGCAGAGAAGGATGGAGCCAGAAGAGGAAAACAGCCAGAAACGAGGCCTGCAGCTGCATCTCTCCAGGCATCCGGCTGCAGTATACTCAGAGATTTGGTAACTAATAAACAGTTGAAGCGGGATCTGTACGGTCAGGTTGTCCTCCGGACTTCTCCAGCCTTCCTGTGAACACAGGAGCGGGCCCCTCAGCGTCATCGCCACTGTTCTCAGAGCATTGTTGCTGAGAAAATGCTGAAATGTTCAAATCCAAACTGTTGGCGCTGCACTCTGCGTGCCGGAGGCCGCGCTCGTTGTCTTTCTGCATTCTCCCTCCCTGATTGTATGTTTCATTCACCGATGTGCGTCCTGTGACACGGGGGCCAGCATGAGTTTGTGTTTAGCATATCAATGGCCCCGAGGGCCCCGGCAGCTGCAGCAGAAACCCTCTGAGCCTTCTGGTAGCTCTGCGCGGCACCGACTCGCCATATTTAAGGCGCTTTCTCGCTGCCTCGCAGAGCTGACATGAACATCTTCACTAAGGTCCCAGGATTAGCCCAACAAACCAGGTACGTTCAGAGGGCCGCCGAGCCGGGCCTCAGGGGGCCCTCCTCCTGCAACGCCCAGTGTCCCCACAGTCACCCAGGGAGTGATGATGGTTGCAGGACGCACAGGGTTCAGCTTTTAGATGCTGAAAGATAAAAAAAACACCCAAATGACTTCTAGATTCTGTTATCGAGATAAAAACAGGAGGTTTGAACCCGTCAGCTCGGCTCCCAGACATGAAGCAGAGAGTTTGGTGTTCCGCTGTTTTTATGAGTGAAATAACTTGTGGAAATGTTTGTGTATCTGCAGCAAACTGGGGTCTGTGCTCCAACGTGCCTTCTACGGGTCCACTGGGAGGGTGAGTGCAACCTCCATCAAACATCGTCTGCTGCTGCTGCTGCTGTCGTGAATCTGAAGGACAAAAGTGCAGCCAGAACATCTGCGGTGGAAGAAACCGGGTCATGAGTTCCGCTGTCGTCCAAAAACAATGAATTCGTCAAACCTAATGAATTAATGAAAGTTGTCATGGTGGCTGTTCAGATATTGGGACATCTAAGGCTCACTGGAAATGTGAGATTATGTTATCAGATGAGCCCTCAGGGTATCGGGTCGATGGTCCAAGATCAGGAACCTCAGCAGCCCCGTCGCTGAGGAACAGGAACATTTCAGGGGATTCATGGAGTCAGAATGAGACATTTAGGGAACGGAAATCATCTGATTTATTATGATTTAAATGTTAGGAACAAAGTTTGCAGAATGGCTGAAATCTGCATGAAGCACAAGTGGTTCTGACCCGTTTGGACTCAGCTGTTGCTCTTATGTGGAGTTTGCTCTAATGGCCCTGAAAGGTCAAAGGGTAAAAGGTGGATGATGTTCCTCCATCTCCCTCTCTGATGGGGTTCAGTCCTGCCGGGTCACTCTTCTGGGTTGGAGGCTGCTGCTGGTTCTGATTGGATGGTTCAGCCACATTTCTCTACATTTCCAGTCCAGTCTGTCAGTGTAATCATTGAAAGCGGTCCGGTTCTGGAGGTTCTTTGGACCTTGGCCTTTTGGTTTCACTCAGCTTCTGTCCACCTCAGAATATTTTCAGACAGATGTTAAACAACGCGACTCTAATGTCTCTAACTTTGGTGAGAAAGGCGGATGCCTGGAGAGAATCTGATCAGAGGTTCTGCAGAACCGCTGGTCCAGACCAGATAGAAAGAGACAGGAAGTTCTGGCTGCTTGGAAGGGAAAGCAACAGAAAAGAGACGTTTTCTTCCATCGTTCGATCGCTTTGAGGCGAAACACACAAAAGTGTCCGACAACCAGACTGAACAGAAAGCTGAGCTAGAAACCCAACATCTGACCCGGTTCTGGATCGGTTCTTGCTGACCATCTTCTCTGCTCCCAGGTGACCCTTTTTGAGCAGCGGAACTTCGCTGGCAGACGACTGGACCTGAACTACGACTGTCCCAGGATCAGTGACAAGAACTTCCCAGAGAGATGTAACTCTGTTCAGGTGGACAGCGGAGCGTGAGTTCACCTGTGAAGTCCGTTTGACCCGTTCTGAGGGTCCGCCGGTGCTGGTCCCTGCCTCCAGGAGGCCTCGGGTTTAAACTGTAATGTTAGCAGAACCATCTGGGTCCAGTCATTTAGAGAAGAACCCTGCATACAGCGTTCCTCAGGTTAACACGGAGAAGAACCAGAGAGCGGGAGATACATCTCCTGAGAACATTTATACTTAGAACTTTGATAAAGTTTTAGATCGGATCCGTTAAATTCTTCTCATTCAACAGAACCAAGGTCCAGGAATCCAAATGTCATGAGATTTAAACTAGAACAGAAAGTGAAGCAGAAGAACAGCAGAACTGAGGAACATGTTTCCGTTTCTCACCATGTTTGGGTCTGTCTCTGATGTTCTGGCAGGTGGGTCGGTTTCGAGCATGAGAACTACCGAGGCCGCCAGTACCTGTGGGACATGTCCGACCGGGGCGAGTACAGCTGCTACGACAAGTGGTGCGCTCAGGTGGACCACGTCTCCTCGGTCCGCTCCATCAAACAGGTGATCATCTGGAAACAGGTTCTGTTCAGAACCATGCAGAAATGATCCAGAACACTTAGAGTAAACCGGGTCTGCCTCATGATCCAGCAGCCCGTAGAACCTCCTGTAGAACATCCTTTAGCAACTTGTAGAACCTCCTTCAATAGCTTGTAGAACCTCATGTAGAACATCCTTTAGCAACTTGTAGAACCTCTTTCAATAGCTTGTAGAACCTCCTGAAACAGCTTGTAGAACCTCCTGTAGCAGTCTGTAGAACCTCCTTCAGCAGCTTGTAAAACCTCCTTTAAAAGCTTGTAGAACCTCCTGTAGCAGCTTGTAGAACCTCCTGAAGCTGCATGTAGAACCTCCTGTAGCAGCTTGTAGAACCTCCTGCAGCAGCTTGTAGAACCTCCTGCAGCAGCTTGTAGAACCTCCTGCAGCAGCTTGTAGAACCTCCTTCAGCAAATTGTAAAACCTCCTTTAATAGCTTGTAGAACCTCCTGTAGCAGCTTGTAGAACCTCCTGCAGCTGCATGTAGAACCTCCTGCAGCAGCTTGTAGAACCTCCTGCAGCAGCTTGTAGAACCTCCTGCAGCAGCTTGTAGAACCTCCTGCAGCAACTTGTAGAACCTCCTGCAGCTGCATGTAGAACCTCCTGCAGCAGCCTTTAGAACCTCCTGCAGCAGCTTGTAGAACCTCCTTCAATAGCTTGTAGAACCTCCTGCAGCTGCTTGTAGAACCTCCTGCAGCAAATTGTAAAACCTCCTTTAATAGCTTGTAGAACCTCCTGTAGCAGCTTGTAGAACCTCCTGCAGCTGCATGTAGAACCTCCTGCAGCAGCTTGTAGAACCTCCTGCAGCAGCTTGTAGAACCTCCTTCAATAGCTTGTAGAACCTCCTGCAGCAACTTGTAGAACCTCCTGCAGCTGCATGTAGAACCTCCTGCAGCAGCTTGTAGAACCTCCTGCAGCAGCTTGTAGAACCTCCTTCAATAGCTTGTAGAACCTCCTGCAGCTGCATGTAGAACCTCCTGCAGCAGTTTGTAGAACCTCCTGCAGCAGCTTGTAGAACCTCCTGAAGTTGCTCCATAAGATCCAGTTTTTCTAGCTAATCTACAGAAATGATGATTCACTGGATTTAGAATTAAAATAAATTAAAACAAAATATTCTTGTATTTTTGCACCTTTTAGACAAGTTAACCTGCTGCAACACACCGTACTAGCCGCTTTAATGAGTTACAGAGCTGTGAGCTGGTCAGACCTTCTTCACTTGTAGGTTAAGATTTCTGCTGAGGCTCCAGAGGAACAACTAAAGTCTTTTCTGTTGTAATAAAGTCTTGGCACCCTACCAGCAGCTCACTGATCTGCTGTGTCTCTGGTTCTCAGGACAACAACCCTCCCAGAGCTCAGCTATTCGAGCGAGCAGGTTTCTCCGGAAAGAAGATGGAGATCCAAGACGACATCCCCAACCTGTTGAGCCGCTACAACCTCAACAGAGTGGCGTCCATCCGCGTCGTCGGAGGAGCGTGAGTTTGCTGTCCTGTGTGCTGTGGACATGAGAATTTCCTCAGGAGAGGCTTTGTTTCTGTTCATTTAGTTTTTATAGCAGGGGTTTATCCATGAGTTCTGATGTCCTAGAGCAGACGTGTCAAACTCACGGTCCGCGGGCCGAATCCGGCCCATCAAGGCAATTTATCTGGCCCTCAAGAGCCAAAAAAAGGCATATCATGTGATAAAGTAGAGGCATATATCCTTTCAAAGTTTATAAAGTGGCTAAAACTGAGCATCCTGTAGCTAATGTTGATTTTTTAAACTGTGTAGTAACAGCATCCTGCCACTAGATGTCAGTTTTCCTACAACACATTGAAACAACCAAATATGTCCAAAAAGAGAAAAAGTGATGCAGAATGATAAGTTTAAAGTGGAACTCACCCCAATATGAACTTTATTTTGCAGATAAACTGCATTAACTGGGCCTAAGGTGCTACTTTTATGTTACTGTGCAGTTTTTACATTTTTATGTGAACTGGAATGAAATTATGAAATCAAAAGTATCATCTAAAAAGACAATTTTTTGACAAGTGGCCAAATATAGAAATGAGTTTCACACCCCTGTCCTAGAGGGACCTTTGACCTTTCAGTCCAGAGTCCCGGGGACTCTGGACTCTCTTCACCTCTACAAGCGTCAGGTCTGGGGGACTGAGACGGGCAAGAAGCTTGACTTAGTGTCTGACGTACCGTTTCTGTTGATTTATCCTGCTGACAGACCCAAAGACAACCCAATTTCTGGTTCCTGGCAGAAACCACATTTTATTTTAAAAGCCCTGGTTTTTCAAAAAGTCCATGATTCTAACAACCCACAGCATCACACATCCTCTTCCTTACTTTGCTGGGGAGTGGTGGCCTCATGATTAAAGCATTGCGCTTGTCTCCCAGAGGTTCTGGGTTCAACTCCCACTGACTGCCACTCTGGGTCCGTGAGCAAGACCCTTAACCCAGACTGCTCCCTGGGCGCTGCACAGTGGCAGCCCACTGCTCCCCAAGGGGATGGGTTAAATGCAGAGAGCAAATTTCATTGGAATGTACGTTGCAATGACAATAAAGACGATGATTATTATTATTACTTAGCAGTGAACACAGTGTAAGGCAGGATATAATCACGCCTTTTATGTTGGAGTTGGTTCTTTAAGGTGGGTCAGATCCAAGCAGGAAATATTAAATTCATAGTCCAACATTTCTCAAATAGACATGGAGTAAGGACTAGAGATGTGGAACAGGTTAACTCTAATTAAACGTGGGATTTTTCCAACATTTTTCGTTGTGAGTTCAGCTGATAGCGATTAAAGTGAAATTTATTTCCAGGTTTTTCACACGTCTTTAAAAGAGCGAGCAATAAACACATAGAGGCAGAAAAAGGTCAGAGGAACTTAACAAATTTAAGGTTAATGAACCTAAAGCTAACAAACATAATCTGGGTGATAATATCTCTATGCAGCATTGAAGGCGAAACTATCGTTATTGTTCTTTTATGTAGTTTGTCAATATTTGATTTACATATAATAACTTGGAATTATAATGAAAAGTTCATTTATTTCAATATATCCATCACTGATCCATCAATTTAATTTCCATTTGGGATTAATTATCTTTGAACTGAATTATACCCAGACTGATGTTTTAAATTTTATTTCTTTTAATTATAATAACTTTTGTTTACAGCTAATTTGTGATCTATAATTAGTAGAATTTGACTGGGTTGTATTATAATTCAAACTGAATAGGACCACATACTACTGGATCTGACTGTGTCTGTTTGACTGCATGGCTCCGGATTGATTTTTGATCAAATTTGAACCGAATTACGTTCTATGGAATTGGGCATAAAGTCAATATGTTAAAGAACAATGAAACGTTTTTTTTTTTCAGTAACTCCATCGCTAATTGCGCCAACCTTCTGCTTACAGCAAATGAAAACACGACATTTAAGATTAAATTATTGTATCAGCGTCATAAAAAAACAAAAATTTTCTATACAGAAAGGAGAGACTCATGATAAATGTGTTAAATACCGTCTCAGACGTTATTTTCAAAAGCAGATTTCAGTCAGAGTCTCATTGGGACGAATGGTCTGGTTAATTTTTTGAGCACGACTGTATGTGTATATATATATATATATATATATATATATATATATATACTCAGTTTAATTGTCTTAAATCATCTAACAACCATCGGTCCAGAATGCTGCAGTCAGGCCGCTGACGTCTGGTCGTTCTGTCACAGGAATGTTGTCTCTGTATCGTTGCATTTAACCATATGTGACATTTTTAAAGTGACCTCCTGACACGTATGTTTCCTCACATCCTGACTAACTGCACTGCATTTTCTTTTAGGTGATGTCTTTGTTTTCAGGATTTATGTTTATGTGATTTGGTCCAACTGGCTTCTTGGTTAAGCAAAGCTAAATATCATCTGCATAAAAGCGCTCCTTTCTGAATGAAGCATTTCCAGGCCCTGTTCCTCCGGGTTCTCTGCCGTTTCAGATGTCCTGTTTCATGCTTTAGCCGGTCGTTAACGGGCCTTTGCAGAACTGCCCTTCTAAACAGGAGGTTAAAGGTCAAATGAATCAGGCAAAGTGTGCTAATAGATCCTGGGGTCAAAGTCTGGAAAACCTGGGTGTAATGAAGCAGATAAAGGTTTTGGTCCATGCACAGAACCACGTGGAGCTTCTAGGAAAGCTTCACAGAACTAGAATTTAAAGAATTTCCTGAACACGCTGACTGAAGTGACGTTCTGCTGTTACAGCTGGGTCGTCTACCAGGAGCCCAACTACAGGGGTCCACATTACGTCCTGGAGAAACGGGACTATAACAACTTCTCCGACTGGGGCAGCCAGAACAGCACCGTGGGCTCCATGCGCCGAGTCCGATTCAACTGAACAAGAACCTCGACCCGAAGAGGAGCACCGATGGAGCCTGTCAGCTTTACATAGAAAATAAAGACTATTTTAGTAATAAACTGATTTGATCTCTTTATTGACACAATGCTGCACATCTAGATCGTTCGAACCTTGGATTATTTCTCTCTGCCAGAAACTATAGGTTGAGGTCCAGGAAATGCTGCCATGAAAGGCTGGAAATTGGTGCGAATGTTACTTGGGTGGTTTTTATTTGGCAATAATAAATCTGAGCAAACAAGAATCACATGTGAGGTTCCTCAAGGCTTTATTTTCAGCTCACTGATATTTAAAATTAACATGTTATGCTCAGATATTTTAGTATCACAAGATCTCTCATCACATCATTATTTTCTCATAATACTAGAATTATCCAAGCTAGAAAAACTTGGTTAGCTAATTATTAGATTTAGTTTTCACAAATAAACCAGAACAAGTGATTAAAACCTACAACTTTTAATTGACCTGCCTGACTATGATTGTCAAAGAGATGAAAATCAGTTTTGCTTACATTAAGGTAAACAAGTTCCAGTTTAATGTATATTCAGTTGACCTTCATATCAGCAGATAGAAAAGAATGTTTTTGTTTTAAATCTTGAAATTTAAATCTCTTAAAAACTCTGTTTACCCTGGATTTTGCAGGACCAGCAGATCAGCCCTGCACTGGCTTTAACCTTTTATTGTTTTGTTAATTTTAGTATTGTGGTTTTTGTATTTTTATCCACCTGTACGGCCTTTTTGGTGTCTTATGGTACAGCAAAGTGTTTTATAAATAAAGTTTTTAATTGATTGAGGAGAGTAGCCAGAAACTTTACTCTAAAGTGAAAAATACAGTGGATTTCTTTCCAAAAGTTAATCAATATAACCGAGTAAACACAACTAGTTGCTACCCACCTGAATGCATGACAACATTGTGTCTAAATTGATATTAATACATGATTTAGTACTGATAAAATACATTATTTCATTTAACCAGAACCATTGACTGATCCAGCTGCCTTTGCTGCTGAGCTCATTATGGTCTGCTGTGTAATCTTGGCTGCTTCATGGTTGATCAGGTGTGAATGCAAACCTTCCTGAATCTGGACCTACAGCTCCATGCATCGTTCTTCAGAAAAGTTTTAACCTTTAAAATCTGGCCTGACCCAATTTATCCCAAACTGAGCAGCACCAGGTTCTACTCTGAGGCCCGTTTTATGCAGCTGCACGCCTGCAGGGTCGCTTAGGAGGCCAAAACTGACGATTTGATCGGTTCCACCCGGTTCAGATGAAGAACTGGAACCTGAGGGGAGATCAGGCGGGTACCGAAGCATCCGACAGTCAGAGCACCAGATCCCTCCATGATGCTTTCAGCTTTAAAGGATCAAATATAAGATGTTCTCCCTTCATTCAAAAGGAAAAATAAGCTCTAAATGATCCAGTTTTATTTAAATCACATGGAAATCCTCAGTAAACTGTTGATTTATTGGACTCCGTTTGTAAACACCTTCCTGCACATCGGATTCAATTCAATTCAATTCAATTTTATTTATATAGCGCCAAATCATGAAACATGTCATCTCAAGGCACTTTACAAAATCAAGTTCAATCATATTATACAGATTGGGTCAGATTATACAGATTGGTCAAAATGTCCTATATAAGGAAACCAGTTGATTGCATCAAAGTCCCGACAAGCAGCATTCACTCCTGGGGAACCGTAGAGCCACAGGGAGAGTCGTCTGCATTGTACATGGCTTTGCTGCAATCCCTCATACTGAGCAAGCATGAAGCGACAGTGGGAAGAAAAACCACCCATTAACGGGGAAAAAAAAACCTCCGGTAGAAGCGGGCTCAGTATGAACGGTCATCTGCCTCGACCGACTGGGGTTACAGAAGACAGAGCAGAGACACAACAAGAGAGACAAACAAGCAGAGAAGCACACATTGATCTAGTAATCTGTTCTACATTAGATGGTAATAGTCGGTGATCTGTCCTCCCTGGATGATTTCACAGTCAACAGAACGTCAGACCAGGTGTACCTACTATGAAAAAAAAGGGAGAGAACAAAAAGTTAAAAGCTGAAATGACAACAGTCATTTCAATGTAATGCAATGCAAATCTGGAGAACAGTAGACTGGAGAACAGTAAAATCAGTAGAGTGAGAAAAGTAGGCCCTGATGTCCTCCAGTAGCCTAAGCCTATAGCAGCACAACTATAGAGATAGCTCAGAGTAACATGAACCACTCTAGTTATAAGCTTTGTCAAAAAGGAAGGTTTTAAGATTAGTCTTAAAAGTAGAAAGGGTGTCTGCTTCACGGACCAAAACTGGGAGTTGGTTCCACAGGAGAGGAGCCTGATAGCTAAAGGATCTGCCTCCCATTCTACTTTTAGAGACTCTAGGAACCACCAGCAGACCTGCAGTCTGAGAGCGAAGTGCTCTGTTAGGGACATACGGGGTAATCAGAGCTCTGATATATGATGGAGCTTGATTATTAAGGGCTTTATACGTTAGAAGAAGAATTTTAAATTCTATTCTTGATTTAACAGGAAGCCAATGAAGGGAAGCTAAAATTGGAGAAATATGATCCCTCTTGTTGATTTTCATCAGAACTCTTGCTGCAGCATTTTGGATAAGCTGAAGACTTTGAATTGCATTTTGTGGACTTCCTGATAGTAAAGAATTACAAGAGTCCAGCCTTGAAGTAACAAATGCATGGACTAGTTTTTCAGCATCACTCCTGGACAGAATGTTTCTAATTTTGGCGATATTCCGGAGGTGAAAAAAGGAAACTCTGGAAACCTGTTTAATATGGGATTTAAATGACATGTCTTGGTCAAAAATAACACCAAGGTTTTTTACTTTATTACCAGAGGCCAAGTTAATGTCATCCAGATTAAGTGATTGGTTAAGAAGTTTATTTTTTGAGGACTCTGGCCCAAAGATTACAACTTCGGTCTTGTCAGAATTTAGATGCAGGAAATTTAAAGTCATCCAGCTTTTGATGTCATCAAGACATGACTGCAGTCGAAGTAATTGATTGGATTCATCAGGATTTATGGATAGATATAGCTGAGTGTCATCAGCATAACAGTGGAAATTAATCCCATGCTGTCTGATAATTTTGCCGATCGGAAGCATATATATAGTAAAGAGAATTGGTCCAAGGACTGAACCCTGTGGTACTCCACAGGTGACCCTAGAGTTTGAGGAAGATTTATTATTAACATGAACAAACTGGAATCTGTCCGACAGATAAGATTTAAACCAGCCTAATGCTTTCCCCTTAATCCCTACAGTATGTTCAAGTCTTTGTAGGAGAATATTGTGATCAACTGTATCAAATGCAGCACTAAGATCTAACAGGACAAGTACAGACACAAGTCCATTATCTGAGGCCATGAGAATATCATTAGTGACCTTCACCAGAGCCGTTTCAGTGCTATGATGAGCTCTGAAGCCTGACTGAAACTCCTCAAGTAGGTCATTGCTTTGTAAATGTTCACAAAGTTGATTAGCTACTACTTTCTCAAGAATTTTAGATAAGAAAAGAAGATTAGATATAGGTCTGTAGTTTACTAGCTCATCTTGATCAAGAGAAGGTTTCTTAAGTAAAGGTTTAATAACAGCTACTTTAAAAACCTGTGGTACATATCCATTTACTAAGGATAGATTAATCATATCTAAAATAGGACCACTGATCAAAGGGAATACCTCCTTAAACAACTTGGTTGGGATTGGGTCTAACATACAGGTAGAAGGTTTAGATGAAGCTAAGATTTTAGATAGCTCAGAAAGCTCTACTGCTTCTAAACAGTTCAGACACAGCGCAGGTTCTAAAGATTCCTCCAATGCTGCCTTACTTACTGGGGATGAGGTAATCATGTTTGGGAGGATGCCAATTATTTTATTTTTAATGGCATCAATTTTATTTATGAAGAATCCCATAAAATCATTACTACTAAGAGCTAAGGGAATGGATGGATCAACAGAGCTGCAGCTCTGAGTAAGTTTGGCAACTGTACTAAAGAGAAATCTAGGATTATTTTTATTCTCTTCAATTAATGATGAAAAATATGCTGCTCTAACTCTGCGAAGGGTCTTGTTATACAACAATAGACTGTCCCTCCACATTAAGTAGGATTCCTCTTGGTGTGTAGAGCGCCATTTTCTCTCCAATTTCCTAACATTGTGCTTCAAGGAACGCAGCTCTGAATTAAACCAGGGAGCCAGCTTCCTGTGAATTATCACCTTCTTTTTCAAGGGAGCTACATTATCTAATGCAGAACGCAATGAGGAAGTCACACTGTTAGCAAATGTATCTATTTGTGAATGGGAAGAAACAGCATTGCTGCCATCTACAGGGCATTTCTGCAATACTGAGGATATTAAGAGGGGGACAGACTCTTTAAGTTTTGATACAGCATTATCTGATAAAGATCTACTATAATGGAACCCTCTTTTGGGGGTGGAGAAATCGGTTAGATTAAACTCAAATGTTATTAAAAAATGATCAGATAGGACAGGGTTGTGAGAGAATACTGTTAATTCAAATTTTCATCCAAAGTGGGATGAATGCCGTCTCTCCTGATCAGACCAGGTTTTCCCCAGAAAGTTTGCCAGTTATCAATGTAGCCCACGTCGTTTTCTGGACACCACCTAGACAACCAGCGGTTGAATGATGACATGCGGCTAAACTTGTCATCACTGGTCAGATCAGGCAGGGGACCAGAGAAAATTACAGAGTCCGATATTGTTTTAGCAAACTCACACACCGAAGCAACACCAACTTTGGTGACCTCTGATCGGCGTGACCGGGTGTCATTACCGCCAGCGTGAATAACAATCTTACTGTATTTACGCTTATCCTTAGCCAGCAGTTTTAAGTAGGATTCTATGTCGCCCGTTCTGGCCCCTGGTAGGCATTTAACTATGGTTCCTGGTTTCTTTAGTGCCACGTTTCTTATTATGGAGCTGCCAATAATTAAGGTTGGCTCCTCGGCGAGACTGTCGCTCAGAGGGGAAAATTTATTAGAAACGCAGATGGGTTGGTGGTGATCTGGGGGCTGAAATCTAGAGCTATGCTTACTACGAACCGTCACCCAGCCGGCCTGCTTAACCGGTTGTTCGAGTGCGGCTGTTGGTTCGCTACGTGAAGTTACTCTTTGTGGCTCCGCGCTAGCAAAGGAGCGGCTATCAGCTGGTTTTTCAACAGCACTGAGCCGGGTCTCCAGTTCTGACACCCTCGCCTCCAAAGCTACAAAAATACTACATTTATTACATGTACCATTATCACTAAAGGAGGCAGAGGAATAACTGAACATCTGACACAGAGAGCAGCAGATAGGAGACTTAGTCAGAGACGGAGAAGCCATTATGAGGCTAAGGCTTGGCTAGCGCTAGGCTAACGCTAGGCTAAAGCTAGGCTAGCGCCCTGTTATCACGCCAAAGAACAAACCGTGTGAAACACGAGGAGTTCCCAAACGTGATGAGCAGCCACAGAAAATGTTTTAAAAGTGCTTATGTTTGGAAACAGGTGTTACAGCAAAGAGGTTTAAAGATAAAAAGCGAGAGAGCCTGGAGCAAAAATCCGTCGTTCACACAGCAACAACAGGAAGTGACACAATACGCCTTACCGCAAACAGGAAGTCAGGAAGTCAGATAGCACTTCCTTCTGGGAGCTGCTGCTGGATATAAAATGTTAGATTGTTTCCAGTTACTGGCTGCAGGAGGATGAAAATGTGTCGGATCTAATAAAGCAGCATCTTCTGAAATAAAGACACGGCCTGTAACTCTTGACTCTTCTTTATTAGGGCATCTCCAGCCACAGCCTCACAGAACCACAGTTTTCTCACACATCAGTAGAAAAATACACACTGCAATGGATGGATGGTTAAAAGATCGCCTCTTTGAGAAGGATCGGTGCTTTTCCAGCTGGGAAACATTCCTTCGTGTTTCTTAGAGAGCTGTGAAAAGGAGGACAAGCAGCTCCTGAGGGTTAACGCGGCTTTTGCCTCCTGGGATCAGACTCGTGTCACGACAAAAACAAACAGAACAGCCCAGAGAGACATGGCCAGGACCGGGAACGGATCAAGATGGACGCCAACATGAGGACAGATGTGGTCCAGCTGCGTCTGGTGCTGCTGGCTCCTAACCGGACGTCATCTTTCATCCTGGGAACATTTCCTGATTGCGTGGCTGAATGAGGCTGTTTGCAGATGGCTGACCGAACGGCGCCGGGTTCTTCCGGGATCCGGATCTCAAGGAGAGACGGCTGATTTCAGAAGGAATGCATCGCGTGAAGAAAACTTTACAGATCGTTATGAAAACTAAAAAGGTGAACGTCTCTGAGTCGCCCGGTCTGGATCCGGCGCTGAAGCTGAAAAACTGACAGTTCGGTTCTGCTGAGACGACTCAGAACAAAAAGTCTTTTTTTCTCACCCATTTTCTCTGAATGCCAAAGAAAATGTACATATTTGTGGAGATGATTTGATCCTGTTTATGGAAATGAAGCCAATGCTATGTTTTCTGGACCATGATGAACAGCAGGTCGACCCGTCGGTCCGAACGGGTCAGTTTCCGTTCTGCTTCAGCTGGAGATACTCGTTGTGGAGCTTCTCCTGAGCCTCGTAGAGCTTCCGCAGCTTCTTCGCTTGGCCTTTACTCAGCTCCTTTCCTTCAGCGTCATGAGTGGGAAAACCCTGAGGAGAGAAAAACAGCCCAGGGTCAAAGGTCAGCCACCAGTTCAACCCCGGAGGAACGAGATTCTGTCCCCTGTAGTGGACCAGGATCTTCTCTGCGATGCAAAAAGGGAACTAAAAGTTGTTGAAATGAGTGTATTTGTCCTTGATTTGAGCAGCTAAATAAGATTATCTGCCAATGGAATGAGTATTTATATAACCCTAACCCCTAAAATAAGATATAAACAGGAGAATAATAATATAATTAGACATCCTGCACTTGAAATAAGATGACGGAGATGAGTTGTTCTTATTTTAATAGAAGAAATCTTAGTCCATTGGCAAATAGTCTTATTTACCTGCACAAATCAAGGACAAATACACACATTTCAAGAACATTTTACTTACATAGATTTCCCTTTTTGCAGTGTGAGGACCAGAGTCTCCTGGACTCCAATGTGTGTCCAACAGCTGAAGCGTGTCCAGAACCGGGTCAACAGAACAACGATCTAAATCCTCCACTTACCGTCTCATCAAATCTGGAATATTTGTCCGTCTCCGAGCGAAACATCTGCTGTGGAGGGACCTTCATCTTGGCGAGTTTCGCCATCTGAGACAGAGAGAGAAGGCAGAGGTCGGGTGAACGAGTCGACCTTCGACCTTTGACTGAAAACAGACGGCAGCAGACACCGGACCCACCTCCTGCTCCTGTTTTTTCCTGGCAGCTTCCTCCTTCTTGCGTTTCTTCTCTTCTTCCATCTGTGAAGGGAGGGAAAGCGTCTCGTTTGAGAGCATCTCTGTTTGATTTCACGCCTCAGTTCAAACCTAATAACCGGTTCTGGTGCTTCTCGCAGTGAAACAATGGAGTCTTACCTTCTTCTTCTCCTCCTTCTCCCTCAGCAAAGTCTCCCTGTCCACCAGTTTCACCACAGTGGGCTGACCTGCAACACGGACGCTTGGAGTTAATCAGCTGGAGTCTGAAGAGTCGCCTCCACCTGCCGCCTTTAATCAGACTCTAACTCCTTCCTCCCCATTTCCAGCTCAGACTCTCATGTAAAGTCGCTTCATAAACTAATTGGGAGTTAAATAAAGGACAGGTGGGCCGGTTCTTCCCGGTACCTTCATGGTCCTCCAGTCGGACTCCCAGCTCCGGGAGCGTGTCGTCCCGGACGACGTCGCAGAGCTGCAGCAGCGCCGTCACTGGAGGGTTTGGAAGAAGAGAGTCAGCTCAGCAGCTGGTTTCCCTCAGAGGGACGGCGGCTTTGCTCCTCACCTTTCTGCTCTCGGGCGATTCTCCGCACGTTCTCCCTGAAGTCCGACAGCACCGCCAGGTACGGCATCACCGTGCTCTCCAGCTGCAGAGACGGGACAGAGACGGGATCAGCGGAGGGAGTTTTTCAGGCCGACGCCCGGCGACAGACCGGCTGCTGACTTACGTCGACGGTTTGGCCTCCGACAGGAAAGCCGATGGGATCCGAACCTTCGATCGCTCCGAAAACCTGAAAGACCGCAAAAAGCTTCAAGTTAGAGGATTAATCCACTATTAATTCATTCATTCATAAATCATGATGCAGAAATAGCTTTGAAACCAGCAAGCGATGAAAAAGAATGTTAAGATTTAATTTAACTGAAGAAAAACATGAAATATAAAGGAATAAAAGAAGCAAAACCACAAAAATGTTTTTCCTGATATTTTTAAATGTTTTCTTTATGGTTTAAATAAGTTTTATCCAAGTTGATTTATTCATGTTTCCTTCACTTTTTCCTGTTTGATTTCTGCTTTAAAGGCGCATAGCCACGTTATTTCACTTCTTTTTAGATTTATATGTCAGTAGCTCACTCTAGCTGCATACAAACTTTTTATTAAAGATTATCACATCCTGCTGGCGTATTAGTAATAGTAATATAGTAATAATTATTATTATTAATAGTAATATAGTAATAATTATTATAATTATAATAAGTATTAGTTGTTATTTTGGTGTTTCATGCTTTGTTTTTGCTCAGTTTGTTAGTAAATAAGGCCTTTCGTGTTTATTTACGATATTAAGTACGTACTGCACATGTGCAGCAGGGGATAAAACAAGGAAGCGGCTAACAGCTATTAGCATCTCCCAGCGAAACAATGAAGAAAGGTCCAAGATCCAGTGGAAATTAAAAAACAAAATATGATTCCCAGAGGTAAAAGCCTGGAATGTCTCTGGGAATCCAGTCTGAACGTTGGTGTTCACTGAAGCGGACGCTAAACCTGCCGAGGCTCAGATGTGATGCAGAGTTGACTGACGTGAGTAAATGTTCTGATATGAGGCTCTAAAAGTTGCTGTAGATCGTTTATTTAATTAATAACTGTTGGTCTTCATCACGCTGAGCTGCTGCTTTACTGCGAAGCATTTCAGAGGGTCAGGCTCGGTCCGGCATTATTTAATACTTTTATTAATTAAGTAAACCGGCTTTATGGTAGCTCTGTCACTAGATGGCTCCACGTCTGCTTATATCCACAAAAAGGACCATCAACACATTATCAGGATGGAGGCTTGGTGTATATAACCTTGTTTTATCATGATCAAATGTTTTTGGTGTTTTTTATGAGCATATAATGTAGCTATAAACCAAAGGAGGCAAAAGCTGAGCTTCTCTCTGTGGCGCTTTAGTCAAACTCCACAAACCCAGAGTGTTGCATGCAGATCAGTTTGGGGACGGTCACAGTTTGGCACCCTAACCCTAACCAGGCCCAGGACCTCCTCCGGCCGCCGCTCACCTTCAGCATGCTGGTGAGGTAGGTGGCGATGCTTTCCAGCAGAAGGCGGTTGGGCCTCAGCTTGGAGCTCTTCCTGCCGGCGATGTAGCTGTTGCTGTGGCTGACCAGCACCCTCATCTCCTCCATGGCGGTGCGGGTGTCCACGTTGTCACACAGGGCCTGGTGCACGGCGGACTTCCTGTCGTAGAAACTGAACCACAGCGAGCGACACACTTAGTCTGAAGCACAGAGACCTTCCAGAAGCTGGAGGATGTTCCCGTTCTCCATGACTGGAGGCAGGAGCCCTATTATCTCTACATCATTTAAATTATTTCAGTCTCACTGTTTATTAAAGGACAGAGCCGTGCAAAACGTATTCACACCCGCCGAACAGTAAACATGTTGTCTCATAGCAACCTCTAAGTTTTTAAGTCATTATTGAAAACAAAAACAATCTGAAAAGTGTGGTGTGCATTTATTATTCATCTCTGCCTAGTTTCCTCTGCTGTCAGCCTGAATGGAGAACATCTGACAACATCAGGTTTCAACTCTCGCCACACATTCTCAGCTGGATTCAGGTCTGGACTTTGACTAGGCCATTCTAACATCCCATAATATCTCTGGCTGCATGTTCAGGCTGGTTCTCCTGCAGGAAGGTGAACCTCCACCCCAGTCTCAGATCTGCTGGAGCCTCTAGCAGGTTCCATCAGCTCTGACCTGCTTCCCACAGCATCATGCTGCCACCACCGAGCTTCACTGTGTTCAGGGGGATGAGTCTCATACGACCAGAGCACCTTCTTCCCTTGTTGCTCCATGAAACACATGAAGTTTGAAGTTGGGACGGGACAAAATGTGGAAAAGTTCTGAATACCTTTGTGAGTTTTTTTTAGGTAAACGAAGACTGAAGCACATCTGCAGCATCCTTTGCTTTCTCTTCTGCCTCACCTGTTGTTCAGCTCCACCTCTGCAGCCTCCCACTTCTCGAAGCGTCCGGTGAGATCTGTGGGAGCTCGCAGGATGTCCTTAACGTTCAGGAAGAACTCCTGGAGGAGAAGGATGGAAACAGCAGCTGAAAACAGGAGCAGGAGGCGGAGAGGGTCGACGGTGACCTCCACAGACACCTACGTTCAGGAACTTCTCGTACTGGACGGCCGACTCCATGGTGTTGGAGGAATAGTCCAGGGTGTCTTTCCAGGAATGCATCAGGAAGGCCAGGCGGAGCTGACGAGCTGCAGGAGGAACATTTCACATGCCTGAGCACCCGATGGAGAACCTGGAGGACCTGTCTACCAAGCAGCAGCAGACGCTCACCTGTGTTCTTCGCCAGAGCGTCTTTAATGGTGATGAAGTTTTTCAGCGATTTGGACATCTTGCAGCCGGCGATGGTCAGGTGACCCGTGTGCAGGAAGTAACGAACCCAGTAATCGTTCTCAAAGAACGCCTGCGGAGGAAAAGCAGCTGAGGTCAGAGAAAGCTACGTTCCTCACGGGGAAACGTGTTGAAACGATCCGTTGATGCGTTTTTAGG
Organism: Fundulus diaphanus; assembly: GCA_037039145.1. Classification (NCBI taxonomy): domain Eukaryota; kingdom Metazoa; phylum Chordata; class Actinopteri; order Cyprinodontiformes; family Fundulidae; genus Fundulus; species Fundulus diaphanus. Next base: position 2,023,983 of record CM073122.1, read on the forward strand.
GATGTTCTCCTTCCAAACAGCCAGACGGTTCAAGGTTTCTCCATTTTCTGAAGATACGTCAGAGTTTTCTTTGGCTGCTTCTTCCCTCAGAGCTAACCCTGAAGGCCTGGCTCTCTGAAAGCAGAACATGAAGAACTAAGAAACTGGACCTCAGACTGGGCCAGCTCGTTGTCATGGTGGGGGAACCGGAGATCAAACCCTCCTCCGTGGATGTCCATCGACTCTCCTAGGATGGAGCCGGCCATGGCCGAGCACTCGATGTGCCAACCGGGCCGTCCCTGTTCCAGCGTCAGAGAGGACAAAAGTTATTAAACAGCAGCTTGGTGTAGTTCAGAGCTGCTATGAACCGTCAGACATGAGGAGCAGGAACGGTGCTGACTCAGGTATCCACCTGCAGCCTAAACACAGCTGAAGATCTGAGATCAGGCTGCAGCTCGGCGTGAAACCCTCACCTTCCCCCACGGAGAGTCCCAGGACGGCTCTCCGGGCTTGGAGGCTTTCCAAAGGGCGAAGTCGTTCTGAGACTTTTTGTCACTCAGTCTGTCGGCGGAGACGCTCAGGTCGCCTGCAGAGAAACAGGAAGAAGACGAGGTTAGAAAGAGGAGATGTGGTGGCGTCTGTCGTCCAGACGAAGAAGCAGAAACAAAGAAACGTTGAGCTGAAGAGAGAGAATCACTGGAAAGATGAAATTCAGCTTCATCCTGCAGTCAGAGAGCAGCAAGGATGGAGGGATGAATGGATGAATGAATGGATGAATGGATGAACTGATGGATGGATGATGGATGAATGGATGGATGAATGGATGATGGATGAATGGATGGATGAACAATTCTCCAGCGTCTGTCTAAACTCTCAGGCTTGTCGTCTCTTCTTCTTCTTCTGCAGCAACATGGTTGAGTTTTCCGTGTCCTGGCGCCCCCTGGTGGCCGCATCAGGTCATAAACCGACGATTTAAAAACACGCACCTTCCCCCTCGTGCAGCGCCTTCTGGTCTCCCACAGCCTCGGGGACCAGCTTGGCGTACGAGTGCTGCGGACTGGAGTCAAACTTCTGCGTGTCAAAGTAGACGGAGCCGTTGGACTCGTACCTGCAAGCGTCCCAGAACCGAGTTATAAAAATAAAAACTGCTGCAGCTGGCGGAGAACGCTGCAGACGATTCTCCTTCCTCACCCGTAACCGTTTGAGACGACCTTCCTCACAAACTCCACGATCTCCGGCACGTACTCGCTGACTCGGGTCAGGACATCGGCAGGAAGGACCTGAGGGACACGGGGACAGAGGTGATGACGGCTGTCTAACCGGACCAGAACATCCGGTGGAGGAGAGAGGCGGAGCTGAGCGCTTACGTTCAGGGCCTCCATGTCTCTGTGGAACTCTCCCTCCCAGAACTTGGGGAGGACAGAGAAGATGGAGTTCTCTGTGACTTCGCTCCCAAACTGTTTGTCCAACCAGTCGGACAGCAGGTCCTTGGATTTCTCCAACAGCTCCTTTGAGTTTAAGACAAACAATCGGAGAAAAAAAATGGTTCCTCTGCCTGAACATCAAAGATATTTGACTAAATAACTGGACAGAAGCGTCCAAACGACTCCGTCTCACCTGAGCCAGAGGCTGCAGGACTTCATCTGCGGCTCCGCTCTCCGTCGCCCCCTGTAGGGGTTGCAGGGCGGCGCCGACGGCGGCATCCAGGCGCTCCAACATCTGCTTCTTATCCGGGTCTGTGGTCGACACCAGCTGCTCCTGGAAGGGCTGAAAAACAAGCAGCAGGAAATTGTCTGAATGCTCTCAGTACCGGGTCTGGGCTCCTTATGCATGAATTCCTGCATCCTTGCTGCTGGTGCTACCGCATTTCTTCCTTCCACTCAACTTTCCATGAATACACTGTGACCTTTCCAGGATTTTCTAACCGTCTGAGATGTTCCAGTCATGATTATTTCAGGATTTTCTTGCTGCAGTTAAGGAGAACGCCGCTGTGACCGGATCAGACTCACCACTCGGGCACTCAGGACGTCCTGCAGGATCTGAGCTGCCTGCGGTTGCTTCTCTCTGTACCGGTCCAGAAGGAAGTTCTGCCGGGCCCTTTTAATGATCTGAAACGGAGAGAAAATAGAAACTTGAAGCGTCTAAAAAGTAAAGGCCCCAACCTGGTGGCAACCCCCAGACACGCTGCTGTCCAGAGAAACGTCGTCTCTGCAGAAATACTTCTGCTCCCGATCAAATCCAAAGATCAATTCTACATTTTCCCACAAAGACCCAACTTCCAGCAGGTACAGAACCACCTGACCCGGTAACATGTCCTGCGTCAGGACACCATGCGATAATCTTGGTGAAGCTCATTCTGCTCTCGTATGTTCAGCTGATCTCTGAACTTAATGTTCACCAGAACATCTTAATGTTCTCCTAACATCACCAAATATAAATGGTTAATAAATAGAATAAAACAGGAATCCATGGCAGCACTCTGACGTATTATTAATGCAGCAAACTTCAACAGCTTACAGAAACATTTAGAGACGCTGCTGTAAAAACGCAGAAAATCATCCCGTTTTTTCTCTTCTCTGCTGAGGTAAAAACAAACAGCTGTTCTGTTCAGGTTCATGAATTAAATGAGTAGAAGAAGAACAAATTAAACCTCAACTTTCCTTAACCTCGTCCTCATTAAATCTGTATAATATGATTGAACTTGACTTTGTAAAGTGCCTTGAGATGACATGTTTCATGAATTGGCGCTATATAAATAAAATTGAATTGAATTGAATTAAATGTGGAATTTGTTTTTAGTTTTAATAAAAATCCTGTTTTAATCTGAACACTGAGCTCCAGGTTTTTTAACAGTGTTTGAGGTCAAAAGGTTATTTCCAAACCTTTTTTATCTTAACTTGGTACTAGAAAGTGAGTGAAGATGTTTCTAGAGAACAAAAATGACGTAAACTAAACTTTTTAATGCAAGGCTCTGTGATGCTGCTGCCTTTAAAACAAAGCTGCAGTAGCACATTCCTGCAAGCCCAGCTGTGTTTTCCTCATCTTAAAGGTTGTATATCGGGCTTTTTTAAGCCTTTTAAAGTCAACTACAGGGATATATATAATATATATATATATAATATTGCCTTTGCCATTATGGGGTATTTATTTGTTATGAAATCTTAGTCGTTTTCTGGAGCCATTATTTTACCCCAGTGGAATGCCCCGCCGGCTCTCCCCATGTGGGGGCGCACTGGAGCCGCTGCAGCCTGGTAGCAAGCAGAGCAGTTTGCTGTGGCTGTGTAGATCAGGAGCTAAAAGAGCCACTTGGTCTCAATTTTTAGCAGAAATGATGGCGCTCTGCCTCAATTCAGCGCTCGTTGGGCGCGCTGTTAACTGGGCGGTTCGGTTGAGGTGGGTACTTCCTGGAGGGGGGGGGGGGGGGTAATTACCGCTCTAATTAGACCCGGTGATGGCCGCTCGTTTCCAGGGCAGGGAATTCATGAGGATTACTCATGAATCAAGAAAAATACATCTTTGGTCATGATTTTGATGAAGGAATAGAAACAGCTAAAAGCTCAAAAAAAGTTGATTTTGCATGAAATATGTCCTTCAATTTTTGGACTGTAACTTCAAGTTACAGTAACTTGAAGTTACAGTAACTTGAAGTTACTGTAACTTCAAATTACAGTAACTTGAAGTTACTGTAATTTGAAGTTACAGTAACTTCAAGTTACCTGTTACAGTAACTTGAAGTTACAGTAACTTGAAGTTACTGTAATTTGAAGTTACTGTAACTTCAAGTTACAGTCATGAATTAAACTCGTTCAGAGCCACAAATGTTGCCTGGTCTTTTGAAAAAAGACAAGTTATAATTTTTGATAAAGATCTACTGTAGGAAATATGTTGTCATTAAAGAAACGCCCTTTTATGTCTATTTTGAGGTTTTTAAAAAAAAGAGGATGGATGGGATGTTGATATTTGTGGATAACAGTTTCCAACATAATGAAAAAATATTGATTCAAAATTAAATAATCCTGCACTTTTAGCATCATTCTGTTGTGAAAATTAAAAGCAAAATTTGCCAAGAAAAAAATGCTAAAACCTGAATTTTTTAATCATTATTATCATTTAAATACCATAATAAAAATATAACATGTGGCCAAAGTTATTAAGAGCCACTGTGGAAGCGCCAAAGAGCCACAGGTTGCAGAGCCCTGGGACGGACGGATGATGAAACTACTGGTGTTGATTAGAACAGAAAGAGGAAATTAAAGTTTAATGTCTGATAGTGGAACGTTTTAGGTGTCCGCCTGCGGCGTGTTGTAGAGGCTGACATGTTTTCAGGAATCCCGCAGGATGGGAGTCAGCGTTAGTAAAGATGACGTGATTGGGACGGTACAGGGTTAAATATCAACGGGAGCAAACCGATAGGAGGTACAATAAAAAAATTAATTAGAAAATAAAAGATGTAGGATCGACGCCATTTTGCAGTTTTTTCCAAGAAACCTAAACTATAATGCAAGTCAAAGAACTACACGACCCAGAAGCCAACAGTGCTTCTGATCTATGTTTTCCGCCCGCTAGTGGGGAACTGGACCTGCTAAAGTTGGATTTACAACGCAAAGTCAGCAGCAAGGACTTATCTATTAAACTCACAGAGCTGACTGGAAAGTTGCAAATATTAACAAACTTGACAAGAGTCTAATGTCACGGTGTTAACACTCAGTACCCTGCTTGTAAAACGTGTTTCCTGGACTCAATATCCAAGAATGTGTTTAATGTTCGATGAATGTATTGGTTCTGATAGTAAACCCTAATTAATTAGTTCATGGATATTTTATTGCAAATGGAAAAATACTAATATGCTTGAATGATATTGAACTTTTTCTTTTACAAAACTGAGTTTATGAACCATTGAGTAAATTATCTAAATTGTGAAAGTAATGCCTTTATGCACTTTTATGTTAATTCAGCATAGATCTCTTGCTCGGTGCATTTTTCTTTAGTTTCAGCAATTTGAAACATAAAAGTAACTTCATCGTTCATAGGAAACAATCACTTAATAAATTAGCAAAAGGCAACATTGTACATTTTGTTTATTCAGCTGAGATAGGCATGGTCTGTTTCCTTGTTTGTTACTTTTATTATTTATTTATTATTCCTTTTACTTTAACTGGCCTTTACTACAGCTAAAACAGGAACTTAACTGACCCTTCATAGACATTCAGGTTTAATGTATTGCCAGAAAACTTAATCAAGACAAGAATGGGTGTGATTTACCAGCAGTGGGAGTGGACAGGACTTTATTTTTTACTCTGGCCTGGGACACAATTTTTTTCTGTGGGAGTGGGACAGGAGTGAAAATCCACTCCCGTGTCACCCTCTAGTGTGTTGGACCATTTCCTCTAAACAAAGGAGACAGAATACTCCTAAGGAACCAGCAGAACATTGAGAAGGGGCCCATTTCGGCCCTGGGACCATGAAGCGGTCCCGGGCTGACCTGCGTCTCACCTTGTCGTCGATGTCGGTGATGTTCATGCAGTAGAGGACGTCGTACTTGAAGTAGTCCCTCAGGATCCGCCGCAGGATGTCGAAGGAGATGTAGGACCTGCAAAAAGAGGCGGAGCAGCTCGTCTCTGGCAGGAAGGAGTCCGGATCACCGGGGGAGGAAACGTTTCTGGCGCCGACCCGTTTACCTGGCGTGTCCCATGTGTGAGGCGTCGTAGACCGTGGGCCCGCAGCAGTACCACGTCACCTTGTTGCCGTTCTGGGGGACAAACGGCTCCTGCAGCGAGAACACGGAGGAGAAGGCGGTTAGGCAGGAACCAGCTGGAGAGGGAAAAGCTCTGAAATAACCATGAATGGGCTGTGAGTTCACTCCCAGAACCAGAACCTTACTGATTCTGTTAAACGAAGTGGGACCTCCCCTCAGGTGTGGGCCGGTTCTGCCCGGCTAGTCGTCCATAATAAGCAACTTTAATCAATGTTTCTGCCTAAACAGCCGCTATTTTGGCTCCTGCTGGTTTCAGTCGTACTGTTAAATGTTAGAAGCTATAATGTTTATGTATCGGTACCAGAACCAGAACCAGAACCTTTCCTCCTTTAAATGATCTTTAGCTGCCGTTCTTTGGCTTTTAGTGGAAGAAAAACTTCATTCTGACTTCAGGGGTTTGTTTCCTGTTGGAGAAAATGTAGCTATGGTTCATTACCATAGCTACATTTTGAACCGACCTGGTACTGGACCAGTACTGGTCCAGTACCAGGTTGGTTAAGTAATGATCCAATACCAGGTTGATCCAGTACCAGGGTGGTCGAGTACTGGTCCAGTACCAGGTCGGTTCAGCACTGGTCCAGTACCAAGCTGGTCCAGTACCAGGCTGGTCCAGTACCAGGGTGGTCCAGTACCAAGCTGGTCCAGTACCAGGCTGGTCCAGTACCAGGGTGGTCCAGTACAGGTCCAGTACCAGCTACCACAAGAAGCTCTGAATCACATTCAGACTCTGCTGGGTGTTGGTGAGCTCCGATGGCTGCAGCTAAGCCCGGCCCGGTTCTGCGGCCGGTTCGGTTCTGGCTCGCTGCGTTTCACAGCCGTACCTTGGCTCTAGTCAGGCTGTTGTAGAGCCGCAGCTGAGGGACTTCTGTTCCTGCAGGTGGAGACCATGGAGGCTGGACCCGCTTCCCTTTCACTGCAATCAGAGACCGAAGAAGTGGGTTTCAGCACCAGGAATCAGAATTTATTCAGCGGTCCGGTGAAACCGGGTCAGTCACTCATGAACCTGCAACAGACTTCTTGCAACTATGATTTAAATTTGTGTTATTTTCAGCTTTCAGGAGTTTGTTAAAAACTTTTAAACATAATAAAACAAAATAAGTTTTTTTTCCTATTTACTTAAATATTGAACATTTTCTCAGATGTAAATTTAAAAAAAGCTCTTTCTTATTTCAGTCTAAACATATTTTTATGTGACGTCTGCGAAGACGGCAAAGAAAAAACATTATTTTCCAACACTAAATGAAAACCTACATTAGTTTAAAACCATTGAAATGGATCCATCCGTTGAGTTTAGATGGAAATTATTCATCATTATTGAGCTCCTGGTGAAGTCGTGTGAAAAGCCTTGGAAGAAAAATCCTGTTGCAGCTGCTGACCTTATCAGACCCGGTACTGACCCAGAAATGACCCAGAAACGACCCACTTTCTGCCAGAAGCCTCCATGTTTTCATCTAGAGTGATTTCTCTGGAGGAGAAACAGGCCCACAGCACCACAGATCCTCCCCGGGTTATCAGTGGGCTCAGCCAGGTCCGTCTGGGTCCGTCTGGGTCCGTCTGGGTCCGATCGCCCTCCAGGCCTCCAGAGGGGTTCTGACCTCCGACCCGCTCCTCACGGCTAAAGCTGTTTAAACCGTTTAATTATTGCTCCGCCTGCAGATATGAGACAGTTTGGGCCAGAAGCTGTTTTCCCACAGAAACCCACTGATTTCTGCAGATCAGCCTTGGCAAACTTAATTCTAAGGCTGGATTTTATTTTGCCAATTAACTGATTGGGCTTCCATGACAAGAACAGCAGCAATGCTAATTACACGTTTAAGAAATTATAATGTGAAAATACTGTGAAGAAGAAACTTTCTTTAATCATAAAACGAGGCACTTTAATTTACTAATTTATTTATTTTAGGCTGTTCTCAGAACATTTAGTTAGTTTCATTGTTTATAACGACAAGGCGTAGGGCAGGACGATGTAGAAAAAAACTACATCGATAAAATAGATCGATATCGATAATTATCAACAAATTCAAAATATATATTTTAAGTGCAGACCTGGACATTATATGATGTTGCTTAGCAACCTATTTTTAGATACAGAACACTGAATTCAAACTCAACCCTTTATTCAACCAACTTTTTGCCAAAACTGTAAGTGCTCTCTGAACTCTCTGAAGGGGGCGGAGCTTGGTTCCTGGGTCTGAGTTGTGATTGGTTGGGAGGATGTAATGATGTAATATTAACCTACATGATAGAATGCAAAGGGAAGGAAAACTTTAATTCTATTGAACTTTTTATTGACCCTTTTTTTCTATCAATCGATATTTATTATTATTGAATTATCGTCCAGCCCTAATTAAACATTATCAGGATGGAGGCTTGGTTTTTATAACCTTATTTCATCATGATCAAACAGTTTTTGGTCTTTTTATGAGAATATAACGTAGTTATGTACTTTTAATAAACCAAAGGAGGCAAAAGCTGAACTTCTCTCTGTGGCGTTCTGCTCAAACTCCACAAAGCCAAAGTGTTGCATGCAGATCAGTTTGGGACGGTCCCAGTTTGGACCCGTCCACCGGGCCCAGGACCTCCTCCGGCCGCCGCTCACCTTCAGCATGCTGGTGAGGGCGGCCATCTTGTTTCATAGCTTAGACTTAGCTGCACTTTGAATTTGAACTCCCAGACCAGCCCTACTGTTTACCAGCTGCTGTTTCCGACTAAAAGGGAGGAAAATCAGCCAAAGCTGAAAGAAAGTCTCCCGGGAAGCCTGGAGGACCGCTGACAAAGACCGCCTTAAAAGATTAGAGGACAGTCTGGGTCACAGGGAGGAACAGGAAGGCGGCAGCAGGGAGGTTCAGGGGAACCACGAAGAAAACCCGGTGAGCCGACTCCTGCAGGACCATCAGTTTTCTGCTGCGACGCCACAGGAAGCGAAGTTCAGACAGTTGAGATGTTTCTGAGGCTGCAGGTGTTCTCCAGGTGAGCATGCAACCAAACGAACCCTGAGCTGCAGTTTGATCACCAGCAGAGCGTCACACTCAGGCCGACAGGGCGATTAACAGCGAGAAGCTTCAACTGAAACACTTCCAACGGCCCAGAGGAGCTCTGGCTTCATGCATCGCTGCAGAACCTGCAGCCAACCTGCTTCAGGCCTGCACAGCCGCCTGCACGCTCACATCCCATCAACCCTCTACTCACTGCTGCCGTCTGCGGCGAGGTCCGGCTGCAGGGCGGAAATGTGTCTGTACCAGCGCAGGGCGTGGACGTGCTGCGGGTCGGGGGGTCGGGCCAGGAGCCTAAAGGCTCTCAGGTCGGCCTGCGAGGGGCCGAACCCCGCCAGGTAGCTGCGTGAGGCGAGGTGGTCGTTGAGGGCCGCCGTCAGCGCGGCCTCCCCGTTAATCTGCAGCAAGGAGCCAAACTCAAAGGCTGCAGAAACAAGAGGGCAGACGTTCGCAGAGAGTTAGCTGCCAAGCAGCAGCAGCTCATCAGAAATCCTTCAGCTCACCGACAGAACAGAGATCTCTTCCCTGTCTCATATCACTAAAGGTTCGTTGGCAGCCGGAGAAAAACCTAATCAGAGCAAACCTTCTGATCAAAGCCTCATTATTTTACCTCCCAGCAGCCAGACGGTCCTGCTACCTGTTAAAGTGACCCTGATCGCTGCTTCTTTGGCTTTTCTGTGGCTTTTTTAGAGTTTTACTATAAGTTCAGCTCCTTCGGCGCAAAAAAGATTTCAGAAATGAGCGTCGACTCAGCTTTTGATGAGACTTCTGGGGATATTTTGCAAAAGAGAGGAAAACCTGAAATAACAGCTGAGTAAAGAAGCGTTTTATTTCATTTCATGCTGACGATGCAAAGAATCAGGTTATCCTAAGGCCTGCAGAGTTCAGGCTGTCTCCGCCTCTCGTTTCAACACAGCTTCTGATCTGATGCAATAAAAACCGAACCGTTGTTCAAAGGAAAAAGATAAGATCTAAACTGGTGAGAAGTTTTTATCAGAGTTCTACCGCATCATCGGCCCCTAGTACAGAAAAAACAACAGTTCAGAACCCAGAAGAATGCGATGGAAACGATTCAGTTCACAGAGTATCTAGAACAGCTGGAGGCTTCAGATCAGAGCTCCAGCTCATTTCCCAAACTCTTCTAGATCACATTTCCTGGATTTTCTGACGTTTTGTTCCCTGAAATTCTGGAAGTTTCAACCAGAGATCCTGAAACCACCTGAGGCTGAAGTCTGTTTCTGATTTGACATTTCGCTGCACTTTAAGTAATAAATCAGGAGTAATCAGGACTAGATACAGGTTGAGATTCATGACATCGTCACTTTGTGCTCGGTTCCCAAACCGGATTCCGTTTAAGAGCCACAGGGCAGGTTTAAACACCTGATATAACAGTGTCTTTGGGACAAAGAACCAGAGAAATCCAGCTTTCTTTAAGGTCTGACCTACTAAAGCTGATTTTTTTTGAAGCATTAAAACACAAAAAAAGAGAGAAAAAAAATAAGATTCAGGTTCTCAAATAAATTAGTAGATTATTCTCATTATCAGTCAGTCCTCAATACTTATAACGGTTTAATAAACTCAAATAGTTTGTAGTCTTTAGGGATTTAATGAAACAGAAAAAAACATTTTGGATATTTGTTTGATATTTGTCCTGACGATCATCAATCTGAACCTATTAGGGGAAAAATAAGCCACACTCACGTCTAATATAAATTTCAGCAAAAAGCTCTATATTTTTTTTTTGCTAAATGATAATGTTATCCAAGCAGTTCTTTGATTTTGAATCCTTATGTTGTGCTGTAACGTAAACCACTTGAACCTGCGACCGTCAGACGCTCTGGTTACTGCCTGCTGACACTTGATTCCTCCCGCTGCCTTTTCTAAGCGTTAAATCTGCAAACCGTCACCAATTTATACTACTGTGTTTTACTAAGAGGTGTTTTTTTTAGTCATTCACAAAAAGATAGACATGAAAGTAAAACAAAAAGAGAAAAATCCAGAAACAGACCGGAGGAGGCCAGACAGGATGACAAGAAAAAGCTAACAGAGTTTACACAGAGAAAAAGGATGTTGAGGCAAAAAGTGGTGAAAAAAAATAATAATTTCTATCTGTTGTAATAATGATCCAATGATCATTCCTCCCCTTTATAGCAATAAAATGACATGTGGATGCTTTATTAGTTACTATAAGATTAATATAACTTAAAGAGAGTCACTATCATCTCCATTATGTTGGAAAGAAAAACATTCATGTGTCTGAGTCACAATCAGCTGCCAAATGAACTGCCGGTGGACACAAACAGCAGATTTAGGTTTTAATTAACATTTTTTAGGTTAATACTGTAGGCCGAATAAAAACTAAACAGTTCATGATTGTCCGTATCTAATTTGTTAATCTCTTTGTCTTACAGAAGTTAAACGCCGCTTTGGGAAAGTTTAAATTGTCGCTTTTTAAACGGAGTTCCGCTGCTTTCGCCGCGCTGCTCGCTAACACGGCTAACCGAGGCTAACTGCAGCTGACAGCCGCAGAAACAGCGAACTGCGCTGCTTCTGCTTCTGATCGGCTCTCTGTCTGCGTGGGGAGCGATGATACTACCAGGTAATAAAGGTAAAAGCTGTACCTGTCTCTGCTGAGCTCGACATTGCCACAGGGCTCAATCAGATGCTGATGCAACAATAACCGGACCGGAAGGAGAACCCGGAACCAATGCGTCCGGATCCGGGAGCAGCGGACACGAATAACTGTCGGACTCAGAGAGACACATGTAGCAGGTGCAGCTTAGAAAAGCAGATCGTGGAAAAGTTTATTCAGTAATTCCAGTAATGATTAGGTAAAACCACAGTGATGCATTTCAAGCGTTGACTTCTAATTAAAAATTACAATTCGATGTCTTATTACAAAGTTAAACTATTATATAAAACCAGTGAAAAATAGTTTTAAGGCAGAAATATGGTCTCCACGTCTTGTACATTATTTCCACTCAGATCTGGACTCCTTCCTTTAGCATGAATCTCTGCATCAGTGCAGCATGTCATGGAGAACACCAGCCTGTGGTTCTGCTGGTGTTCTGGAGGCCCGGTTTACTTTAACAGTGACCTGAGGGTCACTGTGAACCAACACTGCTGAAGCTCCTCAGTAGTGTTAGTTCTGCTGTGTCTAACCTTCATCCTAACACAGGTTCTCTGTGGGCTTTGGATCAGACCAGTTAGTGGTACCATGGTGATTAAAGCAGTACAATGTGGATCTGCACCAATCCTGCTGGGAAATGAAACCAGCGTTTTCATAAAGCTTGTCAGCAGCAAACTGGATGAAACACAGTGGACCAGCAGAGCAAATGTTTATTTTTTAAACTTTTATTTATCCAGATATGTTATTAAGAATTTTTTTTTATTTGGAATAACGACCTGGTGTACCGCTGTACCGATCCGTTGTGGTGAAGAGAGAGCTGAGCCAAAAGGCGAAGCTCTCGATTTACCGGTCGATCTACGTTCCTACCCTCATCTATGGTCACGAGCTTTGGGTCGTGACCGAAAGAACGAGATCCCGGATACAAGCGGCTGAAATGAGTTTTCTCCGTAGTGTGTCTGGGCTCTCCCTTAGAGATAGGGTGAGGAGCTCAGTCATCCGGGGAGGACTCAGAGTAGAGCCGCTGCTCCTCCACGTCGAGAGGAGCCAGTTGAGGTGGCTCGGGCATCTGGTCAGGATGCCTCCTGGACGCCTCCCTGGAGAGGTGTTCCAGGCACGTCCCACCGGGAGGAGGCCCAGGGGAAGACCCAGGACACGCTGGAGGGACTATGTCTCTCTGCTGGCCTGGGAACGCCTTGGGGTTCCTCCTGAGGAGCTGGCCCAAGTGGCTGGGGAGAGGGACGTCTGGGCCTCCCTACTGAAGCTGCTACCCCCGCGACCCGACCCCGGATAAGCGGAAGACAACGGACGGACGGACGGACCTGGTGGGGAGGGAGAAACAAGGACAGTTCAAGCAACACATCATTACAGTTTACAAACAATACCAGTACAACTAAAATCATGATAAAATACTGTGATATTAACTAGAATGACAATAAACACTAAATATTTAGCAGATGTGCAGGTTTCAGGCAGCATTTTCATAAATATATTTATAAATGTTCTTTGATAGAAGAGTTGCACTCAGATGTATCTGAGAAACATTTTTAAACTGTGCAGGATTCTGTGTATGGAGGAGCAAAAGGACAGAGTTAAGGCTCCCACATACTCAGCTGTACTGTGAGCCACACGGTCTCTCCACGGACGTTTTACTCTTCACAGTCAAACTTACTGTTGCCTTCATTTCTTGCGACAAATTCCTACATTTCCCACAGTTTCTGCCAGTGGGACAAAGCGGAGAAATGGACAGTAGCGTGTTTGATTGGCTAGTTGAGCACCTAGAGGCCGATTCTTCTCCAGCCTGCTTGGAGCAGCTCAGTGTATTACCTCTGTCTCACATACAAAACACTTTTTTATTTTTTATTAAAGCTTTATAACAAAGTCTCAGTTTTAGATCACGCTTTAAATGGAATGCAGACCACACATTTCTTTCAAACCAAGTCTTAAAAGTCACATACAAAACACTCCGATGTAAAGACCCCCGCTGAGCAGTTTATGGTGTGACTCCGTACAGGTGGTCGTAAAAATTGACCATGCAAACTAAGTCCACGTATACTTGAGGCGGACTTCCCGCGGACTCATGTCCACGTAAATCTGTGGGAGCTTTGAGAAATAAAAGCAGAAATATATAAATGAACCAATAAATTAATACACTTAAAATGTACCAATTAATTAAAGAAATTAAGCTCAGGAATCCTTCACCTTCCCTCTGATTGACCAATGGTAGAGGAGCTGACGCAATCAAGGACCGCCCACCTGGAAAAGGTGGGCTAAAATACATGGAAAAGTTAAAAAGAGGCAGAACAATGTAAAAATCATACATAGAAATAAAGAAGTTTGTAAGAAAAAAACAAGGTAAGAAAATTCTAGGGGGAATAAAAGAGGCATAAATGCAGAAAAAGAAAACATGAAAAAATACAAAGAACTCCAGTAAGATTAAAATCAAATGCTTCAATAAATAATGTGCTGGAAATAAATAGGGAACAAATGTTAAGGTCAATCACATTGGAAAACATGTGGTAAAGTAAATAAATATTTTAAATAAACAAATATGAAATTATTTCTTATTTTTAAAAATATGAGTATAGTACATTTTAAGTGTATTGGTTTATCTATTTGGGCATTTATATATTTCAGTTTTTATTTCTAATTGTCAGTTTTGGTTCTCCATAGTATTTAGGGGGCACAGAAAACGAATGACAGGAGTCAGATATGTCGGTTTGAATCCCATCCTGGAGTCTTTCTGCATGGAGTGAGCATGTTCTCCGTGTGCATTGCGGGAGTTCTCTCCAGGTACTCCGGTTTCCTGCCACTGTCAGGTTAATTGGTCTCTCCATATTGCTCTCATCCATGTCCTGTGTGTCCGGGTCAGACAGCTGCAGCTGATCCAGAACGCTGCTGCCCGCGTCCTCACTAAGACTAAGAACGTAGAGAACATGGACCCGGTTCTGAAGTCCTCACTAAGACTAAGAACGTAGAGAACATGGACCCGGTTCTGAAATCCTTCCACTGACTCCCTGGATCTCAGAGAATAAACTTTAAAATCCTTCTGTTAGTCTATAAATCCCTGAATTAGCACCTAAATACATCACAGACTTGTTATCAGTGCATCAACCCTCCAGACCACTCAGGTCTTCTGGCTCAGGCCTGCTCTGCAGAACCAGAACCAGAACCAGAACCAGACATGGAGAAGCAGCATTTAGTTCCTATGCTCCACTGATCTGGAACAAACTCCCAGAAAACTGGAAAAGTGCTGAAAGCCTGAGTTCCTTTAAATCAAGATTAAAAACCTAAATGTGAAATGCAGCATTTAACTTAAACCATTAACTGAAACATCATCAGTTTATGCTTGTAGTCCAATTAGTACAAAAAAAATCAAACTTTTTGTTCCCTGCGTTATTATTGACTATTCTCTGTGTTTATCAGGTAAAGTCCTTTGAATCATTCTGTTACTGAAATGTTCTGCAGATAAACGTGTCCATGTTGTCCAGGATGGACCCCGCAACGCTGCCAGAGCTGGATAGAGTAGCCAAAGATTTTACTCAGTACTTCAACATATTTTTTACTTAAGTAAAAAGTTGTCAGCCAAGAAGTGACTCAAGTAAGATTAAAAAAGTATTCAGCCAGAAGGCTACTCAAGTACTGAGTGACTAATCATAACAGCTGATAATTTAATATTGAAAAATTATGTAGTCGGACAGACAAAAATATAAGGTTATGTGCAAATTATGACAATTTAAAGTAAAAAAATGAAAAAATATACAAAGAATAACATAATTGCAAAATAACAAATTCAGGCAGAAGAAACTGCTTTAAACCGTTTTTTCAACATTAAACTTTAAAGCAATACTTACAGCAATTAATGTATATACAGTATGTTAGAACAGTGCAAAGTGCTTCCAATGACAATATACTCTGTTTATTGTACATTAATTTGACATCTAAATGGCTCAATGAATAGAACAGAATAGAACAGAAATGAATAGAATATTTGTCACCGCGGCAAAATTTTCTCTTCAGCTACTCCGGTAGCTACAGATAAAGATAATGAGGAAGTACGGTGCTTAATGAACAATGACCATCTGAGGCTTTGTCTACAGAAATGTGCATTTAGATATTCTGAGATGATAGCGTGCAGTAGGCAGTAACATTAAGGCGACTGTAACGTATGACGTGTTAGTAAAATAACGTTAAGACAACAAAGCTTGAGTACAAATAAGAAGTCTCACTTTAGCATAAAATCCAGGTTCTTGTCTGTTGTGCATTTTCTGGTTAAAACAAGTCAGTTGTTATTCATGAAGTTACTCACAGCAGGTAGTAGCCAGAAATTTTACTCTAGTAACAGCAGCGATACTTGTGTAATAATATGACTCAAGTAAAAGTAAAAAGTACAGTGCAGTAAAACTACTCCTAAAAGTACAAATGCCACAAAAAAACTACTCAAGTAAATGTAACAGAGTAAATGTAACTAGTTACCACCCACCTGTGACCGCTGCACAGAGAACCGGGTGGATGGCTGCTGGGACCATGGCGCACTGCGTCCAGAAGGGGGCAGCACACCGTAATTTAGGAGGAGAAGAAGAAGAAGCCCGAGAAGACGCGGAAGTTTGTTTGTTTGGTGAAATCTGCGTTTAAAGTGCAGCGAATTGGGCTGCAGCGGAGCTAACGGGGACCGATAAGCCGGATGAGGACTATTTGTGTCGGTCTGAGCTGAAATGTCGCAGATTAAGGATTACCTGGACGCCGCGGCTCGGCTTTATGAGCGCTACACGGAGTTTGTGCGGAGGAACCCTGCAGCCACAGCTCAGCTGGAGAACACAGTCCGGACCCTGTCCTACCTGATGGCAGGTGAGCCCAGCTCTGGTGCCGCCCCCAAGTATTCGCACCTCTTGAGCTTTTGCACATTCGTTCTAGCCACAGGTTTCAGTGTATTTGTTTGGCACAGACCGACACAGTGGTGAGGATGGTTGATCTGTGGAAGGAAATGACACGAAAAATGTTAGAAAACTGTGGTGTGGGTTGATGGTTCGCCTCCTAAATACAACCCCTGCCTTCCCACAGCATGATGGGGCCTCCGCCGTGCTGCTCTGTGGCAGATATCGCCTTTAACTCCCTTCTCAAGACTCCTAGTGAGTAACCAGAGTCCAGATGTGTGTAATTTAATCTGAGTCCAGCTGCAGCTGATCTGCTTCTGGCCTCAGAGGTTCTTTAGAGGACAACCGGCATCATGAAGACCAAGGAACCCAGCAAAACTGTAGACAAACACACTGAAACACAAAGTGAAACACGGTGGTGGCAGCATCATGCTGTGGGAAGCAGGTCAGAGCTGATGGGAAGATGGATGGAGCTGAATCTGGACCATCCTGGAGGAGAACCTGAGACTGAGGTGGAGCTTCACCTCCCAGCAGGACGACCACCATGAACATGCAGACAGATATTATGATGGTTTAGATCAGAGCAGATTCGTGGGTTAGAACGGCCTAGTCAAAGTCCAGACATGGAACTCTTCGATGAAACTTTTAACCTGATGTTCTTGAGATGTTTTACTAAGAACTCACTAAACTTTCGGTCTGTAGACATTTGAAGCTGGTGAAGCCAAAGGAAGACCAGAGGTGGACTTATTGACTCGGGGTGAATAAAAATCCTCCTACACTTGATTTACGTTGTTTGTGTCTGGAACAAGACAGAATGAAGTGCTGGGACTATTTTGACAGGTTTCTGTGTATTTAGGATCCAGAGGGAAGTAAGTTCTGGTCCACGGTTCTGATCCAGAACCTCATTTCTTTCTGTTTTCCTTCCTGCGATCAGGACTTTTCATGTGATCTTTTAAAGTGTTCTGGATCATCAGTTCTCTTCTGAAGTTTCTTCTCCTGTTTGCTTCTTGTCACTCAGTGTCGGTCCAGTTCTACAGCGACAGTCTGTTTTCCCAGCAGCCTGCCACATCTGGTAACATCTGGGAAACGTCCCACAAATGGTCTCCTTGCTGCGACGAGGTGGTTTCAAACCAACGTTTAGCTGAAAACGTGTCATAATTCTGCTTCATTATGAGGGTCATCAGAGAAGCTTGTCTAGAGGAGTCCAGGCTGAGAAGTAAAGGTGGTCAGACTTTAAACGTTCGTTCATCCCACAACGTCCTCGTCATCTTCCCCGGTTTCATTTTCACGCATAAAGCTCCGGGCGGTCGTCACGCAGCTCAGATACGCCGGGTTTAATGTTCTTAGCCACTAACGTGTCCCGACTGCTGTCGTTTCAGGGCGCTTCGCTGATTCTCATGAGATCTCCGAGCTTGGTGAGTAAAGAGCTGCTGCAGCCGTCTCTGACACGCCTACACCTCAGTTACAGGTGAAGCACCGCCATCCTCAGGGCCAAATGTTTGCTGCAGTCCGTTTAACGTGGGCCTTCTCAGGGTGTTTCATTTAAAGCTTCAGGGTTCCTTCTTGACTCTGATCCTTCGTCCTCAGACTGACAACAAGACTGAGCCGTCGCTGCAAGTTTTGCACAAGCATTTAACAAAGTCTGCTGGTTTAAATTTTGTGGAAAATTCACAAAGCATCAAGAAAGTTAATCATCTGTTTTGGTGGAAACCATCGACACATTCATGCAAACCTCGTTTACGCCGTAGTTTAGACAGAAAAACAGCTGAATCAAAGGACTGTAATGAGGCAGCTGCATCAGGAAAACCCATGATCTCCAGTGAATGAAGCACCGTGACTGGACGGCCTGGTTTAACAAAGGGAGCTGTGAGTTTTCTGGGAGCTCGGCATTGAACCTGCGCCCAGCAAGGCACAAACTGATGGACGAAGGAAAAAGAGATTATTCATCGTATTACATCAAGACTATATGTATTTGTATGATCTGAGGTTCTGTTTCTGTGTGTGTGCATGAGAGAGAGAGAGAGATGTTTATAGTGTTTAGAGCAAAAGCTCCAAAATGCTCAGGACCAGCAGAGAACAGGCGGTATGGACCTCCAAGGGTCGCAGCAGGACAAACATGGGAACCAGAGAGGGAACCAGAGGCAGAGCAGCAGCAGGGAGAACTCTGGGCACCATGCCTGCACAGATTCTCCGTTTTCAGGGACATCGCAACAGCAAACAGGTTTAAATCGGAGGCAACCGGACTTTTCTGGGCACCGATCCCCACCGTGGGACCCAGAACCAGGTAACCCCAGCAGCTAGCATGAGGACCTGGCAGCTAGACCACCTAGTGCCAAAGAACCCCCCCACCAGGCCGTGGCCTGTGGCCACCAGGGCTCAGGTGAACCGATCCCACCTGAGGATACGATCCAAGGAGGAATGTGCGTCTACACCAGCGGTTCCCAAAGTGGGGGTCGGCCCGAGATGATCTGAAAAGATTCAGCATATCAGCACAGCATCTGTTAACGCAGGAGGGAGGGATCTACTTCTTTTCCGTGAAATACTATTTTATTCTTGTCATTTTATGACTTTATTCTCATAATTGCCCCTTATTTTGGAGGGACTTATGAGGGGTCGCCACTCTGACACTGTTTGGGGAACCCCTGCTCTGGACAAGCCCGGCTCAGTCCAGGGGCTCCAGCCAGGTCCTTCAGAACCACGGGTCATCATGAACACGTGGCACAACATGGACAGCTCCACATCCAAAGGGCCCCATGAACCCACCAGAGCCCCACGGGCCTTCTGACAGGTTCTAAGGGCGCCGCAGCGCCATGATCATCCTCACAGTCCAGTTAGATGTTTTAATGTTGACATGGTCTGCATGGAGGTCCTGGAGACCACAGGGCGGTCTGAAGGTGGAGGGGGCGTCGCCGACCAGAGGAGCAGCGTTACCGTGGTGCTGCTGCTCATGTTTTTAGTTGTGATTACCGTCTTGTCTTCCAGTGTACTCTGCCTCCAACCTATTGGTCCTGTTCAACGACAGCATCCTGCGTAAAGGAGTGAGGGGCGCCCTCTCCACGGTGAGCACACGTCGCTTTATCAAACCTGCCATCAGTTCATCTGAATGAGGCTTAGATAGAAAAAGAAACACCTAAACGTTCTGTTTTAAGACTGCTGAAGGAGCTAAATTACTGTCAGGATCATTTTCCTGATGTCTCTGATTGGCAGCAACCACCAGAAGCTTCAGGTTGAAACGTAACTTTGGTAACTCATGGATCATTTTATTGAACCTCCTGCTGTGTTTGTTCAGCCCTCGTCTCAGCAGAGAATCCTCACCTGGCTGTCGGTGCTGGAGTACGTGGAGGTGTTTCTGGAGGTGGGGGCTGGGAAGCTGTGGGGCGAGGCGGGCCGTTGGCTGGTGATCGGCCTCATTCACATTTTTAAGTAAGCCCTTTTTATTTTCCTCCTTCAGTATTAAACCAGTGTTCAGATGTGGAAGGTTACCTGTGATGATGTTCCTGTGGGGAACCTGTCCTGATGTTCTGCTCTCATGCTCCACATGTTCACGATGCTCCAGGGCAGTTTTTCGCCTCGTTCTCCTCCTGATGTACAAATCGGGCCTGCAGACTTCACCTCCCATAATCCCCCTGGACAGAGTCTCTGAATGTGTCAGTGAAGGTCGGTTCTCTGCCATTTTTTTCTGCATGTAAGATGTTTGTTCTTCACATTTTTATTAGGAAGAACTTTTGTTCTTCTTTGGTAATCATTTGGAAACAGATTAGGTCTAAGAGCAGAACTTTGTGGGACTCCTACAGGGTAGAAAAGACAAGGACTTGTTTTCCTTAATACAAACAATCCAATGTTGTGTTTGAAATTTACGATTTCAGTTTCGCTGCAGCATGTCGACACAAACCCATCCCAGCTTGGTTCTAAGCGGGTCATCCTCAGAACAATGATCCCAAACAGAGCAGCGGAGCTACAGTTTCAGTGAGTGATGATGAATGTGTCTGAATGAGATGCCGCTTTACCCCACAGACGACGCCTTAGACGAGCAGCAGGACGACACCTGCTTCGTGGGTCAGAGGTCGGGTCGAGTCATCAGACCTCTAGGCAGCGGTGAGAAACTTTTAACCTTAAAACGGACAGTTTTTAATTTTTTTTCTGATCCTTAAATCTGTCTCTATGTTCGGTTTGTTACTCATCCTGATCCCAGTCTGTGTAACAGGATAATTTGCTCTGAGGTGCAGAAACCCAGTCCTGTTTGGACCTCCAGGTCTCAGGCGTTCTTTAAAGTTTAAACGGGTCACAGGAAGTTGGACTTCACCTGACCCAATCATTAATTTGACCCTTTTTCCAGTTTCCCCACAATAACAGTTCAGGTTTGATGATCTTTTCAGTTTAGAGCGTGATGTCGGTTCTGACCCGGTGAAATATCAGAATCCTTTCAGGTCCAGTTTCCCCATCCAAACGTAGGCATTTCTGTCTTCCCACTGCTAGAAGACTTCCTGTTTTCTGTCCAATCAGAGCGCAGACATAGAAACATCCACCAGAAGGTTCTGTGGATGAGACCAATTGTTTTCATACAGGCTTAAATTACGGCCCACACTCCCCAGAGAAGGCGGCAATCACCTGAAAATCTGTCAGAACATGAAACCGCTCTGAAAGATTAAAAGCAAGTCTTACTGTTTGGAAAATGAATACCAAGATAAAGTCTTTAATAGCGTACCGCGAGCGAGCTATTTTTAGAAACGTAACGTCACGATGACGTCACATCACGTGGTACGCGGTAGGACAAGCTTGCATAGTCCGTCGCTGTTTCGCTGTAAAAGAGACGTGCGTTAGCCTTGGTTTTACTCGTTTAAACGACTGCTTTTTCCAAAATCTAAGACCATGGTTATTAAACATTGTTGCTATGGAACGTGCAACAGCGACTCGAGGTACGCTGATCGGCCGCATATGAAGGATGTTTTCTTCATTACTTTCCCGAAATTCAAGAGTGCCAAGGAGAAATGTGTGCGCTTGGTCCATCGGTGCGGTCGGCCTACATATGTAGCAAGCATTTTGTTGGAGGAAAGGGCCCAACCGAAGAACATCCTGACCCAATTCCAGCGACATCAAGTAGTGAACAGGTAAGAGTATTTTGGTGGCCGACAAATAATGAAACGCCTGCTACCATGATAGCATATAGGCTATCATAGTAGCAGGCGCTAACATGATACCCTGCTACCAGGATAGCCTACTCAAAAACATTTCAAATGAGACAAACATTAAACATATACCGATCCCTGGACGGTGATTACAAACAAAAAAAAAACGGCCGACGACGGCATGACCGCCGCGCAGGAAAAAAAAAAACAAAGCTTACCTTCGATCAACTCGGCCCGTTTTCCGGTCTTTTTAAGCCCTCGACACTCAAGCCATCGTTTGAGCTGAAGGTTGGTGTGTTCTTCGACAGTTCGACCAGTAATCCGTGCGCCTGGGACATCGTCTTGGGAAAGTTTAATGGCTGCAAAGTCGGTCATATCGCTGGTTCTGTTGCTGGTTGCTACGTGCGTTCTCTATCGGTTTGTCCTACCTAAGCGGCAAAAGGGGCGTTGCTCTTGAGACGGTGACGTCACGTGCGCCGTACGCTATTGGAGAATTTCTGCTGTGACAGTGGTAAGGACACAGTTACACACAATAATTTGGGCTTTTTTTCAGAGTCTGCTTGATCCTGCGACTTATAGTCAGGTGTGACGTATATAATGTTATTAAACGGTAAATCATACTGACCAGCATGAACCAAGGAGTAAATATTACTGTCTAGAACCACAAGGGGGCGCTCTATGCTTGTGAATACCTATGCTGCTCCTGTACCCTTTAAAAATTAATTGAAACATTAACTTATAAACAACAAAGACTGAACACAGTACATATGTTGTTTCGCTGTTTCAGTCTGTATTCATCGTTATTGGGCTTTCTGTGTTGCTCTGAAACATTAAATACATTTCTGAATAAATGTGACCAGTATGACAAACACGGTAGTAATGAAAGAAACAAGAAGACATTGTGATCTAAATCTAATATCAGGACTTCCACAGTATAACGTCCTTCCACCCCGCTGTGTTGCAGCCCCGTCCCTGCAGAGCCGGTTATGGGGCGCTCCCATGCAGAGGAAGAGGAGGAGCAGCCTGAGGGAGAAGATCAACAGCAGGCCGACTGACCTGAACTTCCAGGAGACGCTTGCCGAGTCCATTTACATCAGCCGGCCTCTGGTGCATCGTATCCTTTCACCAGCTGGACTCCAGGCTGCAGATTCCCTGACTGCAACACCCCTTTAAACCACCAGGGGGTGCTGTCCTCCATTCTTTTAAAGCAAACGCCTGAGCTGGAAAACACAGAGCTGGCTTCATCTAGTTTCTGTCAGATTTATGAGGATGTGAAGATCAGGAAGAGCTGAATGACAAAAGTAGTGAGGACTAACGGGATATATTTCACACACTGAGGGGTTTAGTAAGTGCAAAAACCAAAGCTTTTATGTTTTCCCTGAACCTAAGAGACTTTCAGCTGAAGCTTTATGCGAACAAGAAGTGATAAACCAGCCCTGAGAATAAAACCGCTTCTCCTTTTTAGAGATCTGATGTTCTGTCGGATCTATATCATCCTTCCACCAAATTTTCCACCTAAAGGAAGATTTATAGCCCAGACACTGAGGGATTGTCGTGTTTTCCTTGAATCTACGTTTCCTGACGACAGTCGTCTGCCTCGGCGTCTGTGGGAAGCAGTCGTGGAAGCCGTGGCTCGTCTCTGCCGCCCTGGAGCTGTCGAGGTAAACCACCTCCTCCCATTATAACTTCCTCTAGGCTAAAGGTTGCACATTTCCCGTATTTAACCAGCGGAGCTAAATCCTCAGCGACTGCTGAGCGCGGTCCGTCTCGCTGCAGGACCGCAGCCCAGAGTGGGGCGTGGAGGCATTTCACTCGTCTCTGGTTTCCTGCAGCTTCGCCGTCCTCAACGACGCAAAGTTTGAAAACCGATGGGAGAAAGCGGAGATGAAGAGGCGCGCCTTCCTGCTGTGCTACTACCTGCTGCGCTCGCCGTTCTACGACAAATACTCCGAGTAAGAAAAGTACTGATGCGGTCACTCAAGTCTTTACTGTCAACGAATTAACTGATCGACTGACGTCTCGACATTCTTCCACCATCTGACGGTTCTGCTCAGTCCAGTCAGAGGTTCCTATGAACTGTGGAGATGTCAGATTAACACAAAGATTAAAGTCAAAATCTGGTTTTGTCTGCAGGGAGAAGATCATTTTCCTGCTCAGACTTCTGGCCGACCACGTTCCGGGAATCGGACTCGTGGCGCGTAAGTACCCGTACACAATGGAAGACCTTTCTGCAGACATTTCCCACGTCTGTAGTCCAGCCTCGGCGCCTCCACAGGATTTATGGGGGAAAGAAGCTGCTCTGAAAATGTTGGTTTTATCAGACCTTCATTAATGAGATGATGACCGCTGGAGATGAGCAGGTACAGAAAATGATCACGAGGAGCTCAGACTGTTTGCTGCTTAACCCAAAGCCAGGATGGAAAGACGCCAGCTGGCCATCAACCTGGGAAGGGGTCAAAGGTCATATCCAAACCGTCTGGAGTCCATCATCCTGCAGAGAGGAACATGATTCCAGGAGAACATCTCAGCAGCTTCAGAGCAGGAAGCTCAGAGAAATGAGCAGAAACCAGGAGCTCCACTTCAGACTCTACAGGCCTCAGTCAGCAGGTCAAAGGTTAAAGGTCATTACCCTGAACCAGTCTGGCTGCTGGAAGGGTTGAAGGAGAAAGCCTCTTCTCTCCAGAACCAACATGGCAGCAGGACTGAGGTTAGAAGAGCTGCATCTGGAGGAAGGACCAGGAGACCAGAGATGATGGACCATGATGGAGGAACCATGATGGACAGAACCATGATGGACAGAACCCAACCTCCTCTGATCAGCTGTGATGCAGGGCTGCTGAAGAACATCTGCCCAGGAGCTCAAGCTTGGTCCAACCTGGGTCTTCAACAGAACCAGGATCCCAACGGATCGTTTAAATTCTGTCCTGATATTTAAAATCTGAGAACAGTGACTCCGTCTACAGACGTTTAGTTCAGTTTATATGGTTGGCGCCCCCACATGGAAGCAGCAGGTATTGACACTAGGAGCAGGGGAAGGAAAATGTTATTGAAAGGTCAATATTTAATTGTAGACCATCAGTAGCAACTATGAGGAGGAGGATGATACCCGCTTTGTTTTTATTGTTTCATAGAGTATTATTAGAAAGTCCTGTCAGGAAGTTTTTTATTTTTAATAAAACCAACTAGTTATAATCAGGAATATTTTCATATGTCACTGTAGCTGGAAAGTCGTACAGGAGGCCATTAATCACTAATTAAAATGTGATAAATTTAAACGGGGCTCCTACACATTTGTGTAAATCCTCCAGACGAATTAAAAGCCCAGAGCTCACCTTCGTTTGAGGACATTTCTACCGCCGACGGGCTTTACGAGGGCCAGGAGAACAAAGACACAAAGAAGCAGGGAGGAAATGCAGCGGAACCAGTTTGGCATCTTAAATGTAAAGGCTTGACGTCGTGTGTTTGGCTGAGATTGTGCAGGAAACTGAAGCTGCCGTTTGTTTCCAGGTCCTCTGATGGAATACCTCCCCACCTGGCAGAAGATCTACTTCTACAACTGGGGGTAGACCTTCACGGAGGGCCGTGTGGAAGTCACCGCTCCCTCTGGAATAAAGAGCAACGTTCCCGTCGGTCCTGGGAGAACCGACTCCTCCAACGCTCTCCTCACACCGAGGACCTGATTGTCTGCGGAGGTCAGGCATGTGGAGCAGCTCCATTCCTCCGGCCTGTGATTTACGCTGCGGCTCCACGCTGACAGCTCGTTTAATTTGCGGTGGGATCTCTGAGCGCAGATTGGCTCGGTCCCTGCAGGCCAGAGAGCCGATGACTTTCCTCCAATGAGAGGAAACCCTGATTCATTGTCCTGCAGAAATAAAGATGATCTGGATGAGACTGTAAAGATTTCTGTGTGAGAGATGGAGTCAACGAGAAGCTGCGGGTTTTTCATCTTTATTAACATACTGAACACGGTTCTCTGTAGCCTACAAATAAATATTTTGATCCTCTCGGTCCACGTTGCTCGGATAACCTCGGGTCGGGACGTAAAGAAAATCACAAACGTCTGCTGAACGTCAAGTCTGCTCCGTTTCATTTATTGCAGCTGAAACCCAAAACAACCGGAGGAACATTTAGTATCAGAACCAGGAGAGAGAAGCTGTGAAACTGGCAGCAGACTTGAGGTTCAAGCAGGAAATCCTGATTTGCGAGGCGAGGATGCAAAGTCAGAGCGTTGAGCTGGAGTGGGCGTGTCCCGACCTCTGATGTAGGCCCGCCGCTTTCCATCAGATCCAACCGTTTTTATGAGACCTCAGCGGGTCAGAGGTCAGGAAGCTGTGAGGACTTCAGCTCAGGTCTGACATCAGTGCTTCATGGAGGAGACAAACAACCAGACTTTACTGAGTCAGCAGCTTTAGACATGATGGATTCCTGTTGAAGTGAAACTAAAAACACCGCACCGTGGCTTTAACATCACGAGAAAAACAAATACTTTAAATGTTAGGAATCAAGACCGACATCTGATTTCAGAATAAAGAAAATAAAGATTTAAACTCATGTTGAAAATCTAAGACCAGCAGGTTCTGGACAGTAGAGCAGTTGTTTTAGAAAAGATTCCATATTTTCTGGTGGTTTTATGAAAATAAAAGTCTAATGAGAAGGGAATACTGTCTCTAGTGGAGGACAGAACTCGGGGACGCCGTCCTTCCCATGCAAAGCTTCCTGCGTCTCGCCCCGGCTCCGTCCAAACGCTCACATCAGTCAGAGGCTGGCTTCTTCCACAGCGTTTCCCACGAGCGGCGCCGGCACTCAGTACGACCCGTACCGGTCCTGGAGACAGCGGCGAGTTAAAGAAAAGCACCAACTCACACATATGAGAGAAGAACCCAGCGTGGCTCTGCACGCGCTCACCTGGATGGTGTTCATCACGCCGTTGGCGAGGACCGCCATCTTTCCAGCAACGGTTTTCACCCCCTGCTTGAACTGGGCGATGTCCGGGCCGGAGGGGAGGACGCTGTCGAAGCCCGCCGCCCGGCCTGAGGAGAGGAAGGAGAGGTGAGGCCCAACGTGAGCGAGTCGGGAGGATGAATCCGCCGCTGAAAGTAGTCCCTGCTGGGACTCTTCCCGACCCCCGGCTGATTAAAAATGAGCCTCAGCAGATCTGAACCAGGAAGAGATCCACGTTCTGGATCCCTGAGTCTCAGTCTGGCCTTTTCCTCCCGATGTGAGCCGTTCACACTTTTACATTTTCTAGATATTTCCTGTAAAGTGAGACGGATCCAGAACAGGAAGTGTTTTTTCCTCCATTTCTGCCTTTTTACAGTAAAGTTGGTTCCTGACTTTATGGACGTGACATTTGGTACCGATAGACCCACCGGATCAGAGCCGACAATGTTAGGAAGCCAGCTAGCGTCATTTCTGCAAAGACCTGCAGCAGACTTTAACCTCACAGCCAAGGGCTTTTATTGTGAAGGGTCGCCTGTTTGCTCTCATGAAGTCAGTTTGCTTCTGCTGGCTTTTAATTCAGAAATAAAATTATTACTAAAAACAATAAAATCTATTTCCCAGGGTCCAGTTTAAATCCCTCCTGAGTCCCATTAGACATATTTCTATTTTATTTTTGTGTTAATCTAGCTGCATTTATGTAAACTGAATAAAATATGGCCACATTGAGTATTTTGGGGTAAACGTAATGTGTCTTTATTCATTTTCCCTGTAAACTTTAACATCCATTCGTAACTAAAAGCACAAGTCTGCCTCCCTTTGGGGTCTTTAACTCCATCTGTGCAGTTTGATTTCTGTTGTTAATATTTTTTCCCCTCATTCCTTTGTGTTGAAATCTCTTTAAAACAAATAAATTCTTTCAATGCACAGTAAATCTACTCGTTTCAATTTATGAGATGGAAAACGACAAATGGATCAGAATCAAAGTAGCTCCCAGGCTCGCATAATAAAACTGGTAAGAAATGTTCAGTGGCCTAAATTATTATTTTCACACCTGAAAGTCAAGATCTTTCCTTAAAAAACAAGGAAAGGCATATTTTTGCTTCAAAGTAAACCTTTATAATAAACCTTCCTGAAGATGCACCAGTCAGGATTTACTGGCAAAAAACTATTTTTTAACGGTTTCATTAGAAATAGTTTTATCAATCCTCGTCTCCCTGTGATGGTGATGCCTCACACCCCCCACCTCAGCCTCCGGACCTCTGGGAGGCGGTACCGGACCTCTGGGCCTCCTCAGCAGCTCTACCCACCATCCTGTCAGCAGGATGGACTCGCTCCACCACCTTCCCCTGGATTTTAAGCCCACGCTCATTTTTACTTCATCTTGTTTTTGTTTTTTTTTACATTTTACAGACATTACTGTGACTGAACTTTGTCTCCTGTATATTTGGGAAGTTGACAAAGCTTGACTGATTTATTTATTTCTCTTTGCTTCAGAAACTTAAAAATCAACACGTCCCACTGATTCTGTAGAAGTAAACTGAGTTGATCATTAAAACCCGAAGGTTCTGATCTGCTGGGGCTCCAAACATGGTTCCGCTCACCTTTATAGTCGCTGTCGTCTCCGAACAGGTCGGCGGAGCTGATGGAGGTGCTGCTGGACAGGCTCTCCAGCTTCGTCTTGGCCTCGTACTGACAGAGAGAACAACGTTAGCGCAAACACGTTCCCCCATGAGAGGAACCGGCGCCGGTTCAGCCCAAACTGGCTCCGCTCACCTCAGCGTTGCTCTCCCGACCAAAGAACATGTCCGAGGAGATGGCCTTGGCGTTGGCGAACTTCTGCCGGGCTTCGCTGGACTCGGAGACGCCGGAGGACGCCTCGGCTTTCCTCCTGCTGGGAAGCCTGAGCGGAACCGAAAAGGACAGGCATCAGAACCGGAACCAGAATAAAGATTCAGACAGACGGACCGGGCGAGGATGAGCCGATACCTCTCCCCAATTGGCTGGATGCTGGAGATGGTGACCTCCTCTTTGGGCTCCTCCTTCTCCAGAGCCCAGGAGGTGGTGAAGGAGGCGGTTCCGCCGTCAGCGTCCCACCGGGAGCTGAAAGTGTCTCCCACCGTGAACGGGTTGTCCTTGTACCTGAGAGAGGAGACGGGAGGTTAGGAACGGGCCGACGGGCTGCAGCAGAGCGGCCGGCGAGGCGTCTCCAGTACTTTGGGGGTCCAGAGGTGAAGCCGGGCTCATCGAACATGTCCAGCTTGGAGCGGGAGGAAGACTTGGCCCCCACAGGTGTTTCCTGCTCGATCACCTGCATCTCTGACATCACCGAGTGAGACACGACGCTGAAACAGGAAAGCAGAGTCACGTCTCCTGCGCCAGCCGCTGAGGCCCAGCCTCCCTGCGACACGGACGCCCTACCTCCTGCCGCCGAAGCCCATGCCCAGCCGCTCCGCCTGCACCCTCTTCTTTCCCTCCAGGTTCTGCAGCTTCTTCTCCTCCATCTTCCGGTCGATCTCCAGCTCCTTGTAGGCCAGCCGCATGGAGGCCACTCTGTAAGACACAGACACGTCCATCACGGCACTGAGGCTTCACACCCACCACTGAGGAGAAGAGGAAAGGAAGCGTTCTGCTCACATGGACTCCTCGGCCTGTTTCTTGGCCTCCGTGGCCTGCTCCTCTCTCAGCTTCTCGGCCACCTGAGCCTGCTTCTCCACCTCCGAGAAGCTTTTACTGCTCACCTTCTGCGCACCGAGGCCTTTCTTTGCACCGAGCTGCAGCGACACGGACACACAGGGCAGATTCGTTCAGGAGGCGCCAAGATGGAGAAGCTCAAACATCATTCTGGGCTCAGGCAAATTAAGCCTGAGCTTCAGGTTGTGATCAATAAGTTTGAGCTTTGGGCCGAATGCAAAGACTCACTCAGCCACCATTTTATTTCAGCTCAATGTTGGTATCTCATGTAAAATCTCAGTAAAATATGCTGAAGTTGGCAGTTGGAACAGAAAATTTTTTAGAAAAGTTTCAGCGGTTTGAATGTTTTTAGAAGATCAGCAGCCGGTTACCGTATTTTGACTATAAGTCACTTTTTTTCATAGTTGGTCGATCCTGTGACTTATATTCAGATGTGACTTATATATCAAATTGAAATGGTGAATCATACTGACCAACGTGAACCAAGGAGCAAACATTACCGTCTAATAGCCACAAGAGGGCGCTCTATGCTTGTAAAAACTATCCTGCTTCTTTAACACTTCATTGAAACATGAACCTATAGACAACAAAGACTGAACACATGTACATATGTTGTTTCACTGTCTCAGCTGTGCATTCACACAGCGGATCGTTGTGTGGTGCAGCTCAAAGGACCCAGAGAGACAGAACCTGAGCTATGTTAGTAGCTACAGCTGCCCTGGGGCAGACTGACAGAGGCGAGGCTGCCATGCACCGGCGCCACCGGGCCTTCTGACCACCACCAGCAGACAATGTTGGTGAAGTGTCTTGCCCAAGGACACAACGACAGAGACACTTAGTGTGGGGGATTGAACCGGCAACCCGCCAATTGCAAGATGAACTCCCTAACCTCTGTGCCACGTCGTTTTAGAGTATTAATCTTTTAAAATCAGGTCGTAGGAAAACCTGAATCAGTGAGGATGCAGGTGGAGCTCAGGAATCTGGCTCAGTGGTTTGGACTCACCCCTTTTTTAGCAGCCATGGGCTTCTTCTTCCCAATGATGGAGGGCTTCACATCTGCAACACAGGAGGAAACCTCTCACACACAAACCACAGCAGGCTTTTCTCTGGGAAACGTCATGTAAGCAGAAAACCGAAGCAGGAAAACCAAACTGGATTCAGGAAATCTTCCTTTCTCTGGTTAATTTTCTCACAGCAGTTTAAAGCCTGGTGTTGAGTAAAAGGTCATTTATGCAGCATTCCTCCTCAGTCCCCCAGTGGGAGCTTCACGGGAACATGAGAGAAAGTAGAAGGCATTTAAAAGAACACTTCCTCCGTTTTATTTATGTTGTGGCGTCTTTCCGTCCCGGTTTTGTCAAAATGCTGCGTTTGAAAAGCTCAAAGCAAAGCACACATAAACCCATGAGTAGCTGCACAAAGGTAAGCAGCTCCAAGCCGGTGTTTCCCACACAGTGCAGCATGATTAAGTTGTTCTGGTTGAGAAAACGCAGCTTTATCTGAGCCACAAACATCTGGTCAAACAACAGCCCTGCCATAAGTAGCAGACGCTCCGTGAGAAGCAGAAACGGGAGGCGGCTGAGCAGATGTCAGTCAAACGTTACGGCCACAGCAAACGCAGCAAACCTTCACCTTTAGGCGTCCGTCCGTTCAGTGCTGACAAACGCATGGAGTCCTCTACAGCACAAGACATTTTATTCATCATTACAGACATCAAACAGCATCTGAGCTCAGACTAAAGCTCCTGCTCCTTCATGTAAACGATTTAAGGGATTATCATCACTGTTTTTTCTGGTTATAATGTTTTGCCTTGTCTTCTGACCCATACCTTATTTCTTTATATTTTTCCTAATCAGCTGTTTTCCAGGCTTTCTGAAGGTCTCTCAGCACTTTAGTTGCTTTTTCTCCCTCAGTTCCAGTCTAAATCTGATTATTTTCAAATTAACGTTTATTTTACTCACATCTAGTGATTATTTAGTCAGAAAAAGTCTAGAGATGAACCAGAGGCTCCTTGCTACCAGCAGCTTCTCATTAAAGAACGTTTCTTCAGCTCAAGCAGACTGAAAACCTTCAGATTTTAACACCAACAGGTTGATTCAGCTGGCAGCTTTTTGCTGCAGCCGTAAACTTTGTGGCTGAGTGGAAGCAGAGTCTAAGGAAACTGGGAGCAGACGTTTCTGATGTGCAGATTAAAGTCCAGACAACAGCTAACAGGAGCAGCGAAGCAGGACGGAGCGGATTTACTCACCCATAGACGCCTGGGACGACGTGCTCAGACCCTCGATGCTGGGCCCGTCCTCTGGTTCTGTCCAGGAGCAAACAAAACATGACTGAAGCAGGAGGAAATAACACACCACAGCAGGTACCACAGCTACCGTCTGAGGACAGAAACTCACAAAGCTTTGACCGTATTAATGTTATAAAAACGAACCGAGTCTCTGAGAAGACAAACGGGACCAATTTACTGCAGATGTTAAGCATTCAGGAGACGCTTATCGGTCTATAATGTGTCAGAGCCCAGCAATAGAGAATTTGTTCTATGCTAGTTTTTTTTATTACAGCACCGTTCCAAAACTCACATAATAAAAGTTCAGCATGAGAACCAATAAAATCAGCGGAGACTTGTTTTTAGCTGCAGACTTCCATCCCGTCACTGAACCCAGCTCTATTAGAACCAACCAGGATCTTAGAACGTTCCCCGACGCTGCAGTGAAACTTAGGGCTGGACGATAATTCAGTAACAAT
This sequence comes from Fundulus diaphanus, assembly GCA_037039145.1. Lineage (NCBI taxonomy): Eukaryota > Metazoa > Chordata > Actinopteri > Cyprinodontiformes > Fundulidae > Fundulus > Fundulus diaphanus. The sequence continues at coordinate 2,055,710 of CM073122.1, forward strand.
GTATATTGACAGACAATAAAAAGTTCAACAGAATAAAAGTTTTCCTTCCTTCTGCATTCTATCATGTAGGTTAATATTACATCATTACATCCTTCCAGCCAATCACAACGCAGACCCAGGAACCAAGCTCCGCCCCTTTCAAAGCTCAGAGAGCACGTTCTTTTTTAAAAAAAACTTGCAGTTTTGGTAAAAAGTTGGTTGAATAAAGGGTTGAAGTTGAATTCAGTGTTTGTGTCTTTATCTAAAAATAGGTTGCTAAGCAACAGCGTGAAATGACCAGGGCTTCACTTAAAATATATGTTGGAATTTGTTGATAATTATTGATATCGATCAATATGATTTATATTTTATCAATATGTTTTTTTTCTATATTGTCCAGCCCTAACGAAACTCAGCTTTAAGATATTTCATAAATGATAAAAACAAAGATCATGAACATTTAACATAAAACGTGAGTCGAACCCAAGATCCTAAAGGACCTGAGGGAGAATACAAATACTTTCAGGAATCATATCTTCACATAGTTTAAGGAATTATTTAAGACATGCAACCCAGTGCCCGATTAAGCTTTATAGATTTATGTAAATGAAAACCATCTGGGTAAAGGTGATAAATGTGACAAAGAGCGCGTACGCTACAGAAACAACCAGCGCCTTGAGGTTCCCCTTAATGGAGCCTGTAATTTATTACAGCTACAGAAAACGATCAGTTCAGTAGATGTGGAGAAAACGACCTTAAAGCAGGTTCTGATGGACCAACAGGTCTTAACCGCGCTGCACTAAAACTAGCTGTAAAAACGCAGCAAACCCTTTAAATGAGCTCTTTAAACCCTCAGAGGACAGATCAGGGTTAAAATAATCTAATATCGTTTCAGAACCAGAACGACTAAGCCGGATCAATGGAGAACCCGTATGAAGCCAGGTTCGGCGTAGCGTCTCAGAACGAGTGCTTCCGTAAATGAAGATGTTGATTTCAGGGTTCTCCGTGGAAGCGAGTCCTTTAGCTGGGACCGCCTACCGTAAACGTCCACCGAGTCAAACCTCTCGGTTAATCACAAACGACGGTTTGAGCCGTTTGTTTCTGATGATATTCCAGCTTTATCTCCTGTAATCCAGTTAGTTGCTGGGATTAAACGCTGGATAAACTTGGCCTTACAGCCTTAACTTCTTTATCACACGCGGTAAACGCAGCAGAGAAATCGGCATTTATCGTGTCCTGCAGCGGGCGAGGCTGTGAGAGACGGCGGTCTACGGTTCCTCACTTACGGCTGTCGTCCTGGGCTTTAGGCGTCGTGTCCGCCAGCTGTGGGGTCACGGCGGCTCCGTTCTGCTCTGCAGGGGGCGCTATGTTCCACTCGGAGGCAGCCTGAAGACAGGGAGAGAAAGCAGTAGTACGGAGGAGTTTAGCAGCTTTAAAGCATCCCTGTTGCTTTGGATGAGACAATTTCACCAGAACAACAACTGCTTCCATCAGCTGATGAGAGACGACACAAACAGCAGCGTTTACGGCGGCTTAGAGGCAACATGGCGGCTACTGAGGACCAGCGAGTCAGCAGCAGGGCGGGAACAATTCGAGGGCCGTGATTATTAAAATAGCTCGAAGCAGCTTCTCTGCCTCGATGCTTCGTTGGTTTCTGTCCAACTACTGTCAGCGTGCTGCGCCTGGGGGGGGGGGGGGATTTGTGTTGCACAACGAGCTCACTTCCGCTCCGGTGGCCTTCACAGCTGAAACGTGGATGGCAGGTATGGAGGGAGGCGGCCAGGGGCAAAAAGAAGCGCAGAGAAAACGACAGAAAGGTTCAGAAAAGACGAACTGGAACGGAGACAGAGCGCAGTCTGTGTTCTGAAAACGCTGAATCAGCATTTCATGCTGCAAAAGCTACGCAGGCAAATGTTTGATGGTTTTTGTCGGGCTGTTACACATCAAGCTCTGCGTGTCAGTAATTTAGTGGTAAGATGGTCAGCGGATGTAGAGCTGCGAACATTATTACAGTAAAAAACAGAACAGAATTAGGGAAACGTGATGTCATCACAATAATCAACATCATGCATATTTCCCTGATGTTGTGCAGCCCTGTTCACAAACGCTGCCGTTTTCAGTGTAATGTTAGCCAAATCCAAACCAACATGGCTGAAAATGCCTGTTAAAATGAACTGGAAGACAAACCTGACCTGTGTATGTTCAGCAAAAAAGTCTTCGTCCTTCTTCTCGGGACCAGCAGATGTTCCTCCTGCAGAAGAATCAATCCACAGCTGCAACGACAGAAGCAAAGGTTTATTACCGGAGGCAGACAACAGGCTCTGATCGCTCAGTTCTTTCTGGAAACGCTTCGACGTCGATCCAGGGTGATTATTAGCTTGGAACTTTACCAGTAGGCAGGATTTTATTAGTGGATTTAATTTTTCTTATGCAGGACAGTCCTTGTAGTGCTATCCCGCTCCAGGTGTTGATGTTACGTTGCTGTAAAGGTTACACACCCTGTGTACTCTGGACAGGAGCTGCTACTCAGATAGTCTTTGTCAACGTTTGTAACAAGTCAGACGGCCGGTTGTATAAGCAGACAAGGCGGCCATGTTAACTACCGCAGGCCTTCATGTCGTTTTCATTATGACATGCTTCTTACTGAAGGGGTTGACTTTCTTTAAAATGTTTGTTTTTCTATTTATTTAAAACATAAAGAGATGAGAAGAGGAGAAGATCTGTCTGCATTCACTGTCCTCCATGTTTCAGCCGCAGTTTATCACCAGAGAACGAAGCAGGTTCGTCTTCAGAAGTTTCAGTGGTCTTGTAATGTTAATTAATAAGTCTTACCATACCAGGGTTTATACAGGAATGAGCAACCCTAATTTAATGCTTTTTAATGCTGTTTTAATGCTCGTAGAAATAAATTTAATGCCATCAACAAGTACCCATATATATATATATATATATATATTAGGGCTGTCAAAATAACGCGTTAATTTCGATTAATTTAAAAAAAATTAACGGATTAAAAAAAATAACGCAGATTAATCGATGTCGTATAGGGGTTTTCAATAGGTGAGGCGCGCCTCCCCTGGGGGGCGCCAAAGAGTCACAGGGGAGGCGCATGAAGACAGAGAAGAAGACAGCGCTGCCGCTCAACTCTGTGAAACATGTAGCGATATTCGTGCCTCCTGTTTGAGCGCGCAGGAACCAATCCAAGCGCGCAGTGAAACAACTCAACGCTCAAAACCGGTCTGGCACGGTCTGAAAAACTCTTCTCAACCCGCTGTCCTCGCGGTGAGTTCCATCTCTGCTCGCGCGCTACTTTGCTCGCGCACACCTGCTCGTTTCACACTCAACACCAGCTGTGCACTCGCTCGGCTGTTAAAGCCAATCACAGACAGAGTATGGCTTGCAAATACTGCATTCAGATGAATTAAATCAAAATGCTGCAGCCTTTGGCAGAAATTACTAAACATCACCGAGGGATTGAAGAAAAACAAATAAAAAGTGTAATATTTTAGCCTAAAATATTTAGGTTAAAGTATTTAGACTAAAATATTAGAGTTACTAAGTGAGCTGTGAAAAATGTTTTTGTCTCTTTTCTTTCCAGCTTCTGGGAGGTGATGCAAAAGTTTATTCTGATCATAATCATCATGAATGTCATTATTATTTAAAGAGCACTTTAACACGAGGTAAAACAAAGTGCCAAACATCAGAAATACATCAGATAAGAGATAACAACTAATAAAATGCTTGTTTGTTAAAATAGCACTAGGTCTAAATTATGTATAATTAGCCTAAAAAGTAGATTGGAATATGGAATATGTTGACGTCTGTTAAATTCAGGTTATCTTTTTTATTATCATTTCAGTTGACGTTTCCTGTTGACGTGAGTTCAGTTTGACATTGGCGTCTGTTTAGTTCAGTTTGACTGCTGTTGAAAACAGCACTTTAATGTATCTAATGCTGATTAGTCATTGAAACATTTGAATTTAAATATTTTAAATACTTTCACAGCAAAAATTATATGCGATTAATTTAGATTAATTAATTACAGAGTATGTAATTAATTAGATTAATTTTTTTAATCGATTGACAGCCCTAATATATATATATATATATATATATATATATATATATATATATATATATATATATATATATATATATATATATATACAGTGTTGGGGAGTAACGGATTACATGTAACGACGTTACGTAATTTAATTACAAAAAAAGAGTAACTAATTCGTTACAGTTACAATGAGAAAATATGTAATTCAGTTACAGTTACTTCCGCAAATATTAAGAATTACAAATTTAGTTACATTTTTTAAAAAATATAAAGAAAAACCTTTGTGAAATATGTAATGATAGTTTTATTGCTTCGCGCCCTGTATCGCCGTTTCCCGCTACGGCTCCTTGTCTCTATCACTCCGATGATCCATCCTGTGCTGGTGGAGCCTTCTGAAAGAACAGCAAGCGAGCGGACGTTTCACGGTTTTACTCCAGCTCAAGCAGCGCATCAAAAATGACAGCCTTCAAGCTTGTTGACAGCCACCTCTTGTTATTCACACACAACAATAAACCGTGAGAGCCGACGTGTGTTGTGAAACTGCAAAACTTTGTTAAGCGGAAAATCAATGTTAATATTACAGCAGCAAATTGTCAAAGTTTTTCAAAGCCTGTTTAAAAGCTCCAAATGGGGCTTCAGATCATACAGCAACAATTGTGCTGTCATTGTTTTACAGGGCAGAATTTGCATTTGCTGACGTCCTTTAATTACAGATGGATATACATATCATACAAGTGTCAATTCCCAATTCCGCTTTTTTAAGGTTCACATTCAGTTCTCAAAAATTAAATGTTGAACATGGCTCAATCAATACTCATTAAAACCTTAAAGTAATCAAAAAGTAATCAAAGTAATTAGTTACATTACTTTTTAAAAGTAATCGAAAAAGTTACACTACAATTACATTTTAAACAAAGTAACTTGTAACTGTAACGGATTACATTTTTAAAGTAACTTACCCAACACTGTTATATATATATATATATATATATATATATATATATATATATATATAGAGAGAGAGAGAGAGAGAGTACTTGTTGATGGCTGTGTTCAGACAACAGAGCACCTCTGCATGCAGTGTTGCATTGGATCCAAATGTTGTTCGCAGACCGTCTGATTTCCCGACGTTAGTGGCAGTAAAGCTTGCTCCAGCTGCTGCTGTGCTGTTTGCGGTAGCTAATGCGGACGTGACTGCGTTGGTTACAGAAAAGTAACTTGACATTGTTAGCTGTTGTCTGCCCCTTGCAGCTGATCTGTGGCTGTCTGCAGTGGTGTAGTGGTCCCTGGAGAAGTGGGTATACTCTCAATGTTTGCCCTTTTAGACGCAGCTCAGAAAAATGCTGTTTTAGAAACAATGACATGTAACACTGCTCTATTTAGTTTACCCAAAAATCCATCACTAGGGTTTACTCATTTTAGCCTAAATATTTAGCCTAAAACATTTAGATTACAATATTTCCTTGAGCTACTACATGAGGTGTGAAAATACTGTTGTCTCTTTTTTAAAGATTTTATCCAGCTTCTGGCCAAAATTTTCTTTGGTTTATATTGAAGGAATTCCTACACTACATCCAGAATCAACATTACTTTACTGTAGGTTTTTCAATATAGACTTAGATGATAAGGCATATGGAAAGTCCTAAATTGAATGAGAAAGAGAATCTATAGAAAGAGATAAAGTTAATAACGAGGAGAACATCAAAACTCAAAACTCTTTGTCTTTGCAAATGAGGAATTGTCAAATATACCAGTTGAAACACCCAAACAACTGTTGATCCTGTTGATTTAGACACTCTGACAATGAATGTTTAGCCCCTCGATTTTAAAATGGACGGTGATTTTAAACTTGACAGTCAGAAAAGGACCTCAGTTAAGTCATTTTTATCATTTAAGGGACAAAGCAAAGTTAAAACATATTCTTTCAAGGCTGAAACATGGAAACACTCTAAGCCTTCATTTCATCATGGCTGGATTTGTGTAATTCTCTTTATCTCTGAATCGGTCAGTCCTCAATCAAATGTCTGCAGCTGGTTCAAATGCTGCTGCACACCTTTTAATGGAAAAACATAAATAAAGCACATTAGCCCATCCTGGCCTCCCTTCACTGCTTGCCTGTTTATCTTAAAGTTCAGTTTAAAGAACTTCTGTTTGTTTTTAAGGATTTAAACAGCTTATTATTATTGTTGTTTTAAACTGTTGATTATTTACTCAAGTCATTTTATTAGATGTTATTTTGTTTTACTTCGTGTTAAAGTGCTCTTTAAATAATGATGACAATGATGATGATTATGATCACAAGAAACGTTTGCATCATCACCCAGAAGCTGGAAAGAAAAGAGACTAAAAGATTTTTCACACCTCACTTAGTAACTCAAGGAATTATTTTAAACTAAATATTTTAGGATAAAATATTAAACTGTTTATTGGTTGTTGTTTTTTCTTCAATCCCACCGTTATGTTTAGTAATTTCTGCCAAAAGCTGCAGCATTTTCATTTAATCCATCTGAATGCAGTATTTGCCCTACTCTGATTGGATGGAAAGAAACCTGTCTGTGATTGGCTGGTGAGGTGGACAGTTTTTTTTTAAGACAGTTTTTGAAGTCATGAGCGCACAGACAGAATCCAGCGAGCCGGGCACAGCTGGTGTTGAGCGTGGAAGCAGCAGGTTATGGGCAGACACAGACAGTGTTGCCAACTCAGCGACTTTGTCGCTATATTTAGTGACTTTTCAGACCCCTCCAGCGACTCTTTTTCAAAAAAGCGACTAGTGACAAATCTAGCGACTTTTGGAGACTCTTACGTGAAAGCACGTATCATTCATACTCTTGTCCTCCAACGGCAGGTGCTGCCGTGGGACACCTCCCCCGTCCCAACCCCGTTCTCCCGCTACCGCAGGAGTCCCTCTCAGCGCTGCAGTCAGAGCCACAGCATGTTTACCCTCAGCGTCCAGACTGCAGATGAAGCGCACATGCGCCGGGATTGACGGCGCAGGTTGATCATAAATAACTGAATTTGAAATATTTTATCTTAAATAAATAACGGCATTTGACTCAAACAGCCACATGTTTGTGTTTTACCGTGATTTGTAGGCTCCTTAGTGGACCACAAGGGAAAAAAGAAAACGTTAAAAAAAAAGTTGAAATTTTTTTTTTGTAACTCCGCCATAGTGTCTCTTTATGGTTTATTTTGCTGGTCCCAAGCCCTGGTAAAGGAGGAGGGTTAGTATTGTAATAAAATAAACATTAATAAAAAATAAAATACACCCTGGACTACACTGTCTGACTTCATGTGAGACCGTAAAGCATTGACACCCATTGTGCAAAGCTTCATTTCTTTTTAACAAACACATGACTCGCAGACCGACACATGAAGCAAAATCCTTCGTCATCTTTACCGTCGACAGGCTGCAGCCATGTCCCCAATTCCTCGTTTTCCATCCGCTTTTGTTGAAATTAGCATTTTCCCCATTCTGTAGCTCTTTCTCGAGTCCCTTTTCCGAACATTGTAAAAACATACGGCTTAACGATCAACCGGAAGCAGTTCCGCGCACAACGCTGAATCAGTTATATCTGATATAATATATCTGACGAAACTGTTTCTATGACCGTATTTTTTTAGAAAAAAATAAGGCATTTTTAATGCCACAGATAATCACATTTAATGACTTTTAATGCCAATTAAGGCCTTAATTTTAAGAAATTTCATTTAATGACTTTTAATGACTTAATGCCCCGCGGAAACCCTGCATACATATACATTTAAATCTAAACAAACAGTAAATCCTGTTTTACAGAAGTGAATAACTTCCAAACTGATGCAAATTTGTAAAAGCAAACCTGTTTTTCACTAATTTCTTTGTTTCTATTTTGTCTCTCACACACATTTCTGTGGAAAAATGCTGCTGGTACCTGGAGCTCTATCAACCACAAGATCAGAAAACGAAGCCAAGAAACCAAGCAGCCAGGAAGCCACGGCATTGTTCACGGGTTCTCAGTTAATTTGGAAAATTTAAATACAAAAAGTGAACAATGCATTTATGACAAATATTTCTAAGGTGGTAAAGCTTTAACAGGGACCGCCCTTATCAAGGTGTTTAATGACATCCATATAAATACAGACTGTGGAAGAACCACCGTGCTGGTTCTGTTGGACCTCAGTGCAGCATTGATACCGTCAATCACTCCTAGGGCTGGGCAATATAGAAAAAAAAGCTTATCGCTAAAAAAAATGCATATTGATCGATATCGATAATTATTGAAAATATTTAAAACCATATTTTATGTGCAGCTCTGCCTGGACATTTTATGATATTGCTAAATGATTTGATTTAAATAAAGAACACAAACACAGAATTCCAATTAAATCTTTGTTTAACCAACTTTGGTTGGTTAAATAAAGAGTGGCAGGTTTTTCAGCTGCAGAGAACAGCAGACATGTCTATCACTATGAAGCATGTTACTGCATGCGTGATGTCCTTATGCCGCTTGGACGATTTGTCATTTTATCACAAAGAAGGGAGCGCAGTTTAGCTGCTGTACCTGCTTTGTTTTGGAAGACGTTCCAGAAAATTCCGACGACGACGCGGGGCCGCACACACCCGCGCTCGCGGGGCAGCGCACAGCTCTCGCTGCTGCGGGTGTGAGCGGCTTACGTGATGAATACTGGTGGGTTGCGTTACCAGACTCTGCTTTTACCGGTTCCTTGCAAGTTTTACAAATCACTGGTTTATTTCTATCAGGCTGGCAAACTAGTAAAACCCCGTTCTGGGACAATTTCCTCCGCCGCTATTTGCTGCGACATATTCACGTGTTGTGTGTTGTGGTTTGAGAGGACGGCGCTTTGTGACGGCGTGCCGACTGTAGCAAGGAAGTAAAACTGTCTATCGAAGTTTTTATCGACCCTATTTTTTCCTATCGCGCCACACGTCTATCGATCGATATATATTGTTATTGAATTATCGCCCAGCCCTAAAAGAGACTAAAAGATTTTTCACACCTCACTTAGTAACTCAAGGAATTATTTTAAACTAAATATTTTAGGCTAAAATATTAAACTGTTTATTGGTTGTTGTTTTATCTTCAATCCCACCGTTATATTTAGTAATTTCTGCCAAAAGCTGCAGCATTTTAATTTAATCCATCTGAATGCAGTATTTGCCCTACTCTGATTGGATGGAAAGAAACCTGTCTGTGATTGGCTGGTGAGGTGGACAGTTTTTTTTTAAGACAGTTTTTGAAGTCATGAGCGCACAGACAGAATCCAGCGAGCCGGGCACAGCTGGTGTTGAGCGTGGAAGCAGCAGGTTATGGGCAGACACAGACAGTGTTGCCAACTCAGCGACTTTGTCGCTATATTTAGTGACTTTTCAGACCCCTCCAGCGACTCTTTTTCAAAAAAGCGACTAGTGACAAATCTAGCGACTTTTGGAGACTCTTACGTGAAAGCACGTATCGTTCATACTCTTGTCCTCCAGCGGCAAGTGCTGCTGTGGGGCGCCTCCCCCGTCCCAACCCCGTTCTCCCGCTACCGCAGGAGTCCCTCTCAGCGCTGCAGTCAGAGCCACAGCATGTTTACCCTCAGCGTCCAGACTGCAGATGAAGCGCACATGCGCCGGGATTGACGGCGCAGGTTGATCATAAATAACTGAATTTGAAATATTTTATCTTAAATAAATAACTGCATTTGATTCAAACAGCCACATGTTTGTGTTTTACCGTGATTTGTAGGCTCCTTAGTGGACCACAAGGGAAAAACAGAAAACGTAAAAAAAAAGTTGAAATTTTTTTTTTGTAACTCCGCCATAGTGTCTCTTTATGGTTTATTTTGCTGGTCCCAAGCCCTGGTAAAGGAGGAGGGTTAGTATTGTAATAAAATAAACATTAATAAAAAATAAAAATAAAAATAAAATAAATAAATATAAAATAATAATAATAAATAAATAAACATTAATGGACAGAAAAAAGTAGCTCATTATATATTCTGAGTGTTTTTACTCACTTTTTGTCTCTCTCTAACAGCGTTATTTCTCTCACAGCGTCAATAACATGCACATCACATCATTTGGCAGATTATGCAAATTAGGCGATGACGTCATTCAGCAACTTTTTTTTTTTTTTTCATTCAGCGACTTCTAGCAACTTTTAGCACAGCCAATAGCTACTTTCCTTACTGAGGAGTTGGCAACACTGGACACAGAACCGAAGGCGAGCAAAGTGGATTGAAAAGAGTTTAACAGTTTTGAGCAAAATACACAAATATCGCTCCAGAAGTTGATATAGGCAATGCTGACTGAACAATAAGTGGGTATATGCCGTATACCCGCGTACACCCTGGACTACACTGTCTGACTTCATGTGAGACCGTAAAGCATTGACACCCATTGTGCAAAGCTTCATTTCTTTTTAACAAACACATGACTCGCGGACCGACACATGAAGCAAAATCCTTCGTCATCTTTACCGTCGACAGGCTGCAGCCATGTCCCCAATTCCTCGTTTTCCATCCGCTTTTGTTGAAATTAGCATTTTCCCCATTCTGTAGCTCTTTCTCGAGTCCCTTTTCCGAACATTGTAAAAACATACGGCTTAACGATCAACCGGAAGCAGTTCCGCGCACAACGCGGAATCAGTTATATCTGATATATCTGACGAAACTGTTTCTATGACCGTATTTTTTTAGAAACAAATAAGGCATTTTTAATGCCACAGATAATCACATTTAATGACTTTTAATGCCAATTAAGGCCTTAATTTTAAGAAATTTCATTTAATGACTTTTAATGACTTAATGCCCCGCGGAAACCCTGCATACATATACATTTAAATCTAAACAAACAGTAAATCCTGTTTTACAGAAGTGAATAACTTCCAAACTGATGCAAATTTGTAAAAGCAAACCTGTTTTTCACTAATTTCTTTGTTTCTATTTTGTCTCTCACACACATTTCTGTGGAAAAATGCTGCTGGTACCTGGAGCTCTATCAACCACAAGATCAGAAAACGAAGCCAAGAAACCAAGCAGCCAGGAAGCCACGGCATTGTTCACGGGTTCTCAGTTAATTTGGAAAATTTAAATACAAAAAGTGAACAATGCATTTATGACAAATATTTCTAAGGTGGTAAAGCTTTAACAGGGACCGCCCTTATCAAGGTGTTTAATGACATCCATATAAATACAGACTGTGGAAGAACCACCGTGCTGGTTCTGTTGGACCTCAGTGCAGCATTGAAACCGTCGATCACTCCATTCTGTTAGAACGCCTGGAGAACTGGGTCGGCCTTTCTGGTACAGCTCTCTGGTTTAAATCCTACTTAAAGGACTTTTAGTGTCAGTAGGTAACTTTACATCCCAGGCGACAAAAATCACATGTGGGGTTCCCCAAGGTTCCATCCTGGGTTCCTCCTCTTCAATATCTACATGCTCCTCTAGCTCAGATCATAAAAACAACATCAGCTACCATCACTATGCAGACGACACACAGCTCTACATCACCATGTCACCAGGTGACTATGAACCAGTTCAAGCTCTGAGGAAATAGAAGAAATCAATGCAGGATGAGACAAAATGTTTTTTAATTGAATAAAAACAAAACTGAAGTAATAATCTTTGGACCAATAGAGGAGAGATCAAGAGTTAGCTCACAGCTTCAGCTGCTTCAGCTAGGAACCACTGATCAGGCCTGAAACCTGGGAGTAGTGATGGACTCAGACCTGAACCTCCATCTAAAGACAATCACAAAGTGGACCTTCTAGCACCTGGAGAACATTTCCAGGATTAAAGGACTGATGACTCAGCAGGATCTGGAAAATTAATCCATGTTTATCTTTAGTAGAACTGATCACTGCAACGGTGTTTTCACAGGTCTGCCTAAAAAGTGGATCAGACAGCTGCAGCTGATCCAGAACGCTGCTGCCCGCGTCCTCACTAAGACTAAGAACGTAGAGAACATGGACCCGGTTCTGAAGTCCTCACTAAGACTAAGAACGTGGAGAACATGGACCTGGTTCTGAAGTCCTCACTAAGACTAAGAACGTAGAGAACATGGACCCGGTTCTGAAGTCCTTCCACTAAGACTAAGAACGTAGAGAACATGGACCCGGTTCTGAAGTCCTCACTAAGACTAAGAACGTAGAGAACATGGACCCGGTTCTGAAGTCCTCACTAAGACTAAGAACGTAGAGAATATGGACCCGGTTCTGAAGTCCTCACTAAGACTAAGAAAGTAGAGAACATGGACCCGGTTCTGAAGTCCTTCCACTAAGACTAAGAACGTAGAGAACATGGACCCGGTTCTGAAGTCCTCACTAAGACTAAGAACGTAGAGAACATGGACCCGGTTCTGAAGTCCTCACTAAGACTAAGAAAGTAGAGAACATGGACCCGGTTCTTAAGTCCTCACTAAGACTAAGAACGTAGAGAACATGGATCCGGTTCTGAAGTCCTTCCACCAAGACTAAGAACGTAGAGAACATGGACCCGGTTCTGAAGTCCTCACTAAGACTAAGAACGTAGAGAACATGGACCCGGTTCTGAAGTCCTCACTAAGACTAAGAAAGTAGAGAACATAGACCCGGTTCTTAAGTCCTCACTAAGACTAAGAACGTAGAGAACATGGACCCGGTTCTGAAGTCCTCACTAAGACTAAGAACGTAGAGAACATGGACCCGGTTCTGAAGTCCTTCCACTAAGACTAAAACGTGGAGAACATGGACCCGGTTCTGAAGTCCTCACTAAGACTAAGAACGTAGAGAACATGGACCCGGTTCTGAAGTCCTCACTAAGACTAAGAAAGTAGAGAACATGGACCCGGTTCTGAAGTCCTCACTAAGACTAAGAACGTAGAGAACATGGACCCGGTTCTGAAGTCCTTCCACTAAGACTAAGAACGTAGAGAACATGGACCCGGTTCTGAAGTCCTTCCACTAAGACTAAGAACGTAGAGAACATGGACCCGGTTCTGAAGTCCTTCCACTAAGACTAAGAACGTAGAGAACATGGACCCGGTTCTGAAGTCCTCACTAAGACTAAGAACGTAGAGAACATGGACCCGGTTCTGAAGTCCTCACTAAGACTAAGAACGTAGAGAACATGGACCCGGTTCTAAAGTCCTTCCACTGGCTCCCTGGATCTCAGAGAATAGACTTTAAAATCCTTCTGTTAGTCTATAAATCCCTGAATTAGCACCTAAATACATCACAGACTTGTTATCAGGGCATCAACCCTCCAGAACACTCAGGTCTTCTGGCTCCAGCCTGCTCTGCAGAACCAGAACCAGAACCAGACATGGAGAAGCAGCATTTAGTTCCTATGCTCCACTGATCTGGAACAAACTCCCAGAAAACTGTAAAAGTTCTGAAAGCCTGAGTTCCTTTAAATCAAGATTAAAACACATTTGTTTAGGATTATCTTCGACTGTTCTAGTTAAACTGTATTACTGAAATATAATTAGTTTACTTTGTATTCCAACTGTTTTTACTTGTTTACTTTTAATTTTTATTTTCCCATGTTCTATTTTGTTTCTGCATTTTATTCCTGCTTGCTTTTATTTTGTTTTATTTTCCTATATTTTAATCATGTAAAGCACTTTGCATTGTCTCTGTACTGAATTGTGCTATATAAATAAATTTGCCTTGCCTTTAATTATGGAGCCTGTAATAAACGTCAGAGGAAAGGCGAACTGATGTGGGTAGGCCGGACTGACAGACAAAAGAGACGGATAGATGTGCAACAATAAATAAAAACCAGCCACAAAGAAACGTCTGACTGGAGCAACCTGCTAGAAAATCAGTTCATGGTGGTGCCGACAAAAGGAAAATGATTCCCGTCTTCATATAGGCCCCTACTTCCTTTTTACATGTTGAAAATCTAGAAAATGCATCAGTTTCCTACTTTTCCAGACTGAGTGAACCACTGAGATAATTTATGCAGTAAATGTACCGTCCTCTGACATGTTGTATGGTTTGTTTCTGCAGAACTTTTCTGTTTGTTCCTTTCTAGGAACATTGAAATGTTTCTGAAAGGTTCCCCAACCTGAGCTACAGCTAAACATGTCTCAGTAGTCGCCTTCAGACCGTTTAGAAATGGACAGATAAAAGCAGGAAAATGTTACTGTAGTTAAATGTTAGAACTCCAAATAGATAAAATTAGACGTAAAATCCTAAATACCTGCATTTAAAAACAGAAGGAAATCACAGCACAGAGATTCCACCGCAGCGCATCGGTGTGGATGTGGCGTTTAAATGCTGAGCACAGATATTTATCTAATCTACAGCAGATCTTAGACATAAAAAGCTGAATATTAACTCCTTTCTGCTACATTTTACGCTGCGACAGTAAAAATCCGAGTTTTGGTCGATTTTTTCCACCTATTCCTATTAGCGATGAAAATGATTGATTAATGACTTAATCTAAGATTGATTGATCTTATTAACTAACTATTTATAGGTGGCCATTTATTTAAAAACCTGAGTTTCTCTTGTATCAAAAGGGTTTTTGCATAACATGAAGGGCTCATATTTTGAATTTAAAAAGAGGCAAATCATTATATTTTAACAGTTTATTTTGCCACCTGTATTAAAAACTGACTGAATAAAGGAAAATGGTAGTTTCCTCACACATTATTAAACTTAGACATTCATAAAATAAAACAGGAACCTATTAGGTTACAGAGTAGAAACAAATGAGATGAATAGAGTAAAATATGTGAAACACTAATAATCCTCATAAAAGCCATCAACCTTTCTTCTACCAGGTTACAACGTATTGCGTAATGCGCTCTGGTTTTCCGTCATCGCCTTCTGAGCACATCTGTGAGTTTTGGTTGAGAAGCTGACTCCGCTCCGCCAGGCAGCCCAGCTGAACCGCAGCTATTTAGCCGACAACTTAAGGAGCTTCAGGGTTTATATTTAAAAACAGAGCTGCATAAAGATCATTTTGAAACCTTGTGGTCATTAAACTGTGTAAAATAACCCCCCACAGAACTCCGTTTGGACCATTTCACGTTCCTGTTGTGGCATGCCTCTGCCATGATTATTTCTCTACAACTATCACTCCCTGCCTCCGAAATGTTCTGATAACAGCTCCTATCTCCTGCTCCTTGACCTGCTGAGCTGATTCCAGCCTTTAACTCTGACGTCATTACGTGACGGAAACATGGAGGATGGAGTCAGATCCGGGCCTACAGCCTTCTGGACATGAGCTACAAAGAGACGCTCTCTTGCCTCTGGACATTTTCGTTAATTTCCACAGGGTGGGATGTGGTTATGACTCATGTCACGCAAAGCATTGTGGGATTCCTTATAGCTTCTTAGCGTCGATGAGGGACATCGTGAGCTTCCTAGGCTAAAGGAGCGATAATAGGAAGCATACAGGCTCCCTTTCATAACTCCTTCTTTACTGACTGCACAGGGCGACTGCGGCTCAGTGGGTAGTCGTCTTGCAATCAGAAGGTTGTAGGTTTGATTCCAGCTTCCTCCTGTCACGATGTGCCAAGTTATGCCATGAATGTGTGCGTGTCAGTGAGTGCGATTGGGTGAATGTGGCTCTAGCGTAAAGCGCTTTGATGGTCAGTGTGACTAGAAGAGGTTTTTTTATTTATTCAGAGACCACTTATCATGGTGAACACTGACGCCCTTCCTCTTTGGCTGAAGAGCCCTTACCAATTAGGCCTTTTCGGATGCGGCGTTCTCTATTGGATGGCGGCCACACTACAGCACTATAAGAATGTCTAGGTGGACGTTATCAGTTAGTCCGATGGATCAAAATTTAATCTAATAAACTATTTTTTCGACAATGAATTGAAAGTCGATTGTTTGCATCCTTAATTCCTACTATTATACTACTAAGACATGAAAATTGATTGTGTGACATCAGAGGACTCATTTTACTTTAATCACTCAGTGATGACAGCTGGCTCTTCACTGCTTTCTGCATTTACACCAATATGGCAGACGTCTGTTTAGATTTCTGCTCTAAGTTAAAAGTTTTTTTTAAAAAAAGCTCTTGACACTTACCTCAGTGCCATATTTGGACAAGGCTGCGTTTGCCTGCTGCCGTATCTTCTCCCTGTACATCTGCGCAGCACGGCTGTTGTACTTGGCGTTGGTGTCGTTGGTGGAGCAGCCGTGCTGACGGAAGAAGGCCGTCTTTACACAAAACCAGAAAGAATTAGTGCATCGTGTCAGGAAGAGATCAGAGCGACAAACATGAACTGGTCTCAGAGCAGAGACTCACCGCATTGGCATTCCCTCCAACCTGCATACATCTGAGCTGGAACCAGCTCCAGTTGGAGTCTAACTCTGTGGATCTGTGAAAAAATTAACTGTCTGTGAAACGACTGTACATAAAACAGACGTGTCATGCACTGAGGGGCGTCCCAAACCTGCTAATTAATGTAATTTTCTGATTTTTTAAGGATTCACCACCTAATGAATGAAGCAGCTGGGCTGCTCTGAAGCTTACCTGATGAAGCTGAGATGTACTCCCAGTGAGCGATGGATGCCAGAGCAGTCGATGCACAGGAAGACGCCATAGGAGATGCTCGCCCAGCTCGGGTTTTTGGCAGCACAGTCGAAACAAGCCTGCAAAAAAACCACAAAGAAATCCTACATTTACCGTCCACTGCGGCTCCAGGCTCATCCAGGAGCGAATGCTGCGAGTCAATAGCTCTGTTTACATGCCCAAAATGTTCTGATCGCATTTAAAAAGGAAAACATTATCTGAATTAATTGTTTATAAGGACACAAAATGAATTAATTTGATCATGATGTGCCTTTACCTGCATCAGACCTTATTCAGCAGAGAAGTGCTCCAACAGGAGCAGAGATGTAAATCAGTCTAAAAAAAATACTAACGAAGTTGTACTTCTGTGCGTGCTGAAAAAAATAAAAACACCTAGAATGATCTTGCTACACCATTTTTTTTGGTTTAATAAAAAGACAAATGTTAAAAACCTCACATAGCAATCAAAACGAAATAATTTTAGATCCTTCAATCTGGAGGATTTTTTTTTAAGTCTGGTTCTAAGGTTCATTTGAAGGACTAAAACAGACCCAAACTGATCTGGGTAACCTTTCAACAATTAAATTAAATTTAACAAACTTTGGCCAATAAAGAAAACATTGTGCTGCCGGTTTTTTAATAGATTAAGTTGTTTGGAAAACAAAGGAATTACAAGAATATCCCTGTTTATGTATCAATAAACATTTTATCTAATTTTCACATTATTATTATTATTATTATTATTAATGTACTTTTTATGTTTACAGACTGAAAACCTAGGATAATTCAGTTTTGCTTCATTCAATGAACACGAACGCTGGTCCAATTTCCTGGAAGAAAAACTTTGCCATCTTAGATTAATAACCGATAGATTGGTGCGCCACTAAAAACTGCCTGTTAAAACATCATATTGATAACAGCTGTTCCACCTTTGCCCCAAAACTGAGCTGCTGTTTGTCCAACCGACTTCTGAACGCTGTATTGCAAACAATCATCATGGCTCCAGATCAAGGTCAGCTCTAGAGTTTTAACGCATAAACACAAGGCCTTCAACATGTTCAAAAACCTTTAAATTGGACATCTAGTGTCTAAATCTACAAACCACAGATTCTACACTCTTTTCCAAAAGTGAAAACTAATCCGTTTGTGACAAGTTCATCCCCCAAAACCCTGATATGCACAAGACCAGAATGTAAGTGGGCGAACTTTCTTGTTGAAGACATAATATATATATATATATATATATATATATATATATATATATATATATATATATATATATATATGCGCAATTACCGTTTGCTTATGTAAAATATGTCATTTGCTTACATTTAAACTAACAGTTCGGCAGGTGAAATATAAGGGAGGCAATGCACAGTGGGTTTCTAGGTGTTAAACAGATATTCTGGCATGAATAAATACCACTAGTACTGACGAACAAGCGTGACTTCGTGGAAGAACTAATAAACTGCGTCAAAAACATGGATCTTTTTCCGGCTTTCGTTAAAATCTCCGACAGAACGTTGAATATAATGTTTTACGAACTGTATCACATCAGATGTAGCTTGTTTTAACTAACATCAAAACGATCAATACAGCGAATTAACTCGATATTAGCATTTATATCCAATTTCTGCGGCTTATAGTTTATGAGATCCGACACCTTTTTCCGGCTACGCGGCATAAAAGCGGCGAAGCTCACCGGTTTTCTCCCTGAGGGAAACGCAAACCGTTTACGTGGCCTTTAGGTTTGACTCCGGGAACCGGCCAGCTAGCAGACGTTAGCTCCCGTTAGCCGTTAGCCCCAGTTCTCCGCAGTTTTCAATGGAAAACGACTAGCTCCCCGCTAGCTGTTAGCAATGGTTAGTTTCTGTTAGCTCCAGCTAGCAGCAGATGCTAACTGCTACTTACCGAAGATATTTATTGAACAAAGAGATGCCAGCAAAAAACAAACTCAAATAATAACACAACCCAGATCAACTTAACCGAATTCGGTTACCTTGTTCGTGGGAATTGATCTCAATCTTTTGAAAATCGTCAGGATTTCGGTCTTATTTGGTTCCGTAGCCATCTTGCCACTGAGTGTGACGAACTGACGTCATTACAGATGGTCGCGTCGTAGACTACGGAAAAGCGAAAGTTTTTCTGAAAAAATAAATAATATATATATATGAGAATAAAAACATTAGGAAGTACAAGTTAGATGCAGAATGGTAAAAAAAAATAAGTTTACTCTAAACGCTCTAAACATTTCAGTCAAAAAATAAGATCACGGTTACCATTCAGCCAATCAGTATAAATATAATGGTGTGCTAAATACACATTACAGATTATTTATCAAAAGGCTCTCAGTGAAATAGATGTTTTATAATGAATTCTACATATTTTTGTGTTTTATTTCAGGTGAAGCCTTATAAACATAATTTATCACACTGTAATTTTAATACAGATGAATATGGAGATTGGAGAATGAAGATCATGTCCCAAAACGTTTTCAGCGTTATATCTGTAACATCAGGTAATGAACAAGGATTTTAGCTTATTATTCCTTTTTTTTATTTGGTAACAACTAGTAAATCATCTAATGTTATCTTTCTTATATCAGTACACAAAATGTGTTAGATATTATTTCATATGTATAAAAACACAAAAATTGTTAAGTACATAAATAAATGAATACATAAATAAATAGTGTTTATCTAGCCAGGAGGGTCTCATTAGAGCTCCCCAGCAAGTATTCTGCCTCCTAGTCAAATTGGCGGGATTAATAAAAAGAAAGACACAGAAGGCTACCGAAATAAATAAAATGAAATAGTAGATTCTAAATACAACACTGCAACTGCATCAGATGTATCAGACATATTTCTTTTGTTTTTGTCTTTTTGTTATGCTTAAATATTTCACATTGTGAAGAAATTTTGAGACAAAGATCTGGTGAAATACAAAAGGCAGTTTTTAAATAATTATTTTTGTATAGAAAAAGGGACGAAACCAATCTAGTCCTATGTGAAAAATTAATTACCCTTTACTGTTTACTCATGGATAAACTGTGATTGACTACATTCTCAGTTAAATTTCACATTCCAGACTCTGACCTGATTACTTGCAGACCCATAGAATCAATAAATTACCTAAATAAAAGCAATCTGACAACATGAAGTATGCTAAACCGTCTCAAAAACCAACACATTATGTGCCAAATCATGGTGATGGTAATGTGATGGTCTGGGGCTCCTCTGCTGCTTCAAGACCTCAAGGATTTTCTGTAATTGAAGGAACCATGAATTCTGCTGCATGGCAGAAAATCCTGAAGGAGAATGTCCAACCAGCAGTTATTAACCTAAAAAATCAAGCCCTTTAGTTTCATGCGGCAGTGCAAAAATCCAAAACACACCAGTAAGTACACCTCTGAGCGAAATACTCAAAGTCTGGAATTATGGCTGATTGAGAAACTTGAAAAAAGCTAAAAGCAGACATAATCTGTAAAAAAGGTGAATATTTTCCCAGCACTGCGTGGACTTTAAAGGAATTACTACTCAGAGGGTAACTCAGAAGTTGTCTTTGTTAATTGCAGCTCCAACTATAAAAAAGCTTTGTCACTTGCCTTTTTATTGCAACACAAACGTGTGAAGTGAGCTCAGATCCAGTCAGACCTGTTGGATGAACTCGGCGGGAACCGCCTCCTCCATCTCCAACACAGAAAGTCCCGTGTTGGACTTTAGCACGAATAGATCCTTAGAGGCATCATGGAGACAGGTGTAGCTGCGCTGCTGTTGGTCGCTCTGCTGGGGACGAGCTCAGCCGTCAGCTTTTATGGAGACAGCATCAATTTCTCACCTCTGCAGAAAAACCAGGATGGGACGTACAAGGTACAGAGCATCACTAAACACCGTACTGAGTCTGAATATTTAGTTTTTCTTCATTCTATCAAACTGAAGACAGAAATCACTACTTGAAAGACCAGCAAAACATAAAGATGTTAAACCCTTTTTGTTTTGTAATTAAACATTTGTTTACTTGCAGCCATTGGTTTCTGTTTCCTGATTTAAGAAATGAAACAGTCACGTAGAATAAAGAAAAGCCGACACAACAAAAGAGATTTTTGGTACGCTGCACACGCTGCTTGTCCTCCATACCTGCTGTCAAAACATTTCATGACTTAAGACAAAAGATGTTTTTAAATCTCTTTCAACCTTCTGGGATGAAACCAGAAAAGAACAAGAATAAAAACAGAGCATTTTGCTACTTTCTGGTCAAAACAGTTTTCTATGTCATATAACATCTATTATCATTTTTCTAAATTTGAACAGATTGTATATAACTCTGTCCTGTGAGAATTTAAAGAGATACGCTCATGTCTTTTTCTTAGCTTTTTAAGTGTTGATCAAGTGGCCTTGATCAACACTTCTCAGTGTCTCCTAAGGTCATGGTTAGGGTTTTCTCTGAACTTTGACTGCTTGTTTTATTTAGTTTCAGTTCCTGAACCTGATCATTATTTAGCTGAACCCATAAAATCAGAACTTGGTGTGTCTCAGCATTGTAAGCAGTTTGCATTATGATGCTTAATTAGCTGTCATGTTTAAAATACCGGAACAAAATTCAGTAAAAACCTGATCCATGACTCAACAGATGCCTCATCCTTCAGATGAAGGAGCTAAGATCCTATTTCTGTCTGTTGTACGATGCTATATATGGGATTTCCATAGATTGAGCTGAAGAGACTGGGACAAATTGTGTCTTTGTGAGTCTGCAGGTAACAAACAGCCCAAATATCTAATTTACTGGACTAGAACTGAGATAAAAGCAGCCAAAGTCCAAGGAAAACCTTAGAAGGAGCTTCTGAAAGTTTGGAGACTAATTTTAAAGATGTCAAGAATGCCTGGATTCTTGGAAAGTGACATTTTGATGTTTCATTTTTAATACGAACCCTGCAGGTGACTTTCTATCACAGACAAAATGGCAGAAATGACTGTCAGAACCAGTCATCACTGATCTGTGAGGGCGGGGTGTGTACGGACCTGGACCAGTCGAATGCGCTCCGAACGGACCAGGACTTCTCAGGCCTTGGCAGGTGGTGCCAGACTGAAGAACGCACAACAGCAACCTTCCAGGCCAATGGGACGACTTTAACCCTGAGGTAAGTCTAGATCATACCGACTGAAACCAGAACTTACCAGTACCCTGGTCCAGATTTACTTTGAACTGAGCCTAGGCAGAGACTCACACTCACCATACCATACCATACCATACCATACCATACCATACCATACCATACCATACCATACCATACCATACCATACCATACCATACCATACCATACCACACCATCTTTATTTACAAATCGCTTCAAAATAAAACACAGTCTACAAAGTGGACAAAAAGTAACTATCTGGTGCACACAAGAAAGTGTGTGTTGCACAGGAAAGAATCTGATGTGGTTTTTAGTATTTTTTCCTTCAATGTCCCTTTAAGGGTTCCGTAAAAAAGGCATCTGCCAATAAATAAGTTTTAAGAATATTCTTACATTCAGAAACAGAGGAGGCCTGTATGACATGCAAAGACAGATCATCCTACAACTTTGGGGCAGCTGGGGGAGCAAGGCTATTAAGAGATTTAGAGTCAAATAAAAGATCTTTAAAGGCATCCTGAAATGTCCAGGTAGCCAATGAAGTGAAGTTAAAATGGGGGAAATGTGCACTAGTTTCCTGGTTCGACTCCCACAGATTGCCACTCTGGGTCCCCAAGCAAGACCCTTAGCCCCAGAATGCTCTCTGGGCATCGCTAATGGATGGACTGAATGCAGGGGAGTGTATGTTGCAATGACAATAAAGATAAAAATTATTATTATATTATTACAGTTTTTATAGATTGCTTTGATGCAGTAGTCAACTCAAAACCCACATTTTTCAAAACAGTTAACGCAGAGGCCTAAACAGTGGCACCAATGGTAAAAATGACTCATTTTGTTTGCAAAAGGTTACAACTCTGCCAAAACATTTAAAATATGGACCAAAAGCAAATTTTGCCCTCAAACAACACAACTTGCACACAAATGTTTGAGCCCTTCCAATCATTCGTTACACAAGGGGCAACAAAATACAAAATACCGCACTCAATGTGAATCAGTGCAGCATTGCTGGTTCATTGTAGCCAAAGACTGTACGCAGCTTACAGTGTCATTTGTAGTCAAATTTGCCTTGCAAAAAATGGATCCAGAAGCAGATATGTTGTAATGCAAATTTTATTGATTCTTCATTCTTTTCTTTTCCAGAGAAACAAATGAAACATTCCAAAAAATGAAAGATTCCAACAGAAAATACTAGGGCTGTTTGTTCCTTCTAGTCCATTCTGTCCTGATGAATAGGCCACATGACCTCATCTTCATCACACTCAATATTTTTTCCCTTGCGATGCACCTGGGGGAAAATCTTCTTGCATGCCT
This sequence comes from Fundulus diaphanus, assembly GCA_037039145.1. Taxonomy (NCBI): domain Eukaryota; kingdom Metazoa; phylum Chordata; class Actinopteri; order Cyprinodontiformes; family Fundulidae; genus Fundulus; species Fundulus diaphanus. Next base: position 2,078,695 of record CM073122.1, read on the forward strand.
GATCCATCCTTGACATGCCTCTGCATCTACAGTACATGTTTGGCAGCAGCAGACATTACATTGAGCAAGGGCATTTGCTCATAGGGGCGGTGATCATATACTTTCCATCTCCATGAACTGAAGAATTCCTCTATAGGATTTAAAAATGGAGAGTATGGAGGAAGAAATTGCACCATCATCCTAGGGTGTGCCACAAACCACTTATTCACTACACGAGAATGGTGGAATGTCACATTGTCCCAGATTATCACAAAAATTGGCATGCCAGGCTTCAACGGCCCTCTTTCCTGAGGTGGGATGAGCCTGTCATGCAGGGTGTTAAGAAATGCAATGAGGCGCTCAGTATTGTAGGGGCCAATCGCTGGAATATGACAGAGGACACCATCATTGGAAATAGCAGCACACATAGTTATGTTGGCGCCCCTCTGCCCTGGAACTGTAACGGTGGCCCTATGCCCAATCAGGTTCCTCCCACGCCGCCTCACTTTACAGAGGTTGAAGCCGGCTTCATCAACATAAATGAAAACATGACGTTCCCTCTCAGCTTCAAGCTCCATGATTCGCTAAAGAACAAAAAGAAAAAGAAAAATTACATTTTCGTACATAAATGTAACCCCAGTTGAATCTAAAGTAACTGCATGATTTGCCAAGGCATAAGAGTATAGTACTGTAATGTTTCCTTACCTCCACATATTGGCATCTGGCCTCCTTCACAGCATCAGAGTTCCTCTGGAATGGAACTCTGTAGAGCTGATTCATTGCCATATGGTTCCTTCTGAGGACCCGGTTAATTGTGGTCTCACTCACAGTATTTACATTTCTAAATACCCCCTGATCTGCAATCACTACTGCCGGGATTTCACGCAGCCTAATGGCGTTATTTGCCAGAACCATGTTCACAATGGCTGCCTCCTGCTCAACATTGAAAATTCTGAGTCTACCACCACCAACCGGTAGCCTTTCAATTCTGTAAAGAATACATGAAATGTGGAAAACAATTACATGAAATACTGTATATCACTGCAGATATATATGTATATACTGTATAGCAACATTACCTGTTCTCCAGTCGAAAAATTCTGACGATGCAACCGTGTTTCTGTTGAGAACAGGTTGGACTGTTTGTCCATCTCTATGTGAAAGGCCATGATTTACTACATGGTCAATCACAGTTGCCCGAATTTCGTCTATAACTTGAGCCCTTCCAGCTACAGCTACACCTACACCTTCTCCTCCACCTCCACCTCGCATATGGATTCCTTTTCCTCTGACTCCTTTTCCTCTGAGCCCTCTACCTCTTACTCTGCCTCTCATGTGCCTTAGACCATCCATTCTTGCAAAGAACAACACACAACAGGCCCCTTTTGAGGCCTGCAGACTGATTGCAAATTGAAAAATTGTGTAAAGAAGTGTCAATCAGGTGCTTCAGTGATTTCATACTGATCAAGAAGTTTCTAAGAGCTTGGAACATATGGTTTCTGTTTGGCTACCACAGCTAAAGCAACGGAGTTTGGACTGCATGAATGACATCTGTGTTACTGTTTTGCAAAAGGGCGGGGAAAATGTATCAAACCAATGAGAATGGGTTAACTCATTTGCAAGAGGTGTCTTTTGCTCTGCTGAGGTGGTGATGATGAAAACTAAGAGGCTGCCAGGTCAAAGCAATAAATAAAAACTGTATCTGGCTTTCAAGTTTAAGATCTGCTTTCATTTTAACTCCAGGTTTGTGATGACCGACCTAACATTTGATAAAAAGGAACCCAGATCTATGCTGGAACTCTAAGATGTTGGCAAAGAATAATAAAACATAAGATTTGTATTCATTTTAAAAAGGTCTCAAAATGCTACAAGACAAAAAAAGAAAAAGAAAAAGAGTATGAAATAAAAATACAATGAACTAAAAACTCATCGATCAGCGAGAAAGTCTTTAAGGCTTTTCAAAGATCCCTTGTTGTCTGTAACGAAGTATGAGGTGGATGGATAAGGTTGGCGTTATGTGAATGGTGGAAGCCGATGGATGAGTTGGGTGTAAATTGATGCTTTCAGTGTTCTGGAGCATTACCATGAACAAACTGATGGGATATAAGAACAGTTTAGTAATGTTTAGTAATAAGAACAGTCTGTAGGTAATGAGGAACCAGTGATGTTTATAGAGAACTGGAGTGACGTCTCCCGCTCTGCAGACCTTCATGAGGATTCTTGCAGCACATTACTGGATGTTTTGCAGCTTCTGGATATTCTTTGCAGGAATCCCCATGAACAGGACGTTACAGAAACCCAGCCAGGAGGAGAGAAGAAGAAAACTGATTTAAAATAGCTACTAAATATAATTTTACTCCAAGTATTATTTAAATTTCACAGCTCGTTGATGTCCCAAAAACAAGATGTTTGATTATTTTAACTGTTAATTCACACTGATTTGATAAGTTTGAACAGAATCTGCTGAATTTTTCTGCTTTAATTTCCTTTATTTGTTCCGTCTACATATAAATAAGTCATACATCTGGACAAAATTGGAACAGTAGAACTGCTAGAAACAATGGAAACTCTGGAAAATATCAGACACCATCTTATCTGGTGTTATCTAAAATAAATTTCACAAAATAATCTGTGAAGTTGTCAGTGTTAACATAATAGGATAACAAAACCTTTGATTATAAGCGTAAATGTAATGTTACAGTTTGGTAAAGGACCAAAGTGGAGAAACTGACAAGTAAACAAAGTTCTTTAACAATGAAATAGAAAGACTTACAGATGATCGCGCACAAGCAGAGCAGGGCATGAAAAACAGGCAGAGAAATGGGCAATATAATGGAGAAACAGATGGATCCAACAATGAGCAACGAGAACCAGGGAACGTCTATAGGCTGCTGAGGGAAGAGTGGAGAATGACATTGGATGCAGGGGAGTTACTCCTCCTGAGGTGGAGCACCTGAGGCAAAAGGATAACAGGGAGACTCAGGCAGAAAGACTAATTACCATGAATAGAGCTGAACTGAGACGCCAGGAAATCACTCACTAGGGGGAAAAGACTAACAGAAGCTTAAGAGAAACAAATTAAAATGCACAATAAACAGAACACAGGAATAAACTAATACAATAAACACAAAGGAATGAACTAATACTGAAAAATAATTCCAGCAACAGTGAAGGCACATATATGAACTGGATATGGTAAGACCTTTTAAACAATAGTAAAGAACTCAGAAGCGAACACTAAAGAACATTATCATTGGCCCCCATTTAAACATTCTTCTGAAAACAGTTGCAGACTAAATTACTGGACTGTGTCTTTATTGCTGGTGAAGAACTGAGCTGCTTTAAACTATGTTTGGCTGGAATATCTCCCTCTTTGTCAGGATATTTGAGTTTACTGGCTGTAGAGCGTGTTGCATCTCTGCTCTAGTTTTATGTGGAAGGTCTGATTTTCTTAGGTTAGCTTAATTATGACAAAGCAAAGATGTCAAACAATGCTACTGTGGATACTCTAGCTGCTGGGTAACTATATGTGTAGAGCAATCATCTTTATTCTCTATGTCCAGAATCTCAATTAAATAGTTTGTGCAGTGAATTTCAGCAATAAAAGGGCAGTTTCACCTAGATAGAGCTGTATTTTCAGAGTTTTATTCTAGAGAAAGGCAAAAAATAAATGTGAAGTTTGTTTAATGCTATAATGTCTCAGGCAACCAACCAGTAAATCTACCTGATTAAAAAAAGAAACTTCTTAAAGTTTAACTATAAAAAGACAGATTTTGTTCAGTCAGGATGGTGGAAATTTATGGAAATTTCCTTCCATATAATTTTCCTAAACAAACATAAATACCTTTAAACTGCTACGAACAAACAGAAAAGGTCCAGGGTTACTGCTTAGGGTTTTATTTGGTGTGAGACATTTCCGTTATTTAAACTGTTTGCTGGTTTGAATCTTGCTGACAGGAGTGGAGTTCTATGGACTCACATCGTTCAAGAGGAAGGCAAGATTTTATAAATATCATCCAATTGAATTCAATTTATTTTAGCACCAATTCATAAAAACGTCAGTTCAGTTGAATCAATCCAGACAGATTCCAGGTCAGTTACATCCATTCCAGTTGATTCAGGTTTAGGTTTAGTTTATTGTTCAGCTTGGTTAGCAGATTTCTATCCAAGGAAACCCAGCAGTCATTGACTCACAGCAATCCCTCATACTGGGCATGCATGAAGCGACAGTGGAGAGGAAAACTCCCCTGTGTGTCTCGAGCCCGTAACATCATCAGGGACCCCTCACACCCCCACCATAGACTATTCTCCCTGCTGCCCTCTGGAAAGAGGTTCCGCAGCATCCGCTGCAGGTCCACTAGGTTCTGCAAAAGCTTTTTCCCTGCTGCCATCAGACTGTTGAACTGCTGAACTGCTGAAGTATAAAAACGGACTGTGTACCACACTAGATTCGCTGATTTGCACATTTGCACATTGTATCGTATCCTGCAAAATTGCTGCTGCACCTTAACCGGAAACGTACTGAAAAACTGTGTACAATGCAACTGTCTACTTTTAAATCACTGCTGCACCTTACTGCATATTTGTTTACATTTGGTTTACAGTGTTTACATTTCAACTGCCTACTGTTCACTGCTGCACTTTATCCGGAAGTCAATTGAAATTTATCCTGTAAGTGACTGCGATTTATCACTGCACTTTATCCTGTACTGTAATTCACTGCAAGGTATCCTGTAGAGTTACTGCAATATTTCTGAGCTGTGTGAAAACGAAATTTCGTTCTGTATGCACTCTGTGTATACAAAATGACAATAAAGAAAGTCTAAGTCTAAGTCTTTAACAGGGAGGAGAACCTCCGGCAGAACCAGAACCAGAACCAGGCTCAGTGTGAACGCTCATCTGCCTCGACCCACTGGGGCTTAGAGAAGACAGAGCAGAGACACAGAAAGCACAGAAGCTCACATTGATCCAGGAGTACTTTCTATGTTAGAAAAAAAGTACAGAGTTTAAACCTCTGTTGATCACTGAATGTCACGGACGTTTATTGAACGTCTTCTGGTATTTACCTTTTGTCTGCTGCCACACCCTGAGGAATGTGAATGATTGCTGCCCTTCGTTGATTTTTCATACAGCTCTCTGCATAACATCAACGTGTCAACATGTCGCTTGACTGAGAGCTTTAGAAGAACAAAGGCAGAGAATAATAACAACTGACTCTTCCTCATATTTAAAATTGTGCCAGGACACTGCAGGTCAAAACTTTTTTTATTTTTAAAGTCACACAGCTTCTGTGAAACATCTTGTTCTTGGATGACTCCGTCATTCTTTAATCAGTCTGTTTCCTAATTAAACTGCGCCTTAGGCTCTTTTTAATACAGATTATGCGTATCACTACTAGACCGTTAGTATTTCTAGCAGAAGGTGTGCTGCAACGTTCTGAGTTAAAACATTCAGCTTCACCATATATTAAACCTGAAATTAAATACAATTTTTGCTGCTAAAGAGCTTCATACAAAATCCACCTTCACCCAAAAAACACACCTAACATTAGAAATTAAAAATAAATGTGTATAACAGGCATATTATCCTACTACTAATTTAAAAGTAATAATAGTAATATTATTTATCTTCTAATGATTTGGGTAAAAGGCTTTTTTCAAATAAATTGCAAATATTGCTGTACTTACATAATACATAAAGCTAATGGTATCCCATATAATTCATCATATTTAAGCCTAATAAAATCTAATATGATGCAATAATGATAGATATTATATTTACATAAACACATGACGTATACAACTACTATCTCCTGTAATGCCCACTAGGGAGCAGAAGTGGTGTTGCTATCAGACTAGTCTATAATGACACTCATCAATAAGACACTGATAACATTAATGATTTATCACAATAATTATCAAAAATTACTTAACAAAGTGGGAAACGGATGATATCAATATTCAACACTTTATTTCTATTGATCTCGACATGTTTACATTTTCAGATGATAACTTATAAAACATTTCATGGAACAAATTTCCCTTTTCTCCAGCTACTCACAAATCCTTTTAATAAATCCTGAACTAAGTTCTGTTTGGAAAAGTGAGCAATTCTGTAATCCACTTTCCTATTTTTAAATAAATGTTATCACATTTTGATCTAATGACCAAATGTGCAGCATTTTTAACAAAATTCTATCAGATTTCATGAACAGACTTTTGAATTGAACAGCTTTGCCCTGGCAGCGCCATGTTGCTGTGACAACGTTTGGTATATGTTTCTTTGCTCATGGGAGGACTGGCATTGCACCTGCAACTTATTGTCATCTGTAACTTGGCCCTGCAGCTCTGACTGAGTCTTGCAGATGTGCAGCGAGCCGTGTTCTGTGTTTATTCTTGATGAAGTTCATGTCGCTGTACCGATCCTTTGTGGTGAAGAGAGAGCTGAGCCAAAAGGCGAAGTTCTCGATTTACCGGTCGATCTACGTTCCTACCCTCATCTATGGTCATGAGCTTTGGGTCGTGACCGAAAGAACGAGATCCCGGATTTCTCCGTAGTGTGTCTGGGCTCTCCCTTAGAGATAGGGTGAGGAGCTCAGTCATCCGGGGAGGACTCAGAGTAGAGCCGCTGCTCCTCCACGTCGAGAGGAGCCAGTTGAGGTGGCTCGGGCATCTGGTTAGGATGCCTCCTGGACGCCTCCCTGGTGAGGTGTTCCGGGCACGTCCCACCGGGAGGAGGCCCAGGGGAAGACCTGGGACACGCTGGAGGGACTATGTCTCTCTGCTGGGAACGCCTTGGGATTCCTCCTGAGGAGCTGGCCCAAGTGGCTGAGGAGAGGGACGTCTGGGCCTCCCTACTGAAGCTGCTGCCCCCGCGACCCGACCCCGGATAAGAGGAAGAAAACGGACGGACGGACGGAAGTTCATGTCCAAAAACACTGATTCACAGAGATAAGTTGAGCCAAACAGGCTGACAGCCTTCGTAGCTGCAGGGCACAAACCACTGGACTTTTCTGTGTGCACGTTCACGAAAGGATAGGAAATGAATGACACAGAGGCTCAAGCAGATCAAGGTCACGAAGCCTATTCTCAAACTCTTGCCCAAGTCTATGTATGACTTGAATGTAAGTATCTGCTACTTTGTCAAACGTCTCAGATGCAGAAGCCTTGCCTGTTTTTGACGGCACAGAGGGAAAGTACGGCACCCTTTTCTCTGTAAATCAACCGAAAAAAATGTTGATCTTGGCTTTAAAACACCTTTTATATCAACAACAGTTTTGCTTTTACCTTGCAGTTCAACTGGTTTGGTTTCCCAGAAACTTCTGATAAAAATTCACTCCTGTGTTCTGGGCAGGCTGCTCTCTCTCACCTTCAGCTTGCTCTTCCTTTAGCACAAAGGCAAGCACACATCACTCCCGTGTCGGCTGCTCTCCATTGGCTCCCTGTGGGCTACCGAATCGATTATAAATTCTTTCATTTGGTCTTCCTCCACCTTATCTTTCGGACTTGCTTCACTCAAACCCTCCTCTAAGGACCCCGATGTCCTCTGACCAGCTGCTGCTGGCTGTTGCAAAGACGAGGATGAAGCGTTATAGAACAGGCTGCCTCTACTTGTTAGGGAGGCTCCTTCACTGTCTTCTTTTAAACTGTATTTTTAGTTTTTGAACAGGGCCAAACAAGTGAGGGCTAGAGCGCACATAAAATATACAGAGCAGCGTAATTTACACTGCATTACTGGTCTGAATCACAAAAGTAAGAAGAAATAACACATATAACCAACATCGCAGGAGCAGGGTACATACCATACAGACAGAAGAGGCAGATTGTTATAATTCTTTGAGTAACTGTTCAATTTTTCCCAGAGTCTCTCTCCTTTCTCCTTCTGGAGACGTAATGAAAAAGTCAATGTCTCCATTTTGTGGATCAAGTTTATAATGCTTATGAAGAGCCAGGGGGGCTTAACTGGAGCCAGCATTTGGTGATTGCCTTCTCGCTTGCAATCAAATAAATCTTTAGTATGTGTCACTTAGTTTTCTGAGGTACAAGGAGATGAAAGAAAAGTCTGAAACTGTGTCCAGGATTTCAGAGATTATTTGCTTAACATCTCCAATTTAGGACAGGACCAGAAGATATGAAAGTAATCTGCAGTTTTAAGCAACAGTACTGTCCGTCAACGTCAGGGTCACGACCCCTGGAGGGTATGTTGCAATGTTAATAAAGATGAATATTAGGACCTTTGCTCTCAGGGTCCCTTTGGGCATCTGGGGTTCTGGTTCCCCTGGCGTCTGCCTCGGTGCTCTGGGGGTGGGGGGTGAGGTGGGGTGGTTTTGGCTCCTCATATCCACTATTGAGCATTTTTCTCATGGATAAACCTCACAGACACAAGTTCACTCTCACCAACACCTACAGGTGATCCAGGTGCTACAGAATCACTTCTATCCATAAACCCCTGTTATTACCTTCAGCTGTCACTTTATACATGTCGTATGAATTAATACTGTATATTCTTCAGTGATGGTATCAAGGTGTTGGTTGTTTGTACCTGTAACACTTTATCAGCTGGTTCTGCTGTTCTTTATATTTTTCTCTTTGCAGGTGTAGAAGCAGACTCAGAGGATGAATATTCCTCTCCTCTTTCTCTTTCACCTTTTCTCCCTTTTTTCCTCTTCTACCTTCTTGTTTCAGTGTCCATTTAACATGAAATATTCCATGCATAAATTATAATAAAGCTTCTTGCATATATAGCAGTAAGCCTCCACTTGTGAAAGTAAACTCTGTTTTTGGCATTAAGGCAATAATTCTTATTGCCACACTGCCAGACAGGACACTAAAAAACAAAACAAAAAAGATGAATATTATTATGAGTAAAACAGCACAGCTTTATGGTTTGGATTAATGATGACCGCCTCTTCCTCACGCCTTTATTTTCAGAGACTCCGGCTGCTGCTGGGCCTCTAATGTGGACGGAAAAACCAACTGGATGAGTCAGGCAGAGCTGGACCTGGGAGTTCGATCAGATACCTACCGCATCAACAACTGTCCCGTCACCACAACAGTGTCTTTACTACGGTACCGACGTCTCACACTATAAATCATGACATTCCCTGCTTTCTTCTTTCATCTAGCACTGTTTGTTAGTGATATTTGACATAAAGCAAAAGTGCATGTGCAGACTGTTCATAGAGAGGTAAATAACCCGTTATTTACCTCTCGTTAACAATAACGCTGCAGCTGATGGGAAATATGAAAATGTTCCTGCAGGGTTCCTCGGAACTGTTTCACCCAGCATCGTCTTCTGGCTCACGATCCAGACGGAGATGCCGTGAGATGCCGCTTCGCTTCAGGCGCCTCAGCAGACTTCACCCTGGATGAGGTAATCTGGCTGATCTGGCAGCTCTGACTGAATCTGATGCTTGCAACACAGTTTTCCACCTCTTCAGGACGTGTTTTACACATCATTTATTGTGTTTCATCGGCGCACACGCATACTGTATGACCATGAGATGAAATCCATCCTCCTGGTTGTTTTTTGGACCAGTATCAAAGGAAAGAGACGTCAGCCAGTCTCATTTTGAATGTCCTGTTCCAGACTACGTGCACGCTGAGGAGCACAGGCGAACTCCAAACTGGCGTCCACGTGTTTGAGCTGACGATGGAGGACTTCTCCACCCATAACATCACGCTGAGCTACGCTGACGGAAGCTCGGCGAGCCGAGAGGCCTCCAACATGAACCTCCCTCCTCTCTGCAGACTGAAGCTGAACTTCCTGATCGAAGGTGAGACTCAGGAAATTAAACATTTACTCATTATGTCAGTACGGACAGAGGAGGACCCAATAGCACAGTTTAGTCCAAAGGTTTAATAAGTATCTGGAGGTAGAAAGCAGGAATCTCGGTTCTGGATCACTGGTGGGAGTCAGAGTAACAAACAGGCAGACAGGTTACATATGCAAGGTTGCAGACGATCTGACAAATGTGGAGTGAAAAACTGGGCCTTATATACAAGAGGTGGTAATCAGAAAATGCAGAGCAGCTGGCAGGTTGACGGGAGCAGAGCAGAGACAGGTGCATGTCATCAGCCCAAGCAGAGAGCTCCTGACAGAACCCCCCCCCTAAGGGACGGCCCCAGAAGTCCCCAAAACGACATCACATAGGGTGGGCGGAGAGGGAGGCAGTGGAAGTTCAATACTCCTCTGAACGATCCGACTCTGTGGCCCCATCCTCCAAAAGGACCTGTGAGACGCCATCAGGGGCAAGGTCCCGATCAGAATCTGAGTCAGACACAGGGGCTGAGTTTGAGACGTGACGGGACCCCTTTGGACGACCTCTTTTGGCGGCAATTTGGTCCGGGTGCCGGCGGTGGAACTCAGTGATGAGAGTCCGGTCAATAATTCGACTGGCCGGAACCCAAGTTCTCTCCTGGGGTCCGTAGCCCTCCCAGTCAACAAGATATTGAAGTCCTCTACCTCTCCGTCTGGACCGAAGCAGGCGTCGGACGGTGTACACCAACCCACCGTCAATGAGACGAGGAGGAGGAGGAGGAGTTGTAGCTGGAACTAGCGGGGTTACATGCACTGGTTTAACTCTCGAAACGTGGAAAGTCGGGTGTACCTTCATGGAAGCTGGTAACTGGAGCCGGATCGCTGTTGGACTGATGACCCTCTGGATAAGGAATGGGCCGAGGAACCGAGGGGCCAGTTTGCGTGACTCTACCCGCAGCGGGAGGTCCTTTGCTGACAACCACACCTTCTGGCCAACGCGGTAAGTGGGTGCCGGCGTCCTCCGACGATTAGCCCCAGTGGCATAGCTGGTGGCTGATTTTAATAGTGTAGCGCGGGCTTGAGACCAGATGCGGCGGCACCGGCGAACACAGGCGAGGGCAGACGGGCAAGACACTTCTCCTTCCTGGCTGGAAAACAGAGGGGGCTGGTATCCATATACACATTGGAAAGGAGACATACCTGTGGCAGAGCAGGTGAGAGCGTTATGGGCGTACTCTATCCATGTCAGTTGTCGTGCCCAAGCCTGGGGTTTACGGGATACCATGCATCGGAGCGCCTTCTCCAGCTCTTGGTTTGCCCGCTCTGACTGGCCGTTGGACTGGGGGTGGAAACCAGAGGTGAGGCTGGCCGTGGCCCCTAGAAGATGGCAGAATTCTTTCCAGAATGTGGAAGTGAATTGGGGCCCTCTGTCTGAGACGACATCCCTGGGTAACCCGTGTAGGCGGAACACATGATCCATAACAACCCGGGCCGTCTCTCTGGCCGATGGCAGCTTTGGAAGAGGAATAAAATGTGCCATCTTACTGAACCGGTCAACCACAGTGAGAATGACAGTCATTCCATCCGATGGGGGCAGGCCTGTTACAAAGTCCAGTGAAATGTGGGACCAAGGTCGTGTGGGCACAGGCAGAGGCTGGAGTAGTCCAGCAGGTGGTTGGTTGGGGGACTTGTTCTGGTTGCAGGTGGGGCAAGCACGAACAAATTCCCTGACATCCCCTCTCAAGGAAGGCCACCAGAACCGCTGAGCAAGGAGATGGCAGGTGCGGGTTGAACCCGGGTGGCAAGCAAGGCGGGAGTTGTGTCCCCACTGAATGACCCGTGATCTTAAATTCTCTGGAACGAAGAGACGGCCATCAGGGCATGCGCTGGGGCCTGGTTGATCACGGAGGGCCTCTTGAACCTCTTTCTCAACATCCCAGGTCAGGGCTGCTACGATGCAGGAACCGGGCAGAATGGATGCAGGTTCCTGGGATGGGACGTCACCCTTCTGGAACTGGCGGGAGAGAGCATCTGGTTTGGTGTTACGAGAACCCGGACGGTATGACAAGGTAAAGTTGAATCTGGTGAAAAACAAGGCCCAGCGGGATTGTCTGGGGTTAAGACGCTTGGCACTGCGGATGTATTCAAGGTTTTTGTGATCCGTCCAAACCAGGAATGGAACTGTGGACCCCTCCAGCCAGTGACGCCACTCCTCCAGGGCAAGCTTGACAGCCAGCAGCTCTCGATCCCCGACATCATAATTGCGCTCCGCGGGTGAAAGCCGGCGTGAAAAAAATGCGCAAGGGCGCAGCTTGTTGTCCTCCACTGCCCGTTGGGAGAGTATAGCCCCAATCCCCACATCCGAGGCATCCACCTCTATGACAAACTGCCGGTCTGTATCTGGCATCTGAAGGATGGGAGCAGTGGTGAAACGGGTTTTGAGGATTTGAAAAGCTTTGTTAGCCTCTGGGTTCCAAACCCCCAGTCCAACGGCCAGTCAGAGCGGGCAAACCAAGAGCTGGAGAAGGCGCTCCGATGCATGGTATCCCGTAAACCCCAGGCTTGGGCACGACAACTGACATGGATAGAGTACGCCCATAACGCTCTCACCTGCTCTGCCACAGGTATGTCTCCTTTCCAATGTGTATATGGATACCAGCCCCCTCTGTTTTCCAGCCAGGAAGGAGAAGTGTCTTGCCCGTCTGCCCTCGCCTGTGTTCGCCGGTGCCGCCGCATCTGGTCTCAAGCCCGCGCTACACTATTAAAATCAGCCACCAGCTATGCCACTGGGGCTAATCGTCGGAGGACGCCGGCACCCACTTACCGCGTTGGCCAGAAGGTGTGGTTGTCAGCAAAGGACCTCCCGCTGCGGGTAGAGTCACGCAAACTGGCCCCTCGGTTAGTGGGTGCCGGCGTCCTCCGACGATTAGCCCCAGTGGCATAGCTGGTGGCTGATTTTAATAGTGTAGCGCGGGCTTGAGACCAGATGCGGCGGCACCGGCGAACACAGGCGAGGGCAGACGGGCAAGACACTTCTCCTTCCTGGCTGGAAAACAGAGGGGGCTGGTATCCATATACACATTGGAAAGGAGACATACCTGTGGCAGAGCAGGTCAGATCGTTCTGTCAGTACGGACAGAGGAGGACCCAATAGCACAGTTTAGTCCAAAGGTTTAATAAGTATCTGGAGGTAGAAAGCAGGAATCTCGGTTCTGGATCACTGGTGGGAGTCAGAGTAACAAACAGGCAGACAGGTTACATATGCAAGGTTGCAGACGATCTGACAAATGTGGAGTGAAAAACTGGGCCTTATATACAAGAGGTGGTAATCAGAAAATGCAGAGCAGCTGGCAGGTTGACGGGAGCAGAGCAGAGACAGGTGCATGTCATCAGCCCAAGCAGAGAGCTCCTGACACATTATGTATCACATATCAGTGATTTCTCAGGAATAGTCCTGATTTTGTTGTCATATTACATTAAAATTCACTATGAAATGTGAATGTTAATTATCAATTAAAAAAGGTTTATTTAAAAAAACTAAATATACAAAACAAATCAATTTAAACTTTGTAACATACGTGGTTTTGTTGAATAAAACCTTTGGCACTCAAAAAGGTTTTCTGTTCTGATTATACTGAAATCATTTTCACATTTTATTCCTGCCAGAAGCAGTTTTTGCAATAAATAAACAAACAAAGATAAATTATTATTGTCTCTATGAAACCTTTTCAGATGATCAGTTTCCTGTTTAATATCTGCTACAATGATTACTGTTATATTTTCATATTTATATTATATTTAATTTTTGTTCTTTGAATATATGATTAATTACTTAATTACTAAATTAATAATTAATCGTGGGAAAGAAGATGAAATACTTACTATTCAGCTATAAATAATATAGTCCTCAAATTAATAAACATAACTGAATAATTAAATTATATATGAGAATTATTCAATTCAATTCAATTCAATTTTAGTTATACGTAGAGCTACAGGGACAGTCGTCTGCATTGTCCATGGCTTTGCAGCAATCCCTCATACTGAGCAAGCATGAAGCGACAGTGGGAAGAAAAACTCACCATTAGTGGGAAGGAAAACCTCCAGCAGAACCAGAACCAGGCTCAGTATGAACGGTCATCTGCCTCGACCCACTGGGGGTTACAGAAGAAATATTTTTCTTAAGAAAAAAAGAATTATTTATTCTTATTACCCATTTTTATCTTTTGGGCCATTTTCATGACATGAAGCTTATGCTACATTGTTGCTTTTTTATGTTATTATTTTCCATGAAAATCTTACAAAATCTGTAGCTTTATGAAGAAAATATCCAAGTTTATAGTAATTCGTTTGATTGGAATCTGCTTTAGTAAACTGTTTGTTTGTCAACTGAAATAAGAAAAATGTCATTGATTCAGTTTGGGTTTGCAAAAGAAAAATTAATATATACAACTTAATGCAACAGTCGATAAATATTTAGAAAACAACCTAAATAGTTATCATCATAATAAAGTGTATAACTGAAACAATTTATGATATAAAATACAATACATAAAGCTTCTATTACAAGGCAGACCAAATAAATAATGAAAATGGGAGAGTTAAAATAAAATAATTTTAGTTCTGGATGAAACTGGAGAAGGAAATGTTGAGTTTTTTGTTCTAAAACATCTCTTGGCTCCATATCCAGGAATCCAATATCTAGATTTCTGACTCATAAACTGAAAATAAAAACATCCAAAATCCAAAGAAAGAGTTTCAGGAATCCTGGAGAACCGACTACAACTAAAGTCTGGATCGCAGGAAGGAAAAAGGAAAGCAACGACGGCTGGATCAGGAGTTTCACGGTGGACACGAAGCAAATCCAAACCAAACTGAAGCTGAGACCTAAAGCCCAAAAACAATCAATCAGTAGAAGAGTGAAGTCGCTGCAGGAGGAGAACCTCTGTGGAACCAGTCCGGCGGTACCTCTGGTCCTCTGACCTGAAGTTGCTCAGACTGGACCCATCGCTGTCTGAGGATTGCTGGACTGGCAGCTAAAGGTGTGGAGATGAAGCAGATGATCTGAGCTCATCTTGGACTCCTGCAGGCCAGGAGGATGGCAGGACGGGCCTCTTCTGCAGGAAGTTGGATGTGTCCTGGATATAACGGATGACGTCCTGCCTTGTGATGGAAATCAGATCTCTAGATGATGGTCAGAAGAATTTGGAAACCTTGAACGGGCCTTGTAAAAAGAAATCAATCCAACAGCTGCTGTGCTTTTGTTTTTTTATATTTGTCCCGACTGTCATTTAGAAATAGAATAAAACCTCTGCTGGGTTTTTTGTTTCAGTCCTTCCTCCGGCATCGAGCTGTGTGGCTGCAGACGTGCTCCCCATGTTCCTGTCCAGGACGCCGTCCCACGGGGAGGTTCTTCACGCCAGCGTGGGTCAGACCTTCCAGTTCCACGCTCAGGCCCAGGCTCAGAACGCTCAGTACGGACACCTCTGTCACGTCTGCTTCACGCACCGCTTCTACATGTTAACACACATTTGTTCTGGTCTCTTTTTATCCCTCTGAAGGATCCAGAACTTCCAGATCAGCGGGCCACACAACATGACCCAGGACTTCAGAACCGGGTCGGACGGGAAGGCAGAAGTCACTGTGAGCTGGACCCCGAATGAAAAAGACGCGAACAGAGTCATTCCAGTGTGTTTCACTGCAGAGACGGCAACAACGTGAGTTATCTCATCATCCTGACACAAGTATGAACATCCTGGTGGCTCATTAAAGTTTTTTTTTATCTTTTTGATAAATTTGATCACCTTCAGTCAGATTTTAATATGATAGCTTCTCAAACAGCTTTAGGTTTGCAGAAAACAGTCATCACTATTTATTAGTGACTTATTCAGTTTCCTCCCATCTTGAATATTTTAAAACATAATTCAAAATGCTTCTGTGCTGAGTTGTAAATAACTGTAAATGAATTAAACATGTGTTTATTGTGCATAAATACAAATTCTGGACACCAGATGGATTCAAATGAGAGAAATACAACAGGTAGTAAAATGATCAAATGTGCATTCAAATACTGCATAATTTAAAGGTAAATTTGTAAATATGAAAATGTAAAACTGTTACCAAAAGGCTTGAAAAAACATTTTCACATAGGAATAAATAAAGTAGCAATTTAAAAAACAGATGAGACAGGAGGTAGAACTTCCCTTTAAATTGTCTTTGGTGACTGGATTTAGGCAGACTGGTGTTGGCTGTTTCTGAGTTATGTTTCCTTAAAAAACAAATAAAAATAAAATTAACCAAAATTGGTTTAAAATTTGAAGAGCTGCCATAAAACGATGGCGGCTGGAGGATCGAGATGACTGTATAAACGGACAAACTCAACGTCCAGAATCTGTTTTCCTCTATTTGTTAAGATTGCAATTAAATCTTACTTTTGTTTGTTTTTAATCCTACAGACAATCAGAGATGAGATGTGCCGTTGTCATGGTAACCCGTGACACCTTCCTTCAAGGTTTGTTGCTAATAACGTCAACACACACACACACACACACACACACACACACATATATATATATATATATATATATATATATATATATATATATATATATATATATATATATATATATATATATCGTGGCGTCTCTGGCATGATAAGTACAGTGAGAAAAAAACACAGATTAGCAGCAACTAATTGTTCTGTGGTGATTAATACAACCTGACTTTGATCAATGTTATATTAAACAGATAAATTTGCATAAACCAGCACATTAAAAATGGCATTTTATATAAGCTAAATGTAATTTGATTTTTAAATGTGAAATTATAAAGGTTCACTCATAAAATATTCACATCAATCCTTCAATGAGCCAGCAAGGACGACCAACACTCTGTTAATATCTGCTTTTAGTTTACATCTTCCTGTTTTATTTTGTATAAATTTTTCTACATTTTATTCCAACAGTTTTTTTTTATATATATATATATATATATATATATATATATATATACAGTAAGCCAGTCCATACAGAATATAACTGCCTTGCCAGAATATGTAATACAGGAGGTTCCTAGAAAATTACTATTTTGCCAATAAAAAGATGTTAAGAGGGGCTGTTGACTGTTGAGCCTGAGATTAAACCTTTTAGACCTGAGATTAAACATTTTTATCACACTGTCAATAAATCTCTTAACACCACATTGAATGTAGATCAAACAGAACGTGAACATCTGATCCTCTAAAGAGATTGAAGGAATGTGGTCTAACTTGCATTTTGTTCTTGATGCATACAGACGTGCGTGCAGAAACACCGGTCCGACCACAGGTTCCTATAAATGGTTTTATTATTTAGCAGCGATCGCATCTCTTCTGTTGTAGCTATCTTACATTCTGCTGGAATACGTTGCTGCAGATTCTGACAGCGTCAACACGAGCGCAGAGGGATGGAAGCCAGTTTGGTGTTAAAGGCGTTCCTCATGTGAGCACAGAGAATGAGGCGAACAGAGAGGACAAGCTGAAAGAGACCAAAATATTGTGATATCATCTATTCTAATGATGCATTTTGAAGGTTGTTTCCTAACTCAGATATTGAGACCTGAACTTATTTAGGTCTAATTTGACTTTGGTTCTCATGAGATATGGTCAGAATGTAATGATCAGAGGAAGCGGACCCAGAATTCAGATAGACCAGCAGAGGATTCTTTAACAAGAAGTATCTTTAATAACAGTAATCCAAAATAGAGACAAAATCCAAAAAGCCTGTTGCACAAAAAACGGCAGAGAAACAAAACAGTCCAGTTGGGCAGGCAGGGCAGGAACAGACAGAAACAGGATGGCTCAGATCACTGGAGACAAGGGGTCAAAAATCTAAAAGCAAACAAATAAACAGAAACTTACAGGAGGAGACTCACCCATACTCAAACAGAAAACAGAGCAGATGATCTGGCCCTCATGGCTGGATTGAACAGGGGTTATATGGAGGTGGGACCAGGTGAAACCAGTAAGAGATAATTGCAGGTGGGGTGGAGCAGAGCAGGTGTGTGAAGAGACCAATGAAACCAGCCATCAGTGCCGAGATCCAGACAGAAACAGAAGCAAGCCAGAAACATAAACAATAACAGAAAACCCGTGAGGAAACTCAAAACACAAAGACTAATGTAGAAGAAACACAATGAATTACAGAACTCAGAACAGAGAAAACCAAACCAAGGCAGATAGCAAATAAAACTGATAACATACACAGAATCAAAATACCAAATAACCCCAGAGCCCACACTATGGGACAAAACAAACTAAGACAGGTAAGTGGCCTAGCAGATAAACCAAACTGAACGAAAAGCTTACAGAACCCTGACTGATGACATAAAGACAACACAATCAAACCATAACAAAAACTCAAATCATGACACAGAATGTGTGCTTCAGAACCCAAAGCAGTTCTGTCCGGCCTTTTTTCCCCTTTGGCATCATATTTTGAATTAATTTCCAAACTGCACTGATGAGGGCGATTATTGCTGTGATTTCCAGGCAGAGCCTCTGTTCAGTGTTTACCCAACAAGATGACGGTGGCCGTGGAGAAAGCCTCCATGCCTGATGTCAGTGAGGAGTTCCTGTCGCTGAGGGACCCATCGTGCACGCTCACCACCAACGGTACTCACATCGTAGGGACCATGTCCTTCAGCACCTGCGGCACAAAGACTGAGGTGTGGATTGAAGCAGAACTGAGACCTTGTGTTGATTCCTATCTGCTGCTTTGACTTTTTCCACTCATGTTTTACATGGACATAGGATAAAGGAGACTACATCGTCTTTAATAACGAGATCCACTCCATCGAGCGATCCAGCGAGGTCATCATCCGGAGGAAAATGGTTAAGATCGACTTCTACTGCCAGTTTCCCAAAACGATCAGCATCTCCAACTTCTACACCCTCCACCAGGCGGACTACATCTTTACCGAGTCCAACTTTGGCAGCTTTGGCTACAGCTTTGAGATATTCCAAGATGGCAACTTCACCTCAAGGGTGGAGCCCGTCGCCTACCCAGTACAGGTCAAGCTGTTGGAGATGATTTACATGGGCATCCAGGCCGTGTCAGTGCTCCCAAACGTCACCTTGTTTGTTGAGTCATGCAAAGGAACCCCGGACAACAACCCTGACAACCCCATATACTACGACCTCATCAAGAACGGGTGAGTCCTGCTGCACAGAAACAGCCGTTAAAGGCGCCTGGAGAAGATGCCCGTCACGTTTCATCTGTTGTCTTCCAGGTGTGTGAAAGACGAGACGGTCATGATCCACCCATCAAATCAGACGTCGTTCAACTTTGAGATCCAGGCCTTCAAATTCAACGGAGATTATGACCAGGTAGGTCAGATTCAGGGTTGAAACCAGAACGGAAGGTCCAACACCTGATCTCCTCCTCTGACGGAGACATTAAGAAATGTTCCTGATTATTACATCTGCACGCTACGAGATATCTCCTTTAGTGGCATCATCTAGACGAGAAAAACTAGTGAACCACATCTCAGCTCTCCTCCATCCTGAGCAGGGACAGAGGGGAGTGTGACCACGGTTCCACCGCAGCAAACACCAGAGATCATTTCCTGAAAAGTAAAGTAGATCCTTGTTTTGAGCCACTCTCTCTCTCATTCCACCTTCCAGGTTTACATCACCTGCTCCGTCATCCTCTGTGAGCCTGGGAATCCCTTTTCCAGATGCGCCCAGGGATGTATGAGCGAGCCGTCCCGCCGACGCAGACGAGGGCTGAGCATGGAGACCGCCGAGCACTACATTACCCAGGGTCCTCTGCAGCTGGTTGGGTCTGCTGGTCCTGGTGCAGTCAAGAATAAGAAGATCAATGCAGCGCCAAAAAGTGACACGCTTCCTGAAGGTCAGCGTCTGGATGACCTGACGGTTGTTTAATCTGTTTGTGGTTGAAGCTGAATGTTGTCCTGATGTCTTTCAGGGGGTTCTCCAGTTGCTCCTGAAACCAGATCCAACGGAGAAAGCTGGAGGTTCAGGGAGGTGTTCGCCTCCAACGTCACCACGGTGGTCTTTGCCAGTGGCTTCATCCTGTCGCTGGTTCTGCTGGCCCTGGTGGTCCGTCACTTCAGCAGGAGGAGAAGGGCCGAGGACCTCCACGCCCTCATCGAAGACGAGTTTGAGAAATAAACCCGACTCGTGTCTCAGAGCCTCCAGAAAACATTGAGTTAAAGGAGACATGTTAAACCAGCTTTGTTCTTCAAGTGACAAAATCAGATCACAATGACAGAATCAGAATCAAGTTCTCTTCTTTTCAGCTTATCCTAGGAGTGGTTTGGACTTTTCAGTGACTAAGAAAGTGTGAGCCCAAACCAGAAACCCAGCAAAACCGCAGTTAATCACATCCAAATCACCTGCTGGACCAGAAACCCATCAGAAAAATAAAAAACTTTTAGATTCCAGAAAAAGGAAATATGGCCCAATAATTTACCAGAACCTGGATTAGTTGACAAAGGTTAAGTTTCTGCATTGGCCAAAAGGTTCAACTTCTTATTTTAAAATTTATTTTAGGTTTTGAATATAAAACAAACATTTTTTTTATCGTTTAAAAATAACTGATGTCCGACTCCACTCTGAGTCCAGATCTAAGATGATCACTGAGATCTTTGAAGCTGGACACCAAAAACTCAAAAGAAGCTTATTATTATTATTCGTTCTTATTTTTAGTCAGAACGTCAAATATCTATTAACAGTTTCAATAATGTGTCTCTTTTACTTCATGTTTCCATGGAGGCTATCTTGCAACGAAAATATAAAATCTGAAATCAATGTTACGTAGTTTATTTCCTTTCGATACGATGATTTAGGAGTTTGTCTTGCTTAAATAAAACAGGTATCTTCTGCTTTCCAAACAATATTCTAGAGGAACTTTTTTCTGTAATTATAGAAAATACTCAGAAACCTTCATTCTCACTGTAAACCTCCGTTTTACAGTTACATCAAATAAAATGCACTCTAATGGGTAAGGCCTATCTAAATGATCCAAAAGGTCGACATATTTTTAATAGCTGAGTTAGAAAACCAGCTGATTGGATCTTTAGTTTCACTTTGTGACGTATTTTCTCAGCAGCTTAGAGCTTACTGAACCGGTTTCCCTTTACTTGAAATGATCCTGTCCTTAAAACATCTGAGCAGACTGGTTTCATGCTATGGTCTTTCTCTTGTTAATATCGCTGTTTGTTATTTTTCAGGTATTTTTTTCCTCGTTAGGGAAACTAAATTCAGCATTTTGTGTTTAGGTCATTAAGACAAAGACTTTTCCTGTAATAAAAACAAAGGGGCTTTATGTACACGTTCCTTTTGCTGGTATGTAATAAAAGCGCATATGGTAGTCTGCGTGTGTGTGTTTATTTCTTATTCTGTGCTTCTAACTCAGCTGCATTGAAATTTTGACAATATTGAAGCTAGTTGGAGGGATTATTTGGACATCCAGAGAGAATCCCAGCTGATATCAAACTGACGATCTGAACAGAGAATCATGAAACATCTGATCATGTGATGATATCACCGTAGAGGCTTTTAATGTCTGTTATAGCCTTTTCTGACAGCTCCAGACAAGAATGGTAAATCTCCTGAAGAGAAACGGGTTCAGAGGAAGGCAGAGCGTCTGAACCAGGCGTTACATGACAGACGGTTACAGACATGAACGGCGTCCCACCTGTTCAGGTGCTGCTCATCGGCTGCTTGAACATGAAACACAATAAACTAAAAGACAAAAGAACAATCACACCTATAAACGTTGCAATATTTCTTAAAAAGTACTGCTACACAACACCGAGAAAAAGTATTTACACCTCTCGTATATTTTCTAGGATTTTCTTCAAATATTTCATATCAAGTGTTTCTGATGATTAATGAGTCTTTAACATCAGTGTGGAGGAATATTGGCCAACCTCCTTTGTTGTTGAATGGTTTTAATTTAGCTACACTGATGTTTTTTTGCATGAATGATTTGCTTAAAGTCATGTCAAAACATCTCAGGTAGATTTAAACCCAGACTTTAAGTAGGCCACCTCAAAGCCTTAGTTTTTTTAAGATAGAGTTGGACATGGCGATGTGCTTTGGGTCATTGTCCACAGCAGAATTCATTGATCCATCAACTACGTCCATTTATTTACTGTGAAGCATCCCCACACTGGACAGTAGGCAAGGCGTAAAGAGTCTTGTCAACTCACAGAGTATGTAAAGATGCTCCAGTGTTTCCAGAAGCCTAGTTATATAATGTTAGATGGTATGTCATCTAACATTATTACACATTTCTAAGTCTTAGGTTTTTGGACTTAGGTAAACAAAACTTATCTAAACTTAAATAACTGCAGCTGGTTGGGTCTGCTGGTACACACTGATAGGCCCACCTTATGTCAAAATTTTATTGATGGCCCCTATGACCCTTATATGACCCCCCCTCCTTCCTGGCCCCTGTCAGCAACCCCCTCTTCCTGACCCCCTCCCCATTTTATGACACCTCTCACCCCTATGTGACCCCCCCCCCCCTTACCCCCTCCTCACACACACACACACACACACACACACACATCCCCACTTCCGGCTGAAGTCCCGCCCCGGAACCCGCCCATGACCGCTTCTGTCATGATATAAGCCCCTTTTCTCCAGCGTCCGTAGTGAATGAATACTTTTCAACATGGCGTCTGGAAGAACCACCTTTGAACCCGTCATTGCTGAGACACCCGTCACGATTTGCCATGATCAGAGCGATTTTTGGCAAGCTCAGCATACCCCTCACAAGGCTATGCTGTTTTTATGCAGAACTCAGATGCCTCCGAGCCAGCCTCTGCAAGAACAATGGTCTTTGGAGCCCTATGGAGCCCGCGGTAAATGGGAGTACGTCTTCAAATATGAATCCGGGGAGATGTACCTCTATCAACTGGATGATGAAGGTGACGAGCTGCAAATTATCCACTCCTTGGGCATGCTGACATCAAACGATTGGGTTGTTCTAAAACTCATCATGCTTCGCAGACTAGCCCCTGAAGAAGCGAATGCAGCAGCAGGCCCCTCTGTGAGACGAGAAACCAAGGATGGAATCAAAGATTCACCCGCCAGTAAGCGCTGCAAGCGAATGCTGACCAGCCTGAATGAAATTGACAAGGATTCAGGAAATAGGATCTTCTCAGCTACTTGGCAGTCAAAGACGGGGGTTACTGACCGATGGTTTTTCCGTGCAAGTCTCAGAAAGGCTCAAGATAAAACACGGGATATCGGACCGGATTTCAACGCTGTTTCACGACTGTTGCAACTGGAAAGACATTTTGGGGGTCAAGAGAGCGCTCTCTTTTTAGACCCACCCCTCACAACAGCCCCTTCAACGTTAACCACGCCCTTCTCAGTATATAGAAAAGCAACCAGGCAGACCGATCGGGACTCTTACATCTGACACCATGAGGAACGACGCAGGCAGCAGTTTGACATCCTGCGGGCGGGATAGCTCACCTACTCCGCCGCCATCTCCTTCAAACGATTCAAACGCTTCATCATCGGCGCAGCACGGGTCCCCGGACGGCGAGAAATTCTCCCTGGAGCTGTACCCCCCTCCTTCACCCGCATCCCGCCAACTTCTGATTCTTCTGCCCTAAGTGACTGCGGGAACGAGAGTATCCTCACGTCGCTGCAGAGGCATACCATCGGCTGGTCCAGGCCCCCCATGGAGGCGCGAAAGGCGGCCCTGAGTACTTTGTTTTATGGAATAAGAATTCCCGGCTTCCTACCATGCCACCTCAGACGGTGACCCAGGTCGAAGATTCACAAGCTGTGAATCTTCCTGCCTGTGTCCTTCCTTGTCAGCCTGAGGACACGCAGCTCCCTGACAGCCAAGGAGATCCAGCCTCCCCGGCGCTATCCCAGGAGTCACAGCTACCCTCAGGCAAAGGAGATCCAACCTCCCCGGAACCTTCTCAGCCAGGCCAAGTAGAGGCTGACACCGGGGCCGATGAATACAACGGGTGGATTCGCTTCGGCTTCATCAGAGCTGTGAAAACTGCTTTTGAACCACGCCATCAACAAGTATGTGCAGGATAAATGTTACGGCTGTATTAACGACCGTCCTAGTTTGAGAGACCTATGGAAAGTGAAAACGGGCAAGAAGGTCCCGGTTTAAAAGGCTCAAGACTTTTTATCAGAACAAGATGCATATTCTTTGCATAAACCCGCAAGAATAAGATTTCCTAGAAATAGCGTTTGTCACCAGGCTTCTGAAACAGTTTAAAGCAGATCTTTGTGATATGCAGAGTTTCTCCAAAGAAAATGACGGTTACAATTATTTATTAACAGTTATTGATGTATTTTCCAAAAGAGCCTGCGCCAGGGTTTTAAAAAGGAAAACTGCGTCCAATGTCGTAAAAGCTTTCGAGTCCATTTTAAAGGAGAGTCAGATTCCAAAGAAACTTCAAACTGACGACGGTAAAGAATTTTTCAACAAAACATTCAAAGCGTTAATAGATAAAAATGGTATTGAACATTTTTCCACGGCTAGTGAAATAAAAGCATCGGTGGTTGAGAGGTTTAACTGTACGTTAAAATAAAGAATGTGGCGATATTTCACCGCAAACAACACTCTCTGATATGTAAATGTGCTTCAGGATCTGGTCAAACGTTACAACCACAACTATCATTCGAGTATTAAAATGGCCCCTGTAGAAGTCACCGCCAGTAACGCTTTTCAGGTGTTTCTGAATCGGTACAGGACTAATTCCAAACGCTGCACAAAACTCAAGATGCCGTTTAAGCAAGGCGACCATGTCAGAATATCTAAAGTGCGTGGAGTGTTTAACAAGAAATATGAACAGAGTTTCACGGACGAAATCTTTACAGTTACAGAAGCGTTACAGCAATCTCCTCCTGTCTTCAAACTGAAAGATTTAGACGAGGAGCCCGTCCGAGGTTCTTTTTACGCTGAGGAGCTTAAAAAGGTGAACATGCCAAAAAACAAAATGTATCAATTGGGTGAAATATTGCGCAAACTCACCGTGCGGGGAGTCAGGCAGGTCTTAGTAGGCTGGAAAAATTGGCCGGAGAAATTCAACAGCTGAGTGAGCGCGGATGACCTTCGTGATGTATAAAAGAAAGCGCCTCTCACCGGGAGGGCTGACAATGCAACAACGATCGCATAGCCGAGGACCAGGGATTTTATTTGACGCTACCGTCCAACGCTAGCCTCGACGTTTTAAGAATAATAACATATCGAGTTTCCACGTGGATTTAGCCTAACCTATTAATTTACAGTGGCAAGTGGCTTTGACGGAGGTTTCATACCCTCACACATGGCATAATGTCCCCTCAGAAAACGCTTATTTTGAATGGCGGAAAGCGGACGAGGAAAAAGTCCAGCGTGTACAGATTGGAAGCGGATACTACACTAATTTGAATCATCTTATCACAGAGATTGAAGCCCATCTGAGAAAGAAAGATTCAGATATTTATTTCAAAGTTAACCGCACCGCAAACATACTCACCTACCAGGCTGGAGCTCAGAACCATCTACGTTTTTCCGCTCCAATAGCCTACACGCTCGGTATGGAACCCGGAAAATGGCTCACATTCAATTCAATTCAATTCAATTCAATTTTATTTATATAGCGCCAATTCATGAAACATGTCATCTCAAGGCACTTTACACAGTTAAGTTCAATCAGATTATACAGATTGGGTCAGATTATACAGATTGGTCAAAAATGTTCCTATATAAGAAAACCAGTTGATTGCATCAAAGTCCCGACAAGCAGCATTCACTCCTGGAGAAGCGTAGAGCCACAGGGAGAGTCGTCTGCATTGTCCATGGCTTTGCAGCAATCCCTCATACTGAGCAAGCATGAAGCGACAGTGGAAAGAAAAAACACCCGTTAGCGGGAAGGAAAAACCTCTAGCAGAACCAGGCTCAGTATGAACGGTCATCTGCCTCGACCGACTGGGGGTTACAGAAGACAGAGCAGAGACACAACAAGAGAGACAGAAAAAGCACAGAAGCACACATTGATCTAGTAATCTGTTCTACATTAGATGGTAATAGTCGGTGATCTGTCCTCCCTGGATGATTACACAGTCAACAGAACGTCAGACCAGGTGTACCTACTATGAAGAAAAAAAGAGAGAACAAAAGGTTAAAAGCTGAAATGACAACAGTCATTTCAATGTAATGCAATGCAAATCTGGAGAACAGTAAAAATCAGTAGAGTGAGAAAAATAGGCCCTGATGTCCTCCAGTAGCCTAAGCCTATAGCAGCAAAACTATAAAGGTAGCTCAGAGTAACATGAGCCACTCTAGTTATAAGCTTTGTCAAAAAGGAAGGTTTTAAGATTAGTCTTAAAAGTAGACGGGGTGTCTGCCTCACGGACCACAACTGGGAGTTGGTTCCACAGGAGAGGAGCCTGATAGCTAAAGGATCTGCCTCCCATTCTACTTTTAGAGACTCTAGGAACCACCAGCAGACCTGCAGTCTGAGAGCGAAGTGCTCTGTTAGGAACATACGGAGTAATCAGAGCTCTGATATATGATGGAGCTTGATTATTAAGGGCTTTATACGTTAGAATAATAATTTTAAATTCTATTCTTGATTTAACAGGAAGCCAATGAAGGGAAGCTAAAATTGGAGAAATATGATCCCTCTTGTTGATTTTCATCAGAACTCTTGCTGCAGCATTTTGGATAAGCTGAAGGCTTTGAACTGCATTTTGTGGACTTCCTGATAGTAAAGAATTACAATAGTCCAGCCTTGAAGGAACAAATGCATGGACTAGTTTTTTCAGCATCACTCCTGGACAGAATGTTTCTAATTTTGGCGATATTCCGGAGGTGAAAAAAGGAAACTCTGGAAACCTGTTTAATATGGGATTTAAATGACATGTCTTGGTCAAAAATAACACCAAGGTTTTTTACTTTATTATCAGAGGCCAAGATAATGCCATCCAGATTAAGTGATTGATTAAGAAGTTTATTTTTTGAGGACTCTGGCCCAAAGATTACAACTTCGGTCTTGTCAGAATTTAGATGCAGGAAATTTAAAGTCATCCAGCTTTTGATGTCATCAAGACATGACTGCAGTCGAAGTAACTGATTGGATTCATCAGGATTTATGGATAAATATAGCTGAGTGTCATCATCATAACAGTGGAAATTAATCCCATGCTGTCTGATAATTTTGCCGATCGGAAGCATATATATAGTAAAGAGAATTGGTCCAAGGACTGAACCCTGTGGTACTCCACAGGTGACCCTAGAGTTTGAAGAAGATTTATTATTAACATGAACAAACTGGAATCTGTCCGACAGATACGATTTAAACCAGCCTAATGCTTTCCCCTTAATCCCTACAGTATGCTCAAGTCTTTGTAGGAGAATATTGTGATCAACTGTATCAAATGCAGCACTAAGATCTAACAGGACATTTGACCACTCATCCTATAGATCTGTGGGGTGACGATGTCGCCCCACAGATCTATACAGATGGTGGGGTACAATCATGCCCCCCTCTTGTGAACAGTTCAGGTCCAGGGCCTGTTTGGAGATATTATCACACAAACCTTTCATAACCTCGTTGCCAAGAGACACATTGAAAATATACAAGTTGAAATAAAAATGGATCAGAACACCTCGGTGAACTTTACATACGGAAAGTGCATTGTGAAGCTGCATTTCAGACCTGCGGCCTCACACCGAGCGTTTAGATGAAAACAGAATATGCATATAAAAACACAGGACTGCGGCTGGAATCATTCATAGCAGTGCCACCAGTCGCACCAGCAACGCTGAAGCGTGGTAAAACGTGAGAAGGAAAAAAAAAAAGAATCAAGAGAATCAAGTTTTCTTGATTCTTTCTTGATTAAATGAAACAAGTTCTTGTTTGTTGTGAGTGTGTACGTCAAAACATTGGCTGTGATTACTTAGATTCATTTTGTAAAGGAAAAAAATGCACATTGTCTTGTGTTTTGAACAAACGCAGATTAATTCAAAACCACATATATTATGTAAAGATACTAACGTAGCATTTTATTGTTAATATTACACATTTTAATTACATAACATTTACATTCCCTCAGATTTGTTTTTTTTTCAGTGGAGAGGACCCACACCGTTTCGTCTTCTATTACCAAAGCCAGGTTGGGGGCGCTTTACCCGGTTTCTATAGGGCACCTGTTATGTACGGACGCGGGATAGGATCCATATTTTCAAAATTATTTCGTTTCGTATCACCCCTAGTTAAATCCGGCTTCGCTATAGCAAAACCGCATCTGAAAAAGGCAGCCACAAACATCGCCTCGATGTGAATAACCAGGGTCAGGGTTTAAGGTTTTGTCAGGAAGAGCTAGGAAGAGACCTCCGGGGCAACGTGTCTGGCGTTCACAAATACTCGTGCTGTGTAAGAACAACAAGCCAGTTCGCCAGAGCAAGCCTACGAGTAGGAAGCCTACTACGAGCAACTGAATTAGTATTTTTCAGTAAAAAATCAATAATGGCTCTTTTACATCAGAAATCATCAGAATGCACCCTGGCTGAACTCGACCTGTTCACCGTCCCCATGACTCAACTATCTATCGAAGATAAGGTCTACACCGAAATACTACCCGTGTCAGCTATTACAGACACGGGGCCTATTGAGTTCTTTATCCCCGGAGATGGAGAAAAATACCTGGATTTGAACGACACCTTACTGCACGTCCGTCTAAAGATCACCAACGCAGACGGGAGCGACCTGGCTAATGATGTGGCCGTAGGACTCATAAATTACCCACTGAATACAATGTTCAGTCAATGCGACGTTATTCTGGGAGATAGGTTAATTTCACAGAGTAGCGCCACTCACCCGTACAGAGCAATGATTGAAACCTTGCTCAATTATTCGGAAGACACTTCAAAGAGTCAATTTAGCGCATGTCACAATTTGTCTACGGATGAACTCAGAACCACACACACGGGACTAAAATTGAGAGTCTTTATTGCAAGGTTGATGGATGGAGGTTTGATGAGGCCAGAGGAGCAGGTAGCACAGAACCGGAGTGAAGGTGATGGCAGGACCTGACAGCCCGGAGTGAAAAAGAGTCACGACTATCCAGGCAGCCGGGAATGCTCAGTACTGCTCGGCTAGCAGGCCCCGTAGCCACAACAGGTTAGCAGTTCGTTGGAGTCACCAGGACACAGAGCAGAATTTCTCCAGGGACAAACAGCAAAGTATGAGTCTATAGAAACTGGCAGGACTAACCTTAAACAAGAAAAACAAATCTTCCAAGGCAAAAACGGGGACTGGCTTGGAGAGGTGTGGAATGATGACGGACCGGCAAAGGAGTGACAGCAGAGTGAGGCTTAAGTAGGGAGGCTGGCAGGTGAAGTGAGTCTGGCTAATTAGTGGCTGGCAGGTGTGACTAACTGCAGAGGAGGTGAAGTGAAGATGACAGAAAATAACTGATGACAATGAAAACTAACAATAAATAAAGTCAAACCAAACCCACATGATATGAAAAATGAAAATAACAGAAAAATGAAGTCAAACCAGAACTCAACCATGACAGCGCAGGTCTCTTTTACACCGCGGGAGCTATCGACTCGATCGTTATGACAGATGGTCCTAACTGGGGTATGAGCCTCTTCACAGCTAATTCAAGGGAATTACACCTGATGGGGCCGCTTCACGCTGATATATTCTTCTGCGAAAGACTCCTTTTGAATTCTGTCAACATGAGGATTAAATTAACCAGGACCAGCGACACATTCTCTCTGATGGGGCCTCGTGATTCAACCTTCCGACTGAAAATTCTAGGAGCTTCTATTTTCGTGAAAAAAGTTTCAGTCTCCCCGGCTGTCCGACTCGGGCACGCTTCAGCATTAATGAGAGGAAATGCCCTTTATCCTCTTTCGCGCGTGAATGTGAAAACATATTCTATCCCAGAAAATTCCAGGATATGTACTCAGGAGAATCTGTTTTTAGGAACCATTCCTAAATATGTCGTTTTAGGTATGGTCAACCACGAGGCGTTCACAGGAAGGAGAAGCATGTCCCCTTTCAACTTTAAGCATATGGATGTGGAATATTTAGCACTCTGCAAAGACGGCAGACAGGTGCCTGCCAAAGCGTTTCAACCTCAATTCAACAACGGTATTTCAGTGAGGGAATATTACAACATGTTCACCGCTACAGGTCGTCATTTAAAAGACCTTCCTTTAAGCATCGCTCGTGAGGAATTTAACAACGGTTATTCCCATATTTCTCAACCCGAGCGAGGACGCTGACGCTCTGTCACCGGTGTGTAACGGGAATTTGAGGCTTGAAATGAGATTCAGAGTTCCTCTGCCTCACACGACCACCCTGATCGTGTACGCGTGTTACGACTCAATTTTGGAAATCGACTCAAAAAGGCAGGTCCTGGTGGATTTTTATTAAAACATGAATAACCAATAACCACGAGATCAAAAGTGTGATGCATCACCTGTTGGGGGATTTATTTCACGGCGTCTGGGCATCCGATCAGCTCCCGCTACTGAAACGCAGGTACAAAGGACCCGCTTTTTGTATCGTTAACACTCACCCTTCACACATGCCTGGAGAACACTGGCTAGCTTTGACTTTGGAAGAGAATGATGGAGCCACCTTTTTCGACTCTTACGGATTCAGTCCTGATTTTGAATTTTATCCAAGCATAGTGACATTTTTGAAAGAGACATCCTCAAAAATATTGTCTCATAATCGGCAACTTCAAGACACTCTATCAACTGTGTGCGGTCACTATTGTGTTTATTTTCTGTGTCATAAAGCATGTGGGCTTTCAGTGCATGAAATATTGGCTACCTACCACGATGATGTTTATAAAAATGTCATGGTATATGATTTTGTGAAAAAATATCAGCATTGTATCAAAAATAGGGCCTCGTGCTCGTTTTCTCCAGTTTTTTATTTCATACAGACTTTCAGGGTGAATATTTCAACCATGCGGGGTTTTTGACTCTTATGCTTCGAGCAGGTCTGTCTCGGGGGTTGGATCCTCAAAGTCTATTCTGGGGAATTTAGGGGACAGCACGATTTTTCCTTTTCGTTTCATGATGGCTTTATCTTTGTTCTTGTCCGATACACCTGTTTCTGTCATGCCTCTGTATTGGTCACGGGCTTGTGGGTTACTGACTGACGACACGGGGATGTTTAGCTCCTTCAGGGCTGCCATGAACAGGGTCCAACCTACAGGTTCCAGGGTCTGTGTTTTCCTCTTAAATGGAAGCAGAAGGTTTTTCAGCAAATTGACCAGATGTGAGCCCCCCATCACACGATCCCGATAAACAAATTTGCCTTTCGAGGTCCAATTCGTGCCAACTTCCGATAACTTTTTCAGTATGTATTCAGCGTTTTTGCGATCTCTGTTAGGTAGAGCTTTTAAAACCTTGTTAGCGGTCTGATCCAATTCTGGTCCAATTCTGCAGGAGAGGCTGTAAAACCGGTAGAGTCAGCCTCATTATTTTCAGACACAGGGTCTCGTTGCATAGTTAAAGTCACTCGGGGTTCGTCCAGCTGACCCTGCTTCATTAGAGTCAGATATCTCTGCAACAGAGCGTTGTACCTTTTAATTTTTTCATAAGAACTCAGTCCCGGTTCATTCAGAATCTCTCTCAATTTAGAATCCAAATCTTCTCTGGCTGTCTGTCTGATAGAAGGCTCTGACTGGGTCAAACGTTTGAACTGATGCAGTGAAACCAGAGACATCTATTGCGCCATCCTAAGAGACATTTTCTCTCATCTCCTGATGACACATCCCAGCACCTCTCCTAATAAAGGTGCCACGACGCTCAGCAAGGGAAGAAAAAACCCGCCCGTCTGATATTTCAGAACCGACTGCTTGCACTTTAACCATGTTCTTTTATCAGCCAGCAGTCTATGATCTTTTTCTGCTTTTCCAGTTTTTTATGTTGAGAAGGAGATACTTTAACGTTACCTTTTAAGATATTGAGAACTATCTCACACAAGGCTTTGAGAAAGTCGGGTGAGCAGTGGGCAGGAATGTCTTTATGTTTCTGGGATGTAGCATGAAACAGAGCTCTGAATAAGGGAACGTTCCTTCTTATGCGCGCTGACATGATGAATTAATTTAATTTAATTTCGGTACATAGACAGCTGGCCACTGACCTGGGAGCATTCCAGTTCTCAGTCTGAAACGGTCTGGACAAGTCGGAGTCAGATCGACGATTAAATACCCGTGAGGTTTTTTGGTGGCGACTTGAAAACTCTCCATAAAGAACGTTTTTTCTGATGGAAATATTTGACGGGCTAATATATTCAGTTGCAGTTTATCTCTGGGGTTCTTAAACAAAACCATATAATTAGCGTTTAAACTGATGGTGCGGCTGTACTTGCCTTGATGAAACACATTCTGAGTCAGCATAATAACGCTCATACTTTTATGATGCCGGTATTGGGTAAGAATCTTGACCACTTCTGGATGCTCCGAAGCCTGGAATATTACATCGTCTAAAATAACCAAATGATTTTGAACAGGAGGAAACAGATTTTCATCAACTCAGGTAGTCCTTCGATGAATTTAATCTTTTTATTCATTTTTTGCAATTCAGAATACATACGTTGGAAACAGGTGTAAATCCAGACTATATTTACAGGAACAACATCCATAACATGGTTACAATTTTGCAAAACACTTTTAACAAAAAAAGATTTACCACAACCACTCAGCCCCGAAAAAAAATTGAAAAGGGGGTTTTGAATCTTGGATCAAATTCAACCTCCTGTGTTTAACGGGAGAGCGACATTTTTTTTTCTCAGTTAGCCTTTAATAGCCAAAAGGAAGGGTTGTTCCGTCAGGAAAAAAGCCTTCTCTTGTCATACACCACCCGGAGCTTTTTCTGAAATGTGGCATTTTGAAGCTGGAAGTTTCTTTTATTCCTCCTGATGGTATGCTGTGGAGCCTGTAAAACATCCCCTGTAGAACCTTGCAGATAACCTTCTACCAGGTCTTTCACTCTGTCAAAACTCACCCTCTCACTGCATTCATGAGTCTGAGTGATACCTTTAAACTTCATCAACACTTTTTTTTCGGTGTCTCGTTTGGTAAGCATAGCTTTTTGGGCCTGTGGAAACAAACTCTTGTATAGTGTTGCCTGAAAGTTCATCAGTTAAATGGTAAATGGCTAATACTTGTATAGCGCTTTAACTAGTCTTGACGACCTCAAAAGCGCTTCACACTACAGTTCAGTCATTCACCCATTCACACACACATTCACACCCTGACGGTGGTGAGCTATGTTAGTAGCTACAGCTGCCCTGGGGCAGACTGACAGAGGCGAGGCTGCCATGCACCGGCACCACCGGGCCCTCTGACCACCGCCAGCAGTTAAATCACCTAAAAAATTCCCCAGCTCGAGGGAGGTTCAACCACGTCGATCAAGCTGTCCGTGTCAATGTACAAAACACGCTGTTGAAGTCGTTCGAGACAGGTGTACAATTTGAGACGTGCGTACGCAGTTGTAGAGGCGGCGATGAAGACATTATTCACTTTGTTGGGTGTAGAGATACAACACTCGTATTTCCACTGAACCATACACATTTCATTGTTCAGAAAGTGAAAGTAGCTCACTATGTATTTACCTGAAAACAGGAAGTTGAAAAATTCATCCGGGTCGGAGACGATGCTTGTCTGAACCAAATCATTTCTCTGTGCAAATTTGCCCCAAAAACTGTTCAGACACAATTTAGCCACCTGCCTATTAGCCGGATTCACCTTGATCTTCTCCACATCCAGCTGGATGCCTTGCTCACATTTGTAGTCTGCCACATATTTCAATCGACTTTCCTCATCCGTCGCTTCAGCCGGGAAACCTGAAGCCTCCTGCTTACTCTTGAGAAAAGTGTGGATATACGGTTTAAAGATTGAACTGCTCTGTTTTCCAAAATGCCAAACCTCAGTGATTTCAGCGAGGCGGTATCCGAGTTCTAGAGCTTTGTTGAATTTGACGCTTACCCATACACCTGTTAACACTCTCTCTTCGTCAGAGTGGGTGCAGGGATCCGTCTGGTAGTTCATTTCGGTGCAAGCCCGGCACAGAGTGAACACCAGTTTACCGGTAGATGTCTTGTACGGCAAAACGGGGAAAAACAGACCACGCGGAGGAAACACCGTCGCCTTGTTGAAGCCGACATAGTTATGAGGATCGTCAAAATCTTTGCCAATGATTTCGGGGTGGCCGAGTGGATAGCTGCAGTTTGCATTCACGTACGGGTACAGGGAAGTGAAATATACATAATGCACCGATTCCTCCTCCCCAGCCGTGTACCTCAGCCTGAGAGCACAAGTCCGGCCCCCAAATAGAGCATGTCTCGGGGAAAGAGGCTCCGGTGCGCTGAAACAGTCCAAACCTTTTGAGACCCGAGTGCGACGCCTTCATCAGACTCCAACTGTGCTCCCACATAACCCGCAGGTGCACCCCGCACACCGATTGCAATACCCTGGCTCCCTCCATGATATCTGAGTGGAACGTCTCAAAGCAAACTCCTCTAAGAGGACACGTCTGGTCAGCTGGAAAGCAGGTGGGACAACCGTGATAGAAACATCCATTGAACTCAAACACAATTTTCACCCCTTCAACCTCTGCGTACCCGTCGACATGATAAGGCCCGGTTTTCATTTCACCTTTATTGAGTGCATGTTGAATGAAAATGCCTCGTTCAAAAGCTACCATCCGAAAAAGTCTTGCAATGCCAGCGGTAATCCACCGGGGAGGGGATGGCGAGAGTTTTAGGAGGCAGGAAATTCGAGGTGAAGACCTTCATGCAAGCCGACGCAATTGTGATCGACTTTAAAGGATCCACATTTGTCTCTTTAAAGAACTCTTCTCTGAATTTCACACAACCCCTGAAAAGAATCTCCACATCATTTTGACTATAATAAAGAGCTTCTTTCTGAAAGTCAAAGGGGTGCTTACAGGCCTCGTTGTACCAAATGGAAAAACGTTCCTGCTCGGCGGGATTCATGTGCTCCACCGCGTAGAAGCTGGGGGGAGGAAGCGGACCCATGTAGTCTAATGTCTTGTCAGAGGAGAACAAGTGGGGGGAAAAACCTTTAGAGTGATCAGTGAAGCCTAATGCTTTTGGCATTTGGCTGAGTTTCATAGTAAGGAATGAGACTGTCGATGAATTTCAGGCCGTAATCAGGCTCGTTAAAACAGAAAACTTTACTCCCCTGTGTTATTAGATACGGCTTAATGCCTAGCTGAACCATCACACTCAGAACCAAGTAAGAGTCAAATCCTCGACTGTTGTGAGCTAAAAACGTGTAACCTCTGTAACAAGGTTTCCTGAAATGGAGCAGCAGACGCAGTTCAATCCATAGGAATACCAAGTTTCCCCCTTCAAAGTTTTTGTGCAAGCAAGATATGGAATGTGTGAACCAGACTTATCTGTAAAAGTTTCGAGATCGTAAAAAAACAATTTCTCGCCGAGTTCAGGATCAGTCAGGCTTGGTTGAATGTAACACTGATGGCCGTTTAACGTTACATCAGCACCGCCAGGCACTTTCTCATGACAGACCGGGCATTTTATCGAACATTGGTGAGGCTTGCTCGCTTTGCCAGCAGACAAATCATATAGCTTTTTACAAACAGGACAGAATTTAGTGGTGTCACAGCTACTCACATGCTTGTCGACTTTGGGCCTCAATCTGGGCACCTTGTGCCTATTAAAGCATAATGAATTGCGACAGATCCGCTTACAGTCTATGCATTGTACAGAACTGTACGGCTGCGTTGTACAGTTCGGATCGAGGCAGACCGCACAACGACCTTCACAGTTATGTCTGTTCATGTTTTTGAAACCGCTAAAGCAATAGCTGCAAATGTACTTAGAACCTGTGAATGCTGTGAGACTTTTAAATCCATAATAATGATTTTTGAACAGAAACAGAAAAAGAGGATTTGAACGATCTGAAAAGTCGGTCTGTAAATTACGAAGCAGTGCGTCCTTGCTGTCTTTATAGAAAATGACAATTTTCCTGTTGAGATTCTTTTCAAATTTCTGCACATCGCCGAAAGTTACGGGAGTCTGCTCTGTCAGACCTGCCATATGCTGCCAAATTGTCCCTTGGTGGACGGCTTCACTGTCTGTAAAAGTCAGATTAAAGAGATGTGCTAGACTTGTTGCAAAACAAAGTTGATTAGAAGCATTTTCAACAATATAGGGATGACAACGTTTTTTATGGATCAGTTCACAGTCTAATGTTTAACGGCCTTACGTTTTGCACCCCCGCTTGGCGTTCTTACAACCTGAAGGACAATTTCTAAGTTGTTGGTTAATTCCTCATTAGATTGTGTTAAGTTGTCTAAAAATTCCTGAAATGCAGGCAGAATTGAATCACCTTCACCATTGACTTGAACAACGGTATGACGAGTAAATCCTTCCCCGCTTAATTCTAGCTGAATAATGTCGTTACGGGACGTCGGAGGTGTAACAGACTGTGCAAGGTCGGCCAGAACATCATAAACTTGTGTGTAAAATTCATATGGATCTGGAATCTCGCCAGGCTGCGAAGCGGTGATGCTGAAAGAGTGTCTTATTTCAGTAACATTGAAGCGTTCACGCTGGACACTGGATGTAGAGGACTGCTGAGTGTGCTCAGAGCTGTTTACAGCTGACTGGCAGGTGCAGGGTTGATCCTCTGGGTCATGCACGGGAACGACAGATTCAGTGACGCCGGGATGTTGACTCGTGCTGGAGTTGAGATTTTGCAAAACAGTATTCGAAGAACCAGATTGATTAACTTGACCGCTTTCTATTCAATTCAATTCAATTCAATTTTATTTATATAGCGCCAAATCATGAAACATGTCATCTCAAGGCACTTTACAAAATCAAGTTCAATCATATTATACAGATTGGGTCAGATTATACAGATTGGTCAAAATGTCCTATATAAGGAAACCAGTTGATTGCATCAAAGTCCCGACAAGCAGCATTCACTCCTGGGGGACCGTAGAGCCACAGGGAGAGTCGTCTGCATTGTACATGGCTTTGCTGCAATCCCTCATACTGAGCAAGCATGAAGCGACAGTGGGAAGAAAAAACACCCATTAACGGGAAAAAAAAACCTCCGGCAGAACCGGGCTCAGTATGAACGGTCATCTGCCTCGACCGACTGGGGTTACAGAAGACAGAGCAGAGACACAACAAGAGAGACAAAAAAGCACAGAAGCACACATTGATCTAGTAATCTGTTCTACATTAGATGGTAATAGTCGGTGATCTGTCCTCCCTGGATGATTTCACAGTCAACAGAACGTCAGACCAGGTGTACCTACTATGAAGAAAAAAGAGAGAGAACAAAAAGTTAAAAGCTGAAATGACAACAGTCATTTCAATGTAACGCAATGCAAATCTGGAGAACAGTAAAAATCAGTAGAGTGAGAAAAATAGGCCCTGATGTCCTCCAGAAGCCTAAGCCTATAGCAGCAAAACTATAAAGGTAGCTCAGAGTAACATGAGCCACTCTAGTTATAAGCTTTGTCAAAAAGGAAGGTTTTAAGATTAGTCTTAAAAGTAGACAGGGTGTCTGCTTCACGGACCAAAACTGGGAGTTGGTTCCACAGGAGAGGAGCCTGATAGCTAAAGGATCTGCCTCCCATTCTACTTTTAGAGACTCTAGGAACCACCAGCAGACCTGCAGTCTGAGAGCGAATTGCTCTGTTAGGAACATACGGGGTAATCAGAGCTCTGATATATGATGGAGCTTGATTATTAAGGGCTTTATACGTTAGAAGAAGAATTTTAAATTCTATTCTTGATTTAACAGGAAGCCAATGAAGGGAAGCTAAAATTGGAGAAATATGATCCCGCTTGTTGATTTTCATCAGAACTCTCGCTGCAGCATTTTGGATCAGCTGAAGGCTTTGAACTGCATTTTGTGGACTTCCTGATAGTAAAGAATTACAATAGTCCAGCCTTGAAGTAACAAATGCATGGACTAGTTTTTCAGCATCACTCCTGGACAGAATGTTTCTAATTTTGGCGATATTCCGGAGGTCAAAAAAGGAAACTCTGGAAACCTGTTTAATATGGGATTTAAATGACATGTCTTGGTCAAAAATAACACCAAGGTTTTTTACTTTATTACCAGAGGCCAAGTTAATGTCATCCAGATTAAGTGATTGGTTAAGAAGTTTATTTTTTGAGGACTCTGGCCCAAAGATTACAACTTCGGTCTTGTCAGAATTTAGATGCAGGAAATTTAAAGTCATCCAGCTTTTGATGTCATCAAGACATGACTGCAGTCAAAGTAATTGATTGGATTCATCAGGATTTATGGATAAATATAGCTGAGTGTCATCAGCATAACAGTGGAAATTAATCCCATGCTGTCTGATAATTTTGCCGATCGGAAGCATATATATAGTAAAGAGAATTGGTCCAAGGACTGAACCCTGTGGTACTCCACAGGTGACCCTAGAGTTTGAGGAAGATTTATTATTAACATGAACAAACTGGAATCTGTCCGACAGATAAGATTTAAACCAGCCTAATGCTTTCCCCTTAATCCCTACAGTATGTTCAAGTCTTTGTAGGAGAATATTGTGATCAACTGTATCAAATGCAGCACTGAGATCTAGCAGGACAAGTACAGACACAAGTCCATTATCTGAGGCCATGAGAATATCATTAGTGACCTTCACCAGAGCCGTTTCAGTGCTATGATGAGCTCTGAAGCCTGACTGAAACTCCTCAAGTAGGTCATTGCTTTGTAAATGTTCACAAAGTTGATTAGCAACTACTTTCTCAAGAATTTTAGATAAGAAAAGAAGATTAGATATAGGTCTGTAGTTTACTAGCTCATCTTGATCAAGAGAAGGTTTCTTAAGTAAAGGTTTAATAACAGCTACTTTAAAAACCTGTGGTACATATCCATTTACTAAGGATAGATTAATCATGTCTAAAATAGGACCACTGATCAAAGGGAATACCTCCTTAAACAACTTGGTTGGGATTGGGTCTAACAAACAGGTAGAATGTTTAGATGAAGCTAAGATTTTAGATAGCTCAGAAAGCTCTACTGCTTCTAAACAGTTCAGACACAGCACAGGTTCTAAAGATTCCTCCAATGCTGCCTTACTTACTGGGGATGAGGTAATCATGTTTGGGAGGATGCCAATTATTTTATTTTTAATGGCATAAATTTTATTTATGAAGAATCCCATAAAATCATTACTACTAAGAGCTAAGGGAATGGATGGATCAACAGAGCTGCAGCTCTGAGTAAGTTTGGCAACTGTACTAAAGAGAAATCTAGGATTATTTTTATTCTCTTCAATTAATGATGAAAAATATGCTGCTCTAACTCTGCGAAGGGTCTTGTTATACAACAATAGACTGTCCCTCCAGATTAAGTAGGATTCCTCTTGGTGTGTAGAGCGCCATTTTCTCTCCAATTTCCTAACATTGTGTTTCAAGGAACGCAGCTCTGAATTAAACCAGGGAGCCAGCTTCCTGTGAATTATCACCTTCTTTTTCAAGGGAGCTACATTGTCTAATGCAGAACGCAATGAGGAAGTCACACTGTTAGCAAAGGTATCGATTTGTGAATGGAAAGAAACAGCATTGCTGCCATCTACAGGGCATTTCTGCAATACTGAGGATATTAAGAGGGGGACAGACTCTAAGTTTTGATACAGCATTATCCGATAAAGATCTACTATAATGGAACCCTCTTTTGGGGGTGGAGAAATCAGTTAGATTAAACTCAAATGTTATTAAAAATTATCAGATAGGACAGGGTTGTGAGAGAATACTGTTAATTCTTCACAATCAATGCCATATGTCAGCACAAGGTCCAAAGTATGGAGCCAAGAGTGCGTTGGCTTATGCACATTTTGAGCAAAATCAATTGAATCTAGGATAGTTTTAAAGGCTACACTAAGGTTATCACATTCAGTGTCCACATGGATGTTAAAATCACCCACTATAATAACCTTGTCAGTATTTAACACCAAATCAGATAAGAAGTCTGACAGTTGATCCAAAAACTGAGTGTAAGGGCCTGGTGGACGATACAAAACAATAAACAGAAGAGGTTTTATTGCTTTGCAGTTTGGATGAGGGAAACTGAGGGTTAAATGTTCAAAAGAACTGTAATTATTAATTGGCCTGGGACTAATTAATAAATCAGACTGAAAGATGGTTGCCACTCCTCCTCCTCTTCCCATAGATCTGGGAATGTGGAAATTTGAATAACTGGAGGGAGTTGACTCATTTATACTAACGT
Source organism: Fundulus diaphanus (assembly GCA_037039145.1). NCBI lineage: Eukaryota > Metazoa > Chordata > Actinopteri > Cyprinodontiformes > Fundulidae > Fundulus > Fundulus diaphanus. Next base: position 2,118,716 of record CM073122.1, read on the forward strand.
AGTCCTCTTGTAGCCAGGTTTCTGTGAGGCAAAATAAATCAATCTGATTATCAGAAATCAATTCATTAACTAACAAAGTCTTTGGAGGGAGAGACGTTATATTTAATAGACCTCATTTAATTCTTTTATTTTTTGGTTCAAAATGATCCGTATGGATTTTTATTAGATTTTTATGATTTGTTCCCTTTAGATCAGTTTTTGATCTGTTAAGTTTTGGCCGTGGGAAAGACACCGTCTCAATAGGGTAATGGGTGGGTAACAGTACAGAAGCTGCAGAGAGGTGTGTTAAACTACGGCTCTGCTTCCTGGTCTGGACCCTGGGTTGTCAGCATTTAGGAGAACTAATAAATCCGGACAGATTCCTAGAAAGAAGGGCTGCACCATCCAAAGTGGGATGAATGCCGTCCCTCCTGATCAGACCAGGTTTTCCCCAGAAAGTTTGCCAGTTATCAATGTAGCCCACGTCGTTTTCTGGACACCACCTAGACAACCAGCGGTTGAATGATGACATGCGGCTAAACTTGTCATCACTGGTCAGATCAGGCAGGGGACCAGAGAAAATTACAGAGTCCGATATTGTTTTAGCAAACTCACACACCGAAGCAACACCAACTTTGGTGACCTCTGATCGGCGTGACCGGGTGTCATTACCGCCAGCGTGAATAACAATTTTGCGGTATTTACGCTTATCCTTAGCCAGCAGTTTTAGGTAGGATTCTATGTCGCCCGTTCTGGCCCCTGGTAGGCATTTAACTATAGTCCCTGGTTTCTTTAGTGCCACGTTTCTTAATACGGAGCTGCCAATAATTAAGGTCGGCTCCTCAGCGAGACTGTCGCTCAGAGGGGAAAATTTATTAGAAACGCAGATGGGTTGGTGGTGATCTGGGGGCTGAAATCTAGAGCTATGCTTACTACGAACCGTCACCCAGCCGGCCTGCTTAACCGGTTGTTCGAGTGCGGCTGTTGGTTCGCTACGTGAAGTTACTCTTTGTGGCTCTGCGCTAGCAAAGGAGCGGCTATCAGCTGGTTTTTCAACAGCACGGAGCCGGGTCTCCAGTTCTGACACCCTCGCCTCCAAAGCTACAAAAATACTACATTTATTACATGTACCATTATCACTAAAGGAGGCAGAGGAATAACTGAACATCTGACACAGAGAACAGCAGATAGGAGACTTAGTCAGAGACGGAGAAGCCATTATGAGGCTAAGGCTTGGCTAGCGCTAGGCTAAAGCTAGGCTAAAGCTAGGCTAGCACCCTGTTATCACGCCAAAGAACAAACCGTGTGAAACACGAGGAGTTCCCAAACATGATGAGCAGCCACAGAAAATGTTTTAAAAGTGCTTATGTTTGGAAACAGATGTTACAGCAAAGAGGTTTAAAGATAAAAAGCGAGAGAGCCTGGAGCAAAAATCCGTCGTTCACACAGCAACAACAAGAAGTGACACAATACGCCTTACCGCAAACAGGAAGTCCGGCCAGATGGGCTTTGTGATTTTTATGCGTGAGAAATGCCATGTGTTGCGTGTGAGCGTGTGAAGTTAGTGAAATGCGTGTCTCACACGGTCAATGCATGAGAGTTGAGAGCTCTGGTTAAAGTGATCTTGTGTGTTATTTGGTTGACTGTACATTTTGTGTACATTGTGGCATGTTCTCATGTATTTCATATTTCTGCGCTTTTAACATAAGAGAGCTTGAGATTTGGGCTTGTTTTTTTCTTTTTAGTTGGGCAGGTTTTATGCTGGGTTTGGGATGGAAACTAACAGTGAGATACATCAACCTGTAGAGCTGTGTCTTGACTCAAAAGTCTAGCATTAGCATACATAAACATGAGCACTGGTGTCAGGCTGAACACTGACTCTGCCGTTCTCGGCAATCGGAACAGTGCTCGGGCTGAGGCTGATGACGTGTCACGAGCACACAAGACCGCTCAAGAACGCATATTGAGAAACGGCCATGCTGTGGCTCTGACTGCAGCGCTGAGAGGGACTCCTGCGGTAGCGGGAGAACGGGGTTGGGACGGGGGAGGCGCCCCACGGCAGTACCTGCCGCTGGAGAACAAGAGTATGAACGATACGTGCTTTCACGTCAGAGTCTCCAAAAGTCGCTAGATTTGTCGCTAGTTGCTTTTTTGAAAAAGAGTCGCTGGAGGGGTCTGAAATGTCGCTAGATATAGACAAAGTCGCTGAGTTGGCAACACTGTCTGAAAGCTATTTGTATGACCAAGGGACCCGCCCCTCTCCAGCTGTAATTGGCTAGCATGTTGTCTTCAGTCGTTGATTTGATTGGTTGAATGGTTTGATTGACACATCAAAGATAGTACGAACAGAGCGATGGCCACTCCGAGGTAAAAAAAAAAAAGTACAGCTTCCGCCCAATGTCCGCCCGCTCTAAAAAAAAAAATTTTGGTCTCGAAAAGGGGGTGCGCACGCCCCCCGCACCCCTGCCTGAATCCGCCATTGTAGCCCTGCGGGGGACGGCTGCAAACCTTTTGATTCCGGGCCTTGGTGAATGTACCACCCAATGTCTAAAAGGTTTGATCCTATTTACTTCCTGGGCGCGTAGTATGCCGATATGCATATTGATACGCAACGCGGCGGGGCGCTGTGTTATTCTCCCACCTGTCCTATTGTTCGAAGCAGTCTGGCTATGCCGAAAAGGTGTCTGCAGAGCCGCGTCTCGGCGCCACGTCATTGTCCGACCCGCGGTTATTGTTATTGGTGTTTCTTACAGACACACAGACCTGGATGCAAACCTTTTGATTCTAAGAACATGGTGAAGTGTCCTGCTGGGTTTTACCAGTCTGATTGAATAAGGTTCAGACACATTGACGCCTCGAACAAACGCATCGGGGTTATTGTTTTAACACAGACCGGCTGGAGCTCACTTTTAGCTAAGACCCAGCAGTGTGCTTAGAGGGGAGAAAGAACTGAAGAGAAACCCTATCTTGCTGTTGTGTACTGGCGGAACAAGTGTGGAGCATGCATGGAGTTGGTATATATTTTTTGTCTCCTTTTTGTTTTCCGTTGTTCTGTATGAGCTACAGATTTATAAGATGAGTAAAGAGGTAAGATGGGTCTTTATTGATCTCACAGTGGAGAAAGTTAGTAATAAATAATAATAAATTATGTGGATAATCTGTTTATTTTCATCAACCACAGCCCTTTAGTGTCAAGAAACAAGTTTTAATGCTAAAGAGCAAAGTTTCCTACCCTGCAAAGTTTCATATCCTGCAAATGCAGAGTATGAATCTGAAACTTTATACAACTAAAGTTACACGTTTGGTTATAAGCAACCCTACAAAAAACACATTTCTTGACCATCACCATATAATAATAAGTAATATCGTAATATCCTCTTTATTGTCATTGAAACATACATTACAACGAAATGTGTTCTCTGCTTTTAACCCATCACCCTTGGGGAGCAGTGGGGTGCCATGTGCGGTGCCTGGGGAACAATCTCGCAGTCTACACATCGACATGTGGCAAGGGGAAGCTGGAATCAAACCCACAACCTTCTGATTGCCAGACGACTACTCAACCCATCAAGCCACAGTCGCCGCTTTTTTTTCTTTTTCTTTTTTTTTAATAAGTAAAAAAATATGCATTAAAGAATTAAATATATAAAATAATAATTAAATACATTGGCAAATAAATATTTAAAAGTGATCAAATTTTGACATAAGGTGGACCCTATCAGTGTCTGCTGGTCCCGGGAACATGACAAATATATCGGGTGCATCTGGGTTTTCTTGGAAAGCATCCTTAAATAGCATTAGGAGATTAGGCGTGGCTTTAAACTTAACTACATGCAGGAGCAGCTCTGTTCATAATTGATGGAGGAAATATTAAAAAGCCATAAAAAGGTTAACTTTAACAGGATGTGCTGCAGAGCCCAAGAGGAACTGAGATGGAAACAGAAACAACCAGGAAATCTGAATCATTATTTGAACCATAGGCAGAAGTTCAATTGAAGAAACTGAATTACTTACCTCCGCCCAATCAGAGGCTCATCTGCCTCCGATGCAAGCCAATCAGCTTTGAACCACACCTCCACGAAGCCCAATCAGCATCCAGAGTTCATCTTAAAGGTCTTCAAATCACATCTCAGCCTTCTACCCAGTGCTGAGAGACCACCTAGGCCCGTCTCATTCATTCCGATTTGAATATTTGGCAAAAAGAGAAGAGACAGTGAATTCAGAGGCAAAAACAGTTTAACATATATTTATTACAATTTGGAATTCCAAAGTGGGAGACACTTACAAGTTTTATCACAGCTGCGGATACCTTAACCTTCTCTGCCCGTGTCATGAGTGTGTCTCAACGCTTACACGTTCGTACCTCAGTGGCGACTCCTGTCAAATGTGTCAGGGGGGGCAATAGTTGCAGTGATAGCTAAAGTGACCCATCTAATGGGTAAACTGACAGCTACGTAAACCCTGTTTACCGTCAGTGCTTTGTGAGTTTGGACTTACAATTAACATTTCACACATTTTGATGTAAAGTCAATGCCCAAATCTTAATCTTGTTATCACCCTCTCCTCTTTCTTCTTTCTCTTACTGTTTTTTGAATTTTATAAAACCATCTACCTGTTTTTTCTTCATCCCACCTTTTTTGCCATTTTTCCATAAATTTTTCTTTAATTATACTCTTTCCCTCAGATTTACTTGTTTTAATGATAAAACTTATAGGATTTTGAATCGCCCTCTTTGCCAATTTATCTGCCCTCTCATTTCCTTCTACCCCAATATGCGCTGGAACCCACACAAATATAACTATTAAACCCATGTTTTGTATTCTGAATAATGTATGAAATATTTCTAATAAAATGTCCATCCTACTATCCGATTTATTATATTTTAAACTTAATAATGCAGAAATTGAATCTGAACAAATGACTGTTTTTAATGGTTTTATGTCTTCTACCCATTGTAAAGCTAATTATATTGCCAACATTTCTCCTGTGTATACCAGTGACGTGCGGTAGGGTTCATAGCTGGTGAGGCACTGACGTCATCAGAGTCAGATTTACAAATATATACACTCTACAGAGTAGACTCATTGCAAAGTGCTGAAGGAGACTGATTGAGCCAAATCAATTTCCCAAGATACATGGAAAAATATTGATTCTTTGATGAAAAAAATAATAAATTATTTGTCATCTGATTGGTAACAGTTTATGAGTTATAATGGATTTCTGCATTTTGTAACACATTCAAAAACTATAACTGATTACACACATTTAATTACAAAAACAAAACATGAATAATTATCGCTGTCTTACCTCTACTTATAAATGAAGTCCATGCGCTCTTTCTGAACAAAAATATCAGTCACTTTCCGGTAAAAGTTCTCTTTATCTTCTTCAGTTTTAAAAGTGTTATCAGTCCTGTTCCGGCTGTGTGTTTAGAGTCTTTTTAGTGCGTTACTTGTTTAGCAAAACTCGCTAATATTAAATCCATAACTTGCTGTCACTCTACAGTTTGGGATCGCGAGCGGTGCTCCTTGAGCGCCCCCTGCCGAGAGGCCAAGGAACTGCCGGCCTCACCTACAACCAGTTCTCTGCCGGTTATGATCGCGCAGCAGCACGAAAACATGTTACCTGCACACAGTATGATGACCAAAACAGAATTTGTAATCCACTTACATTAAATCGTGGAAAATCAGGTCATAACTGTTTGAACAATTGAATTTATGATCTAGAGACAGGAAGATGCAGCGCAGTTAACATGGGATTGCACAATCCCAGGGGAGGCCAAGCTCGCTGCGGCCTCACCGGCTGTACTGAATAACTATCTACAATGTAGGATTTATCTTGTTTCTTTTCCATTATTGTCATATCTACTGTCGCTTCTGGTAAAATCCATGGTGGTATAATTGATATTGGTGTTGTTTAAGTAATATCTAAATAATTTATTTTAAATTCTTTTCTTTTCTTTTCAATTGTCCATCCAAAACTCCTCATTTCTTTCTTTTCTTTTTCCCAACATGGATTTAAAATTTCTCAAGTTGGATGATCTGAGTTATTACCTTTTAAATTCAGCAAATAATTTATTTCTAGTTTTGTTCTCCTTAAATCTAATGGCATTTCTCCCATTTCTACTTCTATTGCTGCTGTAGGTGTGGTTTTAAATGCTCCAGTACATTTCTCACACTTTTTTTTACATCAAACTTTATTCATACTCGGACATTCTTCTTCTGACACCTGACAGTAATCCAGCAGATCTACATACTGTATGACGTAAATACGTTAGTGCAAGCACTCCCGGAAGCCATAGAGAATGCATTGCAGAGCCTGCGTATTGAAAAAAACGTTCTTAACGTGAACGTCTATGAGAGAGATCAGGGCGATATTCAACCATGTTGAAATTGCCCAAAAAGAGGCGGGACACAGGAGGCGACGTACTCAACGTAACATTTAACGCAGATTGATTGGTTTAACTTATAACTTCCCTCCTCTCTCTTTCTCTCTTTGGTAGTGCGTCGCCCAATCGCCCTGATGAACAAACCGTCTCTGTCGTACCTTCCTTTTCAACCCTCGGGTGGCTCCAGACAGGGGCCGGACCAACCTTTTCCTGAGTTTCCTGACAACCTAAGTGCAGACACTAAGTCTGCTGAGAACATCTGTTTCCTGACCCTTGACCGTTGGATGTAATCTATTACCTTAGCTCGGTTCCTGGGAGTTAACTGAAATAACATTGAAACCTTGAGAAAAGAACTTTAAAAGCGTTATCTGCTCACAAGGCTGTCATAACTCTCCCGTTCCATCCTGTGGCTGGTACACGCTTGCTGAAGTCTGAATCCACCTTTTGTTCTGCACACATTCTCATCTTTAGGTTACTGGGTTAAAGTTGATTTCTGTATTACTTTAAAATATACTATTATCATATAAGTGTCATGGTTTAGGTTTTGTCTGGTTTCTTTTCTTGTCATTTTTGCAGTTCACTCAGCTCACCCTCCTTCAGCAATTAGTCACACCTGTCTGGACACTAATTAGTCTTCATTCCCGTCACCTGTCAGGCTCCCCTTATAAACTCACCTCAGTTGTTTCCTCGTCGCTGGCTCGTTATTTTCGTTCCCTCTCCATCATGCCTGTCTGCTCCTGTTCCCCCGCTTTGGTTCCCGGCTCGTCTAGTTTGGTTTTTGTTTGGCTGCGTAGCTGATCTCTGTTCCTCCGTCTTCGTCTTGGTCTCCGGTTTTGTTCCTGGTTCTGCAGCAGCCCAGCTCTCCTCTGTTTCATGGACTGCCGTACCTCAGTGTCATGGACTCCATACCTGCCAGCCAGCTCTTGCATCCTTCACCTCTGACTGGTAACAAACTCTGGTTCCTCATGTCACCACCATCCACCTGCTATAAACTCTCTTAAATCCTATTCTGTGTGTGCGTGCTGTGTCCGGGTTCATCCACGACAAAATCGTGACAATAAGTGATTATATATTTCCATAATACCAGCCAAGCACAAGCAGTGGTTGCGCAATGTCTGATTTGGACTCAGATGACCCTGATTCAACCCACCTCCATCCCTTCTCCATCGTAGCCAAGCTCCATCTGGCTTTCCCATGGTGCTCCTTCAACCTCGTCCCTGTCAGAGTGTAATTCCTCCTGGACTCTTACTGCATTCCCTGTCACATCTCAGTCGGTCCAGCAGAAGACCGCCATGTTGAGCCTGGTTCTGCCAGAGGTTTCTTTCCAAAGAGGAGTTTTTCCTCTCCACAGTCGTTCCGTGCTTGTTCATCATGAACAGTTCATGCAAACCTGTGTTTATCCAAGTTGGACATCTGTCTTTCTGGGTCCTGAGTGAAGCATTGGTACCAGCTCTCGCAGTCTACTGGATCTCACCAATACAGCTCAAGTAGATCATCTCGCAAACCAGCGTCTATGGACTGAACCAACTTCATCTATCTCCACTCCACCACCAGTTTCAGGCCTGGGGGGAAACATCCCTGTTCTCATACACCTACTTATGCATATTAAAGTATAATTCAGCGCTAATGTTTCCCGCCGAGGTCTGAGCACCAAAGTCTTAAAATATCAACTAATAAGAAGTATCAACAAAATTCTTCTAATAGTCTTTTCTTTCCATGTGAGTTTTTCAGAGTGAACTAGTTTTTAACATGAAATAAAAACATATAATGGATGTGCATATGATTAATTCAAAATTTGATAAATTAATTCTGTATTTATTTCCACCTTTAATAAAGTAATGACACATTTAAATAATTATTTCATGAGTTATTTATGTATTTGGCACTCTTCACTCCCCATAAGAATCAGGAAATACTGGAGCAGCTGTTTATATGCCGTGTCAAAATTTAGGACTGACGAAAAGAACTACGGATAACTATTCCGTGTTTATTGTAGAATTAGCAACCATACTCACGAGTTTCAAGTGGAGTGAAAATCAGAACGATATTGTCATGTTTGTTTACCGGTGTACTAAGGACGACCACACGGGACTAAAAGTGCTCGGCTAGCAGACCCCGTAGCAACACCAGGCACAGATCAGAGTATCTCCAGGGCGGCTACTCAGGTTAGCAGTTTATTGGAGACACCAGGGCACAGAGCAGAGCTTCTCCAGGGCAGATGCTGGCGGGTAAACAAGGGTGAAATAACGGGCAACAGGCGAACCTTGCCACAGGGCAAACAGGCAAAATAGGTGACTAAGGCCACAGAACAAACAAGCAGGACAGGCGTACGACAACGGCAGAGGACAGGCGTATGACAACGGCAGAGGACAGGCGTACGACAACGGCAGAGGACAGGCGTACGACAACTCCAGAGGACAGGCGTATGACAACGCCAGAGGACAGGTGTACGACAACGCCAGAGGACAGGCGTACGACAACAGCAGAGGACATGTACGTCGGGACGTGAGGGAAACCGGCAAACCTAACAATATAGGTACCTGAAGGCGTCTAAACACGCCGAGAAAACTAAATCTAAATGCCAGGAATCTAAACACCAGGGAACCAAGAAACCTAAACACCAGGGGACTGAGGGCGTTCTAACACGCCGGTAAACACGAAATCTACAGGGGTCAGAGGGCGTCCTAACATGCTGAGAAACACAAAAACTAAACATCATGAGTCAGAGGGCGTCCTAACACACCGGGAAAACACAGGAATCTAAATACTAGGGAACAAAGGGTGTCTAAACATGCCAGGGAACTAAGGAGCTAGGAGGCCAAAACAAAACTAAGGATGTACTGGGACCTAAGGAGAGCGGGGAACCTAAAGAGCGCTGGGAAACTAAAGATCTAAACCAAAAACTAGAAAACCAGGCATGAACTAACCTATAGAAAAAAACCCAGAAAACTAGGGCAGGGATAACAAAAGAAAAACCGAGGCAAAAACTAGAAAATCAAAATAAAACTAAAAAACTAGGAAAAGATCAAGACATTCAAGAAAAACTATAAAACAAATGCAAAAACCAAAACAAAGAAACTAGGGCAGGAACAGGTAAACTAATGTAACACTAGATAACTAAAGCTAGAACAAAAACAAAAAATGAGAGAGCAAGGCAAAAAACTAGGATTCTAAAGCAAAACAGAAATAACCAAAGCAAAAACCGGAAGACTAAAGGCAAACCTGGAACACCAGAACAGAGGTGGAAAAACAAAAGCAAAATAGAAACTCAAGTACTCTAAGAAAAACAAAGAAACCCCTAAATAACCCTAAAACCCAAAAAATCCTAAGTAAACCAAAACTGAAATCGAGCCCAAAAAATAACAGAAGGCACTGGCCTTAAGGGCACAGGCAAAAGATGGCTTCTAAGCCACAAAGAGTCCTCGAGGAGCTCTTCCAGGTCGAGGCAGACGGCAGAGCAACAACGCCCGACTAAAGTCTCTAGGAGGGCAGCCCCGACGAGGCAGAATCAGACGACCTAGATGCCGCAGTCGGCGGGTCCGGCCGAACAGAAAAGTCAAAAGCGGGCGCCGTGGTGGACGGCCCCGACGAGGCAGAGTCAAGCGGCCTGGAGCCCGCAATATGCGGCTCCGGACGAACAGGAAAGTCAAAGGCGGACGCCGTGTTGGACGGCCCCGACGAGGCAAAGTCAGATGGCCCGGAGACCGCAGTCGGCAGCACGGGCTAAACAGGTCAGTCAGAGGTGGGCGCCGTGGTGGCCGGCCCCGACGAGGCAGAGTCAAATGGCCCGGAGATTGCAGTCGGCGGCTCCGGCTAAACAGATCAGTCAGAGGCGGGCGCCGTGGTGGCCGGTCCCGACGAGGCAAGGTCAGATGGCCCGGAGACCGCGATCTGCGGCTCCGGTCGATCAGGAAGGTCTGAGGCAGGCGTCGTGGAGGACGACCCCGATGAAGCAGAATCAGGAGGCTCCGTCTGAGCAGGAGAGTCTTGAGTGGGTGCGGCAGTTGGCGGCCCCGGTCGAGTCGAATAGTTTGGCGCGGGTACGGCAGTCGGCGGCCCCGGCCGAGTCCAATAGTCTGGCGCGGGTACCGCAGTCGGCGGCCCCTGTCGAGTCGAATAGTTTGGCGCGGGTACCACAGTCGGCGGCCCCGGCCGAGTCCAATAGTCTGGCGCGGGTACCGCAGTCGGCGGTCCCAGACGCTCACAGCCAGAGACGGGCGTCGCAGGCGGCGACCCTGATTAGAAGGACCTAAATCGGGAGTAGCACCACCAGAGACCTCGGACTGAGGCGGAGCAACTCCCTCGGCGGCCTCGGACTGAGGCAGAACCAACTTCTCGGCGGCTTCAGAGAGCGGCGCCGGGCTACAGGCTTCAGAGAGCGGCGCCGGGCTACAGGCTTCAGAGAGCGGCGCTGAGCTACAGGCTTCAGCGGAAGCCGAGGTTGGAGGCGGATCCTCCTGGACCCGCTCGTGGGACTTGGACAGAGGCGAGTCCTCCTGGACCCCCTCTTGAGGCTTGGACGGAGGTTAGTCCTCCTGGACCCCCTCTTGAGGCTTGGACGGAGGCGAGTCCTCCTGGACCCCCTCTTGAGGCTTGGACGGAGGCGAGTCCTCCTGGACCCCCTCTTGAGGCTTGGACGGAGACGAGTCCTCCTGGACCCCCTCTTGAGGCTTGGACGGAGGCGAGTCCTCCTGGACCCCCTCTTGAGGCTTGGACGGAGACGAGTCCTCCTGGACCCCCTCTTGAGGCTTGGAGGGAGGCGAGTCCTCCTGGACCCCCTCTTGAGGCTTGGACGGAGGTTAGTCCTCCTGGACCCCCTCTTGAGGCTTGGACGGAGGCGAGTCCTCCTGGACCCCCTCTTGAGGCTTGGACGGAGGCGAGTCCTCCTGGACCCCCTCTTGAGGCTTGGATGGAGGCAGGTCCTCCTGGACCTTAGCGCGCCGGCGTGCCCAAAGTCTTTGCCGGGAGGAACCAGACGGGGAAACAAAGGCTGTCTGAGAGGTAGCAGCAGGCCCACGGGGAAGAAGGTCGTCTCGGTCACCATAGTACAAATTCCACAGCTGGTCCTCCTCGACGTGTGGGGCTCTGATAGATTGAATAATGAGCTTCACTCGAGGGGCAAGCTGAGAGTCATGGAGGTGATGACCGAGACGACGAGAGGCTAGGCGGCTTCTCTTCCCGTGACCCGGAGTAGCCGTGACAACGCCTACAGCTACAACTCCTGCAGGTAAGCCCCGCATGGCGCCTGAGTACACCTTTTGACTGGGCCGTGCTGTCATGTTTGTTTACCGATGTACTCGGGATGACCACACGGGACTAAAAGTTTTAAGAATTTTATTATGAAAGGTAGCTGGATGGTGGGTGATGAAGACCGGAGGATTAGGGTTACAGAGGATCAGAGGTGTAGGTGATGGCAGGGGCTGACGGCCCGGAGCGAGAGTACATAATTACCGGGTAGCCAGGAAAGCTCAGTGCTGCTCGGCTAACAGACCCCGTAGCAACACCAGGCACAGATCAGAGTATCTCCAGGGCGGCTACTCAGGTTAGCAGTTTCTTGGAGACACCAGGGCACAGAGCAGAGCTTCTCCAGGGCAGCTAGTCAGATTAGCAGTTCTCTGGAGACACCGGGGCACAGAGCAGAGCTTCTCCAGGGCGGCTAGTCAGGTTAGCAGTTCTTTGGAGACACCGGGGCACAGAGCAGAGCTTCTCCAGGGCGGCTAGTCGGGTTAGCAGTTCTCTGGAGACACCGGTGCCCCAGGAACCAACAGTTGAGTACAAAGTCTTTAGAGAAACTGGCCGCACTAACCTTAAACAAGATAGCAAAACAAATCTTCCAAGGCAAAAACGGGGACTGGCATGGAGAGGTGGATAACAGAAGATGGCCCAGTGCTGAACTGAAGGCAGAGGGAGGATTAAATAGAGCACAAACAGGTGGAACAAGGGTCTGGCTAATTAACGAGTAAATTGTTATCAGGTGTAACTGACTGCCGAGGAGGTGAAGTGAAGATGACAGAATATAACTGATGACAATGAAAACTAACAATAAATAAAGTCAAACCTAACCCAAATGAGATGAAAAAATTAAAATAACAAAAAAACAAAGCCAAACCAAAACTCAGCCATGACAGATATATGTAGAAATATATTGCTGCTTCTAATAGTTTGGCAGCCTTAGGTATAAGTGACTCAGAAAGATACTGCCACTTTAAGGCCAATTTTGGCTGCTGCATATAAGCAGGTCTCCACCTACCACAAGGCCATGTAAATAAAACATTACATATGATAGGTAAACATCCAACAGGTAATTGTGAGTGTGGTATGTGTCAGGGTTCTGCGGGCATGCCCGATCAGGGTGCTATCCTTTTCCTCCTTCTCCCCTCACAGGTGGCCTTGATGAGCAGGGAGGCGTGCTGTGGCAGGTGTTCGGCCTTAAGCGGCGCTGGGTTGGACTATTTAAGCGGATGGCTGCCAGCACAACACTGCCAGAGTGTTAACCTAGTGTAAGCCTCAGCCTGGATTCCGTCCTAAACGCTTTCGAAGCTCAAGCACCCGTCGCCTGATCGCTCCAGATCCTTCCCTCCGATCACAGCTGGCAGTCGGTCCAGGGTTCCTCCGAGTTGGCCAGCAAGATCCAGCGGGAACACTCTCGAGAGCGCTCGCAGACCAACAGGAGCAGCTTCAAAATCAGGGCTCAGCTATGCGCGCTTTGCAGGCGCAGGTTCAGGAGCTGGCCGCACAGCTTGGTCACCTAACCCATGCGCTCCAGAATCCACCGCCTGCCCCTCCGGCGCCGGCTCCTCCAGCACCGGCTCCCGAGACCGCACAAAGCCCCCCTCCTCGCGACGTTTCCCTCCCCAGCCCGGAGAGGTTCTCCGGGGAGGGAGGAGATTGCGGTGGTTTCCTTTTTCAATGTTCTTTAGTTTTCAACCGATCCCCGCACGCTTTTCTGCACGACGATGCAAAGATTTCTTTTATCCTTGGTCTACTGACCGGGAGAGCCCTCAGGTGGGCTGAAGCCCGCTTTCCAAATTGCCAGCAGTACGGCCAGACATCCCTTGAAGAACTCATCGCCTTGACAACGCGACTAGACATTCGTCTCAGGAGCAGGAGGCGGACCCGCTTAGACAGATTCACACCGCGCGCCCCAGCTCCGCCCCTCGCGTTAATCCAGCCCAACCCGCTGTCCCTGCTCTGCCTCCGCCTGAACCTATGCAAATTGGCCGGGTACGACTCTCTCTCGAGGAGCGCAGTCAGCGCCGAGAGCAGAACTTGTGCATTTATTGTGCATCCCCGGATCATTATATTGCATCATGTCCCGAGCGTCCAAAAGACCAGGTCCGCTGTCTTTAGTGGGGAAGCCGGCGGACCCAAAAAATTCTCCTACGTCTTTATCCACGCGACTTTGCTTGCCTGCAGCAATTATTTCAGCCCACATTAATTTCCCGATTTCAGCCTTGGTCGATTCCGGTTGCGATTTTAACCTTATTGATCCCTCGCTCGTCCGGCAGGCGAAGATAGAGTTAGAACTCCTTCCATCTCCGCTCCTGGTTTCCGCTCTAGATGGGGGAAGCCTCCCTAGGGTGACCCATCGGACTAAACCTTTTGAATTAGTGGTCTCGGGAAACCATAGGGAGGTTCTTACCTTCTATGTGTTTCCTATTAGACATGCTTCCATAGTTCTCGGGTTCCCCTGGTTACTTCTACACAACCCCCACTTAAATTGGGCTGAACGCAGGGTCGAGTCCTGGTCGACATACTGTCACTCCCATTGCCTCCAGTCCGCTGTGTCTGCTGGGCCCATCCCAGAGGATCCTCTTAATGAGGACCCAGTAGACCTCAGTTTAGTTCCCAAATTATATTGGGATCTAAAGGCGGTGTTTAGCAAAAGCAAAGCAAAGTCGCTCCCACCCCATCGACCATATGATTGCGCAATCAATCTGCTGCCCGGTGCTCCTTTACCCTCCAGCCGCTTATATAACATCTCTCGGGCTGAACGACAGGTGCTTGAAGATTATATTAATGAGTCACTGGCCACCGGAATCATCCGTCCCTCCTCCTCCCCTTTGGGTGCTGGGTTCTTTTTCGTGGGGAAGAAGGATGGGTCTCTCCGCCCATGTATTGATTACCGCGGCTTAAACCAAATTACGGTCAAAAATAAATATCCGCTCCCTCTCATTTCTTCAGCCCTCGAGCCGGTCCAGGACGCGACCGTTTTCTCTAAGTTAGATCTGCGTAATGCGTATCACCTCGTGAGAATTCGCCAAGGGGATGAATGGAAAACAGCTTTTAAGACTCCCATGGGCCATTTTGAATATTTAGTAATGCCTTTTGGTCTCTGTAACGCACCCTCAGTCTTTCAGGCCCTTGTCAACGACGTCCTCAGGGACTTTCTAAATGTCTTCATCTTTGTATATTTAGACGACATCTTAATCTACTCTAAGACCCTCGCAGAACACCAAGTTCATGTACGCCTTGTTCTCCAGCGCCTATTGGAGAATAAACTGTTTGTTAAACCCGAGAAGTGCGAATTCCACCGACCCTCTGTAACATTCCTAGGCCTCATTCTCGAGAGTGGGCGGGTCCGCTCGGACCCGGAGAAGATCAAGGCCGTCCTTAATTGGCCTGTGCCTGACTCCTGAAAGCAGCTACAACGGTTCCTTGGATTTGCCAACTTTTACCGGCGGTGTTATTTAAAATGGCCACGACCGGTGCGGCAGAGATTTTATGTGCAGCTCTGCCTGGGCATTTTATGATATTGCTAAATGATTTAATTTTAATAAAGAACACAAACACAGAATTCCAATTAAATCTTTATTTAACCAACTTTTTTAACCATAACAGATTTTTTTTTAAGAAAAATAACTTGAGAGACCTGAGTTATGTTATTAAATAATGACAAAGAATAAACTAAAGTGACCAGTAAAATGACCAAAATAAATATACCAAATAAATAACTAAAATAGCCTATTTAGGAATAGTACACTAGTTACTTCTCAGGTTTCATAACTGAGAGGCTGAGGTCCGAGGTTGTGGTGTGTAAGGACGCAGACTGCAGCTCATTTTGCACTGATTCTCTGCAGTCGTTGCACAATTTAGGGAGCGCTGTTAGAGAAACACTTACAGCCCGGAACTTTATATCGCGGATCAAGAGTGGCGAGTAATTGTTTGAAGCCAGGTTTTTCAACTGCAGACAACAGCAGCGTATCAGCGGGCTGCGCTGCTGCGCTACTGCGGGTGTGAGCGGCTTACGTGATGAAACAAGTTGGTTGGGTTACCAGACTTTGTTTTTACTGGTTCTTTGCAAGTTTTACAAATCACTGTGGTTTATTTCTGTCAGCCTGGCGAACTAGTAAAACCCTGTTTTGGGACGTTTCCTCCGCCGCTCCTTCCTGCGACATATTCACATGCTGTGTGTTGTGGTTTGAGAGAGCGGCGTTTGTGACGGCGTGCCTGGGTCCGCGATTACAATTGGTCGAGAGGAAGTAGTGACTGTAGCATCAACTAATATGATGGGCTGAAAGGAAGGAAGGAAAACTGTTTATATCGAACTTTTATCGACCCTTTTTTTTTTGTTCCTATCGCGCCACACGTCTATCGATCGATATATATTGTTGTTGAATTATCGTCCAGCCCTACATTGTATCACTGTTTTACTCATATTTTTTTTTTTTTTCCCCAGTGTTCTGTCTAGCAATGTGGCAATAGGAATTGATGTCTCAATGCCAGATAGAGCTCGACAGATTTTGCTTTTACAAGTGGAGCGAACAGCTTTTGCCATAGTGTTCTACTTGATTTATGCTTATAAATAGCTTTATTGTGATTCCTGCCGAGAGAATTTCAAATTATATGGACACTACAATGGGAGAGTAAAGGAAGAACAAGAAATGAAAGAGAAAGAAAAGAAACAGAAGAGGTGAAAGAAAGAAGAGATAAAAGGGAGAGAATGATAAAACCTTCTCTGTCTGCTCCATCACCTGGAAAGAGAGATGCAAAAAGAACAGCACAACCAACAGACATACAGCAACAGATACAATTGAATAACACCTAGATGCCATTGCTAAATCATATATATTATTATGTAAGCTGACATGTGTAATGTGATACTTGAAAAAAGAAAGTGAAAGAACATAAATAAATAAATACATTATAAGATTACTGTATATAAGTGAACATTTAATACCAGGGACCCAGCACCTGTGGGAGTTTGTGAGAGTGCACTAGTTTAGGTGAAAATTATCCAGAAGGTAATAGCTTGATAGTGGTTGTGGAGAACCAAAGGCCCGCCTTCCCCGAGCACAGAGGCAGGAGTCAGGGGACCCATAACCCCGGACTCCCAAAGGGGCCCCCAAAGCAGGGTGCCCAGGAGGGGCCGACACAGGATATCTGCAACCCCCCCCCCCCCAAGGAAGGAGTAGAGACGACTCCGAGGAAATCCCCCAGCCACCGCAATGCCGACGCCCCCAAGAGCCGCGGGGACGAGCCCGTGGGCTCCGCCAGCAGCTAGCCCCGCTGAAGTGGTCCCGGCCATGGGCCCCGGGGGCCAGGCCCCGCGAAGAAGCCGCCGGGAGTGGGCCGGCGCATGCCCGGGAACCCGCCCCAAACCTGAAGCCTGCGAACGCAGCGGAGGAGGGCAGGACGTGGGGGGATGGGCTCCGCACCTATCGGAGACTTGAGATGTACTTGGGAGAGGGAGCGGACCACACCCATACGCTGTACACACATTCCCACATAACACTCGCATCCAACACTGACCAGGGGGGGGGGGGGTTACCCCAAATCGACTATACGACTGCTTGTGCCCGACCCCCGGCCCCGCCCCCATTTAGGGACTGAGGCTTCTGTGGTGGCAGTGGTGACCCCTGGTGGCAGTGTTTTTGTTTGTGTGTTGTGTTGGAGCACCCTTTTCTCGTGTTTGCTGTGTTTTTGTAGTGTGCAGAGTGGTCCCTTTTCTTCGCTAGATGTTGCCCCTCTTCTCACCACTTTCCCCCCCATTGGTAAGCCTCGGTTTCCTTTGAAATTTAAACACTTTTATACTCAATTTGGTTTTAAATGTATTCACTGTTTTAACCATTTAAGTTCAGGTATTTGAAGTTTAATAAAGTTTTGTACAATTTTCTATTTCGTGTTTTATTTCCAGCAGAACTTACCTGTGTCCTTATCATTTTCCTGGAGTTATTCCAGGTGGCATTGTTGGTTTCCCGTATGGTAAACTTTAACATGTGTGTTTCAAAATAAAAGAAAATCCACCCTCAGGTTGCCACATCACTAATATAAAATGATTAAAATATCTATTGTTAAAGTGATAATTGTGACTATAATAACATAAATGTTATTATTGAACTAATGTCTTTGAAACGTGAATATAATGCCTCATTTTAACCCAAAGATAACCTTCAAAATTTAAATAACAGAACACCTTTTTTCCATCTGCTTAATATTCAGTTTGAAACTGAATCTAAATACTTGAGAAACTTATCGTACTTCCGGAGGATAGCTGTTTCGTTGAGCTGTGGGAGCTTCCTTCCTGCAGGGGGCATCGGCTGAGCTACTAGGGCTATTAACTCCATGTTCTACTTCTGGAGACAAACCACAGGACCTTGTCTTTCAGTGTTTTAACTCTCCCTACTAGATCAAGCTACCTGCTGATCGTTTGTTGCATCTAACAGTTTTTTTCCCTCCTATCATCTTTTAAATGCAGCTCAGTTAATCTGTTTAACTGTGTTTCTCTCATAGATGAAGCAATCAAAGAAGCTACTAAAGCATAGAACTCTCTAAAAAAGAAAGTACCCCTGCATCAGTTCTGTTTCTTTTTGTGTACCTTTGCTCTGCCCTCTCAAAGCCCCCGGGTGTCTGTGGTACATGGATGTTTGTTCTTGCTAGAGGTCTCTTCCTTTAAAAGCAAGAGACCTCCATCAGGAGTTTTTTCCTCCCACTTTGACTTTTAAAGTCAGTGATTGGATGCAATCTGTTGGCTTACTATGAAAAAACAGAATTGTGTGTCGGAAGTGCATCACATAAATCAGCTTCGGGTGGAAAATCCTTTTCCACAACGTCTGTTCATCTTAACTTTGAATGCGAGACAAACTGTTGAGGAAAAACAAATAAAAAGAGAAACTAATGACAATGAAACTGTGCCGTTATCCTGTTTTTATTGGAGAGAGAATTCAAAAATCACAGCTCATTAAATGATTGCAACCATTTACAGTACAAGGACATTACTGATACAACCACAATGCCTTTCGTCTTTGCCAAACAAGAGAAATTCCTGTTTTTCTGCACAAATCCACTGAAGCTTCATAAATTATCTGGAATGGGACAATGGCCACCCGAAGACGTTTGTTCAAAGTTGACAGACCTAAATCATTTCAGAGGAGACATGGAAGCACTGAGACATTTGGTAATGAACAGGACATTTCATGTGCTTAGATGCTACAACTTTCTCCCTGCCTTCAGTTAAATACTGATGTAAAATTGCTTCAGAAGTACAGCCCTTTCATTAGAGGACGTTCTAATGCAATGGATGAAGTACGGCACTTGGATGAGTTTGACAATCCAGCCAATCTGAGGGCGATCATCAAAAAGTAGCCAAAAAACTTAGGGGCAGGGAATCACATTAAAGATGTCGACAGTGATGGATTGTGACATTTTAGGTATGAGCTCATGTTGATGTAGGGACTAAGAAGAAATGGAGTTGCCAATCTTAGGTTTTTGCTGAGATGGAGACTGTAAACGCAAAGGCACGAAAAATGGTTTCCAACTTCATGTAGCCGTGTTAGAAACCAACAAAAAGAAAATAACCAAAAAAATTGTTAAAAATTAATGAATATAAACTAAAATTAAACAATAAAATGAAAAACTAAAATGTGAAAATTAAAAACAAGAAAAATTAATAAAAAGAAAAAAAGACCAATAAAATATAAAAGCCTAAACAGTGAAATGAATGATAAAATAAAAAGGGGAAAATACTAAAATAATTTAAAAAATTCAAATGGGGGAAAAGACAAAATAATAAAAATGACTAAAACCCTCCAAACAGGGTTTTAAAGCACCTCTACCTACCTGTACCCACCCTACCTTCAACCTACACTCACCCACCAAACAATGGTATCTAATTTTACCCCTCTTCGTGGGCTGCCAGATTATCGTGGTGACGGGGTTTGAGTGTCCCTAAATTGTCAGGGGTTTTATACTCCTTGGCAAAAAGGTCCTAGGTGAGGGATAGGACTAAGCGCAGCACAAAAACCCTCTGTAAATTTTCACTGATCAGCTGGTTTATGGATAAAAACACAATGATTTCAGGCTGTGTTTGCAGAAAATGGAGAATCTGTGAAACTAGCAACTCATTGTTTGTCCACTTTCCTGTTACTGCATGAAACCTTCAGCTAAGGGGCTCCCCGTCCACATTTAGCTGCTAAACTACTAAAATCACTTGTGAAGAGATTTGTCAAACATTAATTTGCTTTCTTCTGTGGTGTGTTCACACATGGGCGCGGTGAAGAGGCTGAGGATGATCTATGAGAAGCTGGTCAGAATGAGTTAAAGAGCAGAATGAGTTCAGGAACAGTGATGGTTTCCTTTTCTGTGTGCTCTTTTGGTGGCGATGCGTGGGGGAATATGACTGAGGCGTGTTTCTGCAGAGGTGGACAATTTTCTGCTCTCTTTGTTGGTCTCATGCAAACATCAAGCAGATGGTTTTAGAAATGGTCAAAGAATCAAGAAGAATCAATAATATGTTGTTTGTCACCAACCAGTCTCTACTCCAAATCACATTACAGTTCATATTATACGTAATGAAGGACAAAAACTGACAAACATTCAATGAACAAGACTTTAATAATTGTATTATTGATACAAATACTTCTATCTTTCATATCCTGATGTTCTTTACCCCCAGAGTCCTGCAACATCTGCAGTAATCTGGGATTTATTCTGAAGCTGCATTAGTTTTGCCAGCAGTGAGGATAGATATCTCTTGTTTACCTGAGTAGAGAAAAGAAATTCAAAGTGCTGGACGTGTTTTACACTTTGATCATCAGTGTGTGTCATCCGCTGGAAAAAGATAAATAAATGCAGGAATCAGCAGCTTGTAGCATGAACCAGCAGAGGGAGCCAGAGATACTCAGGACAGACTCAACAGCAGCTGGTCAATAGAAAGTTTATCAACCTGTCAGGTGAACAAGGAGGATGTTGAGGAGATCTTCCTCTCTCTGTGTCTCTGACCAGGACCAGAGGTCTTCATTCCTCTTGAGTTATTGATGCAGCTAGAAACCATTCAGTCCTCTTCTGAAGGCTGGACAGTTGGGTTGCTGATGCTCACATTCAACCGCTAAGGGGCGTATCTGGGTTGATTAATGCTGTCTTGGCCAGGGTCAGATGTTGTTCACCTGAAACGATCCAGTAACCATGGAGCCTTAAACTTCCTGATGATACGGCACATGAGAAGCTACAAAGAGGCTTTGCAACAGAGTAGCAGAGACTCTTATTGTTGTAACAAGTAACTATACCATGGGTTAAAGCAAAAATAATCAGTTTGACTGAATTTTTTTTCGAGTCAGCCCATATATTCCCAGGACCGTGGACATAGTGCCACATTAGTTACCTCACTTGCTTATTGTGCAAAGTCAACTTTAACCAAATCTGGTAGTTTTACAATATGCAATGACCATTCCTGTCTCTGTCCCACGTTTCAGCTTCAGAGCCTTGGTGTCATCCTGGACAGCCTCTCCATCGTCTCCTTCACTTTCCACATCACCTGGTTAACTTTCATATTTGCAGCATCAAGTTCTTCCTTCACACTTTAGCCAAACTGGTCCACAGTCCACTTTACAGTTTCAGCTCCCGTCCCTCCCTGTCCTCCAGAAAACCTCCAAAAGCTACAACTAGTACCAAAGACATGTGTTCTTTCACCAGCCTTTCAAAGCACTTCATCATGACGGGAGTCAGTGCAACAGGCCTGTAGTCGTTGAAACAGGTGACTTGAGGTTTCTTTGGCACCATAATGATGGAGGCAGACTTAAAGCATGCTGGCACTGTGGCTTGGTCCAGCGAGATGTTAAAAATGTCTGTGAGGACACCAGCTAGCTGACCTGCACACTCCTTGAGCACCCGCCCAGGTATGTTTTCGGGACCTGGGGCCTTCCGCGGGTTGACTCTCCTCAAAGTCTTCCACATGTCGGCGGTGTCAAGGCAGAGTACCTCCTCTTCCTGATGGAGAACAGCCTTCACTGCTGGAGTGCTGTTTAGTGCCTCAAACCTCCCAAAGAAGTTATTTAGTCCATTAAGGAAGTCAGCATCTGCTTCACCCACCGGGGGGGGAGGGCGTGTTGTATTCGGTGATCGCCCGTATGCCTCCCCACATACTCCTAGTATTGCTGGCGTCATGGAAAAGCTCCTGGATTTTCTGACTGTGGTTCCGCTTTGCTAGCCTGATGGCACGGTTCAGGTTGGCTCTCGCTGTCCTCAGTGCCTCCTTGTCACCAGACTTGAAGGCTGAGTTCCGCTTTTAGCGCTTGACGGACCTCGACAGTAATCCAGGGTCGTTGGTTGGCTCGGGTGATGATGTTCTTAGTGGTGCTGACGTCCTCAATGCAGTTGTTGATGTAGGCTGACACAGTCATGGCGTACTCATCAATGTCAATCTTGTCCTCATAAATTGCTGCAGCTTTGAACATGTCCCAGTCAGAGCACTCAAAACCGTCCTGGAGCGCCTCCATTGCTCCCTCAGTCCACACCCTCACCTGCCTCACTGTAGGTTTAGCTCTGATCAGCCGGGGCCTGTATGCGGGGATTAGCATCACAGAGAGATGGTCTGAGGAGCCATGGTGGGGGCGGAGGGTTGCCTTGAATGCGCCTTTTATATTTGTGTAAACTAAGTCTAGAGTGTTCCCTCTCTGAGTTGCAAAATCCACGTGTTGGTAGAAATGAGGGAGAACAGTTTTCATATTTGCCTGATTAAAATCCCCAGCAAAAACACCCTCTGTGTGCGCAGATTGCAGCTCGGAGATAGTCCGATAGAGAACACTCATAGCCTCTTTCGTGTTTGCGCTGGGAGGCACGTAAACCGCTGTGATGTAAACAACAGTAAACTCTCTAGGCAGGTAAAACGGTCTGCACCTAACAATCAGGAGCTCTATGTCAGGAGACAAAAGCTTGTGACTATTCTAGCATTTTTACACCAGGTGTTATTGATGTAAACGCAGAGTCCGCCTCCTCGGGTCTTACCGCTGAGTTGTTTATTTCTGTCGGCGCGGAAAGTAGCTAGCCCCTCCAGGCTAACGGTGTTGTCCGGGATTGATGATGTGAGCCATGTCTCCGTCAGGATGAGAGCGCAGCAATCTCTAAACTCCCTCTTTGCAGAGAGTTCAAGTTGTAGATGGTCAATTTTGTTGTCCAGTGAGCGGACGTTGGAGAGCAGGATAGATGTAGTGATCGGCTGGATAGATGAGTAGTTTGTAGTGAGTTTGGCGGCATTTTTTATGAAAATGTCCGCGAGTTAGTCAGAGCTGTATGCCAGCCGCTGCCGGTCGAGGGCGCCACCGGAAGCAGTGGCATTTGGAATGCCTCTGTGTGAAACCGGGAGCACAACGAGTCGTAGGCATTGTTTACATTCTAAAATTAACAGTATGCTCTAATTCACCCGTTTTGTCATGCTGGTAGATGAAAACAGTACTGTTTTTCCCTACCAGCGTGACCTGGATGTTGTTGGTGACGTCACGCGTGAATTGGTCTATACAGAATAAAAATCCTCTTACGGTCTGTCACTCAGGGCCTCATCGAGATGGCAAGCATCAGGGGTGTTCATCAGCGTCGTCAGCTCCCGCAAGGAGCCCTGTACCGTCGTCGATGCCCACCAAGGGTCCTGGTCTGCCTTAAGGACTTACTGACACACCCATCTAGCCGGGGTCGTCCGCCAGAGAGACTACTGCGTTGGGGTCGTCTGCCAGTTAGCCTGCCACATGAGGGTCTGCCTTCACGCTGCCCACCAGAGCCCTTAGTCCGCCTGTTTGGGTTATTTTTTGTTCTGATTTTTTGGACTCTAGCCTCCCATCCTAGACCTTCCTCCACCCTCACTGTCTGGGTTGTTTTTTGTTTTTGGACTTTTTTAAGGCCGTCTGGAATCTGCCCTTGAAGGCTCACATTTTCGTGGGATCGCCCAGTGTGATGTGACTTTTCCTGACAGCTTTTATGTGTTTTCCCGGTTCACATCGCCTGTTCGACTTTGCCTGCCTGCACATTAAACCAAACCAAGCCCACCCTGTTTCTCCGTGAGTCCCTGCCTTCTATTCTGGGCCCCTGTTCATCTCTTCCTGCCTGCTCATTCATCCATGTGCCAAGACTGTTCCCGCTCACCTGCCTCACCCTCCATTATTCATCCTTTCAATAAACCTTTTAATCGTATCTCTTTGTCTATGTGAATATCGGGTTCACTTGCAGAATTCATTACAGTCTGACGGGACTAGATTTCTTTTTCACAAGAGGATTTAAATGACAGCATGGGTTTATTTAAAGACCCAGCATAACAAGTCCTTCTGCATCTACAGTGTTTTCTGTAAATCATGTTATGGTCTCTATGGCAGCCTATTTAAGACACTCAAGGTCCAATTGAGAACACTTGAGAGAATGGCATCTTATGCACTGCTGCTGCATCTGATGCTCTTGGTTGCATCTGCATATGCCCGGTACTTTTTCCATTCGTACTATGGGGGTTCGGTGACCTTCTCTCCAAAAGGACAAAAAAATGGAAAATATGATGTCGGTAACTTTATTGGAAAAATACGTAACGTTATTAATTTATTGGAAAAAAAGTGAAATGTACTTTTCTCAAAGCACAATGGAGTTTTAGTCTTTCACAGAAAAAATAAAAGTAAGAAATATTGTTGGTTGCAAACCTGTTTTAAGATTAAAGTAAAATAAAAGCAAGAAAAAAGTGCATCTAAATATTTTAATATATTTTTAGTAAACATAGAAGCATATCAGAAAACTAATGTAAGCTGCTGTTAAACAAGTTTTTTTTAGTTTGGGTAAAATGTTCTTATTCCAGGTGGATTTTCATCTCATACAAACTGTGCAAACATCGTTCATTGAAAATCCTGTATGCGTACTAGAGCAATGTGGGACCCAGATCTGGAGATCCCACAGAATATCTGCACGCTACTCTCTTAGTTTCTCCAGGGTGCAGTATGCAGTAACATAAACCAAACAATTTGACACCAACCATCCTTTCGAGATGAGGAAAGTGTGTTTTTGTAATGAAAAATTTGTGATATAAATGTAAGATCTAGGAAGGTTTGCATTCACCACACCACCCGTTGTCAGGTATTTTAATCCCTCCCTCTATTGTTCTTGGCAATCTGTGCAGTATTCCATCAGTAATACAATCCTTTGTTGTGAACATTTACAAAGTAATGACCTACTTGAGGAGTTTCAGTCAGGCTTCAGAGCTCATCATAGCACTGAAACGGCTCTGGTGAAGGTCACTAATGATATTCTCATGGCCTCAGATAATGGACTTGTGTCTGTACTTGTCCTGTTAGATCTCAGTGCTGCATTTGATACAGTTGATCACAATATTCTCCTACAAAGACTTGAACATACTGTAGGGATTAAGGGAAAAGCATTAGGCTGGTTTAAATCTTATCTGTCGGACAGATTCCAGTTTGTTCATGTTAATAATAAATCTTCTTTAAACTCTAGGGTCACTTGTGGAGTACCACAGGGTTCAGTCCTTGGACCATTTCTCTTTACTATATATATCCTTCCGATTGGCAAAATTATCAGACAGCATGGGATTAATTTCCACTGTTATGCTGATGACACTCAGCTATATTTATCCATAAATCCTGATGAATCCAATCAATTACTTCGACTGCAGTCATGTCTTGATGACATCAAAAGCTGGATGACTTTAAATTTCCTGCATCTAAATTCTGACAAGACCGAAGTTGTAATCTTTGGACCAGAGTCCTCAAAAAATAAACTTCTTAACCAATCACTTAATCTGGATGGCATTAACTTGGCCTCTGGTAATAAAGTAAAAACTCTTGGTGTTATTTTTGACCAAGACATGTCATTTAAATCCCATATTAAACAGGTTTCCAGAGTTTCCTTTTTTCACCTCAGGAATATCGCCAAAATTAGAAACATTCTGTCCAGGAGTGATGCTGAAAAACTAGTCCATGCATTTATTACTTCAAGGCTGGACTATTGTAATTCTTTACTATCAGGAAGTCCACAAAATGCAGTTCAAAGTCTTCAGCTTATCCAAAATGCTGCAGCAAGAGTTCTGATGAAAATCAACAAGAGGGATCATATTTCTCCAATTTTAGCTTCCCTTCATTGGCTTCCTGTTAAATCAAGAATAGAATTTAAAATTCTTCTTCTAACGTATAAAGCCCTTAATAATCAAGCTCCATCATATATCAGAGCTCTGATGACCCCATATGTTCCTAACAGAGCACTTAAACTGCTTAACTGATGATAGGTTAATGAGAGAAGAGCCCATCCAACCTGGTTACTTATTTTACAGTCTTTCATGTCGATTGTTCAATTACCTTTGCTCCCTTGAAAAAGAGGCAACCCCGTATTAAAGAGCTGTAAATCCTAAACCCTTGCTCCAAGTTGATGTGAATACTCTCAAATTACAGTTGACAGGCTGCACTTTAAGCCCATATTTATTATCTAATTGTATCTTTAATATATTTTCATCAAAAGCTAAAATAACAAAACTTGTGTCACTGTCTGTAGTGTTCTCATCCAAAAGTGTAACAACTCCGACTAAACACCGAGGTAAACCACAGCAAATTGATGAGAGGGGACGTGTAGTAAGATTGAGCATTTACTGTTGAATTCCCCGTATCATAAGCTGGGTGAAAACTATAAACAGAACAAATACACAAACAATACAAACTTAATTATGTGTCCAAAGAAACTTACAGTACCTACATAAACTCTACAGTTATATGTAATCCACTATGGATGGTTAAACAAGAATATCTGCCCCATAACTAAACATTAGCATCTTCACGAGATAATATCTGATACATCTTACACAACATGTATTTGATCAGAAAATAATACAGCATTGCTTAAATTTAATTTCTAGAGGATGGCGCAGGTTTAAATGCTGAAGACAAAACACATTCAGCCATGCTTGCTGCAGCTCATGGAGAAAACCAGAAATTACGAAACAGGAAGTTCGTGGCAGACAACACAGTGATTCTTCAAAATAAAGCCTTTGAACTTACTACTTACAAAAAAAAAAAAAAGAAATGCTGTCAAGGCAGCACACTGTCCAAATATTTCTAGGCCTAACTGTAGTTGTCTTTGTCTAATTTTGTCTGAAATTACTAAATAATTATATACATTTACAGATATTTTACATGAAAAAATAACACGCGTTACAAAGGCCATTATGCACAATAGGTGTGCCGTGACATTTAGACATGCCCTTTGGTGTGCCTTGGGCACAAAAAGCTTGAGAACCAAACAAAAGTTTGCATGAGCAACATGACACTGGAATTGGTTCTCACTGACTTGATTTTACAGGTAAGGTAACAAAATACGCAACATGTAATATAATGCATCACACATCCGGTTATTGAACTAGAGCAAGCTTCAAAAACAAAGAGGGACATTCTCACCAAGTCTCACCTTATTTATTAAACTTTCCTCTGACGAAACTAGATTTTTTTATTTTCACGGGAGGACTTAGATGACAGCACAGGTTTATTTAAAGAACTAGCATAACAGACCCTTCTGCGTCTACGGTGTTTTCTGTAAATCCTGTTATGGTCCTTATGGCAGCCTATTTAAGACTCTGAAGGTCCAATTGAGAACACTTGACAGAATGGCATCACCTGCACTGCTGCTGCATCTGCTGCTCTTGGTCGCATCTGCAAATGCCTATTCGTACTATGGGGGTTCCATGACCTTCTTTCCAAAAGGACAAATAGATGGAAAATATGAGGTGGGTAACTTTATTGGAAAAATACGTAACTGTATTAACTTTATTGGAAAACAGTTAAATGTACTTTTTTTAAAGCACAAGAGAGTTTGACGGTCATCCAGAGAAAAAAATAAGTAGGAAGTATTGTTGGTTGCAAACCTGTTTTAAGAGTACATTCTAAATATCTTGACAAACTGTTGGTCAAAATATTTTTAGTAAACATAGAAGCATATCAAAAAACTAATAGAAGCTGCTGTTAATCAAGTTTTTCAATCGAGTTTGGGTAAAATGTTATTCTTATTCCAGGCGGATTTTCATCTCAAACAAACTGTGTTTCAATCGTTCATCGAAAATCCTGTATGCGTACTGGGGCAATGTGGGACCCAGATCAGGAGATCCCACAGAATATCTGCAAGCACCTCTGATAATATTTCCTGGACGCAGCATGCAGTAACATCGACCAGACAATTTGACACCAACCGTCCTTTTGAGATGAGGTGAGCTAGTTTTGTAATGAAAAAGCTGTGATATAAATTTAAGATCTAGGAAGGTTGAGCTAAATATTCTTGAGAGTCTTCAAAAAGCTTTAACTTGACTGGTAACAGCAGAGATTTACTCCCCATCATCATCCAAGCCTACAATAAAGGAAAATAAAATTTCTTGGTAAGGTTTCCATACAATAATAGAGATAGTAATATTTTAAGTACATTGCACATTTAGTTGTTGTTTTAAATGTTATTATTTTTTTCTATTTCTTTTTTCACAGCCATTATGTTCTTAAACTCAATTCAAACCAAGAGGAAACTGCTCAGGAAGCCTGAGGGCCTTAATTCAAAAACTATATATATATAATAACCAAGCCACATTTTAATTTGCTTAAATAGTTGTTGTAAAGAGATTAAATTTGGGTCTAAATAAGGATATTCTGATTTGTACTTTTCTTTGAAAAGGTTTACCTTCGACTTTTTGCATCACAGCAGCACTGTTTTGGTCTTTTCTGTTTGCATTTCTATTTGCAGTGTTATTAACATTTATCTTTGTCATTATTTCAAAACCATTTTACCAACCAGATTGCCTAACTGGGTCAACTGGGAACATGGGGCGGGTTACTGGGTGGATAACATCTTTGGCCAAAGGATGCAGTGGAGAAGTTTGATACATGTGGACCTGGGAACCCGATCTGATACTGGTGAATCTAACCGAGCCCCGATTTTTACCACACCGCCCGTTCTCAGGTATTTCAATGCCTCCCTCTATTGTTCTTGGCAATCTGTGCAGTATTCCATTCGTAATACAATCCTTTGTTGTTGTCTATAGCCTCCAATCAAACACCTTTAAAAATATGCTTAACTGACAATATTACCTCTCCACGTGATGTTTAAAATTCAAATACCTTAAGAAAACCAAGAAACCTGTGCTAACATCCTCCGCCTTAAAGTCCTGCTGCTCTAAGTTTTGACCACATCGGTTTTCTGACTGTCCTAAAAATTAGTGACAGCGGCTTTGTTTTCACTTCTTCCTTCTCATATTACAGGGTAACGAGAAACTGCCCTCGAACATTCAGGATTGCAGCGTTTGACCCTGATGGTGATGATGTGAGATGCAGAGTACCGACAGACAGTGCAACATCTGAGTGTGGGATATGCAAGCTTTTCAATGGTTTCTCATTTGACCAGGTGTGGATGTTGTTTCAGGATTTAATTTGATGTTTAAAGATATATTTTAAAATATGGTAAATGTGTTTTACTGGATAAATATACTCACGTCCTACTTGCTACTAAGTCTTTTAAAAGTGAGGATGGCTCTTTGGAACAATGGCAGCTACTGTGATAAAAGAGTATTTTATCAAGGTTTTAAAAGCTAATGCATTTATTTTAAAATAAATCCTAAAACGGACAGACAACCAGTGGAGTGGAGCCAAAATAGGTGAAATATGCTAATACTTGTGCCAGTTAAAAGAAGTGAAGCAGTACGGTGGACCTAAATCTGGCTATCATCTATATAGCATTGGAAAGAAACACCATGTTTCCTAAGAATGGATCCAAGTGGTAGTACATACAGAGAGATTAAAAGGGGCCAAACACAGAGCCCTGGGGGACACCACATGAAAGAGGAGCAGTGGAGAACACGGAGATATTAGGGCTGACACAGAAAGTCCGATGTGACAGATAGGACCTGAACCATTCCAGTGCTGTGGCTCTGATGCCACAGCACTGCTCCAAATGAGCAATCAGGATTTTGTGGACCACTGTATTAAATGTTGCAGTTAAATCTAAAAGTACCAGGACAACAAATTGACCAGAGTCAGTAGCTTAGAAGACTTAAAAGCACTTATTCTGCGCTGTGTAATGTTTTAAAACCTGATTGGAAGATTCCAAAAATATATTTTTTTGGGCTGTCAAACGATTAAAATTTTATTTGCGATTAATTGCATAATGTCACTTGTTAACTCAAGTTTAATAGCAAATTAATCGAATATTTTAACTTTTTATTTCTGAAAGTGTAAAAGCCTATTTTGGCATTTAATATGCAACTTTGCAATAAAAGACACTAATAAAACACTTGCTTGTACAAAAAATAATTTTATTTTTTATTTTTCAAAGCACTTTTCAGAATTGGAATGAAAAAATCCTGGTGCCATAAAATGTTAAACTCTGGCCAATAATGGCTAAGTCACTAATCACAACGCCCTGATGTTAACACAATGCATAAACAAATGTTTAAATAAGTACCTGTTTTCATGCCAAAATATTTTTTTGCCTCTGAAACCAAGATAGACATGGTATTATGCATATATATAAATAAATCCTAATTATTACAATAAAGTCAGAAGTTATATTTATGATTTTATTTTTATATATTTTTGCATGCTGTTTATAGCCACAGTCATACAGTTTAAAGCCTGGGAAAAGGTTTTGAATTTCCATTGTCATTCCAGGTCTTACACTTTGCTTGCAACTGGGCCAGGAGCTTAATACGCTCGAAAGAGAACTGTTTAGCCAAGCTTTATGTGCTGACACTGTAACTCCAGGTATTTCATCTGGCAATGTGATTCAGCCTTAGTTTGTCAAATACAGAGACAACTAATTAATAAGCAAAGTATGGTTTACAGGTTGGGTTTCTGTAATGTTATCAAACTCATCTTCAGAACCAATCTCTGTTCAAAATGGCAATCTGCACCGCATAATCTACTTTCAGCAGTTATCACAGGTTATTGAAACCGTAAACTGCAGAAAATACAGGCAGAGTTGTTCCCTCTGCCTTCACTCTCTTGGCTCCTATGTCAGCTTAGAGGAGCATGCGCTGCAGCGCGAATTGAGGTGGAGCGATATTTCAGCTGGTTATACTCGAAGTGACCTGCTTGAAGTGCAAGCAGATCACTTCACTTATTTTAGCGCCCATATAAGCGATTTAACTTTCAGAAACAAGCCCAAAACAACAACAACCCACGACTAATGAAATTTACATGCGACTTTAGAAAAAACGAAGGCCAAAGTTGCATAAAATAAGCGGACTTGGAAACAATGAGTGCGGGTCTCTTTTGCTCCAGTCTCTAGCATTCTTGGAACTACGGAAAGCACCAAGAGTAAAAGAAACAAAGTCTGTCAATCAGTAACCTAGACAGTGTTAGTGCCTCTAATTAGCATTAACTAATCTACCTGGAACTAATGTAACCAAGAGTCTTGAAATTGTTTTAATCTTCATCAGATTAAAAATTGGCCAGTTTAACAACCAATAATGTTTAGATCCAAGTTATAAATGATGTCGTCTGATCAAACTATGCTCTCTTTGTCAGAGTTCCTGCTCCCTCACCTATAACTACAGCAGTTATACTGGAATTCATCCGATTGAGCTTTTGATTGAGGACTTTCCCACAAAGTCAATAAACTTGTCTTACTCTGATAGATCCTACACAACAAAGCACCCGCTATCATTGACACGACATAAACGTCTAGCCGTTAACAATGTAATTACAACCAGTACAGCGGTCCCAACCACTTCAACCAGCGCAGCACCAACCACAACCAGAGCAATACCAACCACCACCAGCGTAGCACCAACTACCACCACCACCAGAGCAACACCAACCACCACCAGTGCAGCCCCAACCACCAGAGCAGTATCAACTACCACCAGCGTAGCACCAACTACCACCACCACCAGAGCAACACCAACCACCACCAGTGCAACCCCAACCACCACCACCAGAGCAACACTAACGACTACCAGTGCAATCCCAACCACCACCACCAGAGCAGCATCATCCACCACCACCAGCGCAGCCCCAACCACCACCACCAGAGCAGCATCAACCACCACCACCACCAGCGCAGCCCCAACCACAACCACCAGAGCAGTATCAACTACCACCAGCGTAGCACCAACTACCACCACCACCAGAGCAGTATCAACTACCACCAGCGTAGCACCAACTACCACCACCATTAGAGCAACACCAACCACCACCACCACCAGTGCAATCCCAACCACCACCACCAGAGCAGCATCAACCACCACCACCACCACCACCGGCGCAGCCTCAACCACAACCACCAGAGCAGTATCAACTACCACCAGAGCAACACCAACCACCACCACCAGTGCAACACCAACCACCACCACCACCAGAGCAACACCAACCACCACCACCACCAGTGCAACCACAACCACCACCAACCGAGCAGCATCAACCACCACCACCACCAGCGCAGCCCCAACCACCAGAGCAGTATCAACTACCACCAGCGTAGCACCAACTACCACCACCACCAGAGCAACACCAACCACCACCAGTGCAACCCCAACCACCACCACCAGGACAGCCCCAACCACCACCACAAGTGCAACTCCAACCACCACCACCAGCGCAGCCCCAACCACAACCACCAGAGCAGCATCAACCACCACCACCACCAGCGCAGCCCCAACCACAACCACCAGAGCACTACCAACTACCACCACCACCAGAGCAGCACCAACTATCACCACCTCCACAACAAAGCACCCACTGTCATTGAGACGACGTAAACGTCTAGCCGTTAACTACCCAGCTACCACAGTTGTTCCAACAACCACAATGAACACCAATGGGCTTTATAGAGCATCAATCCCTCCTTTAAGCAAACTTCCTTTGGATTTCTCCGTTCATGGTACAGTAACAATTTCTTAAAAGCACAATTTAAAAATAGCCTAAACAAGAAACTTCAAGTCTCACATTCTGTTTGATATCTCATTTGATTTACAGTGGACTCGCACCATGCTCCTTCTTGTCTTGATGGTGATTACTTTCCTGTCTTCTTGGCACCAACTCCGGCAAACAGAGCTTATCTTCCCGCATTTATAAACCAGCCTCTTGAAATAAAAGTCAGATCCATGGCTCAGTACACAACGTAAGCAATTTTATTTTTTAATGGGATACATCTGCATACTGATACCTTTATGACCATCTGCTTAATAACTTTTGGGTCCACTGTGTGTGCCCTTGAATCTAATCTATAACACTAGCCTGACAGACCTCCTCTGATGGACTGTTTAGGTAGGTGGTATACGTCAAAATAACGCTATGACCAACGGTTTCCCTGCAGAACAGCATGCTGTCTCAGCTGGCTTGCTATTTTCCTAGAGTGTATCCATATGGTCCCTATCTAAGCAACCCTTTTGTTTAAATAACACTTCATTCATCAAACTACCCAAATTCGTTCTATTGCTCAGTGCCCCAGTTTTGATGCTGCTTTGTCCTTTGTTAGGGCTTTCAGCAGCAGCCTGCAGCTCCATATATAGAAATATTAATGTTCTGTGTTCTATGTGTTCACATTTTGAGTTAGAGGAGGTAATACCACCCCCCTCCCCACCACCACCACCACACCCACCAAAGTCGTGGTGGTGGTGGTGATGAGTGAAAGGAAACTGCTTTTCCTTTCACTCATCACTGGTCATAATGTTGTGCCATGTACAGTATGTCTATATGAATTGATTTTCTATAAAATGAATGCTAATTTTATCTCTGATTTTCTTGTTTCTCACTTCACTTATTTTGTTTTTTAGGATTCACGACTTGCTTGTTGTCGGACCTGCTGGCATATTAAAGGAGAAAGTCTCCTCAGACACATACGTATTAAAATGGACCCCGTCTCCAAATCAGCTGTATGATTATTTCCCAATTTGCTTCATATCTGATGCAAGAGACCAGTAAGTTTTTCAAACAGTGATTTCCTACTTTAATGTCCTATATGTAACTTACACACAGGAGGTATCTTAGCTAATTGACATATGGCATAATTGTCCCATTTTACATTACAGGCATAACCAAGTCTATCAGTCAGAACTACGCTGTGTGACTGTCAGTACTGAACATCATGGTAAGACTGCTTGTAATTGTTCATTAAATTCAATAAAATTTTATTTATATAGTGCCAATTCATGAAACATGTCATCTCAAGGCACTTTACAAAGTCAAATTCAAAAAGATTATACAGATTGGTCAAATTTTTTTTCCTATATAAGGGAACCAGTTGATTGCTTCAAAGTCCCGACAAGCAGCATTCACTCCTGGAGAAGCGTAGAGCCACAGGGAGAGTCGTCTGCATTGTCCATGGCTTTGCAGCAATCCCTCATACTGAGCAAGCATGAAGCAACAGTGGAAAGAAAAGCTCCTCACAACAAGAGAGACAAACAAGCACAGAAGCTCACATTGATCCAGTAATCTGTTCTACATTAGATGGTAATAGCGGGTGATCTGTCTTCCTTGGATGATGTCACAGTTAACAGAACGCCAGACCAGGTGTACCTACTATGAAGAAAAAAGAGAGAGAACAGAAAGTTAAAGCAGAAATGACAACACGTAATGCATAATTGAAGACCAGTAGAACTCTATAGAGTGAGAAAATTAGATCCTGATGTCCTCCAGCAGCCTAAGCCTATAGCAGCATAACTATAGAGGTAGCTCAGGGTAACATGAGCCACTCTAGTTATAAGCTTTGTCAAAAAGGAAAGTTTTAAGATTAGTCTTAAAAGTAGACAGGGTGTCTGCTTCACGGACCAAAACTGGGAGTTGGTTCCACAGGAGAGGAGCCTGATAGCTAAAGGATCTGCCTCCCATTCTACTTTTAGAGACTCTAGGAACCACCAGCAGACCTGCAGTCTGAGAGCGAAGTGCTCTGTTAGGAACATACGGGGTAATCAGAGCTCTGATATATGATGGAGCTTGATTATTAAGGGCTTTATACGTTAGAAGGAGAATTTTAAATTCTATTCTTGATATAACAGGAAGCCAATGAAGGGAAGCTAAAATTGGAGAAATATGATCCCTCTTGTTGGTTTTCATCAGAACTCTTGATGCAGCATTTTGGATCAGCTGAAGACTTTGAACTGCATTTTGTGGACTTCCTGATAGTATATACATATATCCATATACGTCCATTTAAAGAGCTTATGCCCAAATTTAGTTAAAAAATTTGAATTATTTACCTAAACACGTATATTCAGATGTACCAAAATATAGTTTATACAGACTATGGCAAAAATAATGTCTCAACAGCAATAATTTCCAAAAAACTAATCATTTCTCTTCTTTTAAATTTACAACTGAATGATTTTTTTCCCCCAGATGAAATCGATGAAGAATTTTAGATTTTGATGATTATCACTTTTTTTGTTTCTGTTTATTTTTCTAGCGCTGCATCATATGAGCTTTCTGCTTTCATAACCAGACCTTATAATTTATCTTTTTGCATTTCAAGGTCCGGCCTGAATCTGAATCTAAGTCTGAACCAAATCTTGGTTGTCGGCTGTTTCCTGGTAATTGGAGGGATCATCTACCGAGCCCGGAGAACCAGAACTCAATAACAACTGGTTCCAATTTCTGAACCACAATAACTTTAAATCTTCTTCCAAAATTCAATATCTTTCTTTCAGAAAATACTAGTGGTTTGAAGATGAATTATTGTATCTACTAAAAAGGCTTTATTATATCAAAAACTAAAACACATTTTGTTTTTGCCTGACACGTTGGGATTTTGTTGTAATCCAAATATTCTGCAATCAAACATTTTATGATTTTATAATGATGAAATAGATGAACTAATGGGTATCAGAAATTTTTTTGTAATTAAGCATTTTTTTATTAGATAACTTTGGTTGTGGGATGCAAATAGCATAACATCTGAACAAGTTGTGTATTTTGAGGTGAAATAAGTTTTCTTTCTTTAAGTCTTTAAATGGATAGAAAAATTAATGTCCTTTGAGCTTTTTTTGTGCCGCCGACTCCAATTAAAAAATTATACTTTAAACACAATTTGATTGTTTATTTTTCATTCACTTGTGTTGAAATCCCCAGAAAGTTTTCTATTTCATTGTTTTCACAAGGTGAAGATACTTTTCTAAATCTACCCATTTCAAATACTGATGAAAAAAAAGATTTTTTTTTTTGAGAACTTCTTAGTATCATCAGTGTCAGTGCCAATGTATGACTGCATGATCTGAAAGTTTACAAACTGAGAAAATCTCAGAATATTTGATCCAGCCTAAGTGAAATTTAGAGAGACAAATTTTTTCCTGTTTGTGAACTGAGGGAGGAAACTGGAGGTTTGGCATCTTTTTCTACCCACTACCCTAAGCAGAAATAAAACAAATAATCAAGGGCTAGGCATCATAACTACAGCAGCCAGAGCACCATTCTGCTGCATTGAAGCCAGAAATGAAAAAGGAAAAAAAAGTATTGTACAAATTGATGCCGAACTCGAAAGGTAAGAGGGGAATGAAGATAACATGAACAGAGTAAGAAAGAGAGAAAGGGCAGACACACAAGGAAAATACAAAAGCCAACAACAGCTGCTTACTTTTATCCTTATTGTTTCACCATATCTTGTCCGGCAGGGAAGCACTCAGAATAGTTATCTAAATACCAAGGAGACACCTAACATATTTACTTTCAGAAGAGGAGCCCCCCGGGACCCAAAGCAGACACGGCAGAGATAGGAGCCCCAGACATCCAAAGGTCCCCAAGAGAATGGGGCACCACGGATGCAGGGATCCAGGGAGCTGCAGCATGAGATACATCACCACTGTTATACTGATGATAACCAGTCACATTTATCCATAAATCCTAATGATTCTAATCGGTCACTTAGATTGCAGGCATGTCTTGTTGACATAAAAGCTGCATGGCTTTAAATTTGCTGCTACATGCTGCAGAAATACTCCAAAGACACCAAAATCACACATTCCACTCAGTCAGGGTACGGTAAGCACCACGAGGCAGTCGCCTTGCTAAATTTCTTCAGAAATTTTCTAGTTTGCATTATCATCTTCAGCTGTTCCACAGTTGTCCCCAGAACAGAACCACCCTTTTTAGCAGGCTGTTGGGCCTTTTTAGGTCCTTGGCTCTGATCATGCTCTCCCAACACATGATGGCAGAAGAGGTGACGATCTCTTCAGCAGACTTATAGAAGATATGCAGTATCTTCATGCAAACCTTGAAGGACCTATGTTTCCAAACGAAGTACAGTCTGCTCTGTTCCTTCTTGTAGAACACTTCATTGTTGCATATCCAGTCTAGTCTGTTGTCCAGATGAAAAACAAGGCTGTACAATTAATATTCCTCACATCCACTTCTTCTCCCCTGATGGAAATTGGTTTTGATCTAACCCTGTTTCTCCTGAAATCTACAATCAACTCCTTTGTTTTGTTTGCATTCAAGATGAAATGATTGTTTCCACACCATGCCACAAAGCAATCCACTAGCTCTCTGTACTCAGCTTCTAGTCCATCTCTGATACAACTGACAACTGTAGAGTTATCTTGGTATTTATGTAGGTGACAGGAGACAGACTTGTGCTGGAACTCTGAAGTGTAAAGAGTGAGAAGGAATGGTGAGAGTACAGTGCCCTGTGGTGCACTGTACTCTCTTGTGCTGCTGATTACCTGGTTAGACACACAGTCCTTCAGTCTCACAAACTGCGGTCTATTTGCATAGTAGACATAGATCCAGGTGGTTATTGAGGCCTCCATCTGTGTCTTCTGGAGCTTCTGACCAAGCAAATCAGAGTGAATTGTGTTAAATGCACTGAGGAAGGAAAGGACAATTGTTGTTGTTTTGTTTGTTTTTTACCAGGGCATGTCATTTAAATCCTATATTAAATAGGTTTCTAGAATTTCCCTCTTCATCTCCAAAATATTGCCAAATAAAGAACGTGGCACTAGAGAGACCAGGGACCATAGTTAAATGCCTGCCAGGGGCCAGAACGGGAGACATAGAATCTTACCTGAAACTGCTGGCTAAGGATAAGCGTAAATACAGTAAGATTGTTATTCACACTGGCGGTAATGACACCCGGTCACGCCGATCGGAGGTCACTAAAGTTGGTGTTGCTTCGGTGTGTGAGTTTGCTAAAACAATGTCGGACTCCGTAATTTTCTCTGGTCCCCTGCCTGATCTGACCAGTGATGACATGTTTTGCCGCATGTCATCATTCAACCGCTGGTTGTCTAGGTGGTGTCCAGAACACGACGTGGGCTACATTGATAACTGGCGAACTTTCTGGGGAAAACCTGGTCTGATCAGGAGAGACGGCATTCATCCCACTTTGGATGGTGCAGCTCTTCTTTCTAGGAATCTGCCCGGATTTATTAGTTCTCCTAAATGCTGACAACCCAGGGTCCAGACCAGGAAGCGGAGCCGTAGTTTAACACACCTCTCTGCAGCTTCTTTACTGTTACCCACCCATTATCCTATTGAGACGGTGTCTTTCTCACGGCCAAAACTTAACAAATCAAAAACTGATCTAAAAGGAACAAACCATAAAAATCTAATAAAAATCAATATGGCTCACCTTGAATCAAAAAAATAAAAGAATTAAATGTGGTCTATTAAATATAAGGTCTCTCCCTCCAAAGACTTTGTTAGTTAATGAATTGATTTCTGATAATCAGATTGATTTGTTTTGTCTCACAGAAACCTGGCTACAAGAGGACTACGTTAGTATAAATGAGTCAACTCCCTCCAATTATTCAAATTTCCACATTCCTAGATCTGTGGGAAGAGGAGGAGGAGTGGCAACCATCTTTCAGTCTGATTTATTAATTAGTCCCAGGCCAATTAATAACTACAGTTCTTTTGAGCATCTAACCCTCAGTTTCCCTCATCCAAACTGCAAAGCAATAAAACCTCTTCTGTTTGTTGTTTTGTATCGTCCACCAGGCCCTTACACTCAGTTTTTGGATCAGCTGTCAGACTTCTTATCTGATTTGGTGATAAACACTGACAAGGTTATTATAGTGGGGGATTTTAACATTCATGTTGACACTGAATGTGATAACCTTAGTGTAGCCTTTAAAACTATCCTAGATTCAATTGGTTTTGCTCAAAATGTGCATAAACCGACGCACTCTTGGCTCCATACTTTAGACCTTGTGCTGACATATGGCATTGATTGTGAGGTATTAACAGTATTTCCTCACAACCCTGTCCTATCTGATCATTTTTAATAACATTTGAGATTAATCTAACTGAGTTCTCCACCCCCAAAAGAGGGTTCCATTATAGTAGATCTCTATCGGATAATGCTGCATCAAACTTTAAAGAGTCTGTCCCCCTTTTAATATCGTCAGTATTGCAGAAATACCCTGCAGATAGCAGCAATGTTGTTTCTTCCCATTCACAAATAGATGTCTTTGTTAACGGTATGACTTCGTCATTGCGTTCTGCATTGGATAATGTTGCTCCCTTGAAAAAGGAGGTGATTATTCACAGGAAGCTGGCTCCCTGGTTTAATTCAGAGCTGCGTTCCTTGAAGCACAATGTTAGGAAATTGGAGAGAAAATGGCGCTCTACACACCAAGAGGAATCCTACCTAATCTGGAGGGACAGTCTATTGTTGTATAACAAGACCCTTCGCAGAGTTAGAGCAGCATATTTTTCATCATTAATTGAAGAGAATAAAAATAATCCTAGATTTCTCTTTAGTACAGTTGCCAAACTTACACAGAGTCATAGCTCCATTGATCCAACCATTCCCTTAGCTCTTAGCAGTAATGATTTTATGGGATTCTTCATAAATAAAATTGATTCCATTAAAAATAAAATAATTGGCATCCTCCCAAACATGATTACCTCGTCCTCAGTAAGTGAGGCAGCGTTGGAGGAATCTTTAGAAACTGCGCTGTGTCTGAACTGTCTAGAAGCAGTAGAGCTTTCTGAGCTATCTAAAATATTAGCTTCATCTAAACCTTCTACCTGTATGTTAGACCCAATCCCAACCAAATTGTTTAAGGAGGTATTCCCTTTGATCAGTGGTCCTGTTTTAGACATGATTAATCTATCCTTAGTAAATGGATATGTACCACAGGTTTTTAAAGTAGCTGTTATTAAACCTTTACTTAAGAAACCTTCTCTTGATCAAGATGAGTTAGTAAATTACAGACCTATATCTAATCTTCTTTTCTTATCTAAAATTCTTGAGAAAGTAGTTGCTATTCAACTTTGTGAACATTTACAAAGCAATGACCTACTTGAGGAGTTTCAGTCAGGCTTCAGAGCTCATCATAGCACTGAAACGGCTCTGGTGAAGGTCACTAATGATATTCTCATGGCCTCAGATAATGGACTTGTGTCTGTACTTGTCCTGTTAGATCTCAGTGCTGCATTTGATACAGTTGATCACAATATTCTCCTACAAAGACTTGAACATACTGTATGGATTAAGGGGAAAGCATTAGGCTGGTTTAAATCTTATCTGTCGGACAGATTCCAGTTTGTTCATGTTAATAATAAATCTTCTTCAAGCTCTAGGGTCACCTGTGGAGTACCACAGGGTTCAGTCCTTGGACCAATTCTCTTTACTATATATATGCTTCCGATTGGCAAAATTATCAGACAGCATGGGATTAATTTCCACTGTTATGCTGATGACACTCAGCTATATCTATCCATAAATCCTGATGAATCCAATCAATTACTTCGACTGCAGTCATGTCTTGATGACATCAAAAGCTGGATGACTTTAAATTTCCTGCACTTAAATTCTGACAAGACAGAAGTTGTAATCTTTGGACCAGAGTCCTCAAAAAATAAACTTCTTAACCAATCACTTAATCTGGGTGGCATTAATTTGGCCTCTGGTAATAAAGTAAAAAATCTTGGTGTTATTTTTGACCAAGACATGTCATTTAAATCCCATATTAAACAGGTTTCCAGAGTTTCCTTTTTTCACCTCAGGAATATCGCCAAAATTAGAAACATTCTGTCCAGGAGTGATGCTGAAAAACTAGTCCATGCATTTGTTACTTCAAGGCTGGACTATTGTAATTCTTTACTATCAGGAAGTCCACAAAATGCAGTTCAAAGTCTTCAGCTGATCCAAAATGCTGCAGCAAGAGTTCTGATGAAAATCAACAAGAGGGATCATATTTCTCCAATTTTAGCTTCCCTTCACTGGCTTCCTGTTAAATCAAGAATAGAATTTAAAATTCTTCTTCTAACGTATAAAGCCCTTAATAATCAAGCTCCATCATATATCAGAGCTCTGATTACCCCTTATGTTCCTAACAGAGCACTTCGCTCTCAGACTGCAGGTCTGCTGGTGGTTCCTAGAGTCTCTAAAAGTAGAATGGGAGGCAGATCCTTTAGCTATCAGGCTCCTCTCCTGTGGAACCAACTCCCAGTTTTGGTCTGTGAGGCAGACACCCTGTCTACTTTTAAGACCAATCTTAAAACTTTCCTTTTTGACAAAGCTTATAGAGTGGCTCATGTTACCCTGAGCTACCTCTATAGTTATGCTGCTATAGGCTTAGGCTACTGGAGGACATCAGGGCCTACTTTTCTCACTCTACTGATTTCTACTGTTCTCCAGTCTACTGTTCTCCAGATTTGCATTGCATTACATTGAAATGACTGTTGTCATTTCAGCTTTTAACTTTTTGTTCTCTCTTTTTCTTCATAGTAGGTACACCTGGTCTGACGTTCTGTTGACTGTGAAATCATCCAGGGAGGACAGTTCACCGACTATTACCATCTAATGTAGAACAGATTACTAGATCTGTGTGCTTCTTTGCTTTTTGTCTGTCTTGTTGTGTCTCTGCTCTGTCTTCTGTAACCCCCAGTCGGTCGAGGCAGATGACCGTTCATACTGAGCCCGGTTCTGCTAGAGGTTTTTCCTTCCCGCTACCGGTAGTTTTTTCTTTCCACTGTCGCTTCATGCTTGCTCAGTATGAGGGATTGCAGCAAAGCCATGTACAATGCAGACGACTCTCCCTGTGGCTCTACGCTTCTCCAGGAGTGAAT
This sequence comes from Fundulus diaphanus, assembly GCA_037039145.1. NCBI lineage: Eukaryota > Metazoa > Chordata > Actinopteri > Cyprinodontiformes > Fundulidae > Fundulus > Fundulus diaphanus. Next base: position 2,160,305 of record CM073122.1, read on the forward strand.
GCTGCTTGTCGGGACTTTGATGCAATCAACTGGTTTCCTTATATAGGACATTTTGACCAATCTGTATAATCTGACCCAATCTGTATAATATGATTGAATTTAACTTTGTAAAGTGCCTTGAGATGACATGTTTCATGAATTGGCGCTATATAAATAAAATTGAATTGAATTGAATTTTTTCCTAAATGGAAAGACAGTTCTAAGCTTTCAGCTGATCCAAAATGCTGACGAAAATCAGCAACAGATCAATCATATTTCTCCAATTTTCGCTTCCCTTCACTGGCTTCCTGTTAAATCCAGGATTCATCCTCAAGTTCTAAGGGCTTATTAAGCCCTTAGAAATTGTAGATTTGCTTGTAATACCCAGTCCAGATAATTGTATGCCAAACTGTATTTTTTATCATCACCTAACCTGAATAAGGAGCGTACATACTGTGTCCAGTGCTGAAAAATAACATGTAAGAAATTATCCTACAGTGACTTCTAGTGGCTTCTCTAAGTAATGCAATAACTACAAAAAGACAACAGAACAAAGAATTATCAATATGAAACCATAATGGCATTTTACTGAGACATTGGATCAGAATTCCCACAAAACACACAGCCAAACATAAAGGCACTATGTTGAAGCTGAATGAACCAGCAACACTTCCTGAGAAGCTGAAAGAGTGGAAATAGACCTTAGCATCTGATGAGATTTAAATGTTTGAGTTAAAAGATTCTCATCAGATCAAGGAACAGTGGAACTAGCAGCATGATTATAAACATATCACAGATTATGAACTGTGCTGTTGGTTTATTGATTCTCAACAGGGGGCGATAGCCCTCGCAGCTTTGGGAAAGAAGTTATTTTAAATGGTCTGTTCAGACTGAATGTGACTGAGGCAACCTGAGTTGGTGATTTACATAGTATCTCCATGCTATGGCGTCCTAAAATCCCCTGTGGTGACCTGACCACCCAAGCTAAATCCTTCTCCTCCTGTGCTGTGCAGGCCCTATATTTCTAACTGAGACAGATTGAATTAAAACATATGTTAACTTGCATCTGAAATGGACTACTAGTAGTAGTCCATTTCAGATTACTGAGAAAGAAGAGTCGTTGTTGGGTCTAGAGACATGTGTTGAGAATTGGTGCTACATAAATAAGCTTTACCAAATTTTTATTTACCAATTTCAGCACTTTTATTTCTAGGTAGAAAACAGTGATGTTAATTTGAGATTAAGGGGAAAACCAGTTCTGTCACATGCCTCTAAAATCACTGACATAGTGGATCTTGTACCTGCAGTAGAGGATTTTCCAAAAAAGTTTATTTTGAAAACTGAGGATGAGATTCATGATTACTTCAGCTAGTTACTACAACAATAACAGCTCCCTCTGCTAGTGGGAGTATGGACATCTTTTGGGAGTGCCCACAAATACAATTATACAGGGAAAAAAGTTAGAATGAAACTTAGGACATCACAAATATACCAGTAAGCTCTGGGCACTGTGAATACACGTTTTAAAAACTGATAGGTTGTATATATGCTGCTAGACCTTGTGTTGATTGCTCATAAAACAGTTACAGTGAATTGGCTCAAGCCACACCCACCGACATTGAACAATGTGGGTGTGCCATGAAGACAAATACCAGTGTGCTTGCTGCATGACTTAAGTCTTGTTTTTATTCTCACACTGCGCTGATGGATCGCTTGTGACATTTCCAGTAAGTGATGCAGGAACAGGTTACAGAGTGAAACAAAAGTGGATAATGAAAACAATATAGGAACAAAAAAACATGTGAAATCAAATAAATTTTTAATTATTGTGTTTATTTAAAATAGCACATGTTAGAGAAAAGTTAGCAGAGCATGACTAATGTGTGGTTGGGACATCCTTCTTTCAAAAGGTTCAAAACAGTGAACTGTATGGAAGCTATCGCTACACCTCCAGGACTACAAAAGGATATTTATCAGAATTAATGGTGTTCTGTGATCTATCTACAAGAAATTACTTAACAAGCTTTATTTTTTACTGATCTCGTTCTCTGTACAATGGAGTTATTTTCTTTACCTTAACAGGTGGATGGTAAAAATGTTTATTTATATGTTGGATTGCAACTAATTGGATTTGTTTGTCTTTATAAATGTTAAAAAAGGATGACATACTATTGTGGCTGCTTGGTTGGAACTAAAAATGATAGTAGGACTGGATAAGGAGTTTAACACAATTCTGTATCTAAGGTCCACAAACCTAGCCAACAGTACCATAAGTTGCTGTGTTTTATATTTTACATTTTCATTGTTGTGCAACAAGAATACATTAATAATATAAAATACAACAAATTAAATATATATTAGCACAGTGTTAAATAATTGAGAGTAATTATCAAGAAAACTCTTTCACTTGTAGAGCCTCCTGGAGGGCAGCTGGGAAAACACATGGTGTTGTATTAGAAAGATGCTGATGATTTTCTCCACTGTGTGAAATGGTTCCAGATGCAGGATCATGCTTCAGAAGAACAGAGAAATGTGTTCTGTCTCCCAGGGCAGCAAAAACTAAAGGACTTCACTTTGTTTTTACAGATTACGGGTTGAGAGTTCTTTCACCCTGATTTTTTACCCAACTTTTTTTCCCCCAGTATGGTATCAGAACACTTATATATATATATACAAATGCTGAAGAAGAATGGAAAAATGAAAACCATCCGAGATTTTTTAGAAAATATAAAATGTCCTTGGCAAAAATAACTTTTTTCTACATAGGGTTTGCCTGTTCTCCCTGTGCATAGGTGGGTTCTCTCCGGGTACTCCAGCTTCCTCCCATCATTTTAGAATATTTAGCTCTATAAACTTATCCAACTCACTTTGGCAGCCTACAACTGTCAGTGGATTACAAACTTTCTGTCTAACAGGAGTCAGCACTGGTGCCCCCCCCCCAGACCAAAGGTTTATCAGCTTGGTCTCTGGTGCATCCTGAACAACCTGGTGCTTAATGCTCTCAAAACTGTGGAGATGATTGTGGGCTTCATGAGGATCCCCGTCACTCTGCCCCATCACCATATTCAACAGCTCTGTGTCTGCTGTGGAAACCTTCAAGTTTCTGGAGTCCACAATGCCCTAGATGCTTGGCATTGCTACGAGGCCCTGGATACCTAGTTTCTGAGTGCAAAAGATCTTACCTCGTCCTCATGCAACTTAAAATCTGCGTTCGAGGAATCGATAAGAGGAGTTCAAAAGGAGTCAGCAGGAGCTGCTAAAGTGGTTGACCCTGCTGACTTTGGTGGAGTACTGGATGGCTCCTTGGACACTGATGAAGAGGTGGACCCAACAGGAATGGGTGACGGAAAGGAATTAGTAGCGTTAGTAGCTGAAGCCTCATCCTCACGATACCCTCTCCAGTCTGGGGATGCCCGCATTGCCAACGCAAAAGCCTGGCCTGGCTGTATGGATAACTCGATCATCAGATTAACCACAGGAGGACAGGGAGCAAGACTGTCGGCCAGGCATCTGTGTTTTTGAAGTAGAGGCTGCAGCATCGTGTGAGGAGTAGTGTTGTTGCTGGGGAGGTGGCATCTGGGACTGATACCATATTCTAGGCAGACGACAGAGTTACCTTTAAAAAGTTTATTGAAAATATGAATAGTGGTTGGACTAGGCAGGCACACAGAAAAAGACTGACCAGGGTTTGCAGGCAGTGAAAGGACAAACCAGTGATGAATGCAGGGGTTGACGAGAACAAGCGATCAGTGATGGTTCCAGAAACACCGTTGTCTGCACCCCAGAAAGTTCTCAACGGGGGAGAGAGACAGTGTCAAAGGTCACAGGCGGCTCTTGGCCTTGTTGATAAGGGCGGTAGCGGATGGGAAGAAACTGTTGTTGTGGCGTGAGGTTCTGGTCCATCAGGACCTGATGGACCAGAACCTGCACGTCTCAGATTCCTGGAGGCGTACAGGTCCTGGAGAGATGGAAGATTGCAGCCAATCACCTTCTCTGCAGACCGGATGACACGCTGCAGTCTGCCCTTGTCCTTAGCGGTGGCACCAGCATACCAGATGGTGATGGAGGAAGTGAGGATGGACTCAGTGATGGAGGAGTAGAACTGCACCATCATTGACCTTGGTAGGTTGAATTTCTTCAGCTGCCGCAGGAAGTACATCCTCTGCTGAGCTTTCTTGGTGAGGGAGTTGATGTTCAGCTCCCACTTTACGTCCTGGGAGATGATAGTTCCCAGGAAGCAGAAAGACTCCACAGTGTCGATGGTGGAGTCACAGAGGGTGATGGTGGTAGCTGGGGCTGAGTTCTTCCTGAAGTCCACAACCATCTCCACTGTTTTTACAGCGTTGAACTCCAGGTTGTTCTCCCTGCACCAGGTCACCAGATGGTCAGCCTCCCACCTGTAGGCGGACTCGTCACCATCAGAGATGAGTCCGATGAGAGTGTGTCATCCGCGAACTTCAGGAGCTTGACAGACTGGTGACTGGAGGTGCAGCTGTTGGTGTACAGGGAGAAGAGCAAAGGGGAAAGATCACAGCCCTGGGGGGAACCAGTGCTAATGAGCTGGGAGTCAGAGACATGTTTTCCCAGCTTCATGTGCTGCTTCCTGTCAGACAGGAAGTCTGTGATCCACCTGCAGGTAGAGTCGGGCACATTCAGCTGGGAGAGCTTCTCCTGAAGCAGAGCTGGGATGATTGTATTGAAGGCAGAGCTGAAATCCACAAACAGGATCCTGGCGTAGGTTCCTTCAGAGTCCAGGTGCTGGATGGTGTGGTGAAGGGCCAGGTTGACAGCATCATCTGCAGACCTGTTGGCTCTGTAGGCAAACTGTAGGGGGTCCAGGAGGGGGTCGGTGATTTCTTTTAGGTGTGAAAGCACCCACCAACACGTCTTCCATTGCAGAAGCAGAGCCTGAGGACTCTGGGTCGGGTTCTCCCATCTCTGGTGCTGAGGTTGCCGAGGTTGTTAAAAAGCTCCTCGTGGCAAAGCCCCGGGGGTGGATGAGATTCACCCTGAGTACCTTAAGGCTCTGGATGTTGTGGGGCTGTGTTGGTTAACGCGGTTCTGCAGCATTGCGTGAGCATCTGGGGTAGTTCCCCTGGATTGGCAGACTGGGGTGGTGGTCCCCCTATTTAAAAAGGGGGACCGGAGGGTGTGTTCCAACTACAGAGGAATCACACTCTTAAGCCTCCCTGGTAAGGTCTATTCAGGGGTTCTGGAAAGGAGGGTCCATCGGATAGTTGAATCTCGGATTCAGGAAGAGCAGTGTGGTTTTCGTCCTGGCCGTGGAACACTGGACCAGCTCTACACCCTCAGCAGGATTCTGGAGGGGGCATGGGAGTTTGCCCAACCAGTCTACATGTGCTTTGTGGATCTGGAGAAGGCATTCGACCGTGTCCGCCGAGGGATCCTGTGGGGGGTACTCCGGGAGTATGGAGTACCGGACCCTTTAATAAGGGCTGTCAGGTCTCTGTACGACCGGTGTCAGAGTCTGGTCCACATTGCCGGCAGTAAGTCGGACTCGTTTCCAGTGAGAGTTGGACTCCGCCAAGGTTGCCCTTTGTCACCGATTCTGTTCATAACTTTTATGGACAGAATTTCTAGGCGCAGCCAAGGTGTTGAGGGGATTCGTTTTGGTGGCCTTAGGATTGCGTCTCTGCTATTCGCGGATGACGTAGTCCTGTTGGCTTCATCAGGGCATGATCTACAGCTCTCACTGGAGCGGTTCGCAGCCGAGTGCGAAGCGGCCGGTATAAAAATCAGTGCCTCCAAATCCGAGACCATGGTCTTGAACCGGAAAAGGGTAGAGTGCCTTCTCCGGGTTGGGAGGATGTGCTGCCCCTAGTGGAGGAGTTCAAGTATCTTGGGGTCTTGTTCACAAATGAGGGGAAGATGGAGCGGGAGATCGACAGGCGGATTGGTGCAGCGTCTGCTGTGAAGCGGGCGCTGTACCGATCCGTTGTGGTGAAGAGAGAGCTGAGCCAAAAGGCGAAGCTCTCGATTTACCGGTCGATCTACGTTCCTACCCTCATCTATGGTCACGAGCTTTGGGTCGTGACCGAAAGAACGAGATCCCGGATATAAGCGGCTGAAATGAGTTTTCTCCGTAGTGTGTCTGGGCTCTCCCTTAGAGAGGGTGAGGAGCTCAGTCATCCGAGGAGGACTCAGAGTAGAGCCGCTGCTCCTCCACGTCGAGAGGAGCCAGTTGAGGTGGCTCGGGTATCTAGTTAGGATGCCTCCTGGACGCCTCCCTGGTGAGGTGTTCCGGGCACGTCCCACCGGGAGGAGGCCCAGGGGAAGACCCAGGACACGCTGGAGGGACTATGTCTCCCGGCTGGCCCGGGAATGCCTTGGGATTCCTCCGGAGGAGCTGGCCCAAGTGGCTGGGAGAGGGACGTCTGGGCCTCCCTACTGAAGCTGCTGCCCCCGCGACCTCAAATAACTTGTAGTGATTGACACGATCAAAGGCCTTAGAGGCATCAATGAACCCAATTAGCACAGATGAATTTTTTGTTAAATATGTTCTTGCTGCCTCTTTCAGGCCATAAATACATAAGTCAGTACCCAACTTGGCTTTGAAACCAAATTGGTTATCTGTTGTACTAATAAACTGACTGAGCCGACCAAGCAAGATTTTTTCTAATACTTTAGATATCACTGTAATGATTTGTGATGAGAGAACCCAAAAGTAAGCCGGACACTGAGCTGGAACTTAAAAAAAAGGGTTTTAATAACAAAATCCAGGTGGCAAAGGCAGACTCAAAAAACAGGACAGGCACGGAACGACAGACAGGCAGGATGGATACAAAAATAATCAGAGGCTGGAGAGGGCTTACCGCAGACTGACGCGAGGGATACACACAAGACGTTCCAGCAACAAACAAACAACTGAGGCAGGCTTAAATAGGAAAATGGAACAGGTGAGAAGGGCGGGACCAATTAACCAAAACAGGTGAAAGCAGTAGAGGGAACATACAGACTAATAAAGAAAGTAAGACCAAGACTAATGAACACATCAAAAAACAACACAACACAGAAATAAATCCTAAAACAGAAAAGTTGACTAACTGAAAATAACCTAAACCACAACAGAACGTTACAGAGCCCCCCCCCCTCAAGGGCGGATTCCAGACGCCCTCCGAAGTCTAAAGAAAAATAAATAAATAAATTCAGACCGGGCGGGTGGAGGGGGCTACAGGTCGGAGGGCCAGAGTCCGAAAAAGAACACACAATCAATTAAAAAAAAACAACCCACAAAGGGCGAGCCTCAAAAAATAAAGAGTCCAAAACAGTCTACGTGACCGTCCCAGAGGACGGTCCCGGCGAGACAAGATCTCCGGTGATCGTCCCGGAAGACCAGCTAGACGTGACAGGGTCTCCGGCGGTCGTCCCGACGGACGGCCCAGATGTGACAGGTTCTCCGGCGGTCGTCCCAGCGGCCGGCCCAGACGTAACAGATTCTCCGGCGGTCGTCCCGGCGGACAGCTCAGACGTGACAGATTCTCCGGCGGTCGTCCCGGCGGACGGCCACGGCGAGACAGGTTCTCCGGCGGACGGCCCCGGCGAGACAGGTTCTCCGGCGGACGGCCCCGGCGAGACAGGTTCTCCGGCGGACGGCCCCGGCGAGACAGATTCTCCGGCGGACGGCCCCGGCGAGACAGGTTCTCCGGCGGACGGCCCCGGCGAGACAGGTTCTCCGGTGGACGGCCCCGGCGAGACAGGTTCTCCGGCGGACGGCCCCGGCGAGACAGGTTCTCCGGCGGACGGCCCAAGCGTGACAGGTTCTCCGGCGGACGGCCCAAGCGTGACAGGTTCTCCGGCGGACGGCCCAAGCGTGACAGGCTCTCCGGCGGACGGCCCAAGCGTGACAGGTTCTCCGGCGGACGGCCCAGGCGAGTCAGGACCTCAGGAGGCCGCCGGCGGAGCAGGGCAACAGAAGGCCGTCGGCGGAGCAGGAACCTCATAGACCGTCGGCGGAGCAGGAACCTCGGACCCCGACTCCTGAAGGGAGAGAAGACAGAACCGGGTTCCGGACTACAGGCTAGGGGAGGCGTCGGACTACAGACTACGGAGGACGCCGAACTACGGGCTAAGGCAGGCGCCAGGCTACGGGCTAAGGCAGGCGCCAGACTACAGGGTACGGAAAGCACCAGACTACAGGGTACGGGCGGCGCCAGACTACAAGCTAAAGGGGGTGCCGGACTACAGGCTAAAGGAGGCGCCGGATTAATGGCTACAGGTGGCGGCGGCTGGTTAGTGGCTACAGGCGGCGGCGCCTGGTTAGTGGCTACAGGCGGCGGCGCCTGGTTAGTGGCTACAGGCGGCGGCGCCTGGTTAGTGGCTACAGGCGGCGCCTGGTTACAGGCGACTAACGAAGGAGCCTGACTACAGGCGACGGAGGAAAGAGCCTGGTTACAGGCGACCGACGAAGGAGCCTGGCTACAGGCGACTACCGAAGGAGCCTGACTACAGGCGACTGAGGGGGATGCCTGGCTATAGGCGACTGAAAAAGGAGCCTGGCTACAGGCGACTAATGAAGGAGCCTGAGTACAGGCGACGGAGGAAAGAGCCTGGCTACAGGCGACCGACGAAGGAGCCTGACTACAGGCGACGGAGGAAAGAGCCTGGTTACAGGCGACCGACGAAGGAGCCTGGCTACAGGCGACTACCGAAGGAGCCTGACTACAGGCGACTGAAGGGGAAGCCTGGCTACAGGCGACTGAAGGGGAAGCCTGGCTACAGGCGACTGAAGAACAAACCTGGCGACTGAAGAAGGAGCCTGACTACAGACAACCGAAGGGGAAACCTGGCTACAGGCGACAGAAGGGGATGCCTGGCTACAGGCGACAGAAGGGGATGCCTGGCTACAGGCGACAGAAGGGGATGCCTGGCTACAGGCGACAGAAGGGGATGCCTGGCTACAGGCGGCTGAAGGGGATGCCTGGCTACAGGCGGCTGAAGGGGATGCCTGGCTACAGGCGGCTGAAGGGGATGCCTGGCTACAGGCGGCTGAAGGGGATGCCTGGCTACAGGCGGCTGAAGGGGATGCCTGGCCACAGGCGACTGAAGAAGGAGCCTGGCTACAGGCGACTGAAGGGGGAGCCTGGCTGCAGGCTGCTAAAGGGGAAGCCTGGCTACAGGCGTCTGAAGGGGGAGCCTGGCTAAAGGCTGCTAAAGGGGGAACCTGGCTACAGGCTGCTAAAGGGGAAGCCTGGTTACAGGCTGCTAAAGGGGGAGCCTGGCTACAGGCTGCTAAAGGGGGAGCCTGGCTACAGGCTGCTAAAGGGGGAGCCTGGCTACAGGCTGCAAAGGTGGGAGCCTGGCTACAGGCTTCAGGAGGCCCCGGGCTACAGGCTTCAGGATGCCCCAGGCTACAGGCTTCAGGATGCCCCGGGCTACAGGCTTCAGGATGCCCCGGGCTACAGGCTTCAGGATGCCCCGGGCTACAGGCTTCTGGATGCCCCGGGCTACAGGCTTCAGGATGCCCCGGGCTACAGGCTTCAGGATGCCCCGGGCTACAGGCTTCAGGATGCCCCGGGCTACAGGCTTCAGGATGCCCCGAGCTACAGGCTTCAGGATGCCCCGGGCTACAGGCTTCAGGATGCCCCGGGCTACAGGCTTCGGGATGCCCTGGGCTACAGGCTTCAGGAGGCCCCGGGCTACAGGCTTCAGGAGGCCCCGGGCTACAGGCTTCAGCCAGTCCTTTGAAAAAGAATAATC